>CM048746.1:596346220-596946220 GCA_026315105.1 Locusta migratoria | reverse complement strand
GTGAGAATGAGGACGACACGCCGGCAAAGTAATTAGCATTTCTTCCATTAGTTGGAAATCTTTCTTTTAAAATATCAAGAATTCTTCAAAACTACCAACTGATCGCGATTTTTCCCCCACAAGGTAAAATTTCAGACCTGCTGGGATCAGTGAAAGGTAATTTATTATTGTGGAAGGCGGAAATACAATACCGTGTCAATGTGCTATTTTTTACAATGGACGAACGTGCACAGTGGTAGAATGCTGCTCGGAACATAAGCGTCGCACCCGCCTTTTGCAACTCAGCAAATCTGCAGTGGCGGAACATTACATTTCCACTGGACATATGATAGAGTATGACAAAACAACAATTGTAGCAACAGCTACATCTTTCTGGGACTCAATCATAAAAGAATCGGTGAAATATAATAAACCGAAACAGGGGCCATCAGCTGGGCAATGCTTGGAATCCCAACATCTCGAAGATTTGGTCCAGGCGAAGACGACAGAGGACTCCGATGGCCACGGCGAGCGGCAGCCCCGGAGACATGTAGTTCGGCACGTCTACCAGCGAGGGCGCCACTGCAGTGGTTTCATCTGGCACTATAATTTTAGTACATGCGTAGGTTACTATTAGCGCGATATATAAGGCGGAACGGAGGCCTGCCTTAATCACCGTGGCTCACCCGAGGATGGCTGGCAGATATCCAGCTAAACTATCGTGTATTGGATGCAAGGACGACAGGCTACAAGCACGAAATCTAAATCATCTTTTGCTTGAGAATCCTACGAATATCTTCCAAGAGCACGATTTACACTGTTAGGTACTGTCGACAGGTCTCTTAATTTTAATCGTGTTCTTAATTTATTAACTACACTCCTGGCCATTAAAATTACTACACCACGAAGATTACGTGCTACAGACGCGAAATTTAACAGTTAGGAAGAAGATGCTGTGATATGCAAATGATTAGTTTTTCAGAGCATTGACAAGATTGGCACCATTGGCGACAACTACAAGTGCAGACATGAGGAAAGTTCCCAACCGATTTCTCATACACAAACAGCAATTGACGGGCGTTGCCTGGTGAAACGTTGCTGTGATGCCTCGTGTAAGGAGGAGAAATGCGTACCATCACGTTTCCAACTTTGATAAAGGTCGGATTGTAGCCTACCGCGATTTCGTTTATCGTATCGCGACATTGCTGCTGGCGTTGGTGGCGATCCAATGACTGTTAGTGTGGTGTCGCACAAGTACAAAGTGCGCGCCACTTACTTTCGCCGCGCGCCGCCATGCACGCACGGCGCGGCGTTCTCACGACGACAGCCACGAGCGCCCTCTGCGACAACGCCGCTCGTGTCCACCACTGAAGGACATCGGCACTTCGGATTGAGATAGCAACGAGTTAGGACCTTCGTAATCAGATAGGCACCATTGAAGACTTTGCTATCGTACAGGCACTAGGCAGGCCTCTAACAACTATGTATCAACATTCTGCAGTACTATGTAAAAGTTAAGTATTGTTACATTCTGTGCAATATATATCTCTTTCTAATTTACTCTGGTGTTTATAGTTTCTGGCTGCTCCCCCTCCGTACCTGCACCGGCGTGCTGTCTTGTTACTGTGTCGGTCTCGTTCCACTCGGCCACCGACACCTACGACGAGGCTGGGACACAAAAGCGGCGACGAAGTCGGGACACAAAAGCGGCGACGAAGTCGGGACGCAAAAGTTAGCAGAATATGGAATCGGTGGGTACAGGAGTGTAATACGGAAGGCCGTGCTGGATACAACGGCCTCGCATCACTAGCAGTCGAAACGACAGGCATCTTATCCGCATGGCTGTAACGGATCGTACAGCCACGTCTCAATCCTTGAGTCAACAGATGGGGACGTTTGCAAGACAACCACCATCTGCACGAACAGTTCGACAGCGTTTTCAGCAGTATGGACTATTAGCTCGGAGATCATGGCTGCGGTTACCCTTGACGCTGCAGCACAGACAGGAGCTCCTACAATGGTGTACACAACAACGAATCTGGGTGCACGGATGGCAAAATCATTTTTTCGGATGAATCCAGGTTCCGTTTACAGCATCATGATGGTCGCATTCGTGTTTGGTGACATCGCGGTGAACACACATTGGAATCGTATATTCGTCATAGCCATACTGGCACTTCTCCCGGCGTGTTTTTATGGGGGTGCCATTGGTTAGACGTCTCGTCACCTCTTGTTCGCATCGACGGCACTTTCAACAGTGGCCGTTACATTTCCGATGTGTAGAGGCTCTAACCTTTCTGGATACGGAAAATGTTGGACTGCTGCCCTGGCCAGCACATTCTCCAGATCTCTCACCAATTGAAAACATCTCGTCAATGGTGCCTGAGCAACAGCCTCGTCACAATACGCTAGTGACTACTCTTGATAAACTTTGGTATCGTGTTGAAGCTACATGGGCATCTGTACCTGTACACGCCATCGAAGCTCTGACGTCATGCGCAGGCGTATCAAGGCCGTTATTAAGACCAGAGGTGTTTGGTCTGGATACTGATTTCTCAGGATCTATGCACCCAAATTGCATGGAAATTTAGTCACATGTCAGTTCTAGTGTAATATACTTGTCCAATGAATAACCGTTTATCATCTGCATTTCTTCTTGGTATAGATATTTTAACGGCCAGTACTGTATTAAGATGCATTTGAGGAATTCTGGGAACATAAATTCAACTTCTTTTTATTACTAAATCTTGAAGCAGACTTCGTATATTTTACCTGTCTGATATACGATGCCATCAAATTCTAGCAGTTAACGTGATTACAGTACATTTCAATGATCACCGTATTGTTTCTGAAACTCTTAGTGTCCCTTGACAAGTAATTGTCGTCCACTTTGGACTCCGAACGTATCCTACCTTGCTGATAGCTCCACTGATGCAATGATCCGCACTGAATGAGAACACTGACTTCTACTACGGTATCCATCACTATTGGGTTGATGGCCCCATTACTCAAGGCTACGAGCTCTGAAGGTATTTATATACTACGGGCTGCAAGGTCGAGAGGCTTTACGAAGAATATTCCTCATTCTCTCTTCGGGATTTGTATGCACAAACTACCGATGCCCCTTTGAGGATTGCTGAACATCGGCGAAGAAAAGCGAAATTGCTACAGCTTGAAGCAAATGAATAGGTTGAAAAACAAGTCCTAAACACATCTACGTATTCATAAATAAGATTTCCTTCGTTTTGCGCATATATTTTACCCCCAACGCATGTAACTGACACAGATGACTCAAGCCATATACGCAGAGTTGCATATTGCAGATGATATTGTGAAACCGTTTACTGGCAGTTTCGTCTCTATTTCAAATACTTAATATACAAAATCTTTAGTTTTTCGGCTTATTTTCAAGAGGAATGTATCGCCTCTTCTCCCTCCTATAACCAATCAGGATGGCCTTACAAAGTAAGTTACATTTTTGGCATCTATTAGGTGTTCTTTTTCACTTTAGCACTGACCGATATTTTACGGGGCGGCGCTGTTCCTGCGAGCTTCAGTGAGTGGAGTATTTATCTTGTACCCAGGCATCGTTACCGTCTGACAGTGTCCGATTTCCGTCCTGTCGTGCTGCTTAATTTTGATTACCGAACTGTAGCGCGAGCTTTGAACAGCAGGTTTTCTTGAATCTTTCAACTGCAGACAACAATGTTGCCTTCCTAGATATACAGTGCTGATCCCAGTGGTGGGTTACATGGATGTTATGCCTTGGCCATCTTGGACTTCCATGGCATTTAATCGTGTCCACTATGCATATCTCGATAACCACTGTTGGATTTATGGCTCCCACAGTATCTTTCTCAAACGTGTGCTGGGACATTATTGAATCAGTGCTGATCAATTGGTGGTTGACAATTTCTGCTCCAGTGAGGGGCACCATACGTTTCCTCTCTATGTCGGTGATTATTTTTCACTTGAGCAGCTAATGCATCGAGTTGCAAATCACTAATCTGGGTTAACAATTTCAGACGAAAATTTTACAATGTTTGCCGATGATTTGGTGATTCTCATCTATCAAACTGAAGAGATTCCACGGCTGATACTTAGTCACAATTCGAGTGCGCAAATGTAGAAAAACGTTCTCAGGATACAAGGCTTTGGCGATGGAATCCTTTCCTTTGCCACTTATGCATCGTTTGGTGACATTGACCGTTGGCCACTGAAGATGACGATCCTTAATAAAACCCGTTACTGACAAAATTCAAGGTACCACACTAGTTGAAACAATCAGAAGATCATTTTAGATATTTAGGTACTGGAGTACTGTCATCGGCTGAATGTAATAAAATGGTTCTACATCGTTGGGTCGATTCTACGAAGAAAACATTACGGCAACCGAGATAGTGGTAATAAAGTTTCTGTAGAGGGAATGGTGCTTACTTTATCAAACAAATTCCGCAAGCAGTGGAGTTCAGATAGTGTAGTGGCCGGGCAGAGCAATGCAACAACGTGGCTTCCCAGAAACTAGGGCACGGAGAGCTATATGAAGGTTGGAAACGGGTTCTTACACGGCGGGAGGGGGTGAGGGGGGGGGGGGAGGAGGAGGACGATGTAGCTATTGGAGTACCCGATATTGTAATTTCCAGGACAGAGTTTTCAGACAATAGGAACCGTTAAAAGAAGGCAACGTCAGCAAGAGACGACCGTTATCTCCGATTAATAGTCCGTCGAGGTAGAAGGCTGAGTGCAACTCAGCTGCAGCACATCGTCAACCATATCAACACAAACAGTCGTAATTCACCTTCGGCAATGTGGTCTTTACGCATGGAGTCTTATGCTGTCCCCAATAAAACCACGACACCCTTCAGCCCGCAAAAACTTGGAGGACCATCAGGATAGTTGAATGGCGTGGGTAGGAGTCCGTATTGGCGGACGTACATACCTCTCCGTCGTTCAGAATGACGCTTTGACTGCTCAGAGGTATAGAGACGAGATACTACATTTTGTTGGGCCCTATGCTGATGCCATAAGAGATGGGTTCCTTCTGGTGGACGATAACGCTCGTCCTCAGAGAGCTCCACTGGTGGATAACACGTTTGAAGTTGAATACCGAATACAGTGGCAGGCTTCTTCTTAAACCTGGTATAGCATGTCTGGGATGCAGTTGGCAAAACCATTGCACCGCACCACGTCCTCCCAGGACGGTTGCAGATCTGGATATTGCACTCATGGAAAAATGGCCTAATATCTCTCAACAGCTGTGATAAACCGTCCATACGTTGCAAGTATAATACTGTACTGGCCATCCGAGTTTATGACACATACCATATGAGACGGCAACGAGAATGATTGTTTTGGTAACTCCACCTAGTCCCGCTCTAATCAAACGCCTTTTAAGCCTCTAGTGAAGAATTACAACAGCAAAATATCTTTATCACACACAAATTACAAATGTAACAATATCTTAATAAAATATTGTGTATCTCATCTGACCTCCAATTGTTTTGAGCAGTGCAATCAATGACTGGCGCTCAGCGTATACTATGATATATTGTGAAGATTCTTCCCACCCAAAGAATGTTAAACAACAAATTGGATTGCAAAACGAAGCTACAAGTCTCTCAGATAACACACAAATTTTCGGCATTATATATCCGACGAATGTTATTTGTCGACGATAAACTGACTAGTCGTATCATAGCTGTTCACTAGTATTCTAAGCGATGTACGCCACATCCATTTCAAACCACGCCACAGTCGTTAATTTTGTATTGCTGTGAGCTATCTGGGACGCGACGTATTTATGCGACAGGAAACATGCATTTTGCTTGATCACAGGGTCAGCGTGCTTCCTACAAACCTTCTATTATTGACAACAATGTAAATAAACGCTTACGATGTACTAGCCTTAGTGATTCAGCTGTGTATAGTTGATGCTCCCACATAGGGTAACATGCAATAGTAATTTGGCGAACTGACGACTGCGAAATCAACTTCATTTTCTTACCAGAACTTCCGTTGTCTTAATCCATAGAAATTCTCTTGCACCCAGATTCCTCCTCGTTCCACAAGCCAATAATCAATTCCATGATGTGGAATGGTGCAGTTGGTTTCTGCTGGAATGGTGGCGATGATTTTCTGAAATTTCAGCATTACCTGCTTACTCGTATACATTTCACTTACCTCATTTTAGGAACAATTACACAAACATGCTGATCCTCTTATTCACTACCGTGTCATCTATTCAATTCTTTCTTGCCAGCTGTAATTTTACTTCCCTAGTCCCCCCTCCACAAAAAATTAGTAATAATAATAATAATAATAATAATAATAATAATAAAATAAAAAAATATTTAAAAAATAAAAAATAAAAATTAAATAAAAAAATAAATAAATAAAAGGACAAAAATTGTAAAATTAAAAAATTAAATATAAAGGAAAGTGATTCAAAAGTAATATGAATCATATTAGGCAACGATGTCGGGACGGGATAGGGGAGGCGTCGTAGCCAGGCCTGGGGGATATGACCCCTGCTCAACCCAATTTGTCTCCACGACTATGAAACTGGCAACTTTATTTCCTGCTTCCTGCGTTCCTGTATCCATAGTCCATAGTGAAAGAGAATAAAAAAAGAGAAGAAATCTTAAAGTGAACGAAACCTCTAAGCGGGAGATTCGGCTTTGATTTCAGGCTTGGCTCCTTTTTCAAATGTAGCCATCCAGTTATTTCGATGCCCTGTCTTAATTCGTCCTTTCATGAAATGTACAAATTACGTAATATTATTTACGTAAGTGGCTTTAAGATAAAGATAAGTTAACCATCTAAGGAAACTGGAGTTCTAATGAATCACACACGCATATTTATAAAAAGAATTCAATGAAATAGTAACAGGTAGCTAATGACTGGGTATCTTGTGAATCCTCTTATATCGTATTGTAAAAATATATAAAATAGCCCAGATCGCTTATCAATTTTTATTAACGACGACCGGTTTCGCTGAACTATGTCAGCATCATCTGGTCAAATAAAATATTTTTTACACGGCCATAATCTTGTAATGTCAAACAGTTATTATATAACAATTTACAGTGCATAGGTGCACTATGTCATTATAATAAAACATAATTATCACAGTGAGTGACAAAGCAAACTCACTGTGATAATTATGTTTTATTATAATGACATAGTGCACCTATGCACTGTAAATTGTTATATAACAACTGATTGACATTACAAGATTATGGCCTTGTAAAAATGTTTTATTTGACCAGATGATGCTGACATATTTAAGCGAAACCGGTCGTCGATAATAAAAAATTGATGATAAGCGATCTTGGCTATTTTATATCTTTTTACAATATTATAAGTGGATCGCCTTCTAAAACGTTAACCACCTCTTATATCGTTCCTAATTTTACAGTCTGAATCCTTTGTGGGATCCAGCGACATTTGATAAACAATGTAGACATTGAAACTAGTGAAGCAATGGCTGTTTTAGCAAGGCATCACTCACGTAGTGGGGGAGTCTGGTTTCAAGTTTCCATTCGGCAAACATTTTCTATTTGTCAGCATTAAATCAAATGTTCAAATGTTTGTAAAGCTTATGGGACTTAACGGTGGGGTCATCAGTCCGTTAACTTTCAAACCATTTATGAACTCAGTTATACTAAAAACAACACAAACATCCATGCTCAAGGGAGGATTCGAAACTCCGACGCGGGAGGCCGCGCGACCCGTAACGTGCGCTACAGGCCGCATGGTAAAGTGCTGTTTGTGTATGAGAAATCGGTTGGAAACTTCTCATGTCAGCACGTTGTAGTTGTCACCACCGGTGCCAAACTTGTGTGAATGCTCTGAAAAGCTAATCGTATGCATATCACAGCATCTTCTTCCTTTCAGTTAAATTTCGCGACTGTAGCACGTCATCTACGTGGTGTAGCAATTTTAATATGCAGGTGTGTATGTATGTATGTGTATGTATGTATGTATGTATGGAGTGAGTCCGAAGCATCCTGAGGACTTCAAGAAATTTGATCGTGTGTCTTGCATTACATTAAAAATAATATCCAAACAATGCGACTGATTGTGTACTCGGATCAATGTGGAAGGAAAATCAGAGTTTTAAAATGGCCAATACATGGTTCTGGATGCCGACTGCACACGAAGTGATCGTAAATTCCTAGTCAGTGGGCCTTTGATACCCACCATTTCACAGGACTTTGGTATGATTGCAAAGAACAAGAAACTTCACCTGAACATATACACACACACCCTGTGACTGGGTTACTTCGATATTGGGGGTAGAAAGTAATTGCGACCCTGGACGTACTATATACCATTTGACACGATATTAACGCGTTGAATAAGACTGCTTTACTGACCGTGCTACCATTCGTATCCCCGGAGCAGCATAGTTATCTCCGTAACTTGAAGACATCTGCAGAAGTGTGACGACCGAATCCCAGCAAATGGTGATACGGATGATGAACATTAACGCCTCATTTGTGACTTGTTTTACTACAGTTTAAAGCGATAACGGCCTACCCGCGTGTTTTATGTATTACAGCCAAGTGCACTGATGTCGAATGCAGTAAACTAACGAAATTAGTGAATTAAATGAAGTAATAAATGAAACTGCATAATACGTGAAGTTAAAAAATGAAAGCTTAGTTCAGTTCACTATGTCACGGCCGAGTAAAACATCAGATCTGCGCTGCATCGCGACAGTGCGTCGACCAGCTAACACTGCAGATTCAACACGATATTGTCCCGCTGAGTATTCACGTGTGGCGGAACACGAAGAGGAGGCCATCGCTCTGTGCACATGCGGAACCCGTTGACTCAGCGTTCAGGCCATCGACCGACCACCTCACGTGAAATGACATACTGTCAAACGTGATCATCTCTTACTTCTCGAAGCAACGTGATCAGAAGCTAGTAACCTATTGTATTGACCTCCAGAGCAACGTGACGCTCGCTCTTTCTAAAAACTGTACAACGTGACAATAGACAACGACCCCGCAGGCAATCATCTCCAGGCAGGTCCATCAAGTAAACACCAAAGCCAAGAAGACGCCGCCATAGAGAGGGAGATAGAGAGTATTGGCAGAAGCGGCATTAGCATCAGAAGTCATGATCAGCCACCGGCAGTGACATCTGTGGCTGAAGTTAGAAGATGGAAAAATCTGGTCGCCTCTAACAGCGTTCGGAAGGAGATGTAAAACAAAAGTATTCACCCAGAATGACTGTCCGAAACGAAATGATGCGGTCTGGTCGTGAAGAACGTTTGTGTTAGTATTTTATGCGCGGCTGTACCGTTCAACCGATTGTAATGAAACATTGTCAACACGTTGCTTGCACTTCCGCAATTGTCATAGGCACCATTAAATGACCCCACGACAAATAGTGCAGGAGATATGAGGTAATAGACAAGAAAATGTGCGGAAAAGTGCTGCTTCTAAACCACTGTAACGATTTCAACCAAATTTGGTTGAGGTAAAACAGTTGACGTAGGGTTAACAACTGCTTACGTCATAGTTCAGGAGATATGACGTCATTATTATATAGTAGGAAAACTGTGGTATCATGCGACATGCGAGTAATGACACACTTTTCAGCCTAAAATCTTCATGACATTTTGGACCCTTGACCTTCAAAACAAGAGGAAGGTCACTGTGCATGACGGAGAATACTTTGCATATGGACTTCGTCAGATTCTACAGTTGTAATCCGATCCTGTTGAAATATGTAAATATGATTTAACATATCAGTTTATCAGTGCAGTATTAATATATTCAGATTACCTACATTCAATTTAACGTGACTAAACAATTAATTTCCAGATTTCGGTGATGTTTCGAATAATAATGCTTCAGTGTGAAGCATACTTCACATTCTTAAATGACGGTTTTTTGGCTGTCAGCTTTGACGCATACCAAGCTTGCCGAATCATTGTGGTGAAAAGAACGACCAGAAGGAATTTGTTGTTACAAACGTATGGTTTTAATGAGAATTTGGAAATACATAAATGTAATATATAAAAATTAATGTTTGTCTTTTTGTTCGTATTTTGTGCACGGCCATACCGTACATCCGATTGTGATAAAACTTGGTCAACTCATTGCTTACACTTGCGTTATGGGCGTACTGAAATTGACTTCGTATGAAGCTCGGCGGATGGTGCCTTACAATTAGTTAATTCGTTTCTTGCGCCTTCACGCTGAAACAGCTGGGCGGAATTGAATGAAATGTACAATGAATATAGCTTATACCCCGAAATAATTCATGGGCTACCTTTCACGAGCCTCTGTAGGTGCATGGCGGAGGGTACGTTGCAACAAACATCCAAATTGTGGCCTGGTCATCATGAAAGCCACCACGTGTATGTTTTCATGATGGAGATTTTAGTAATCTGCAAGCCAGTGAATTTCGCTCGGCGGAGGATATCTTGCGACTTTGACACCGTTTGAGCAGTCAGCATGAAACTTGAATATCAGTAGGTTTCCTTATATAGGAGGGAGAGAAGCAGGCGTAGTAGGAGACGGACAGAGAGAAGGTAGAGGAGGAGAATGGAGAGGAGAGGTTGTGACAGATGAACAAAGGGAATGGGAGGACGAAATGCACAGAGAAAGGAACAGGGGATAATGGAAGACTGGAAACCTCATGTATATTTGTTCGTTTGTTCGGAATTTATCCGCTGTCTTAATGTTAATCAATTGCAATAAAACTTCTTGCTCTTACGCGAAGATTATGGACATAGTATAGTTAACTTACAGTATGTGGCCCGCATGCTGTACCGGCAAATGTATCTGAATGGCCATTTAAGTAGCATATGTATTGAAACAAGCTAACAGTCAAATTTCAAATTATGTTTATTTCTTCTTCGGCACGAACGTTCTGGATACCAGCTAGCTTGTTAGCAAATGAATTTCGATAAATGCTTTTTCATTTACGCCTCACCCGAGGCAAGGAAAAAATCCCACATCCCACATGTTTCTAGATTCCTTGTCAAATGCTCTCCTTACAGTAAAATGTAAATTTTAGTAAGCTTGCCATCCTGACTATTCATTTACAGTTGTAGTTAAGTGTTCAGTATTTGGCAAAGTGTTAAGATTACTTCATTTGATCACAAAACACCTCTTTATTTGGTGTATTTAGTGTTTTCATTTGATGTCATAAGTGCCTTCCTTCACTTAGAATACTTCACCGAAACAGCGGTGGCCTAAACCACACAAAAAAGGTACAAAAACAATATTACGGTTAACTCCACGTATAACCGATTACCGGACACCATACCACATTCTGTATGCCACAATCATTGCTATACGCCGCATTCACTATTTTACACATCAATTCTGCAAAAATCTACCTGTGGCCATTCCCCACAAACCATTGTGCTATGTGTTACGCCATTATAGTGCTGATAGCCTCAATTGCGTTCATACGCAGCTTGCATCAGAAGCTAGCGTAAGACGACCACATTAACATCTCTCCACCTCACTACGAAACACCACCTACGACAAGGCCACACCTGTGATCTGATTAGAAAAGAGAATCTAGAATGGGTCACAGACTAATATATGGTGCAAAGGGGACCCTTTTAGCAGCATTATAAGGCAGGTGTGGCTGCTACACGAATATAATTGACTTAAGAACCTACAGCGATGATCTGTAGACATTTGACCGATGTGAAGGTTGATCCCATCTTTTCCAGCACTGACTCCACCTTTTAGTGCTATATCCTTTCTAGATATATTTATTTATTTGGTCATGAGTAAGCTTGCTATATTCAGAATTTCTGCTTACCTGTTTCGCCTGTGTACGTGTTGAGTGCAAGCGAGGGAGTGGGAACGTTCACCGATATACGAAACAAGTAAAACGTTTTTACAGACTTTCATGGCTGGCAGGGTCTCTGAGAAGAATGGCTCTTGTGTAAATAGTGACCGTGTGGTGCCCTGGGGAAGACACACAGGCGCACACAGTGCTTAGCGTGAGTTTTACGCTTCTTGTGCAACTATGGCACAGACGGAGCAGATAATCAGGCATTGCTGAACCTCCATAACGTATAGCTGTCGTCTGCAAGCGACAGATAAGATAGAGAGTCTTGAAACTTTATCGAGACTTACAGGAAAGTGAATACTAACAAACGTCAATCTAGACCAGTGAAGATTTGATTTATATTCCACAGTAATAAGACAACTGCAGCTGTATCGTTGAATGGTATACTGCTCATTTGCCACTCACATTAACTTTTCATTCCCGACTCCCAAGTCAGTAACACTAACAGCAGCACTTAATTTGAAAGGATAAAAAGGCAGCCCTTGATCGCAAAACTAATATTATTTACCCTGGTTTTGGCAATAACAATGATTACCTTCATGAGAAATTATAAATTAAAAGAAGTCCTACAATAAAAGTTACACCTCAGCTGTAAAGCGTACGTCACAAAATTTAAAACATTTTTTTAGAAAGAGCTAGCCACTGTGGGCTGCCCGCCTGCACGGAGGCATCAGACTGAGCTCTTTCTAAAAAATTGTTTTAAATTTTGTGACGTAAGCTTTACAGCTGAGGTGTAACTTTTATTATGTGACTTTTAATTTATATTTTCTCATGAAGACAATCATTGCTACTGGCGAAACCAGGTTATAGACGTTTTAAAGGTCGCTGACAATAGCAGATATGTTAAAAATTTTAAGCACATAATTTCCACATCGTGACAGCCTACACTGTAGACTTACAACCGTAAATTAAGATACAGACACACAATATAAGATATCTGCCAGTTTTTTGATAATTCTGGTACATTGTATCTGACAGTAATTCAATATTAAAGTGATGGGTTTGCGTGTGTCGAAGTGATAGAATACAAGATTGAATCTCATATGTAAATATAATTGCAATATAATTTTCTTTTTCGTATTATAATATTTTCTATTCAGAACTTTCATTTCAAATTGAGCATAATAAATCCATTGTGCAGTAGAAATATGTTTAACTGAAATACTCCTGTACTGCGTTAAGTTTCATAGCAGATAATTTTGTCATTAAAAATGTTGAAATATTTCTAATTCTATGGGACCAAACTACTTGGTCATCAGTCCCTAGACTTACAAACAACTTAAACTAAGGTAAACTAACCTAAGGACAACACACACATCCAAACCCGAGGAAGGATTCGAACCTCCGACTCGGGAGGCCGCGCGATCCGTAACGTGGTGCTCCAGACCACTCGGCTATTCCCGCGCGGCTATTGTTACAGTGGCTGTGGTTCAGTTCACTATAAGCAGCAACTAGGAATGTCTTACTGTCTTGAAAAGTTCCTTTTGATGTCCATACTCTTGTGGTGTCAAGGCAGATATTTCACCTTGCAGAGCCCACTAATTTAGGTACATTTTGATGGAATAAACCCTTGTGCATAATCCAAGTTGAGAGAGCTTTTCTGTTCAAGTGGAGGAAAACACAGAGGTGGCACGTGCCAATTTGCAACATCACTCACGAATAGCCTCATGGAACGTTTGACGTTATCTGTTAGGTCATTTATACACATATAGTGAAAATCAGCGCTCCTCTAAGGTTGCTCTGGGACAGGCATTTGATCACTTTAATGACTGACGACTTCTCTGCTTGAACAATGACATGCCACTTTCTGTTAGATAGAAACGCCACATTTTAGCCACACATTAGGTCTGCTATTTCATAAACCTTGAACTTTGTTCTAAGTCTCCCCTTGAGTGCACCCTTTGTCTGGGTGTGATGTTTGAGTGTGGAATGTGCACAAGTGAATATATTTTCGGTCCCTGACTGGTACCCTATCACAATAAAACACCTCAGTGCCATCTCCTGCAGCACTCAAATCTAACATTCATCTCAAATCTATGAATGGCATCTGTTATCTACGTATTCAATGATTAAATATGGAATACTACCGATTGAAAATGTGTTTAAAAACAACTGAATTCTTTTTCCATATTTAAGAGGCATGAAATGGTTCGTATTACGGGGTTGTACTCAGTAGTCATTAAGCATAAATAATGTATGACACAGCTGCTCCTTTTTTTCTAATTGCGTAACAAAGAATAACTTACGTCATCAGAATGTAACTGGAAGAAACTTACAAACGAAGAAGTATCAAGAGTCATTTGTCAGAAAAAGGCGAAAATGAAGTAAAGTATCTCTCACAATTCACTGTATCTCCAAAGAATGTAGTAGGCAGTTATCACTTTGTACATTAAAGTAGATCAAGAACTCTGTAACATCCAGTAAGCTGCAGCTCCAGTACAGCCTTTATCCAAGTCCTTATAATAGCCCTCCACAGCACACATCTGTCCGTAAACTTTAGTACGCGCTCAGTCCTTGGCGTTCCTACTCGGGACTACTTTTTGGAGTCTTGGGCTATCTCTCCACAATGCACTCTCCCTTCTCCTAAAATAGAGGAATGGATGAAAGAAGCGTACAGAAAATTTATGTAAAATGCTAAAACGTTCGGTAACCTTGATACTGGCACGGTGATTAAACATTTGTATAAATATTGATACAGGTTTAACGATACGTCGTTAGAACAATAGCAATTACAGGAATAATGTGTCGTCTATGTGGATGATAATAGAAACGGAACATACAAATATTTCGCTGATATAGTAGCATTTCCTCATTTTGGGGAGGGCAACTGCAGAAGATATTCTAATACAGTTGCACATATGTACCGTTTATGCATTACAAGCACAGTCACAGAGAGATGCCTTCACACACCCATGTATCATTTAGTTGGTGTGTACACTCCTGTCTTATTATTTCAACAAATCAGAAACAAGGATACTTCCAAGTTGACTGCTAGCGAATGAGGGAAACTTGGAATAACTGCTAGACTCTGACATGGTATGTCCGTAATATCGGCTGTACGTCTACGAGCTGACAGCAGCATCAGTGTTTCTTCTGTTTGCTGGGCTTGGAGAGTTTGGTCATCAGCCACCGTGCCATCCGGTAGAGGAGGAACGCTGACCCGGCGGTGACAGCCAGCAGGAAGGCGATGACGTCGAGCAGCAGCAGCTGCCACCAGCGGAGGTCGAGGGCCGCGGGCCGCAGGTGCGGGGCGCCCCGGTGACGGATGGCGTACTCCACCCACCACAAGACGTTCTCCAGTGACGTCGACTGGTGCTCCCGGTAGATGGCCGAGAAGCGCTCCATGTTCTTGCGGTAGCTGCAACAGCAGAGTGGGGAAACCAATACAGGAGTTTGTACAGGTAACATCCAAATAATTTGTTTAGTGATATAGGGCGCTCAACATCGTGCTCATCGGCGCCCGTGCTCAAACATGAACAGATGGAAGAAAAATGACGCGTGTCGGCTGGACTTGCGAAACATAAAATCACGCCTACAGCTGTAGGGATAGCTTAAAACAACTCTTAAGAGGACTAAAACTGAGGATAAAACATTGACATATACGTGGCCCGGCGACTACTTAAAAATAAAGGGTGGCCGAGCCATTCTAACACACATTAAGCCGGCCGCGGTGGACGAGGAGACTGACGCGCTCCAGTCACGGTCTGCACGGCCACTACGGTCGGGGGTTCGAATCCCCCCCTCGGGCATGGATATTTGTGCCGTCCTAGTTCGTAAGTAGTTCATAAGTAGTTTGTAAGTTTAGGGACTGATGACCCATTAGTTAAGTCCCAAAGACTATACAAACATTTGAACATTTTTTGAACACACATTAAAATCGCACACCCAGTATTTTGGGAAGTAGTCCAGACATAGTACAAAATCGTAGGACACGATCCACAGACGCCTCATCGTCAGCTAAAATAGGTATCAGGTCCTGTGAGAGACCCAAATTTGTCAAATATTTCAAATATTTGTATAGTTTATGGGACTTGACTACGGGGTCATCAGTCCCTAAACTTACAAACTACTTACGAACTAGCTAACACTAAGGACGGCGCAAATATCCATGCCCGAGGGGGGATTAGAACCCCCGACGGTAGTGGCCGTGCAGACCGTGACTGGAGCGCCTCAGTCTTCTCGGCCACCGCGGCCGGCCAAAATTTGTCCTGGTAGCAGCAAATAGAACGCATTCTGTTAAAATATGTCCTATTGACAATTGTGTCCTACATCGGCCACACACTGGCGGTTCTTCACTGCATAAAAGGGAACCGTGTGTCAGTAGGCAATGTCCTATTCGGAGACGAGTGAGGGCGACTTCATCAGCTCATCTATGGCGGAAGGACGTACGCCATGGACGGACTGGGGATTCTACCGCGCGTAGTTTATTGTCCGCCACATCAAACCACTGATTCTCCCACAACGCCATGGTTCTGCGTGTCACAAAGGAGGTGACGGCTTTCAGTGGGACGGAAAAGCGTACGGAAGGGGGGAGAAAACAAGCCTCCCTAGCTGCTACATCGGTCAGCTCATTTCGCTGGATCCCTATGTGTTGACGTTGCAATGCAAGGAGAGCGTTCTGAATGTCCTGCACCATACGATCTGCGGGATACATTTGGTCGACCGCGAGG
Source organism: Locusta migratoria (assembly GCA_026315105.1). Taxonomy (NCBI): domain Eukaryota; kingdom Metazoa; phylum Arthropoda; class Insecta; order Orthoptera; family Acrididae; genus Locusta; species Locusta migratoria. The sequence goes on along the minus strand of CM048746.1, from coordinate 596,929,736 downwards.
AGGGCGCTGTGGGAGTCTGAGCAGATCAGGAATTTCATACAGTGATGCCTTTTAATCTGTTCTAGTGCCCTCAGGATAGTGAACAGTTCCGCATAGTAAACGAAAAACTGTTTTGGGAGTCCTATCCGAAGGACAGAGTCAGGAAACATAACGGAGCAGCCGAGACGATCTCCCTGCTTGGAGCCATCTGTATAGACAATAATAAAATTTGCATGGTGGTTTAAAATCTCTAAAAATCTACTTTTATAAAAACTGTCCGAGGTACAAGGCTTCTTGAAAGCAGTCAGATCAAAAATCAATGTAGGCCTATGAAGTAGCTAGGGAGAACCCCTACTCCACCCCTGGCGTTGAACCTTGACTCCCTGCACCTGCAGCAACTCAAGGATCTCCTGTGCTCTAATCCCAAACGGTCTCGTAGCCCGTGGGCGGTTGTGGAACAAACGTTGGTTGGGCTGCTGCGCAACACAGACAGAAAGTAACGTGTGTAGAGCTGACAGATCTGTACGCCAGGCCTGCCACGAAGACGGCGGATAGACAGCGGGGGCTCACCAGCTTCTGCACACAGGCTAAGTACTGGACTTGTTCGATACGCACCAGTCGCCAGCCTGATACCTTTGTGGTGTACTGAATACAGGATTTTCAGGTACGAAGGCCTGGCCGATCCATAGACCTGGCAGCCATATTCCAGTCTAGGCCGCACGAAAGCTTTATAGAACTGGAGCAGACGTGCCCTGTCGGCACCCCAAGACCGATGACAGACATTTTAGAATACTGAGAGCCTTGAGGCATCGCAGTTTGACCTCTTTTAGATGCGGCAACCACGTCAGCCTCTCGTCGAAAGTGAAGCCAAGGTATTTGACCTTGTCCTGAAAGGTGAGAACAGTGTCTGTTAGTTTTAAAACAGGTGTATTAAAAAGGGAACGGTAGCGATTAAAATCCACACAGACAGTTTTCTCCAAGGAAAACTTGAAACCAGTGGTGTTGCACCATTCATCTAACCGCCTGATCGTCAAATGTAATTGACGAGCTGCTGTTGCAATGGAGGAGGATGCACATAAGATGGAGAAGTCGTCCACGAACAAGGAACACTGTACAGGCGGTCGCACGGTGGATATAATGCTGTTTATGGCTATGGTGAATGCCGTGACGCTCAAAACACTTCCTTGCGGGACACCATTCTCTTGTTTAAAACGGTCAGACGAGGCACTCCCAACCTTTTATTTAAAATACCTGTTAGAGAGGGAAGATCTGATAAATGTGGGCAAACGTCCACGAAAACCCCACTCGTAAAGCTGCTGTACAACAAGGCGTCGCCAGGTAGTATCGTACGCCTTTTCGAGGTCAAAGAAAACGCCGATTAGGTGTTGCTTCCGTAGGAAAGCTTGCTGGATCGCACTTTCAAGCAGGGTGAGGTTATCCAGTGTAGAGTGGTACCTCCTAAACCCACACTGAGAGCGGCTAAGTAAGGATCTCCTTTCGAGGACCCATACTAAGTGCCGGTTGACCATATGCTCCAACGTCTTACCAAGTCAACTCGTAAAGCTAATGCTCCGATAACTACCTGGGTCGGTGCGATCTTTCCCCGATTTTAAAATTAGAACTAATATGGAGTCTTTCCAAGAATATGGAAAATTACCCGTAACCCAAATTTCGTTAAAAAGGTGTAAAAGGACCCCCTTTGACTGGGGTGCCAAGTGTTTCAGCAGTCTGTACGTTATCTCGTCATAGCCAGTTGCAGAATCACGAGCTGCTGACAATGCGGATTCCAGCTCCCACGTTGAGAAAGTTTGGTTGTAATCCTCAACGTTGGAGGAACGGAGGTCAAAGCCAACCCTTTCCTGTATCGTCTGATATTGACGGAAGACTGGATCCTGGCGAGAGTCGGATGTAAAAGCCGCATATGATTCTGCCATAACTTGGGCAACGTCCCTGGGCGATTGTACAAGACATCCCCGCCTTCGCGCAGCTGCTATTGGCTGTCGGGAGTTCCGTCCCGAAATCCTCCTAATGGCTTCCTATACTTTACCTGCGGGCGTGGACCTATTGATGGAGTTTAGGAACACCTGCCAAGACCTCTGATTACTTTCTTTAATAATTCTCCTTGTCCGTACCCTTGCCACTCAAAAATTGACCAAATTCGCATCGGTAGGGCACCGATGGAATCGACGCAATGCTGCTCTCTGTCTCTAATCGCTGAACGACAAGCATCGTTCCACCAAGGAACAGCTGGTCGCTGAAGCGTTGACGTCGATTTCGGGATGGAAGCGTCAGCAGCATTGTGAATCACTGTTGTAATGTGATCCATCCAGTTTTCATCATGACACTGCTCGAAAATAGGCAATTGCTGAAAAAGGGCCCAGTTAGCTTTGTGCAGCTGCCATCTCGGCGGCTTCACACCGCAATCTATGGTAACCGGCAAGTCTATCCAAATGGGATAGTGGTAGCTGCCATGAAGGTCGTCATCCACGCTCCACCGAGCAGTGTGTGCAAGAGCAGGCGAGCAGAGGGAGAGGTCGATGGCTGAAGACTAACCTGTTGCAGTGCTAAAATGCGTAGACTGGCCTGTGTTCAGTAAGATGGCATCGGAGGAGTATCATAGTCTCAACCATCCGTCCCCTGGGGCAGTAGTTGTTAGAGCCCCATAGTGAATTATGCGCATTAAAATCACCTAAAAGAAGAGAGGGACGAGGGAGTTCATCAATAAGCTCTGTCAGGAGATTACTGTCAACATGCTCTCCAGGCGGTAAGTAAAGAGAGCAGACTGTGATATCATGATGGGCCAGTATACGAACAGCAACTGCTTGCAGTGTTGTGGTCAGTGGCACAGGTGAAGAGTGAAAAGTGTCCCTGACGAACACTGCCATACCACCTTGTGTTCTATCACCCGTTAGGTCGTCTTAGCCTCTCAGGACAGGTGTATCAGTCCGTTTGAAGTGTGTCTCTTGAAGGGAGATACAGAAAGGCCTATCCTTCACAAGAAGCTGAAGTTTCTCCAAACGAGTCCTGAATCCAGCCAAATTCCACTGGAGTATGGGAGCCATGTTACCTGTGTGGGTCTACCTTCTCTCTACCCTTGTGCCGAGATGGTGAGGCACTCTTCGAGCGCTGGGTAGCATATGGACTGCTTGATTCAGGCGATGAATGCATCGAAGTCCATAATAATATCCTCCTCGTCAGTCAACGTCGCCATTAAGACGTCCGATGACTCTCCCGAAAGAGTTGCAAGCGGACGCGAAGATACATTCCTCGGCTTCTTCTTTTGAGAAGAGGAGGAGGAAAGCTGGACTTGGGGAGCACTCTGCATTGGCGGAAAATTTTTCTTTTGAGAGGCACTTCGTGGGGTGAGGTGCCTTCCTAATGATTTTCTGCGGTTCTGTATCTAGCACAACTTCTGTAGCAACAGAAACCACACAGTCTCCAAAAGCGGTACCTGTAGCTTTTTCGGCCGTATTCGGTGTGGCAAGAGGAAGGGGAGCTTCACCTGCCTGACATGTGCACAGATATATGCAAGTATTGGTGCTGTCGAGGCATCCACTGTGGTGGCGGATTTCTGTAAGGCGGCAGCGAACGAGGTGGGAAATGCAGGTGACTGCATGCCCTTAAATACCTTCTTCGCCTCTGCATAGGAAATGGGCCTGGTCGCCTTATCTCCTGAATCTTCCTTTCCTCAAGATACACCTGACAGTCGCGACTCCAAACAGGGTGTTCCCCAGAACAATTGACACATTTGTCACGTGGTGTACAAACTGTGCCCTCATGTGCTGCCTTTCCACATTTGCCACAAGTTGCCTCCCCCTTACAGCCGAGCGTGGTGTGTCCAAAACGCAAAAACCGCAAAAACCATGCCTTCACATGCTCAGGCAGTTTAGGGGTATTAAAGGTAAGGATGAAGCTCTCAGATGACAAGTTCTCCATCCACCCTTTTCTTGATATTCTGGACGTCTACTATGCCTTCCGTTGCCCATTCTGCCTTGAGTTCTTCAATTAGTATGCCCATCAGGTCCATACAAAAAACTACACCCTTACTGTAGTTCAGGGTACTGTGTAGTTCTGCATCAATTTTGTATTCACCTAGGTACTGTGCCTTCTGCAGATTTTCCGCCTGTTGGGAGGTTGAAGTTTCAAACAACAAGGTACCATTCCGCAATCTTTTAACAAATTTTAAAGTGCTCGCAAGACCTTCCAAGCCCTTATTGATATAAAAGGGCGATATCTTCTCAAAGGAACCTTCTGTTCTTACGTTTGATTACAATAAACACATTCTGGCTAGCAGTCTGCGTTATGTTACTATGGACGAAACTTTTTTTGTTACTGAACTGGTCTGGGGGACTAGCCTCCCGAGACCACTTCTTCGACTGGATGTTGGTACCCCCCAGTGGTACAGCCATCCCACTGGAAGTTTCATGGGATAAATTACTGTTTTTCATCTCGATCCCACGAGCAGCTACGGAAGTATGTGTCAGCCTAGACAGATCCCCGCGTGCCTAGGTAAGCCTTATACAACTAAGGTGCGGCAGTATCCCCAGAGGTTCCTCTTCAACAGCCATGCATCCCAAAAGCACGAAGCACACCTTGGTATTGAAGGGGTTTTTATACAGGTTTGTACCATCCTCGCGATCCGGGCGATTAAGCCAAGATCCCCATTCCCCGGTACACACAACGTTCCACTGCCGCGCCACACGGTGGTCGCTGAAGCGTGCCCAGAGGTTACGGTGTCTAGAGGACTGGCGGCGCTTACCAGTCCCCAGCTCAGGACCCCGGGTTCGCCAAGCCCGTAATCAGCAAATTAATGCTGAGTCCCTGAGGAGAACATCCAAACAAACAACTACTGGCTATAATTAAGCTTTCCCTATTTCCTGAATGAAACATTGTTTATCAAACTTGGTAGCATTAATGTCCAGAGTATGTGGTACTTTATTTTCACGCGTCACAGCACCACTGTCCAGTTTCAACTATGGCAACCCGGTGAGAGGAACAGTCATCCTGATATATACTCAATACATCTGCGCACTCAGTGCAGTTTTTAATATTTCAACATGAGCTTGGATAAAAGCATCAGGACAATCTGCTCTCCTGTCAAGACGACAGTATTGCTGCAGTTGTTTTTCCAGACTGACCAGCTGAAAAGATTATGGAATGATCCTCTTCCTGCAACTTCAGTGCAAAGCATGTTGAACAATTTCTAATGTACTGGGAAGAGGCCAAACACCAGCTTCACCGCAGGTGGTTGATGAAATCGCTGTTTCTATGGCACACAGCACAATGCGAAAGTTAAATATCCGACAGATGGCGCTTCATTTGATCAGAAAAGCAATAATTAGCACAAATTAAGACAAAGAAAAGATGATGTTCCTTACAGAAATGTTCAATATGTTCACCATAATTCCTCAACAATAGCTGTAGTCGAGGAATAATGTTGTGAACAGCATTGTAAACCATGTCCGGAATTACGGTGAGGTATTGGCGTCGGATGTTGTCTTTCAGCATCCCTAGAGATGTCTGTTGATCACGATACACTTGCGACTTTAGGTAACGCCAAAGTCAATAATCGCAGGGTCTGGGGAGCTGGGAGGCCAAGCATTACGAAAGTAGCAGCTGATCACACGTTCATCACTAAACGACTCGCGCAAGAGATATTTCACACGTCTAGCAATACTTTGTTCTTTTGTTTTTTCCCTTTTCTTTCCCCTAAGAAAATACCATGTCATTCCAAGCATGTGTGTCAATTTTTACCTCTATCTACATTATTTCGTTTTTTTAAGTTTTCATTTTTATACTGACTTTTTGATCATACGGTAGTACCGATAATGATTTCACTGTGATCCATCAACAGAAGCGCAGCGACATGGCTCCCGGCATGACAAATTCCTTTAATTGGGAATGTTTAGAGACAATGATGCTCAAGGTGTGGAGCAAACAGGCGTCATACCACAGAGATGCATTGCCAACTGAGAGAGTTCGGCAGCGGATAAATGTGGGATTCCAAATGACGTGAAGGTTACTCCGAAGAACTGACACAGAGACGTGCTGCGACAGTTGTGCAGTTACGTCTGAACATGGTGAGAATATTCAAGGATGTTTATCTTATGACCCGGTGATTGACAAGGGTTTATTGAACATTTTTCTCTCTGTGGAATCGATAACTGCGTCTGGAATCATCCAAATTCGTATGGGCCACTCGCACACTGTAGGCCTCCCCACCCAGAGATTTGGGACAAACATGCGAGCTACGCTACAAGACTTACGTAAACGCCTTGCGACTTACCTTGGATTTTCTAAAACTGTTCGCAAGGCTTCCAACACAGACTCTTTGCTAATATCTTCAAAATCAATCTTCACTCCGATTCCTGCTCTGACCATTTTGGCCACGTTGTACCACTGGTCAGCGAAAAAAGGTATTCCAATGAGTGGAACGCCGTAATACGATGCCTCGTTGAAACTTTGAAGCCCACCCTGAGTGATGAACAGTCGTATGTTTGAATGAGCTGGAAAAGAATGGTGAATAAATATGCAATTGTTACAGCATTCGCTGGAAAGTAGTATAAGACTGCACTAACATACCAATTTTTATATACATAAAGCAGAGTTGCCACCTACAGTGCTGGTCACGCACGCGGCGCAGTTTAGTTACATAAATGTGTTCGTTTTAATATTGACCCCTGTAACTTTACAATTATAGCTGTCCATCTCAAGTAACAAAACACCATGGTTAAGTATTCAAATTGTAAATTTGTAACCGATGAGCTGTACTCTGAAATGTTTATCTTTCACGAACGATTGCTGTTTCTGTAAAACTTTATAAAGCAGAGTGACCGTAACACACACACTCTCTCTCTCTCTCTCTCTCTCTCTCTCTCTCTCTCTCTCTCTCTCTCTCTCTCTCTCTCTCTCTCTCTCTGTGTGTGTGTGTGTGTGTGTGTGTGTGTGTGTGTGTGTGTGTGTGTGTGTGTACACCTATTGTATACAGACCAACAGTTTTATTCGAACACATGAGAAAGACAGTACTTAGCGACTTGCAACAAACTTTAATGATCATTTCAAACCTTTATTGAATTTTTCACGCTCACAGCTATAGCAAAATTATGGAAGGAAAAAAAATTTCTCGCTTACTACTTTTCCGCTGTTCGTGGACTAAAACTACGGCATTTGGTATGACGTAACAATTTAGTACTAATTGTAGCCGCAGGAAATTTTACAGACGGTATACACACTTATAGCTGAATGTACCTTCGAAGTTGTATCACGGTACGACACGTAGTTCATGAGATACGAGCACATGAACCGCCCTATTTCAGCTATTACTTCTTTCGTAATAATAGTATTCGCAACAGATTTTACAGAGATATAGCACTTATACAAATTAATATATACCTGAAAAATTATACAAGATATAACTCAATATATATGAAATCGTGCCAATTTTATAAGCCATTTGTATTTTGATTGCTATCCTTCTTTCTTTGGATACTGCAAGTAAAATTTTGAACATTATGCAAGTCAGCCTCATTTCGTGTATATTCTCCGGTAAATTTAACATGTTTTTAGAAAAAAAGGAGCTGGACAGACAGAGATGGGAGGGGAGAAGTGCTAACTCGAGGCAGGAGTAATTAAATACCCGGGCAACGCCGGGTTTTTAGCTAGTAATATAAATTTTAATAATATCAGTATAGTTCGCCATCTTTTTGCACTTTATAAGGCGACGTGTATCGATCTTATACTAACATCATCCTCAGACCGATTTGTCTCATGTTAGTGCTGAGACGATTTTATGATAAAGATCCAGCGCTTAGCACGAATTAAGGCCGTTCGGCTATCAGTAGCGAGTGCGCATAAGTTACATAAGTTTTTACATTTCAGACATAAATGTTCAAATGTCTGTAAATCTATCGGACCAAACTGCGTGGTCATCAGTCCGTAGCTTACAAACTACTTAAACCTAGGTAAACTAACCTACGGACAAACACACATACCCATGCCCCAGGGAGGACTCGAACCTCCACGGCGAGCAACCGCGCGCTCCGCAGCGAGACGCTTTAGACCGCTCTGCTACTCCTTTCAGACACATCCAGGAGAGTTTGGTAACGGCAGAAAGTGTCTACTTTATAACTACAAATCCCAAAATCATGAAGGAATGCAAGCTGCATGTACCTGAATAGTTTACAGCTGTGCAACTTAGTACGTAGTGGTGGAGGTCAGTAATTTCTTATTGCTATGGTACTTAGTGAAAAGCCGCATCACACAATCAATATCATCCATACTAATATTATAAATGGGAAAGTAATTGTGTCTGTCACGCTTTCACGATTAAATCCCTTTACCGATTTTAATGAAATTGGGCATAGTCATAGCTTGAACGCTGAAGAACTTTATAACGTGTGTAAATCAAGATATTTGTTGTTTTTATGGAACATACGAGTATCGAAATTTCTCTTATAGATTTAGAAAAGCTTGGCGACTGCTTTAAAATATTTATTAAAATTCATGGTGTATATGGTGTACGTAATACGGTTCAACTTCATGAATATAATACTTACTAAGGAGGTCAATGTCTTCAATACGACGAACAGATTTCGATGAAATTTGAATCCTGCGTAATTTAAACCTTAAATAACATGCAGGTTCTTCAGTCAGCAGTTTAGTCACGATGTAACTATTTCCTTAAATCTTTACTTTCATCTTGATAAAAAAAGGACTTTATTTATCGTCATTTATATTTAAATAGGAAAATTATTAACTTTTGTCCTTACGATTAAGTCATAACTTGCTACAGTTAGTCAAAGGTAAGGATGACTTACCCAGTATTTCTTCTTGGGGAAGCCATTTAGATATCATAACATTGTCTGGCTTTCCTGGCAGAGTGTCATCCTCAAACTTCCAGAGCACTCTCTGTGGCAATTCAGAAAATGCTGACATCAGGGCTTGACGTATACTCTCTGAAAGAGAGTTGCTTTTTACGTTGGAACCCAGGCTGAAGTATATGAACCCATGTTTCGCTCCATCCAGGAAGGATTTAATCTCCTGTCATATAATCAGAGTGTTATCCTTCAATTAATGTACAATCTTAACTGAATGACAGACACGCAGACTTACCTTTGGTATTGGCTTTTTCGGCCCTTTAATATGAAGTCCGGTCATCTGTACTACGTTGGGTTGCATTGGTAGTGGGTACCCTGAACTGAAATGACTGTTTACGAGTAACAGGCTGAGATTGTACTGTAGGATGTTGGTACTAGGAACTTCGTTTCCGAAATGTGTTCTTATCACTTCGTCTTGAGATTTTGTAAATCCATGGAATGATCTCAAACTGTCTAACATGTAATACGTATTGGCAGCCCTTTCCCAGAATGTCATGTGATCCGTGTAGCCTTCCTCAGCATTTGGGATGTATGATGGGTTAATGGGGTTCCCCATCATGTGATGCAGGTGTGGAAACATCTCTGCTGACCAGAAACCAACTATTGGCGGAGAACCCAGTTTGTACACCAGGCCGAAAAGACAAAAGTATATGAATACTTCCATTATTACTAGATCAAATTTTTCTTCAGACCTGAAAAGAAAAGAAAAAAAAGCAATAAATTTAAATAGCATATTAGTTTTTGAGCACATAAGATCGATACCTTGGGACATCTACTGTAAACTTTATTTGGTAAAAGATTGTAATAATCTTAATTTGAGAACTAGACATCAGATTCATAGGATCCTTTCAGTGTTCATAGTCGCGACTGCATTATGATTGATTTTTATTTAAAAGATGACCAGTTTCTGTTTCTATGAGTTCATTAATATCCATTCCTTGATGGTGGAACAGATTTGAAAATCAACTCAAATTTATCGAAAGCGGTCGTCTCATAAATACGATTGTAAAGACACATTGAAATAGTTAAATCGCATTGACAAGTTTCTGAAAAACATGGAATTTCTCAAAACAGTGAACCCTTATAACAAAAGTGTATGAAAATTGGAGGGCGTTTTCACAGTTTCAATTCCCCCTATTCGGGGTCTGTTTTTGTCGTACCTAATCCATCTGCCATGTTAGGAGAAGTCAAAAAAGTTCAAATGTTTGTATAGATAATGGGACTTAACTACGGAATCATCAGTTCCTAAACTTACAAACTACTTATGAACTAGCTACGACTAAGTATGGCACAAATATCCATGCCCGAGGGGGAATTCGAACCCCCGACCGTAGTGGCCGTGCAGACCGTGACTGACGCGCCGCAGTCCCCTCGGCCACTGCGACCGGCTAGGAGAAGTCGATTACTGATATACTGGTAAATATTTTCCATTCAATTCCATTACCTTCACTGACTGGTTTGCTGGTTAGCAGGTTTCTATAGCATTGGGCATCAACAAGGCATGTTGTTACATCATGCTATAAGCATATTACAGTATTAGTTGTTTCCAATTGGTTATGATCCTTCCGAAAACACACGCAACAGCCTTTGTATTATTTTGTATTAAGTTGTATACCTTTTCCTATAAAATATTGTTTAGACAAAGGACGGACAGTAACTTATAGGAAATGACAGGGGCGTTTTTGAGCATCGTAAGAAGGGAGGATGACGGTTAAACCAGAAACGTTGAATGCCAGGTTCCCAGATACGTCTGTCTGGACATATGTCACAGGCAGCAACTGAGAGTGAGGGAGCTGACGAATACTATTAGTGTCTTTCTGCCGTCAATGTTATGAAGATATTATGATATACTTTACGTCTGTCGGTAATTGGTTTAGAAAACTTAGGCTATTTTTAAGTTTGTTAGTTTGCTCGTCCAATCATTAAAATCTACACAAAGGTTGTAAATCATGTGCTTTGTCTAGAATGGTATGGAGACCAAACTATGTAATCTCCCTTTGTAGTGGGAGGATGAATGGATGGGTCATTGATGTAGTACACATATAATGTAGTTAATACGAAATGAATGAGAAAAGAACTGTGACTATTGGTGTGTTCATTCATTCTAGACGTTCAGTCACATACATGTCCCTTCGCCCACCATATTTGCTTTCTGAGTGTTTTGTTAGGTTACGAAAATATAACACCACAAGTGTAGTGTGACAAGATAGTCGTACTACATTTTACTATGTCAGTTTTGTTTTGAAGTTATAAACATATAATGAAAGAAAACGTTTTATTTACAATGCATACGTATTTGAAGTTTATGTAAATATTATTATTTTTTATAATATGATTCTTAAAATGTTTTGTTTCTGTATGTTTCATATACGATCGAGGCGCTGCAATTAACAAGGGCAGCGTGGTCGCCGCCGCAGCCAACATTACAGCAGACGGCCACTATTGAAATTTAACCGACAGCTACGGGGCTACGAATGCTGCTGCACCTTCTTTATTACCGCGCTTCAATCGTTTCAAAGAAGAAAAGAATATGAAATTATAGTTAGTCTTATTTGAGATTAGTTAGTTAGTTGTCCATTTCACGTTTCTTGCTAAACTGAAGCTGTATTAACATGAAGAATAAATATTTGTTAATGTTCAAAGATATCTTGCATTTACGAAGATTTATTTGTGATCAAGAATATTTTATAGCAAGAGAAATTTGATTCTTGTGAAGAATCTCGACTTATTTCAGAAAAAAATTTAATTATAATTGAATCACTACTGATTAGCTTCGAATGTGACATATAATATCGAATGAGAATGAGAATGTGGAACAACAGCGTTTAAAAGGCTGTGGAATGTTAATATTTTTCAGTACTAGTTAACGACAGCGAACAGAAGTGACTGACTGATTTTGATGAAATTTTAGTAACGGCTAGAGAGTATTTTTCATACCCTGCTCATACAAGAACCTTATTTATTTTTGATGAACTATTTAAAGTCCGGCCGCGGTGGCCGAGGAGACTAAGGCGCTCCAGTCACGGTCTGCACGGCCACTACGGTCGGGGGTTCGAATCCCCCCTCGGGCATGGATATTTGTGCCGTCCTAGTTCGTAAGTAGTTCGTAAGTAGTTCGTAAGTAGTTCGTAAGTAGTTCGTAAGTAGTTCGTAAGTAGTTCGTAAGTAGTTCGTAAGTAGTTCGTAAGTAGTTCGTAAGTAGTTCGTAAGTAGTTCGTAAGTAGTTCGTAAGTAGTTCGTAAGTAGTTCGTAAGTAGTTCGTAAGTAGTTCGTAAGTAGTTCGTAAGTAGTTCGTAAGTAGTTCGTAAGTAGTTCGTAAGTTTAGGGACTGATGACCCCGTAGTTAAGTCCCATAGACTATACAAACATTTAACTATTTAAAGGAATTATTCCTACAAATTTTAATTTATGTTGTGGTGTGGGACACTTCGAACGAAGTGTAGAGAATTTACACGGTTAGCTTATGACGGTGTTGCTAGGGAGCTGTAAATAATCAACAACGTCCTAGCAACTGACAAAACTTTTTCTAATATCAGAATAATTTCATGATTAGAGACTAAAGAATCACATGAATAACAATATTAAACATCGCAGTTATTTCGTAAATGGGAGCACAGGGTTTTCACTAGCAACAGTCGTTAAAAGAAAACTCAAATATCAGAATACAATAAAATTGTTGACTGTGTTAACTGTATTTAGAGACTCAGAGTTTCAAGAAATGTAGTGTGGCTTCATTTATTGTCAATGGTGTGATCGATTAGGATCGCCTCTATTGTGATGATTAAGATGAACTTCGGATTTTTTTTAAACATTTGTGTGGAAAGCAAACAATAAGCACGTATTACCAGAGCGGTACTGGCTCCCTGGTATCTTTCCGTGGTAATAATTCTTTTGGCGCCAAGGCATTGTCTCGCAGTTTCGATATTTAGTGGCCGCCTTCTCCATCGGTGGCACTGAGCTGTTTCGACAGCGCGCCGAAATATTTCCGAAAACCGGAAGGGAGGTGAGGTGAAGTGTAATCTGTGGCCGTTGGATGTTATTTGCGGAAGGGGTTACTCCTTGATCTTCTGGTAAGGGCTTGCGTGATTTATTGCCTGCAGAAAATCTGAAAGCAGTGTTAATTGGGATTATGTATCGGGAGCTGGACCGTTGAGGTGACGGTCGCAGCGTGTGTTAATGCCAGTAAGCTGCGCGGGCGTGTGACTGCCTTGGACTGGGTGCTGTCTGTATCGGCACAAATACTCGAGTTATTGTTACGCCTATGTGTAGTCTCGTAAGAGGGGCAGAGTTCTCATGCAGTGGTGCTTTCCTTCTGGCATCCTAATCCTCCTCCGTTGCAAGTACTTATTAAGGCCGTTAGACAGTTATTTAGTGTCACTTTAAGACTACAGCACTGCTGAACCCCTGCTAATCGATAGCCAACGTAATTATTTTACTCTGATGTACCAGAGAGTACTTGTAATTACTACCTTCATTTATTCGAATGTTCAAATGTTTGCAGAACTTATGGGACTTAACTACGGGGTCATCAGTCCCTAAGCTTACAAACTACTTATAAACTAGCTAAGACTAAGGACGGCACAAATATCCATGCCCGAGGGAGGATTCGAACCCCCGACCGTAGAGGCCGTGCAGACCGTGACTGGGAGCCTCAGTCCCCTCGGCCACCGCGGCCGGCCTTCATTTATAACTTCCTGCGAGGAAGTAAGACAAAAGCCTGTGTATTTCACTTCTATTTCATACGCCAGTCTGAGACCAGCTCGATATATTTTGCTCTGTTCATTATTATATTCTTTGTAGCAGTTGTAGCACTGGGATGTAAACTCAGGTAAAGATGAAAACTATATGCTTTCTGTTTCTCATTAATAAACCCCTCGTCAAATTCAGTACTACATTTGTTAAATTTATTTAACATTTCCCATTTCCTCCCTCTATCCACGAAGCTGTTTTCAGTTGTGTCGACCTATTACGATGTTAAATGGTTCGGGATTTGCTTATATTGAAATTGTGTCTCGTGTACCTTGCTACTCCATTTTTCCAAATTTTATTCCGTATTTTTCAACATGTTATTGGCATAGAACCTGCAATCTTTTTTTATTTTTTATTATTTTTATTTTATTTTATTTTGCAGGAATTCCAATGTCGGCGAATAGTTACGCGGTTTACATATTTTATTACAGCTCAATTCGTCGAATTCTGTGGGTTGCTTGTTCTGTCAAATATTTTAATTTCAAATAGTTTGCCATTTCATTCATATTCGTGGCCTCCCATTTCGAAAATTTTCTTTAAGCTTTTCAGCAATATCACACATCATGTACTCGACACCTACATATGTCGTGTAAGGTTGTTGCACTGTTTATGGTTATTAGCTTATTTGGACCCTTTGGCATTCAAGCAATCCAGCGGTTTCTTCTGCCTCTTGGCTGTACACAATTCCGTAGCTACCCCGGTTTGTGTGCGTATTCAAATGGCAGCATTGTTTTCCTTTCTCCTTTGTTCTTTCTCTCGCGGACGGTTTGCGCTTGGAGATCTGCGAGGGACAGTACTCTTTCTTCAGTAAGTGTTATATTTGGGTTTTTTCATTGTTAGCTAGAAACACTCGTGTTATCCTATTTTCTGGCACGTTACTCATAGCGGGGTTCCTGCATGACGTCACGGACTGCTGGGGCTGCAGGTAATCTGCACTATGTAATGAATAGCAAGCTTTCAACAGACACACGGCTCTCTTTTTCAACCTGATATGTTCCATGGGAACATCATTGATCATTTTAAGCTTTTGTTGTTTCAACTGGGCCCGTTGTCTGGGGTGGTTGTCAGAGACGTTACGTGCCTCGGCAAAGGGATCTTATAGTTTGTTCTTGTTGTGTACCTCCAGGTTATGCTCAAAGCCCTTTACCGGTAGGTTGTGAAATGTTTGTAACTGACAAAAATTTTGTAACCTGTGTGTGTGTGTGTGTGTGTGTGTGTGTGTGTGTGTGTGTGTGTGTGTGTGTGTGTGTGTGTGTATGTGTGTGTGTTTATTGAACTTTCCGGTGCTGGTCGTCTTTAAAGTTGATCTTTCTATTTTATTTCTTGCCTGTAATAATGTGAATAACTAATAGGCTTGGAGATGCTGATTGCAATATGATAGCTTTCCGATTGCTCATTGGAAAAAATGTGATTCCTGTTAAATGTTGAGGTACGTTTCGTCTCTAAGAAAGATATATTTTTCCGTTTATCTCACGACTAAGTATTGAGTCTGTGTTATTAAGTGTACATTTTTTAAACTTAGTTTCTCAAAGGGTTTATTGCGGACATGTTGAGCTCAGCTTGAGTCCTTTCATTATTATACATTCAATTTGAACATAAACTTCCTTAACAGGGCTTCTGTAACCTAGTGTGTTGAAACCATTGATCCTATTAATGAAGTAACTGCTTGGTAAGTTATTGTAATTCAAGGAATTTTGATGGGATAGAATTGCCCTTTTAGAAATACGAATTAAGAGTGAACTTCGAAAGGACAAACATGTTTGATATCTCTTACTAGCCCTTCCACTCCCATATTAAGAGATTTATTTATACTCGCGTGTAGCTTACAGTACCATACATGGCGACTGTAGCCCCGGTGATTGTATCCTTAGATGGTAGTACATGAAGAACAAGTGCGTGTATGTAACTAAGGAAGTTTTTTTCAATCTCCAGTCTTTCTGGTTTGATGCGATCCGGTAACTTTTCCTTTCCTGTTTCATCCACATCAGTGGGTAACTAAGTCCCTACATACCCAGTCAACGCCTTCCCCAACAGACGTTACCCTCTAAAGCTCATTTTAGTAACATCTAGCAGTTTTTTTCTAGTAACTTTCTGGTGTGCAGCGGAATCTCGTCGTCATTCTAACACGATACTTCGGCCTGGAACCGTCCGACCATCTTCAGGTGAATAGCGAGTATTTGAGCCCAGGTGCAGTCGTATTAATAGTGGTTCTTGCGCATGCCAAAAGTGCTGGTATCGTCATGCGCTATACAGCCGAGTTGTATGTGCTGCCCTCGGTGGTGGAAGAGCAACAGGCTTCTAATCATTGACAATCGATTGATGACGTCGATTACGCTGTGACTGGATAATATTAATCACAGGATTCCAAATTTTGTCCAGCTGGTTGCCATTGTCTCGATTTATAAGATTGTCGGCAAAGACGTATTTCCACTGATTCTTTAATAACTGAATCCCAGAAATTGGAGACCGGAGTTAAAGTTTCTGATTTACTATATTCCACTGTGTGTCCAGTGGAAATGCTATGTTCTGCTACTGCTGACTTTGATGGGTGGAAAAAGCGGGTGTGTCTTTCGTGTTCCACACATCTTTCTTGTACAGTTCGAATTTTCTGGACTATATTTGCAGAAACACACACACACACACACACACGCACACACACACACACACACACAGGGAATCCTGTAAACAGCCGCTTTTCTTAATTGCAGGTTATTCATTGTACGTTCACCTAATCTTCAACATTCGTTCGTAGCACTACATCCCAAATGTGTCTGTTCTCGCCTGCTACTGTCCATACTTCATTTCCATACAAAGATGTGCTCCAAACGTACCTTATTAGAAATTTGTTCGTAACTGTAAGGCTAATGTTTGGTACCAGTCGACTCCTACTTACCCTGAATTCTCTACTAGGCTGTGGCACTTTCCTTTTAATGTTCTCCGATTTTTCCCATTTATCTTACACCCAATACACCCGAATTCCCTAACTATAGATATATCATGGTCACCAATCGTGAAGGTACATTACCTATTTACATCGTTTCTATTAGGTCATTACTTTTTACGATTTCTTCGGTGCATGTATATTGACAACAAAGAATGAAATCTTCATCCTTGTCTTCCATTATTCTAATCGTAGAATTCGTCCTTGTTGTCTTATTGATCATTCATACTTTGTATATACAAAGTGTTATATTTTTGAAAGCATTTGTTAGAAACATCGATTTCAATTTTTTAATAATTAAAATACGATAGTCTAGATCGCAAGTTGATGCGGTTTTAATGGGCAACCTGTTTCAGTCCTATAGTACCATCTTCAGGCGTTTGGCATCTTATTGACGCCTGCTCCGGCCACCGCTACCGTCCACCAACAAGGTGTCAAAGGCCTGAAGATGGTGTTATAGGACTGAAACCGGTTGTCAATTAAAAACGCACCAACTTGCGCTCAAGACTGTCGTATTTTAATTATTTAAAGTTCTATAGCAGCACGATTCTAGGGGTTTTTGCCCCTTAACAATAACCACTGAATAGAGATCAGCAAAATTAAAATTTCATCTTTATTGCTCATGGAAACAAACTGACACGTTGTACAACAATAACCTTGACATTCTGAATTTGTGTGTCCGATTACAGCATACACCACTTCCCTAACTCGTCCTTTTGCACCGACGCATGTCAGTATTCATCGATGCATACTGTCTAGATCAGAAACTGTTCGGCCCCGTAGTCCCTACTCAACGGCGATTCGCCATAGACCTCTCTGGTTAGTGGAACGTCTCATCCGAAAAACACCGTTTTCAGTGTCCCATTCATGTTCAAGGGATTCATATGTGTGGAGAACTTTCTGGTTATTTTAATCTTGGAATTGCACGGCAAAGGATAAATGCCACCAATTAACTAAAATCCCCCACCGAAATGCTGCCTATATGGTTGCACTAGACGTCGGAGGCTCTCAAACCCTCTACGTCAACCAATGGCTTACGGTGGACTCACGTCATGCCACCACAAAACATGGAACTAACACACTAAACTCGCTGCTCAGGGTGTCTAAGGCGTTCAGGCTGACCCATCTGCCTCCAGAAATGTGTCTGGCAATAGTGTGGTTGAAGGCAGCTGCGAGCAATTAACGCTAAATGTTACTAGTCGATTCAGTATGCCGCTCGGCCCACTCTATCGCACTGCATGGTGTCAAAGCTGCAACTTGACATGGATGTCAGAAGTTAAATTTCATATCATGCAGCGTATTACGTACCGTATCCGTCGAAACACTAGGTTTATTTAGCATGGTGAAATCCGGAAGTAGTGGCCATTAGCTGATTCGGTAGCTTTGGGATCGTAAGGAAAGTCGGCAACTGTTCCCGTTTGTCTTTAACTACAAATGGGGGTTTTGCAGCAATCAGTCGCTAAAGAAACTGCTTTATTTTGCAGATATAGATTTCGACAAGTGACTTGCCATTACCACTGCTAGATTAACAAGAAGTCATCGTCTGCATAAATAAATTACATGAAATATAACATTGACAAATTAAAAGAGGGTCAACAACAAGTAGTTTACATACCATACATTTTTGATAGTAGTATATTATGTGCATCATATAATAGTCGTAGATGGTCTGTAATACGCTATTTTCCACAGTTAGATGCAATACTACTGCCAGTAAAATGGGTTAAAACTTGTTTAAATGGAGTAGTATGCAACAATGAACAATGTAAAGTTCTTAAAATAACGGTTTGTTTAATTATGAGTGGTTCTTAAAAACCTCGTAAAAAGTTAATACATTCCAGAATGAAACTTTCACTCCGCAGCGGAGTGTGCACTGATATGAAACTTCCTGGCAGATAAATTGTATGCCGGAACCGGGACTCCAATATGCGACCTTCGCCTTTCGCAGGCAAACGCTCTACAACTGAGCTATCCGACACGACTCAAGGTCCGTCCTCAAATTCAATTCTGCCAGTACCTCGCCTCCTACTTTCCAACTTTCCTACTTACTCCTGCTAAACTTGGAAGACTAGAACTCCTGGAAGAAAGGATATGGTTGAGAGATGGCAAGGTCCCAGCTTCGAGTCCCGGTTCCGGGACACAATTTTCATCTGCCAGGAAGTTTCAGTCAATACACTGCCAAAGCATATAATGTGAATCTGTTAACTACATACGGAAGTTTCTATTTATAGTTGTAGTATTCATACAGAGATATGTTAATGGCTGCTTACATATTGGTAAGGAAAGAAGATCTATTGCGTTCTTCCTGGGTCAAATTTTGGCTTATTGTTAAACAATTCTCAAATAATTCCCAAATGGTTGTATTTTGTCATAGTAACGTGGTCATTAAGTAGTTTACTTCCCACCAATTTTTGTTGACAAAAAATCTCAAGATCTTCATGGAGATCTAGAAATCTTCCCTTATCCCTATGCAGCAACATCACATTATTTGAGATGATTGGTATCTATCTGGTGCCTTGTTTCAAGCAGATGGGCTGCCATGCTTGACCTCTTGATTCCGTCTTTTCTCTCAAGCGCACTGTGTTAGGCAAACCTAATTTCTAACTTACTTCCTTTTTGCCCCATAACATGCCCCACAGTCCGTAGGCACCTGAAGCGTGGATTAGATTAATTTTGTCTACACTGTGCTGAAGTATGTTGCCTAAGTTTTTGTGGTTGCAATGCTATTTTTACATTATACTTTTCGAACACAGATGCGATTCTAGTGCACACTTTGCCATAACAGGGTACATTAGCGAACCTAATGTTTTCTTTTGGCCTCACAATGTTATTACAAGTGGGCCATTTTGTTTTCGTATTTATTAGCGATACTTTTGTATAAGTTGTTCACAAAGCATTGTGGATAGTTGTTAGTCATGGCGATATCTTTTATTGTAGCCATTTCCCTGTCATATTCATCTCTACCTCCTTTCGTTTACTCCGTCTGGAAACTTCCTACGATGGCTCCCTCCTGACACAATGTAACAATGCGCATGCGTTCAAACGTTGGTAATGACTCGCTAGGCATGACAGCTATAGTTTAAGCAAGCAATGTTCTCTCTTCCTTGTGTTACGACTGGAACTAAGCGGTCTTCCTATTTCGTTGTAATGGCACAAAATTATTCGTGATTGAGTGACGTCTACGGACAATAGAAGAAACTGTGTCCCTCAAGTAAAATGTATGTAAATCTATGGGACGCAACTACTGTGGGTTCAGTCCCTAGGCCTGTAAACTAACCTAAGGAAAAGATACGCGCATATATGTCCGAGAGAGGATAACCTTCGACGGGGAGAGACCACTCGATCCGTGTAAAGGCGGCTTCTACACATTTACCGGCAGTCTTCAGGACACGTGGGAACCAAGGTGATAAAAAATTATGTGTGTTTTCCAACTATACCTATAACTGAATTACACTGTTTAACGCTTTTCCCGAATATAAAAATCCTGCCACCGTTTCATATTCTATTTTCTTTCTTGCATCCGCATCAGGCACAATGTCATGACTACCGCTCTGGTGCCATTACTTTTTCTATATCCACCTAATCGTCGTCCAACAGAATTTTTCTGTCATTCTCTCTAGTGAACTCTTTAGCAGTTTCATGCATGAACTGTATACTGAATGAGTTGTAGTACTCACAATCTTCAGAAATCTGTAGATGCCATTTCTGCTACGTCACCAACTTTAACAGTCGCTTTTATTTTACTTCTGTCGGGCCTGGTTGTCTTAGGGTAAAGAGCTCGAATGAAAACTGAAGGGGCGCTAGTTCTGAACCCGGTCGGACTTCGGATTCTTCCAGTCTGTGTTTTAACCCATCCTTCACCTCTCAACGATGAGAGGAATCGGCAGAAACGGCACGTGATTCGGATTCCACGTTAAGCTGTAGGTCCTATTTCCCCGGTTGGATAATTGGGGTAAGCTAGGGACACGCAATTCGCCGAAGTAGCTTCCAATTGAAAGACTTGCACCAGGGCAATGATCCAGACGAAATAATTATATTATTTTACGTCATCCCTACAAATATTTTAGGTATTCCGATGGAATATTACCTATACCTTCTGCCTTATTTGATTTGAAGTGTCTAACAGCTCTTAAATTCCAATTATGCATGTCTCATTTCTTTTGTATCAAATTAAGAGGCAGTTCTTTCTTTAAGGCCTTTCGTCTACTCACCTATCTGCTCTCCTCTCTGCATTTGAAAATTACACTTTTATGTTACCACCATTGACATTTTCAATATTGGGTGTGCTGAATCAGTCCTACAATCATTTGCTATTCGACTTCATCTTTTATCTTCGGCCATTTCACCTTTGTGTACCTGCACTTTGTTTCTACTTTGACATTTTTGTTGTGCCTTACTTCGTCGAACGAATGAAGTATTCAATCTGTTACCCATGATTTCTGCCCAGAGATCTTCATTGTACCTATATTTGTCTTTCCAGCATTTGTGATGACCGATTTCAGAGGTTCCCACTCCGCATAAAGCGAAATTCCTACTCTCATATTTCTCATAGCACATCTTTAGTCGTGTTGAACATACCATTCCTCAGTACTTCTGTGGCCTAATTTGTTGCACGCTGGATCTATTGGACGAGGTTCTGAAACTTTCGTGCACGCCTCATTACGATAACGACCTGAGTCGCTTTGTTCTCTGATATGCTTTTAAATCAGTTCCGTTTCAGTATCTGGTTGGCGATAATGCAACCCTGCTGGGTCCTCATGTCACCAGGTCATTTTTAAGTATTTCTTCTGTTCGTTTGTTACACGAACAGAGTAATTACTGTTAAAAATATGAACTTTAATAATGGACTCATTTTTTCTCCTTTTATACTTACTACCAAGCCCATGTTCTACGATAATCCTTTCTTCTAAACCTTCACATACAACCGTGTTCTCATCACATAATGTGTATTAGGTTGTGTTTCATGTATCGAATTAATTTGTCTACATCATCATACTTTCCCCCCTCTCATCTTCTGGTTGTGGCTTTACCATTTATACTTTAACTATAGTTGTCGGTCAGCCCTACTTTCCTATTAATAACGAATCTATTCAGCGTTATACCACCTTCCTCTGCTTTTGTTAGTACAGTACATTTGTCTGACCTAAAATTCTTTATTTCATTTCCTGCCCCTACTATGTGTATTGAGCCTTTTCATTTTCCTTATCTTATTTGTTGTTGTTGTTGTGTGTTTAAAGGGGACTCAACTGCTGGGTTATCAGTCCCCTGTTCCCAGCTAAGAGTAAACTTTTAAAGTTTCCTTTTGTCGCTTAGTACTCGAAGTCCAGTATACTCCCAGTACAAAGAGACAGTCAATGGTAAAAGGACGTAACAAAGAACAAGACAAGTGTTGACAAAATAGACAGAAAACTAAAACAAGGCAGCGGAATCGTGTGGCTGGCTGATCACAAGGATAATACAGGATGAGCCAGCCACTCTGCAAACTTTAAAATCCTTAAAGTAAAGCAAGTCTTAAACCGTATAATGACAGCGGCCTATTGTTCTGGAGGGGTGAAGCCTGACAAGGTGGGCCTATAGGCCCCACCATTAAATAGACCAATAGAAGCCAGTTGCACGAATAAAACCTAAAACACGGTCGATCACAGAGACATCGTCAGATAAAATCAATGGGAGCTCACAAGGCAGCGTAAAGGCCTGCCTCAAGTCGGCTAAAAGTAAGCAGTCCACCAGAATGTGGACCACAGTCAATAGGGCACCACAACGGCAAGTTGGTGGGTCCTCTCTTCGTAGAAGGTAGCCGTGTGTTAACCACGTATGTCCGATACGTAGTCTGCAGAGGACTACAGACTCCCTACGAGAGGCCCGCAGGGAGGATCTCCACACAGCTGTGGTGGACTTGACTGTACGCAGCTTGTTCGGAACGTTCAAAGCATCCCATTCCGAGGTCCAAATCCCTAGAACCTTACGGGTTAGTTGTAATCGTAGATCCCTTTCTTGAAGTCCTATCTTCAAGGGCCGTGATGTGGTGGCCTGCTTGGCGAGTCAATCAACCCGTTCATTTCCTGGGATGCCTACGTGGCCTGGGGTCCAAAGGAAAACCACCAAACGTCCTGATTCGCTGAGGGTATATATGGTGTCCTGAATGGACCGAACCAACTGGTGCTTTGGCATAAACTGGCCTAGCGCCATCAGCCCACTCAGGGAGTCACTACAGACAACTATGGACTCCCCGGGGCAGTTGCGGAAATGTGAAAGAGCGTGCGAGATGGCCACTAGCTCAGCTGTGAAAACGCTAGTCCCACAGGGTAGGGAATGCTGCTCAACGTGTTCACTATGAACATACGCGTACCCAGCACGTCCGTCCACAACGGAGCCGTCAGTGTAGACGACTTCTGCACCACGGAAAGCATCTACGAGTGCCTGGAACTTTCGACGAAGGACCATTGGCGAAACTGAGGCTTTCGAGTCGCCGGACAAATCTAACCGAAGCTGGAAGCGAGGTACGAACCATGGAGGTGTAGGTGAAAGGTATCGGTATGTGGTAGGGATGGGAAGGGATGCGATGGACGAAAGAAGGGAACGAACACGAACCGCAATCGGGAGACCCGACCATGGACGTCGTCGTGGGGAAGGGAGGACAGCAGCTGGGAACAGAAGCCTGTGGCTCGGGTCGTCAGGTGAGGCATGAATACGGGCGACATATGAAGCCAGTAGCTGCTGCCGGCGGATTCGGAAGGGGGGAACCCCAGCTTCAGCAAGGAGACTTGTCACGGGACTTGTACGGAAGGCACCTGTCGCTAGACGGACGCCACTATGGTGTACTGGGTCCAAGGCCTGCAATGCGGATGGGGCTGCCGAACCATACACAAAGCTCCCGCAGTCTAACCGTGATTGTATCAGCGCTCTGTAGAGCTGCATAAGACTCGAACGAGCGGCTCCCCAACTAGTGTGGCTGAGGCAGCGTAGAATGTTAAGGTACCACACGCACTTCTGCTTGAGCTGGCGAAGATGGGGCGCCCAGGTGAGCCGGCTGTCGAAGAGCATGCCAAGAAATCGGTGAGTCTCTTCGACACGAAGAAGTTCATCATATAAATATAGCTCTGGGTCCAAATGGACAGCTCGACGGTGGCAGAAGTGCATAACCCGGGTTTTAGATGGAGAAAACTGGAACCCATGGGTTGATGCCCCCGACTGCGCTTTTTGAATGGCTCCCTGTAAACGCCTTTCAGCTACCCCAATGCTAGCTGAGCTGAAGTATAGGCAGAAGTCATCGGCGAACAAGGAGGAAGAAACCGACGACCCCACTGCCTCAGCAAGTCCATTAATAGCAATTAAAAATAGGGGTACACTAAGGACAGAGCCCTGTGGGACACCGTTCTCCTGGACGCGAGAGGAGCTGTGGGAAGTACCAACCCGTACTCGAAAGGATCGGAGGGAAAGGAAGTTCTGAATAAAAACCGGCAGCGGACCTCTCAAGCCCCAAGCGTGCAGTGTAGCCAGAAAGTGGTGGCGCCAAGTGGTATCGTAGGCCTTCCTGAGGTCAAAAAAGACGGCAACAAGGTGCTCACGCCTGCTAAATGCCGAACGAATGGCGGACTCCAGAGCCACTAAGTTGTCAACAGTGGAGCGGCATTGGCGGAAACCCCCTTGGCGTGGGGACAAAAGACCCCGAAGTTTAAGTACCCACATAAGCCGCCAGCTCACCATACGTTCGAATAGTTTGCATAGAACGTTGGTGAGGCTGATTGGGCGGTAACTATCAGCCACCTGTGGATCAGCACCAGGTTTGATCACGGGAAGAACGATGCTTTCTCGCCATTGTGACGGGAAAGCCCCCTCCACCCATAAACGGTTAAACATGGCGAGAAGCTGGTGCTGAAACTCCACGGAAAGGTGCCGAATGAACTGGCTGTGGATCCTGTCCGGACCTGGAGAGGTATCGGGGCATGCAGCAAGGGCAGTGTCGAATTCCCATTTACTAAAAGCAGAGTTATATGATTCTGTTCGACGTGTGTGAAATGACAGCCGTCGCTGTTCTACCCGTTCTTTCAGTGCACGGAAGTCTGCACTGTATGCCGCAGTTGCGGAATTGCGAGCATAATGCTCCGCCATATGCTCAGCAATGGCAGTGGCGTCAGTGCATACAGTACCCCTGATCTGTAAGCTGGGGATCGCTGCTGACATGCGGTACCCAAAGAGGTGTCGAACGTGGGACCACACCTGAGATGGTGAAGCACGAGAGCCGATGCTGGCTACATACCTCTCCCAGCTGTCCTGTTTGCTCTGGCGAATGAGCTGTCGAGCTCGGGCCCGAAGCCGTTTGAAGGCTATCAGGTTGTCCAAGGTTGGGTGGCGTCGATGGCGCTGTAGCGCTCGCCGACGCTCCCGGATGGCTGCAGCAATCTCTGGCGTCCACCAGGGCACAGACCTGCGCCGAGGGGTGCCAGAAGTGGTGGGAACAGTGGCCTCAGCGGCGGAAACGATAGCAGCAGTGACTTGACCAACCGCTATGTCCACATTGGCAGGCAATGGTACAGGAAAAGTAGCAGTGGACGTATAATCCCGCCAATTAGCTCGACAGAGGGACCATCGAGGTGGGCTGCCTGCAGGTTGGAAGTGCAGGTGCGACACAAGGATAGGAAAATGGTCGCTGCCGCAAAGATCATAATGGGTCCTCCAGCGAAAATGTGGGAGCAAATTCGGACTACATAAAGAAAGGTCGATTGCCGAGTAAGTGCCTCGCGCCACGCAAAAATGCGTGGGGGCCCCAGTGTTTAAAAGACAGATGTCCTGCTGGGACAGAAGTGTCTCGACGTCCCTACCACGAACCGTCGTCTGCGTTCCACCCCATAACGGGTGGTTGGCATTGAAATCCCCCAAGAGGAGAAATGGTGGGGGCAGTTGCGCTACCACTGCAGCAACATCAGTAGTGGAGACGGTTGCATCCGGGGGAAGGTAAATGGAACAGACGGTGAATTCCTGTCCCGCTCGGATGCGAACAGCAACTGCCTCAAAGGTCGTTTGGAGAGGCACAGCAGCGCTAGGGACAGTTGCGAGGACGTAAACAGCGACACCACCCGAAGCCCTATCGTATATATCGCGGTTACGGTAAAAGCCCCGATAGCCTCGAAGGGCTGGGGTCCTCTGAACAGGAAACCACGTTTCCTGCAGTGCTATACAAAACACCGAGCTGTGGCATAAGAACTGCTGCAACTCAGCTAAGCGGTTGAAGAAACCGCCGATATTCCATTGGAGAATAACTTTGTCTTCTAGCTGAGATGCCATAAATAGTAGCTGAGGAGTAGGTTAGTCCATTGCATCTCCGTCTGCCTTGTGTTCAGCATCAAGAGAGTAGTGATCCATACGTTCTATTGGATCAGTAAGTGCAAGATCCTCGGGGGAAGCGAGGATCTTTACCTCATCCTCTGAACCAGAGGATGAGGGTATATGTGGCTTTGGAGCCACCAAGGGTTCTTTTTTTCTTGTTGATTTTTTCTTAGCCTCTCGCTGGCCCTTGGGTTTTAAGGGCCGGGAGGGCTTCTCAGGCATAGTCTCGGGGCTGACGAAGATCAGGAGGCCCTTTGGTCAGCAACAAGAGGATACTGCAGCAATTTGCTGGGATCCTCTTTGCCATGTGGAGAAGCCTCAGAAGGGAGTGTCCCAAGGGACCCCTTCCAAGCGAGAGGGGCAGGAGAAGGCTTCTCCTTCTCCGACTTAGAGGTGGGGACTGGTGTCCCCAATTCCCCAATGTTTGTGTGGTTGTTGCTCCCACTGTGAAAAGAGTGGGAGCCACCGAAGAGGAAGTGCCCCCAGCTGGTAAAGGGGCAGGGGTAGTTGATTGGGCGTGGGAGCCCACTTGCAGTGGTTCAGTACGCGGTACTCGAGGCACTAAGGGTGACGATGAGGCTGCTGTGGCATAGGAAGTGGTCAGAGGAACGGGATGGAGCTTTTGATACTTCCGTTTTGCTTCTGAGTAGGTCAGTCTGTCCCGGGTTTTGTATTCCATAATCTTCCGCTCCTGCTGCAATACTGAGCACGTAGATGAGCAAGGGGAGTGATGCTGGCCGCAGTTTACACATACTGGAGGAGGGGTGCAAGGGACGTTTGGATGGACTGCACGTCCGCACTCCCGACACGTAGGATTGGCATCGCATCGGGAGGACATGTGCCCAAACCTCCGGCACTTGAAACAACGCATAGGGGGAGGAACGTAGGGCTTTACGTCGATCCGGTAGACCATCACCTTGACCTTCTCGGGCAATGAATCACCCTCGAAAGCCAAGATGAAGGCACCGGTCGCGACCCTATTGTCCTTCGGACCCCTATGGACTCGCCGAATAAAATGTACTCCTCGGCGTTCCAAGTTAGCACGTAGTTCTTCATCAGACTGCAGCAACAGGTCTTTATGGAATATTATCCCCTGGACCATATTCAAGGTCTTGTGTGGCGTTATTGTTACGGAAACATCACCCAGATTGTCACAGGCAAGCAAGGCCCGTGACTGGGCTGGGGATTACGTCGTAATTAAGACTGACCCAGAGCGCATCTTGGACATTCCTTCAACCTCACCGAACTTGTCTTCCAAGTTCTCCACGAAAAACAAGGGCCTTGTGTTCTTAAACGATTCTCCATCAGTACGGGTACAGACAAGGTATTTCGGAGCATAAGCCTCACCCTTCTGTTTTGCCCGACGTTCCTCCCATGGTGTAGCCAGGGAAGGGAACGTTTGGGGATCATACTCTACCGCATTAAAGTCATTCTTACCACGCTTTGAGACGCCATGTTTGCGTGTGGCGACGCTATTGAGTGCTCGTTTCATGTTCGTCCCACGAGCAGCTAGGGAACTAAAGGTCCACCCAGGCAGAGCCCCGCTTGCCTGGGTAAGCCTTGTACAACTGAGGTGCGGCAGGTTCCTCAGAGGTTGCTTGCTAGCGGCTGTTCTACCTCAACAGCCATACATCTCCTCGGCACGTAGCACACCTTGAGATTGAGGTTTTTTTTTTTTTTTTATAGAGGTTTGTACCGTCCTCACGACCTGGGCGATTAAGCCAAGATCCCCGGGCTCTGAAACGTACGACGTTCCACCGTCGCGCCGAACGATGGTCGTTGAAGCACGCACAGAGCTTATGGTGTAGCGGACTGTTGGCGCGACACAGCCCAAGCTCAGGACCCCGGGTTCGCCAAGCCCGTACTCAGCAAATTAATGCTGAGCCCCTGAGGGGTTATCTTATTTCCTAGAGTTGCTATTATTATCGCATTTCTGAGATTCCTTCCACTCACTTTTAGAATATTATAACTTCTTTTTATTATTGTTTTTGTTATATTTGTCTCCCGCTTCGCAATCCCATGCCTGATATGGTGAATGTGACTACTATTCCGGAATGATCGCCAACGATACATTTTCGGGTAATGGCTTATGTTCTGTGTGATACATAAGTACTACGTTTCATTAACGCAGTCGTTTCCAGTTCCTTCTACAGGCTCATGCCTTTCATAAGACTGACGTTGGCTTCTAACCGCGGTCACCTTTACTGAAGACTTTATTCACAATGTAAGCAGTTTTGGAGTACTAACCCAGAACTGAGGGCGTTTTGATTATCAAAGACGGTTCCCTGGGTCATCAGTTCCTAAACATACAAACTACTTATGAACTAAATTATAATAAAGAGACGACACAAACATCCATGCCCGAGGGGGGGATTCGAACCCCCGACTCTAGCGGCCGTGCAGACTGTGACTGGCGCGCCGCAGACCGCTCGGCCACTGCGAATGGCGTCCTCAGTGTATGAAAGTGAAAATACCGCTTCTTGTAAATCTGCAAGCCAGAAGTCTACCACATTGCGTTTTGAAGCCATGTCACTAATGTGCAATTATCCATAATTCTGTTGAGTCATATCCGAAGGCAACGAATTGTATGGTTCTAGGACTAAGCCACCAAACAACCCATCGGCAACTATACCAGTGAAACTAGTTCCTATTAGGTGGAAACTTAGCCTTTTTGTTTTGAAGACTATGGCGGCAACATGAAGCTACGAGGAAAGTATGTGAGGTGTAATCACAAGTTTAGAGTGCATTACAGCAGCTGCTTCTAATTTTCAGAGCTTTGGCATCGACATTTCTTTATTTGCTGATTTGCAATTAAGTACGATAACTTTCAACGATGCGAAAACATGAGTTACCACGTTGTAATTCTATCAGAAACCGTGTGTATAAAAAAATTTTCTCAACTTACAGAAGATCTTTGATGCCTGGAGTATTTAGCTGAGCGTCACAATCACTCTTAGCAAGTATTGTGAACGATTCCATTAGTTGTGCTCTAGACATTTGAGATATTTCGTAGAAATTTATATCTCTCTGCCACTTGTCGTACAGAAATGATGTATCTATCTGTGTCAGGTTTGGTGGAGGATCCTGCAACAAAAAATTGTATTTTTTGTTGTTGAAAGAAAGCATTATCATGAAGTAATTGTTGTCATGACGATGATTAAAACAATTTTACTTACTGATGGTAGTAGTTGTAGCTATTTCAAATTATTCCCCTATTTGGAAACTGAATTTTTAAATTAATTTCTACTGCTTATCGTAGAAAACATTTAGTCGTCTTCCTGAAATAATCGTCACCAGATCTTGCACACAATAGCAATCAAGCGAAATTTTAGAACTAAATTGTTAATCAAGTTCAGAATATGATATTGGGTATCGTAGCACCCTAGTATAATGTAGATTACTCGCAGTTTTAGCGTCAGTTACGTTACAGCCTGTTCGTATTGCATATTCATAGCACACCAGAGACAGAGACAGTGTTGTGCTTTCATGACCTGTAGGTAGGGAATTATTTTTTTCTCGCATAAACTCCAAATGCTCACCAACTGAATGCTGTTACAATATTGACGATAAATAGCCCGTTCGATTTATACAAATTGCTCTTGACGCGCAGTGAAATAGTTAATACAGTCCATTGTAATTGCATTTTAGTGGCTGTAACAAGCTACAAAGAAAATTTGTCGTAAGTAATTCAAAAGGAGGTTTACTTTTTACCTGAAGACTTTTCTCCAAGAAACTGGATGTCATGTTCCATTACACTTGCATCAAATCAGACCACAAAACAAATACGGCCATCAATTAACTTCATAAATCACTGTTTGTTTTCCCCAGACTGCTAGGTCAAGAAGTAATTCACATGAATTAAGATATACTTGTGATTTTTTAAAAAGTTTATATACCATCGCGGTCAGTTTTCATTTAACTTCGTATTTATTTCGCAAAAAGTTTAGACACTCCAGTTGTGTCGTCTGCAGGCCAAACAAAGGACGTCCATCCAAGTGTATATACGTTGATTCCGTATTTATCTCATTATTCAAAACAGAAACGTACGTAATTAGATGAGCGTGACGTTGAGACTACACTGTCGAAACTGGAGCGAAATATATATTTTAAATCAAATTGGACCAGCCGGTGTCTCACTCCAAGACAGTATGGAGCTACATCTACTAAATAAGATACAGGTTCTGACAAATGTAAGACAGTGAACATTACTCCACTGCCAATTATTCCATGACACGCAGTATATTTCAATTATTTATTAGTAGAAATGAATCTAACTTACCTTGATTGGATTGGCAGTGATGACTGTGACCTGGTGCCCCCTTTCGGCCAGAGCTCGCATGATGATGAGGAACGGTAGCTGGTGGCTGATGGAGGGGGTCGGGTTGATGCCCAGGATCCTCGCGCATGCGCACGCGTGAACCAGGAATGGCAGAAGCAGGACTGTGATGTTCATGACGCAGCACTGAATGCTACACAGAAGAGACCATCTCAACACTTGGAAAATTCAGCGGTGAGAGATGAAAGTGAAATGTAAAAGCGTGATGAATAATTTCAGATGATTCCCATAGTAAATTAATACGATTGTATCTAAAATATCATATGACATTTTTAGTAAGTATGATATCCTTTACTGCTGCTTATTAGCTTTATTTACTTATACACTACAGCTGTTTCGCCGTATTTGGCATTGTAAAGTGGTCTGCAACGGTTGAAATCAATTTTGTGAAAATATTTTTTTCGAAACAAATAGGGAGAACATTATAGTGTTTTAAATTTATTACTTACATTGCATTTGTTGGTAAAACACACACACACACACACACACACACACACACACACCCCATCTGTACCTCTATGATTTTTATAGGTACCTTTCTTAGAAAGTAGTTTTTTAATAATTTTTAATGTAATGACATTCTGATTTGACAGCTGTTATGATGCTGTGTGTTTAACAAGATCTTATATTTCTTTATATCTTTGATAATGATCTAGCTTCTCTGAGATGATTAATTTCGAATTTTGTGGTATCTTTGAATGTCAATGTATTTACAAATGTTTTATACTCTGGATACCACGTGACTGTTGGCAAACCAATGGTTTAGCTGCAGAGATGTTGGTGCCATGAAAACGATGCCATGCCCAGTCTACCAGTATCTATGGTCGACGTATTGCTTGCCATTTTGAATTTTGTAATATCTTTGAGTATGAACATGCGTTTCTCTGGAGTCTGAGAAATTTTATGTTAATCGAAATTTTGCGTTATCTTTGACTGTGGAACATTACATCTCTGAATGTAGCAGTTGTTAAGCCCATGTATGTCTGTGCTCAAGCCTAATTAGATCGATAAAAAAATTTTGTAAAAAATCTTGTGTCTAAAATTGTGTGTTCATTAAGAAATTCGTTAGGTGAAGCTTCTATGTGTATGTATATTAATGAAAAAAGTATCAAAATAAACATTGAAGACTTTTTTGGATCCGTTACTTAAACTTATGCTCAATTAAAGTAAGTATCAGTCGAAACGTGTTGCTCAATGAATTCTGAAATGTACCGTCAAACGGGATGATTTCGGAAATTGAGTTATTTCGGACAACATGATTTACCTTCTCTTTTCCGCTGCATAGCAATGAGTTAACGCTAATTTCCACCTCCCCGCGAGCTTCTTTCATACACGAGACTGTAATTGCCACGTTCCGCGCTTCCGCATTTAGATCGAATGTTTACTGACGCAATAATCAGTCGGACTGTCTGAAAGACTACCATCTGTCGTCTTCCTTAAATTTTTTGTAAATTTCTGTAAAGTTATGATTTATTTAATGTTGCTAGATTATCATTTTGTTAAAACTTTAACCCCACTCTTTCCAAGGCTTGAGGAATAACATTTTTATTTCATTTCTTAAAATGTTAGTTAATATTGCTAGGTTTTTCTTATTTTGTTATGTTAATAAATTATTATATTAATTAATGTGGCATAAGTACGGCTTCTCCGCTACGCCACTTTCTCTGTGAGAATTTGTAATTGTCAGGCAAGTAACTATGCGGGTATCCTGATTTCCACTAATATTTCGCGATCTTCTCTCCCCGCATATTTTAATTTTGCTGTGTCTTCTCCGACTGGTAGTACGCACTCTGCCATTGTCAATAATTCGCTCTGAGCCTTGTACAACCTCCTTCAATAGCTTCCTTATGTAATTCTAAACATTTCTACAGGTTTCATGCCGTAATTATTATTTTATTTTTCCGACTTTGTAACTATTTCCTTTTTGTGGTTTTTCTGAGACAGGACCTCATCCGTCTCTGTAATTGCCCGGTATCGCGTGTAGCTGCATTTCATTCGCTTCCTTATATAATTGTAACCATTTCTATGGTTGCATCCTGTAGTTAATTTTCTTTATTTTTCGAAAACTGAATTAACTTCCTGTTATTGAAGTCAGTTCTCAGTTTGGGCCAGGAAACAAGGCTTTATAGCAGGGAGTAACCAGTACTTCTCACGGACCTCATTTACTAATTTTAGTGATAAAACAAGGCTCTTGTTACTACAATGGTCGACTTTTAAGTCTCACTGTCGAAAGTTCTTGCTGTGTTATGGAGCGGAAACTATCTGTTGTTGCAACGAGAAGAAAAGTATTGTAGCGTCAGTTGCCAACGAGATCAGTAGGCCGCGGCACTGTGAGAAGTTTTGTACCAGTTTGTCACGATTTTGTGTAAAGCTTCAAAGTAACGGACGTATACGAAATTGTGTACTTTGTGGCGTTATTTCGGACAATGCCCAGAATGTATGAAAGTGAAGGTGTTCAAGATCGGTGAAATTATGTCCCAGAAATTTTAAAGAAAGCAGTTGAGATATTCTGTGAGGCAAATTAGCGTATACAAAAGTTTTTAATCATCAACATTCCTTATCTCAGTCCTTATCCCTTATTTTAATTATGGTCGTCCTTAAAATATGTTAAAAGTCACTAAAATCAAACGGAATGAAGGTTGAACAAGAAAAGTCAATTTGCGTCCGAAATCATCCCATACACTTATAGACACCCAGTCCATTGGGTGATTTCGGACACTGTGTGTCTCAGGTAGAAGTAGATGCAAGTGGAAGTTCTGTTTCTGGGTTATTTTATTGTTTATACATAGGCCCCACACTTACATAAAAAATGAAACCTGGTATAGCCTATGAAAGTTACAGTGAAAATAATCTCAAAACTGTCTGAAATCACCCCGTTTGACGGTACACCAAGACACTACCGTTTAATTAATGTACATAATAAAATATTGTATTGAAATATTAGTGCGGATTATTATTATTATTATTATTATTATTATTATTATTATTATTATTATTATTATTATTATTATTATTATTATTTTTTTTTTTTGTTTTTTTTTTTTTTTTTTTTGTTTTAGGGCTCTCAACTACAATGGTCAATAGCGCGATTCTGACCCTAGATCGATTTAAAACAAGGTTAAAAAAGGTGGCGATAAGGAGAATTTAAGAACATCACTAAAATGAGAAATAAAAAATAGCATTAAAAGGAATTAGCACAACTCTGTCTTCTGTCTCTGGTGTGCTATGAATGTGCAATACGAACAGGCTATAACGTATCTGACGCTAAAACTGCGAGTAATCTACATTATACTAGGGTGCTACGATACCCAATATCATATTCTGAACTTTATTATCATCAGCTAAAATGTCCTCCAAAGTGGACGGTAGATTTATTGCAACACGAATGTGAGTAACATTAGAACAGAACATTAAAACATGCCGGGTGACCGCAGGAACATACTGGTAGGGGGTCGCCTGTTAATAAGTGTCGGTGGCTAAACCGGCAATGACCGATTCGCAGCCGGGCGAAGATTACCTCCTCCCGCCGGGAGGGGCGGGAGGAGGTCTTCCAAGCTGTCGGGTCGGTATTTTAGTGGTGAAGACTACCGTGTCAAGTATATGATAACTCTACTTCGGCTATGAAGACGCCAGCCAATGAACATTTGTACACTCTACATATGAGACACTAAGCTGCTGTGGGGCAGTGTAAGACGTTTCACTGAATTTTCATAGAAACCATGTCAGCTGGATATTCGTTGTCGAGTTCCCATTTTATTTTACGATTGTGTGAAGCCTCCTCCCCTTGGCTAATTCCGTTTCACATGCACTGCATATATCTTGTCCTATCCCAGTCCAGGGTTTAAACACATTTGAACATTTTGCCCACTTTAGGTTACGGTAGTAACACTAAAAGTGGGCCTTTGCGATCGTCTTTTCACAGATCGAAATTTAAATGAAAATAACGGCTTAACCATTCAGCTGAGACGAATATTTAATAACCAGATTTATTGAGGAGAAAATTATTTACAACTTTGCTCTCTCATGGTTTTTTATTGTTTTTTTGTTTTTGTTTTTTTTTTTGTTTTTCATATCTCGTATCGTTTCAGAGATATTTGCAAAAATATCAGCGATTTTGGGATGTCTGTCTGTATGTCCGTAACATGTTCCCTGTTTTTAAGACCAACCATCCTACCCATCAGCAACAAATTTTACAGACATAATTGTTTGCTACCAGAGACCAAAAGCTCGCTTTTTGAAATATTTCGGACAAGAAATACGTTAGTAATACAAAAAAAGCCGTTTGTAATGTAATTTTAATTGCAAATAAACCGTTCATCTGACGCGAAATTTCTCTCAAACTTTGTTCCCTTCATATCTCGTATCGCTTGAGATATATTTGCAAAAATAACAGTTTTGACACCCTCCATTGAATTAACGAAAACCAGCGGTTCGCAGATGCCACGTGACATTCCTCACCCAGAACTCTGTGGCGTTGCGTATTTGATGACTTTCTTATTGTAACTTACACGTTGTCACTTCAAAGGAATGGCGCACTGAAGAATTAACAAAAACACGTTGTTCTTACGATAAATGATATTCTAGTGTCTAGAAATGCCATATTAGCCTCACTTAACAACGGCTATCGATAGTATGAGATTAAAGAATTCATCTCATAAAAATGTTTAAATGTTTGTATAGTTTATGGGACTTAACTACCGGGTCATCAGTCCCTAAACTTACAAACTACTTATGAACTACTTACGAACTAGGACGGCACAAATATCCATGCCCGAGGGGGGGGGGGGGATTCGAACTCCCGACCGTAGTGGCCGAGCAGACCGTGACTGGAGCGCATCAGTCCCCTCGGCCACCGCGGCCGGCAATTCATCTCATAACTGTTAGCTGTAGCGTAGTGAGCAATGCGTTGGACTTTGACGCTGTAGGTCAGTGGTTCGAAACCCGCCACTACGTATTTTTTTTTTTTTTTTTTTTTTTTTTTTTTTTCCAAAAGGGTTTCAGATACTCTTGTTGATTACTTTTTATGATTTAGATTATTATTTTGGTCCAAAATGTTTGCAAAAACTTATAAAACTTCAAATCTAAAGTGGGCCGTAAAACACCTCAGTGTGACTTTTTGCATGCAAAAGGATTATCAGGACAGTACCTATAAAAAAAGTGGCAAAACGTGATCTCCACTACTGGCCAATAAGCTGCCCAACACAACTAATGTGTTGCATGGGACGAGTGTCAGCCTGCTATGTCAACCGGCTCTACAGTGGAGTCGGAGTATCAGGCGCAATGAACAGTCAGAGGAAAATCACATTGCTAGAGAGTATGAGGTGGATGGGAGAGGAGGACAAACAGAGAGGGCAGAGGGTAGTGAAGAGAGAGAAGTACTGCAGCTACTAATAAGCAGCTACACAATAGCGGCAGACTGTGGGGACGTGGACTGGGCTGTTTTTAGGTAGAGGGACTCGAGAACACACCAACTGTTTCACAGCGTACCGGCCACAGATGTAAGAACTATTCTAACTGCTGTAAATTGTAGCTGTGTGTGGGAAGGACCGAAGCTCCAAGCGCTAGTAAGAAGTATTACTGACTAGTTGTCCCAGCGATGCTTCGCAATTGGTAATATGTAGGCTATGTACTCTTGCTTTGAACGTCAAATGTGCAGAATTTCATCCCAATAGTATGAATGATATTGATATCCCAAAGGAAAGAGCTCATTCTGTTTCCCACAAATTATCCTTTTTCTGTCCAACTATTCGAAACTTTCATTTTACTCAAACCTTCCTCTCGCTTTGAACGTCGACTGTGCAAGATTGTATCGCAATCGATTGAACGGTTCTCAACTTATGTTAAATTTATAAACACAGTTAAAAAGGAACATGGCTTGAATTTTCCGACTTTCCTTTTTAACTTTCTTTACTTTTATTTTATTTTTACTCAAAACTTTTCCCAGACCATAATGAACAAAACAAAAAAAGAATTACCCCTCTCCGTCGTGCGAATAGTCTTACTGTTGAATTCAATCAGAAACATTTAAAAACGCACATTCAGTTTTATTCAAATTTTCCCCATTTTCGGTAGATTTTCCAAAAAATTTATTTCATACAAACCTTTTCATGTCAAGCCGTACTCAAGTGATGCTCTTACAACCATGTGGCAATTGATTTTTAATCACAGATAAAAATCGTTTTCGGGTTTTCCTAAATTTTCCTACTTTCCGGGCGACTTTTCAAAATTTTTATTTGATTGGAACTCTCCTCTTGCTTTCAATATGAAACGTACAAAATTTTATCAGAATGGGTCGCTCACTGGAAAAAGCTGTTTCAGTTTCTATACATTTTCCTCTTTTCCGGACAACTTTTCCATATTTTATCACCATTTAAACCTTCCCTGAACTTGCACGAATATTTCAAGACTAAAATTAGCCAAATCGGTTCAGTCGTTCTCGAATTTTAGCGAGACTAATGAACAAGATGCTGATTATAGGAAGCAAAAGCTGGCTACAGCTTACATATTTACGATGAGACAAAGTGTTTAGAAAGGATAGATTGAATAAAATAAGTGGTGGCGTATTCATTGCTGTCATAAGCGGTTTAATCGGTTGCGAAATTTACGTAGGTAATAACTGTGGGTATGACGGGTAGAGGTTATACCTGACAACCTAAATAATTAGTTCTTTTTACCGACCCCCGTCTCGGAAGGTTGCAGAAATGTTCGAGTAAAGCTTAAATTAAATTTCAAAAACGTTCAATTGAGATTAGTGGTGACCGACTTAACCTCGATATGTTGACAAAAATGCATGTTCAAAACGGGAGGCAAGCCTAAATATAGGTGAAATTGTAATAAAGGTATTCATCTAAAACTATATCTAACAATTGGTTCATGAACACATTCGAATACTGAAGGCTTGTGGAAACATACCTGACCGCCTAGAAACAACCTGTAGCTATTGTGAGATTTACACCTTATAACAAAGGGGGAGGGGAGCTGACAACCCGTGGTACACAAAAAATGTTACATCACTCTTGCAAAAATAAAAAGCATACCAAGTTTAAACAGACAAAATACCCAAAATGGCAATGTTTTACAAGACCTCAAAATTTAGATTCTATCCGAAAAACATGAGTTTCCACAAGGAAAATCTGTAAACTTCGGTAAAATATCTGAAGACATTCTTGTCGTATGTGAAATATACTAGAGATATAACAATACCTTCACTGGGCGATTGTAATGGCGATGATAGGGATGACAATGCTGTTAAAACTTTTCGAAATTCCAGAACCAATGAAATTAAGCAAATACTCATTACTTTAAATAAAATATTCAATCTGCGTAATTTAGAAGATATCCATGTGCAATAAAACCAACTTATATCAAGTAATAATCTTCCGGTCCAGTATGTATTCCATCTAGGTTCCTTCATAGTATTGTGTTGCAATAGCTTCATGTTTTTCAGATTCAACCGCTTGCTGATTGAAAAACTTGCACGCAGAGTCACAGGTCAGGAAGGAGGAAAGCTTAGGGTTTTACGTCCCGTTGAAAGCGTGGTCATTAGAGATTGAGCTCACGCTCGGATTTTTGGTTAAGGATAGGAAAGGAAATCGGCTGTGCCCTTTCGAAGGAACCATCCCGGCATTTGCCTGGAGTGATTTAGGGACTACACGGAGAACCTAAATGTGGATGGCCTAAGATGGATTTGAACCACCGTCCTCCCGAATGCGAGTCCAAAGCGTTACCACTGCGCCACCTCGCTCGGTGTCACAGGACACATAAATATTTAAGAAAGGAAATATGAGAGATGTGCAAAATTACAGGCCTATGTCATTGACGTCGGTTTGGAGCAGAATTTTAGAATATACAACTTCCGCAAATGTTTTGATCTACCTCGAAAATAATGACCTGTTGACACGCAGTGAAAAACACGTTAACTGCTGAATGCTATTGACCATGTAGACGAGGTGTATCTAGCGCTGCGCAGGAAAGTGTTATAGGGCTCCTAATGTTCCGAACCTGTAAAAACGATTTAGGAGAATCTCTGCAACTCAGACTCTTCGCGGAAATGCTGTTATCAAAATTAGATAAGATATATGTACTGTGACGTACTGAGGGTACTTTTTTTATTTTATTTTTATCGTAGCCGACTGTCATATGATGTGCAAGGCTTTCGTCGTCGTCGATGTATTGGTTTACTAGGCTATCAAAATTTTAGTTGCGTCGTACATCAGGAATTTAGGTCTGTAAGCCTGTCCATTCTTAGTATATTCAATTACGGCTTTTTTGTTTTTAACGTAAGTACAAAATGAACTATACCTTTTCTTTCTTTTTTAACCTAATAAAGTTTTAGATAACCTTTAGGATGTTAGAGCATAAGAATTCTGTTTACCAGAGCTTCTAGTTAAATTTCAAAGTTTTTTTTTAAACTTTTATTTGTCCCGGTAGTTCATTTTATAGAAGTACGTCACATAAGTTAATTACTAATTCTTTCGTGAAAAATAGTCTTTGCTATTTAGCCTTGACCTTGATTTCTTTTACTGAATAGTGTTTTTAATAAATTTATCCTCCATATTCCTATCTCACACACAGTCAAGGACGTTATTTAAAAGTAATTTTCAAATATCATCGATTTGATGAAAGGGTACTATCTACGTAAGAAGGTTTTCGAGAAACTTTTTTAAAATTCCTGTTATATTTTTCACTTTAAAAGCACACAGTTACAACATACACTGATCAAAGTCACAAGTTATTTGAGACAATTCTCAAACTATATTTCTTCACATTGATAGTTCATTATATCTCTGGTACAATCAAAGTTCAGAATATTCTCCCAAAGCCAAATTAAAGTTCCATAATACAATCTATCCTTTCTCCATGAAAATTGTATTTTTTTTAATCCCCTTGAATATTAACTATCTGGACGAGAGGGAGAATTTTTCTACATTTCGTTGCATAATACCGAATTAAAGTCCATAGATAATGTAACTACGCAATCGCGTAACCTTTCGATCATTCATTGTTAACTATCGAAGTCTTTAGTTTCTGTAGGAATTATTTAAACGCGTATCGAAAAGTTCCGAAATATTTCCGTACATGATTCCAGACTATTGTGCAAGACAATTACGCGAGACGCTTACAGAGAGATCCTTACACCGTAAAATAATGAGAGCAATGCTACTGCGGTTACTATTTATACTATATTTGCGACAAATGATAACGGTGATTGCAGTGTTTTGACCCGGTTACTCTATGACCAACTATTCTGACTTTACAAAGATATAGCAGATTTCTTTAAAATTGTGAAAAAATACATAAATTCCACTCCCATGAACCACAGACATTGCCGAGGTGGGGTGGCTTGCGTGCCTCAAAGATACAGATAGCCGTGCCGTAGGTGCAACCACAGCGGAGGGGTATCTGTGGAGAGGCCAGACAAACGTGTGGTTCCTGAAGAGGGGCAGCAGCCTTTTCAGTAGTTACAGGGGCAACAGTCTGGATGATTGACTGAGATGGCCTTGTAACATCAGCTAATGTGGCTTTGCCACACGGCTACTGCGAACGGCTGAAAGCAAGGGGAAACTACAGCCGTTATTTTTCCCGAGGACATGCAGCTCTACTGTATGAACATATGATGATGGCATCCTCTCGGGTAAAATATTCCGGAGGTAAAATAGTCCCCCATTCGGATCTTCGGGCGGGGACTACTCAGGAGGATGTGATCATCAAGAAAGACAATACTGGCATTCTACGGGTCGGAGCGTGGAATGTTAGATCCCTTAATCGAGTGGGAAAATTAGAAAATTTAAAAAGGGAAATGGATAGGTTGAAGTTAGATGTAGTGGGGATTAGTGAAGTTCGGTGGTAGGATGAACAGGATTTCTGGTCAGGTGAGTACAGGATTATAAATACAAAATCAATTGGGGTTATCACAGGAGTAGGATTGATAATGAATAATAAAATAGGAATGCGGGTAAACTACTATGACCAGCACAGTGATCGCATTATCATTGTCAAGATAGATACGAAGCCAACACCGACAACTAGCTCTGCCGATGATGAGGAAATCGAAAAAATATATGAGGAGCTAAAGGAAATTATTCAGACAATTAAGGGAGAGGAAAATTTAATTGTGATTGGAGACTGTAATTCGATAGTAGGACAAGGAAGGGAAGGGAAGATAGTAGGTGAATATGGTCTAGGCAAAAGGAATGAAAGAGGAAGGCGCCTGGTAGCATTTTGCACGGAACATAATTTAGTTATAACAAACACCTGGTTCAAGAATCACAAAAGAAGGTTGTATACGTGGAAGAGACCAGGAGACACCGGAAGATACCAGATAGATTTTATTATGGTAAGACATAGATTTCGAAACCAAATTCTACAGTGTAGGACATACCCAGGGGCAGATATAGACTCTGACCATAACTAGTTGGTTATGAAATGTAAGCTGAAACTAAAGAAACTACAAAAACGTAGGAAAATAAGGAGATGGGACCTGGATAAATTGAAGGAACCTGAGGTTCTTAAGAATTTCAGAGGGAGCTTTAGGCAACAATTGACAGAAACAGGGGAAAATAAAACAGTTGAGGAGGAATGGGTAAAATTGAGAGATGAAATAATGAAGGTAGCAGAGGACAAAATAGGTAGGAAGGCCACACCTACAATAAATCCTTGGATATCACAGGAGATACTAAATTTAATCGATGAAAGGATAAAATATAAAATTGCAGTAAATGAAACAGGCAAAATGGAGTACAGACGACTAAGAAATGAGATTGACAGGAAGTGCAAAATGGATAAACAGGAGTGGCTAGAAGGCAAATGCAAGGATGTAGAAGAATGTATAAATAGGGGAAAAATAGATACAGCCTACAGGAAAATAAAAGAAACAATTGGAGATAAGAAAAACAGCTCTATGAATATCAAGGACACTGATGGAAAACCAGTTCTCACCAAAGAAGGGAAAGCTGAAAGGTGGAAAGAGTATATAGAGGGGCTCTACAAAGGAAATGAACTTAGAGACAGTAATGTGGGATGGGAAGAGGATGTAGACGAAGATGAAATAAGAGATACTGTACTGAGTGAAGAATTTGACAGAGCCCTGAAAGACATAAGTCGAAAGAAGGCCCCTGGAGTAGATGATATTCCCTCAGAGCTACTGAAGTCTCTGGGAGAACCAACCATGACAAAATTGTTTCACCTGGTGTGTAAGATGTATGAGACAGGTGAAGTACCCTCAGACTAAGAAAAAAGGTTATAATCCCCATCCCTAAGAAAGCAGGTGCAGACAGGTGTGGAAACTACAGAACCATCAGTTTAATAAATCATGGCTGCAAAATATTAACGCGAATTATATACAGAAGGATGGAAAAGCTGGTAGAAGCCGACCTCGGGGAAGATCAGTTTGGGTTCAGGAGAAATGTAGGAACACAGGAGGCAATACTCACTCTACGGCTTATCCTAGAAGATAGATTGAGAAAAGGCAAACCTACATTTCTAGCTTTTGTAGATTTGGAGAAGGCTTTTGACAATGTTGATTGGAATAAACTCTTTCAAGTTCTGAAGCAAGCAGGAGTAAAATATAGGGAGCGTAAGTTTATTTACAGCTTGTACAAAAACCAGACAGCGGTGCTCAGAGTTGAAGGGCATGAAAGGGTTGCAGTGTTTGGAAAGGGAGTAAGACAGGGTTGTAGTCTTTCTCCATTGTTGTTCAATTTGTACATTGAGCAAGCTATAAAGGAAAGCAAGGAGAAATTTGGAGAAGGAATTAAAGTTCAGGGTGAAGAATTAAAAACATTGCGTTTTGCCGACGACATAGTAATTGTCAGATACAGCAAAGGACCTGGACAGTGTTCTGAAAGGTGCATATAAGATGAACATTAACAAGAGCAAAACTAGGGTAATGGAGTGCAGTCTAAGAAAATCAGGTGATGCTGAAGGAATTAGATTGGGAAACGAAGCAATAAAGGAGGTAGATGAGTTTTGTTACTTGGGCAGTAAAATAACAAATGATGGTCGCAGTACAGAGGATATAAAATGCAGAATGGCAATGGGTAGAAAAGTGTTCTTGAAAAAGAGAAATTTGTTAACATCTAATATTGATTTAAACCTTAGGAAGTCCTTTCTAAAGGCATTTGTATGGAGTGTTGCCTTGTATGGGAGTGAAACATGGACGATAAACAGTGCGGACAGGAAGAGGATTGAGGCTTTTGAAATATGGTGCTACAGAAGAATGTTAAAGATTACGTGGGTAGATCGCGTAACTAATGAGGAGGTACTTAACAGAATTGGGGAGAAAAGGAATTTCTGGCATACCTTGACTAAAAGAAGGGATC
The DNA here is from genome assembly GCA_026315105.1 of Locusta migratoria. Taxonomy (NCBI): domain Eukaryota; kingdom Metazoa; phylum Arthropoda; class Insecta; order Orthoptera; family Acrididae; genus Locusta; species Locusta migratoria. The sequence continues at coordinate 596,887,208 of CM048746.1, read as the reverse complement.
GATTGGTAGGACACATTCTTAGACATGAAGGAATTGTTAATTTAGCGTTGGAGGGAAGTGTATGGGGAAAAATCGCAGGGGAAGACCAAGAGATGGATACAGTAAGCAGATTCAGACAGATGTAGGTTGTCGTTCTTATGTGGAGATGAAGAGGCTTGCTCAGGATAGGGTATTGTGGAGAGCTGCATCAAACCAGTCCCCGGACTGAAGACCACAACAACAACATAAATTCTTCCTCTTCCAAAAACTAATAAAACTTATTATGTACTGAAATCGATATTCCAATGCGATGATGTGTTACAGTACGGTAGAATTTACCCTAAACAATGAAAAATGTTAAGTCATCCACATGAGCACTAAAATCCATTAAACGTTATCTACAGGCCGTCAATACAGGCTCAATATCTAGGAATGACAATTACGAACAAACTAAACTGGAGACGAACCAAAGGTTAAATTTTAGTGGCAGAATTAAAAGAGGTAACAGTTTTAGTATAGTAACTGCCTACATCGCACTTGTGCGTCCAAATTTAGAGTCCTGCTGCGCATTTTGGGATCTTCAAGTAGGTCTTACTGAGGAAATAAAGTTCGTGGAAGGGCATATCCTTTTGTATAACAGTGTTATAAGATACAGAGTGTTACAGAAATAAAGCACGGGTTTGGTTGCAAATTGAAGGGGTCTATTGTTAGAACACACCGAGGATTTCGCAGGATGGAGTAGAATGTATCAAACGTGTCTCCGGATTGAGGACAAGAAGAAACACTTTAATTCTTGGGTAATAACTGTCAGAATTAATGATGGTTAATCGTATAAAATAGCGAATCGATATGTGAAAAAGTATATGACATTATTGCAATTTTTGTTTTTATTTATTTATTTATTTATTTATTTATTTTCTTTTTTTTCTTTTTTTTATGGTTTTAGGGCGCACAACTTCTATGGTCATTAGCGCCCAGCCAAGAACATAGATTCGCTATGATCTCCAAAAAAAATGGTGACTGTCAGAACATCACCAAGAGGCTAAAAACGAAAGATAAAAGACAATTAAAAGGGTTAAATATCCTTGGATAAGTTGGCCAAGTTGATAAAACGCAAAACTCGAGCTGCTGCTCTTGTGTCATCAGCTAAAATTTCCTCCAGAGTAGACGGAAAGTGAAGGGCTACACGGAGATGATTAAAATTAACACAAGTCAGTAAAACATGTCGCACTGTCAGCAGTTCACTGCAGGAGCACAGCGGTGCAGGATCGGCGGATAGCAAGTGACGGTGGCTGAAACGGCAGTGACCGATCCGCAACCGGGCCAGGATGACCTCCTCTCGCCGAGAGGGGCGTGGGAGGTCCTCCAAGCGGTCGGGATCGGTTTTACAGTTCTCAATTTATTGTTGTACATCGAAAACCACGCACTGTGCCATTGCGACACGATACTCCGACGGAGAACCCGTTGAACATCGTCCGATGGGACGCAAAAGGTAGCCACGCGAGGCAAAAGAGCTGCGTCCTTGGCCGCTATGTCGGCGGTCTCATTCCCGGGCACACCTACGTTTTTTTTTTTTTTTTTTTTTTTTTTTTTGTGGTTTTAGGGCGCACAACTGCTGTGGTCATTAGCGCCCAACACTGCCCATAGTAAAAAAGAACCGGGGTTAGAAATTAAATGGCTTTCGCCATATTTGCACGATGTATAAAAAGTAAAACTCTGTTAACCGATTGCGGGTCATCAGCTAAAATGTCAGACAATTCAAATGGGAAACACAGATCATGACGGAGACGGTTAAAAAATGGACATTGCACTAAAATATGGTTCACAGTAAAAGGTGCATCACAGTGCTCACATAAGGGAGCAGGACCACCACGTAATAAATGCTGGTGGCTAAAACGGCAGTGGCCAATACGAAGCCGGGCCAGAACAATCTCCTCTCGGCGGGAGGGTCGAGATGACGTTGACCAGAGATCAGGCACAGGTTTAATGGCTCGCAATTTGTTCCCTGACAGGGATGACCAATGTAGATACCAACGGGAGATAATACGCTGGGAGATACCAGCGCGAAGGTCATCAGAGCTGGTGGAAAAGGTAGATAGCCGAGGAAGGAGAACTGCTTCCTTGGCAGCCGTATCCGCAGCCTCATTCCCCAACACTCCCACATGGCCAGGGACCCACAGAAACGTTACCGTAGTTCCGCTCGTTGAAAGAGAAGTAAGACAATTGCGGATGCTTTGTACCAGGGGATGGGCCGGATATAGCATGCGAAGGCTCAACAAAGCACTCATAGAGTCCGAGCAAATGACAGTCTTACTGAGCGAGTGTCGCCGGACGTATTGTGTGGCTTGGTATAATGCATACAGCTCAGCTGTAAAAATGGAACTCCACTCAGGAAGACGATATTTAAAAGAGACGTTGCCAAGTACAAAAGCACACCCAACACCCTGGTCTGTCTTTGAGCCATCAGTGTAAATGAACAAATTGTCATCAAATTTAAACCGGAGTGCGTGAAATTCACTCTGGTAGACGAAACGAGGTGTGGAGTCCTTTGGAAAAGAATGAAGATCAAAGTTAACACGGACTTCGGGGCTTCGCCACGGTGGAGAGGTGCTCTCTCCAGCCGAGAAGATTGCAGGCATTGTAACGCCAAGCTGGCCGAGTAGCGAACGCAAGCGTACTCCCGGTGGTAGCAGAGCAGACGGGCGCAGAGCGATGAGACTGTCAAGTGAGTCGTTAAAAAAAACTGCGTACGTCGGGTGTCCTCGCATGGACGACAAACGACTAGCGTAACGGCTAAGCAGGAGTTCCCGACGGTAAGAAAGGGGTAGTTCGGCGGCCTCGGCATAGAGGCTCTCAACGGGGCTAGTATAAAACGCTCCTGTCGCCAGACGGAGACCTTGGTGGTGGATTGTATTAAGGCGGCGCAGTATGGATGGTCGAGCCGAAGAATAAACGATGCTACCATAGTCCAGTTTGGACCGAACTATGGTGCGATACAGATGGAGGAGAGTAGACCTGTCAGCTCCCCACGAGGTGCCACTTAACACCCGCAGCACATTGAGAGAGCGGGTACAGCGAGCTGCCAAACGGGATATGTGGGGAGACCAACTTAACTTCCTGTCGAGAACAAGTCCCAAGAACGTCGTGGTATCCACAAATGGAAGTACTATGGGGCCCAGACGAAGGGACGGGGGAAGGAACTCCTTCCGCCGCCAGAAGTTCATGCAGACTGTCTTGTCAGCTGAGAATCGAAAGCCAGTGTCCATACTCCACGCGTGGAGATTGTGTAGGCACCGCTGGAGGCGCCGCTCCAGGAGACCCGTTTGCTCAGAGCTGCTGTAGATCGCGAAGTCGTCAACAAATAGGGACGCCGACACTCCCAGTGGAAGGTGATCGGCTATAGAATTGATTGCCACTGCAAATAAAACAACGCTCAGGACCGAGCCCTGGGGGACTCCGTTCTCCTGATTAAAAGTGCTCGATAAAACCGAACCAACACGCACTTTAAAAACACGGTCTGTTAAAAATTCGCGGATAAAAATTGGCAGGCGACCCCGAAAACCCCATGTATGCAGAGTGCGGAGGATGCCCATCCTCCAGCAGGTGTCGTATGCCTTTTCCAGATCAAAGAACACCGCTACTGTCTGGCGCTTCCGTAAAAAGTTATTCATTACTGAGGTAGATAGGGCAACAAGATGATCCACCGCAGAACGGTGCTTGCGAAACCCACATTGGACATTAGACAGGAAATGTCGCGTTTCAAGCCACCATACCAGGCGCCCGTGAATCATGCGTTCCATCACCTTGCATATGCTACTGGTGAGGGAAATGGGGCGGTAGCTGGAAGGAAGACATTTGTCCTTCCCAGGCTTTGGTATGGGAATGACTATGGCTTCACGCCAGCGTCGCGGAAAGGTGCCTTCTATCCATATGCGATTGTAGGTGGTCAGTAGGAAGTGCAAGCTCGTTGGTGAAAGGTGTTGCAGCATCGCCACGTGAATGCCATCTGGTCCTGGAGCGGAGGACCGCGAAGACGAGAGTGCGTGGTGAAGCTCTCGTACAGTAAACTCGGTATTGTAGCATTCACGGTTCTGAGAGGTAAAGGGCAATGGAGTCGCCTCCACCGTCCGTTTCCTAGCTAGGAAAGCGTCAGTGTAATGTGAAGAGCTAGAGACCTCTGCAAAATGTCGACCCAGTGCGTTGGCTATTTGTGGAGGATCGACGACGGTGTCAGTTGCGACACACAGACCGGGAATTGGGGAATCAGCCATAGTGCCCGAAATTTTTCGAAGGTTACCCCAAATGATGGAGGAAGGGGTAGACCTATTAAAAGAGCTCGTGAATGAGCGCCAACTGGCGCGTTTACAGTCGCGAAAGAGGCGACGACAATAGGCCCGCAGCCGTTTGTATCGGATGCAGTTGTCGAGCGTGGGCCGTTGTTTGAAGATTCTAAGGGCACGTCGCCGTGCTCGCAGAGCGTCACGGCATTCCGCGGTCCACCACGGGACAAGGGGACGACGTGCGTGGGAAGTCTTGCAGGGGATGGAACATTCTGCGGCTGTCAGAATAACTGTGGTAATGTGTTCCACTTGGTCGTCTATACTAGGATAATGGTAAGTACCAAAATCCGCCAGTGACGTGTAGAGCTCCCAGTCCGCTTTCGTTAACTGCCAGCGGCGTGGATGCTCAAGGGTGTCAGGCATCATTAGGTGAATTACACACGGAAAATGATCGCTCGAATGTGTGTCTGAGAGAGCAGACCATTCAAGACGCCGTGCCAGCTGAGCAGTGCAGATAGCTAGATCTATATGGCTGAAAGTATTTGTGGTGTCTGAAAGATAAGTTGGTTCACCAGTGTTAAGGCAGATGAGCTGAAGGTGGTTCAGTATATCTGCCAGGAGGGAGCCCCGTGGACATGGTCGTGGGGAGCCCCAAAGGGGGTGGTGGGCATTGAAATCTCCCACCAACAAAAACGGACGCGGAAGCTGGTCAATAAGATCTAGGAGATCTGATCTAGTGACGGGAAAAGAGGAAGGAGCGTAAATATTGCACAGTGTGAAGACAAATCCAGGAAGGTATATCCGGACAGCAACAGCTTGTATTGGAGTACACAAAGGGACCGATGTACTGTGTACGTCATCCCGAATAAGCAACATTACGCCCCCGTGGGCTGGAATTCCTGCCACTGGAGGAAGGTCAAAGCGAACGGTAGTGTAGTGTGGGAAAGTAATTCGAGTACCAGGGAGCAATTTTGTCTCCTGTAGAGAGAAGATGATTGGATGATATGTTCGCGTTAGAAGCTGCAGTTCTGTCCAATTCGACCGGATACCACGAATGTTCCATTGAAGAATATCCATAATGGGATAAAATGAGATGAAGGTGGACATCAGCCCGACGAAGGCGGCGGGCCACAGTGCGAATGTTCGCAACTGGTGGTGTCTGAGACAGGAGGGTCTTGCTCCATATTCTCAGAGGTTACCACAGCAGCTGTGTGAGTGTGTTCGGCAGCCCCATCTTTGGCTGATGCACCTGGAGAGACTATAGGCTTCCAGGGGATGCCATCGTCACATTGTGAGGTAGGAGGGGGGAGAGTTTCCCCCTATTTGATTTCTTGGAGCCCTGGTGAAGCTCCTTGGTTGGCTCAGATGTTTTGGTAGGGGTGCGGAGGAAATCCTCGCGCGAATGCTCTTTCTTAGACTTTCGCGTCTCTATCTGTGGTTTCACAGCTGAAGATGAAGATTTGTTAGAGGTACTCACACTTTTCGTTGAACGTGGCGCCGTTGTCGATGTAGGTTGTTTGACAACTACTGTCGTAAACTGTAGGTCACAAGTCTGTGTGGCCATATCCCGTGTCGGTGGAGGCGTTGCAACTACAGTACTGTAATTACCACGCGGTGGGGTCTTAGGCTTACGACTGGCGTACATTTTACGTGCAACTTGTATGGGAACCTTTTCCTTTACACGGATTTCCTGGATGGCCCGTTCATCAGCAAACACAGGACATTCCCGGGAGGAAGCAGCATGATTCCCGTTACAATTTATGCAATGAGGGGACGGTGGTGGACAAATCCCCTCATGGGCCTCTTTACCACAGGTGACACATATGACCGGGTTCTTACAAGACTGGCTTGTGTGGTTAAATCGATGGCACTGATAACACCGAGTAGGGTTAGGAATATAAGGTCGTACTGTGACGACCTCATACCCTGCCTTGATCTTCGGCGGCAGAGCCACTCGGTCGAAGGTCAGAAACACTGTGCGAGTGGGCACTACAACATTGTTCTCTTTTTTTGTCACCCTGTGTACTGCAACGACGCCTTGAGCTGCCAGATATTCTTTCAGTTCATCATCAGTCAGACCGTCCAAACTGGCCGAGAAGACTACCCCTCGGGAATAATTGAGGGTCGGATGGAGCTCAACACGAACCGGGTAGCTGTGGAGCAGAGTAGCCTTAAGCAGCCGCTGTGCCTGGGAGCCACTTTCTGTTTCTAACAGTAGTGTTCCATTACGTAGGCGGTTGCAGGTCTTAACTGGGCCGGCAATGGCATCAACCCCTTTTTGAATAATAAATGGGTTCACCGACGAAAAGGATTGTCCTTCCTCGGTACGGGTCACCACAAGGAACTTCGATGTCTGTAAATTTTTCTGTTCAGACACACTATTGTCTAGTACATCAATTTCGAAAGACTCTTTACATTTTCTTTTTTTTAGAACCATCGCGGTTGTATCCCCCACGATTGCCAGTGTCTCCGATGGCACGCTCCTTCCTGCTGGGGGCCCCCAATGGAAGCACACCCGCCTTGGGTGATTGTTCACACCCCAGGTCACACCTCCCGATCTACAGACGGAGGGACCAATCGGCGAATCGGGAAGGTATCAGCGCAGGCAATCGCCCCTCCCCTGGCCTGGCCTTAACCAGGGGGTACGCACGCACCCTACATGCCAGCCCGGGGCTGGGACTTACGCATTACCCAGTCACCCATATGGGTGGCCTTCAAGTGCGTACAGGGAGGAGGAAGAGAGAAATAGTAGGAGGAGAAGCCTCAAACGCAGACGCGGAGGCAAAGAAAGAGGTGAAAGAAGACTGTAAAGCCAAAAGGGTCAGAACTTCGGTTCCCCGAAGGATGCACAGACTCGGTCCCCAAGAGAGGGGAAAAGGACAGTAGAAGAAGCGTCATGTAGCACGGAAAGGAAAGAGTGCTACAAAGGCTGGGGCCCCGTGCTCGCCACGCACGTACTCACCACAGAGCGGTGAGTCCCCTGAGGGGGGCACACCTACGTGGCCAGGGACCCACAGGAAAGAAACGTGACAGCTGTCATATGCTAGCCACTGGAGGGAGCATTGGATCCGATACACGAGAGGATGGTTCGAGAAAGGGTCCTTAAGACTCTGCAGGGCGCTAAGGGAGTCCGAACATATGGCATAGAAAGGTTGGTATACAAAACGGCCTGGTGGAGGGCAAAAACCTCAGCCGTGAAATTCGAGCACCGGTCAGGGAGCTTGTATTGGAACCGGTTGTCCCCGACGACGAAGGCAGATCCGACACCGGCAGTGCTCTTGGAACCATCAGTGTAAATAAATATGGCGTTATCGAACCGCGAACGGAGTTCGACAAGCCTCGAGCGGTATACCAAATCCGAAGTGCTCTCCTTGGGGAGCGAACTAAGTTCAAGGTGAGTGTGAACCTGGGCCAGATGCCACGGTGGCAATGGGCTTTCGCTCAACCGAAAGGTGGAAGGAAAGGTAAAATCGAGCCGCTGTAGTAGGCGGCGAAACCGAACTCCAGGTGGAAGTAAGGCAGTCGCAGACAACTGATATTGGCGATCGAGTAAGTCGTCAAAAAATAATCGGTAAGATGGATGGTTGGACATCGACCGCAAGCGGCACGCGTACCGACACAAGAGTATGTCACGTCGAGTGGTCAAGGGTAATACAGCAGCCTCGGCATACAGACTTTCAACAGGACTGGTATAAAATGCACCAGTCGCCAGACGTAATCCCCGATGGTGAATAGAGTTGAGACGGCGGAGAATCGACGGCCGTGCAGAAGAGTATACAAAGCTTCCATAGTCGAGCTTCGACTGAACAATGGCCTGGTAAAGGTGAAGCAGGACGGTACGATCCGCTCCCCATGACGTGCCACTGAGGACACGAAGAACGTTAAGGGATCGGGCACAACGGGCGGCCAGGTAGGACACGTGTGTGGATCAGCAAAGTTTACGATCCAACATGAGTCCCAAGAATTTCGTAGTCTCCACGAAAGGGAGAGCAACAGGGCCGAGATGTAGAGAAGGTGGAAGAAATTCCTTGTATCTCCAGAAGTTTATACACACAGTTTTCTCAGTGGAGAATCGGAAGCCGTTTGCGATGCTCCAGGAATATAGACGGTCAAGACAGCGTTGAAGAGAACGCTCCAAGAGACACGTCCGCTGGGCGCTGCAATAAATTGCGAAATCGTCAACAAAAAGAGATCCAGAGACGTCGGCTGAAAGGTAATCTACGATCGGATTGATTGCAATGGCAAAGAGCGCCACACTCAAACGGAGCCCTGTGGTACCCCATTCTCCTGGCAAAAGGTATCTGACAAAAAAGAGCCCACCCGTACCCGGAACTTGCGATCCGCCAAAAACGCTTGAATGAAAAGAGGAAGGCGGCCCCGAAGGCCCCAGGTGTGCAATGTGCGGAGAATGCCCGCTCTCCAACAGGTATCGTATGCCTTCTACAAGTCGAAGAACACTGCTACTGTTTGACGCTTCTTTAGAAAGTTGTTCATAATGAAGGTCGACAACGTAACGAGGTGATCAGCAGCAGAGCGGTGTCGACGAAAACCGCATTGGAAATTAGTCAGGAGGCGGCGAGATTCGAGGAGCCAGACCAACCGAGCGTTAACCATGCGTTCCATCACTTTACAGACACAGCTCGTCAGAGAAATAGGACGATAGCTGGAACGAAGATGTTTGTCGTTTCCTGGTTTGGGGATGGGGACAACAATGGCTTCACGCCAACTCGTGGGAACATGACCTTCAGTCCATATGTGATTGTAGGTACTAAGAAGAAAGCACTTGCCCGCAGGAGAGAGGTTCTTCAGCATCTCAATATGAATGGAATCGGGCCCGGGAGCAGAGGATCGGGACAGGGGGCGAGAGCACGGTCTAGCTCCTGCATGGTGAAGGCGACGTTATAATTTTCACGATTAAAAGAGTGGAAGGAAGGCGGCCGTGCCTCCTCTACCTGTTTGCGAGGGAGAAAGGCAGGGTGGTAATGGGCAGAGCTCGAAACCTCCGCAAAGAAACTTGTTTTTATTTAATCAGGGACTACTGGTTTCGATATTCAAAGCCATCACCTTATGGTCTCTGGAGAGGATGTACGAAGTGTGCGGTTAGATGGAAGATACAACCACTTTTATTTTATTTTTCTAATTTAATGACGTTTCGTAATCAATTATATATATTTTGCATTGAGGTCATTACTGTTATTACAGCGGTGTAGACTCATCAGTGAGACCTATTACCGACGTGATTTTTTTTTCATTTTTTTCAGCCCTTTTGTTGATAATGAAATACTGAGAACACGTACACGTACTTTGATTTTCATTGTATGGCCATTAAAAATAATAAAAAAATATTGTATTCAACTATAAACAGCGACTATCATCAAACAGTTCACCAAGTACTTCAACTACTCGCAGTGGCGTGTACACTGTATCAAATTTGTTAATTCTAAGAAATGTAGAGACGTGTACAGATACTTTTTTTTTCTTCATTTTCTTAAGAAAAATTGATATAACGTTGCATAGTTAGTGATTATTGTAATAATTTCTCCATCTGATAAGCCAGACCTCGACTGAATTTGTCATTTATGTGATGACGAGGACATGAACAGCAACTTTTTTATTAAATGGCCCCTTGGAAAATGTTGCATATTAAATACAAGCTACTTACTGTTATTCGTTAATAACTCATTGTACAATATGTAGTAACTGGAGGAACCATCATTTTCCATTATTTTAATAGCATATTATGTTCTTATACGATAATGCATTTAAACTTCGCATTTTTAACTTCAAACATTAAATCACACGAGAAATAACAAATGAGATACTAGAGAAATTATACTTCTTTACTTTTTATTTATTTATTTACAAATCCATGGTTGTTAATATATGAAGTGAGCTCACGTAAAGTAGCTCACTCTATAGACATGCGTTGCCGCTTGTCAATTGTATGAAGCCGCTCAGTCATCAACGTGCTCTCTGTTGGTTCTTTGTGTGTACAGTGTTCTGTGTTTGCCTCAACCAGCACAGTTCTCTATTATTTGGGTGCTTCAGTAAGCAGGTATGTGACCGGTATTTGAACTTTGAATTTCTCTCTGTTTTATTTTACATTAATAGTAAATTTTCTATTACTGATTTACGAAACGACACATTCTGTACTCACTTCCCAGAGACCTGAAGAAGTCTTTGCGTCTTGCTTACATAACTAGAGAAAAAATATTGCGAACATGGCATATTCTTTATCACATTTCAGTATCAGATCGCTCCTTGCCATGAGCAAATTAAGTAATACTGAACAGAGTTGCCTCAGTGCCTCTTCTCGAGTACCACGCAGACAATTCTTAAGAGATAAGGTGGCAGAGAATGTCGGTTATCAGAGCACAGCAGATTTAGTCGTACATAGTACGAGGGAACCTCAAATATACGACGCAGGCAGTTATAAGGCCTTATTAATTTGTAGTTCTAGAGTATTAGGTGAATATGGAGTGAAAAAAGAAGAATGATACAGGAGGTCGCCTGGTAGAACAATGCGCGGAGCAAAATTTAATCACTACGAACACATTTTTAAGTGTCATGATAGAAGGTTGTATACGTGGAAGAGTCAACGAGATATCGGAAGGTACAGATTGACTTCATCGTGGTAAGACACAGATTTCGAAATCAGGTTTTAAACTCTAAGACATATGAAAAAGCAGACATTAACTTTGACCATAACATTAGTTTTCATCTGTAGATTGAAACTTGAGAAACCTGAAAAATATGTGAACCTATTTAAGGAAGCAAAGGCTTTGGTGAGTTTCAGAGGGAGCATTAGGCAAAGTTTGACCGAAATGGTGAAAGTAATACAGGAAATGAAGAATTGGTAGCTATTAGAGAAAGCTACTAGTGAAAGCTGGATAGGATCGTTTGGGCATAATAAAAATCCTTGAGCAACAGGAGTGAATAACTTAATTGTCTTCTTATTACTTAGCGTCTGTCTCGCATGCTGGCGGGGTCTGCTGCTTATGCTCGTTGTCCCCATTTCCTACGATCTTGTACCTGGTCAGGTTGGCGGCCTGAGATCTTGAGGTCTTCAAGCAGGGTGTTAAGCCATCGCTGCCTTTGTCTTTCTACTGACCGTTTCCCCATTTACATTTAAGTTAAAACAAATTTTTGACACTGTCGTTTCATCTGGTCTATGTGTGCGCCCGTACTAGCGTAGGTGCCTTTCCCATATCGTGTTTACTGTAGGCTTAACACCGTATTGCCTACGAACTTCATTGTTTATGACGTGGTCGTGCAGCATTAATCCTGATATCCATCTGAGCTTCTTTGTTTCCATTACAGCAAGTCTCTGTTCCACTTCTTTTGTCGAAGGTCAGCATTCACCCCCATACAGTGCAACGTGACGTATTACCGATCGATAAATTTAAATAATTTAATGGTTGAAAGTCGTAAATCTAAAAACGCAGCAAGTGAAGCATGCAATCCAGACAACTGATGGCTAAAAACGATTTTGAGAGGCAGTGCAGATTGGTTAAGCAGGAGTGGCTACAGGACAAATGGAAGTATGTAGAAGAATGTAAAACAACAGAAAGTAAGAGATCTGGAGACAATTGGCTGCCTGGAGATTAAGAGTTGAGATGGAAAACCAATTCAAAGAGGAGGAGAAAATCTGAAACTACAGAGAATATACTTCGGTTCTATTCATGGGACGAAGGCAATATGCGGAACGTTAAGAGGATGTAGATGAAGGGCAAAGGAGATACGATACTGCGAAAGGAATTTGAGAGAGCTCTGGAAGATGAAACAAGGCCACGGGAGTAAATATTTTACCTTAACTGATGACCTCGTTGGAAGATCCGGTAATGAAAAAGCTGTTCCACCTTGTACTCAAGATGTATGAGACCTGGAAAACAACCTTGGACTTCAAGAAAAATATAGTATTTCCAAATATAAAGAAAACAACTGCAGACGAGTGTACAAATTCCAGAATATCAGTTTAGTGAGCTATGGCTGAAAACACTAACACGAATTATTTACAGAAGAATGGCAAAATGATATAATCTGTCCTCTAAGTTTAATTTGGATTTAGGAGAAATTTTGGAAATCTAGAGGCAATTACGACAAACTCTTCAACATAAATTAAGGAAAGGCAAAAGTACATGTCTATCTTTTCTAGATCTGAAAGAAGCTTTTGATAATGTTGACTAGAATGCGAACTGTGAAGGTAACAGGGTAAAATGCAAGGATAGAGAAGTTGTATAAAACTTGTACATAAACGAGACAGCAGTTTTGAAAGTCTAAGGCTAAGAAAGGGACGAAGTGATGGGGAAGGAAATAGGGTTGTAGCCTTTCCCCACTGTAATTCAATCTGGACATTAAACAAGCTGTGTAGGAATGCAAGGAAAAATTTCGATGAGGAATTCAAGTTCAGGGAGAGGAAATAAAAACTTTGCCGATTACCGATGACGTTGTGATTCTTTCACAGTTACGGTACCTGGAGGCGCAGAATATTGATTGAAATGGATACTGCTTTCAAAGGAGGTTATAAGGTGAACATTAAAAAGTGCAAAAGAAAGATAATGGAAAGAAGCGTAAGAAAACTGAACGATGCTGAAAGAATTTCATTAGGTTGCGAGTCGATTACAGTAACATGAGTTTGTTATTTGGGTACCAAAATAACTTCTGGCGGTGGAAGTAAAAAAGCTACATAATGGGTATGGGAAGAAAAGTAATTTTTAAGAAATAGAATTTGTTGACAAAAATGTAAACGTTAAGAAGTCGTTTCTAAAAGCATTTGTCTGGAGTCTAGCATTGTATGGGAGGAAAACGTAGACTAGAATTTGGTGAAGGACGATACAAGCTTTTTAAATGTGGTGCTGCAGAAGACTGCTGAAGATTACATGGGTAGATCACGTAACTAATAAGGCGGCGCTGATCAAAATTGACATCCTTGCTTAGAGGAATAAATCTATTTGTAGGACACCTTATACATGAAGGAACAGGGAATCTAGCATTGGAGCAAAGTGTGTGTGACGTGATAGTCCCAGAGGGGGACCAAGAGACGAATACAGTAAGTAAATGCCAACGGATGTCAGTTTGTCGTCCTTAAGAGGGGATGAACAGCCTAGCATCAAATCAGTGTGTGGACTGTAGACGACGACGACAACAACAAGAACGACAACAACAGAACTAATTGTTACCCACGAATTCTTACTCTTGACGTAGAGTAAAAAATTCATGCATACTAAATTTTTGAAGCCGCGAGGACTCAAGAGCATTCTACGTTGCTAGTAGGGTTGGCAGTGCCAATCTTCTTTCTGTAGCATTGTCAGAAAACTAATCTAAAGTCTAACTTCCTGAAAGTGATTCAGAAAAAAAACAAGTATGTATCATAACAGGAACCTTGTGGTATTCAAGGTTCTTGCTCGACGTCAAAATGGCGCAGCTCCTAATAAGTCTACTGTGCGGTTTTAGAATGATTATTATTCTTAACAGTAACATTGTCTCTCTCTGGAAAGCGTCTTCTTCTGTCCGTTCTCTCGCAAATAATTTAACAAACGCATAATAGGATTCTGACAACAATTGCAGTCAACATGTATACGACTACATGGTACTACTCCAACAATTTATTGCTTACATTTTCAGTGTGTATAACATAGCCTAAATCTTTGCTGAAAGGGGAACTGAAGGATAAGCAAATCTGCTTCACAGCTGCTGAAGAACGCTAAGTGATTCCGAAAGGAAACGATCTTCTTTTGAGCACCTTAATCCGTCCTGAGGGAAAAATATCTTGATTTTATCCATTCTACACTGTAATCCAGAAGAAAACAATGTATCTAATTAGCAAAGTTGTAGCACTTTTTATGTAAAGAAGTCTTTATACAGCCTTAATTCCTTCCTTATCTGACGCCTATTTATCTATAAACTACATAAGAATTGTAGCTTCATAAGTGAAATTGTTTTCGAGATTTCATGGTTACACTAAACACGAAATCTCGGAAACAACTTCACCTACGAAGCTGAAATTTATATATGTTGTTGTTGTTGTTGTTGTTGTGGTCTTCAGTCCAGAGACTGGTTTGATGCAGCTCTCCACCCTACTCTATCCTGAGCAAGCCTTTTCATCTCCTCATAAGAACGACAACCCACATCCACTTGAATCTGCTTATTATACGCGTCTCTTGGTCTCCCTCTGCGATTTTTACCCCACACACTTCCCTCCAATGCTAAATTCACAATTCCTTGATGTCTAAGAATGTGTCCTACCAATCTATCCCTTCTTTTAGTCAAGGTATGCCAGAAATTTCTTTTCTCCCCAATTCGGTTCAGTACCTCCTCATTAGTTACGTGATCCACCCACCTAATCTTCAGCATTCTTCTGTAGCACCACATTTCAAAAGCCTCTATCCTCTTTCTGTCCACACTGCTTATCGTCCATGTTTCACTCCCATACAAGGCAACGCTCCATACAAATGCCTTCAGAAAGGACTTCCTTAGGCTTAAATCAATATTAGATGTTAACAAATTTCTCTTTTTCAAAAACGCCTTTCTACCCATTGCCATTCTGCATTTTATATCCTCTGTACTGCGACCATCATTTGTTATTTTACTGCCCAAGTAACAAAACTCATCTACCTCCTTTATTGTTTCGTTACCTAATCTAATTCCTTCAGCATCACCTGATTTTCTTACACTGCACTCCATTACCCTAGTTTTACTCTTGTTAATGTTCATCTTATATGCACCTTTCAGCACACTGTCCATTCCGTTCAATTGCTCTTGCAGGTCATTTGCTGTATCTGACAGAATTACAATGTCGTCGGCAAAACGCAATGTTTTCAATTCTTCACCCTGAACTTTAATTCCTTCTCCAAATTTCTCCTTGCTTTCCTTTATAGCTTGCTCAATGTACAAATTGAACAACATTGGGGAAAGGCTACAACCCTGTCTTACTCCCTTTCCAACCACTGCATCCCTTTCATGCCCTTCAACTCTGACAACCGCTGTCTGGTTTTTGTACAAGTTGTAAATAACCTTACGCTCCCTATATTTTACTCCTGCTTGCTTCAGAACTTGAAATAGTTTGTTCCAATCAACATTGTCAAAAGCCTTCTCCAAATCTACAAAAGCTAGAAATGTTGGTTTGCCTTTTCTTAATCTATCTTCTAGGATAAGCCGTAAATTGAGTATTGCCTCCCGTGTTCCTACATTTCTCCTGAACCCAAACTGATCTTCCCCGAGGTCGGCTTCTACCAGCTTTTCCATCCTTCTGTATATAATTCGTGTTAATATTTTGCAACCATGAATTATTAAACTGATGGTTCTGTAGTTTTCACACCTGTCTGCACCCGCTTTCTTTGGAATGGGGATTATTACATTTCTCTTAAAGTCTGAGGGTACTTCACCTGTCTCATACATCTTACACACAATGTGAAACAATTTTGTCATGGCGGGTTCTCCCAGAGACTTCAGTAGCTCTGACGGGATATCATCTACTCCAGGGGCCTTGTTTCGACTTAGATCTTTCAGTGCTCTGTCAAATTCATCTCTCAGTATAATATCTCCTATTTCATCATCATCTACATCCTCTTCCCTTCCTACAATAGTGTCTCGAAGTTCATTTCCTTTGTAGAGCCCCTCTATATACTCTTTCCACCTTTCAGCTTTCCCTTCTTTGCTGAGAACCGGCTTTCCATCAGTGTCCCTGACATTCATAGAGCTGCCCTTCCTATCGCCAAATGTTTCTTTTATTTTCCGGTAGGCTGTATCTATTTTTCCCCTATTTATACATTCTTCTACATCCTTGCATTTGCCTTCTAGCCATTCCTGTTTAGCCATTTTGCACTTCCTGTCAATCTCATTTCTTAGTCGTCTGTACTCCATTTTGCCTGTTTCATTTACTGCATTTTTATATTTTCTCCTTTCATCGATTACATTTAGTATCTCCTGTGATATCCAAGGATTTTTTGTAGGTCTTGCCTTCCTACCTATTTTGTCCTCTGCTGCCTTCACTATTTCATCTCTCAATTTTACCCATTCCTCCTCAACTGTTTTATTTTCCCCTGTTTCTGTCAATTGTTGCCTGAAGCTCCCTCTGAAATTCTTAAGAACTTCAGGTTCCTTCAATTTATCCAGGTCCCATCTCCTTATTTTCCTACCATTCTGTAGTTTCTTCAGTTTCAGCCTACAGTTCATAACCAACAAGTTATGGTCAGAGTCTATGTCTGCCCCTGGGTATGTCCTACACTTCAAAACCTGGTTCCGAAATCTATGTCTTACCATTATAAAATCTATCTGGTATCTCCCGGTGTCTCCTGGTCTCTTCCACGTATACAACCTTCTTTTGTGATTCTTAAACCAGGTGTTTGTTATAACTAAATTATGTTCCGTGCAAAATTCTACCAGGCGGCTTCCTCTTTCATTCCTTTTGCCCAGACCATATTCCCCCACTATCTTCCCTTCCCTTCCTTGTCCTACTACCGAATTCCAGTCTCCCATAACAATTAAGTTTTCCTCTCCCTTAATTGTCTGAATAATTTCCTTTAGCTCCTCATATATTTCTTCGATTTCCTCATCA
This sequence comes from Locusta migratoria, assembly GCA_026315105.1. Classification (NCBI taxonomy): domain Eukaryota; kingdom Metazoa; phylum Arthropoda; class Insecta; order Orthoptera; family Acrididae; genus Locusta; species Locusta migratoria. The sequence continues at coordinate 596,870,393 of CM048746.1, read as the reverse complement.
TCGGCAGAGGTAGTTGGCATATAAACCTGTACTACTGTTGTCGGTGTTGGCTTCGTATCTATCTTGACAATGATAATGCGATCGCTGTGCTGGTCATAGTAGTTTACCCGCATTCCTATTTTCTTATTCATTATCAATCCTACTCCTGACCAGAAATCCTGTTCATCCTGCCACCGAACTTCACTAATCCCCACTATATCTAACTTCAACCTATCCATTTCCCTTTTTAAATTTTCTAATTTTCCTACTCGATTAAGGGATCTAACATTCCACGCTCCGACCCGTAGAATGCCAGTATTGTCTTTCCTGATGATCACATCCTCTTGAGTAGTCCCCGCCCGGAGATCCGAATGGGGGACTATTTTACCTCCGGAATATTTTACCCGAGAGGATGCCATCATCATATGTTCATACAGTAGAGCTGCATGTCCTCGGGAAAAATAACGGCTGTAGTTTCCCCTTGCTTTCAGCCGTTCGCAGTAGCTGTGTGGCAAAGCCGCATTAGCTGATGTTACAAGGCCAGCTCAGTCAATCATTCAGACTGTTGCCCTTGTAACTACTGAAAAGGCTGCTGCCCCTCTTCAGGAACCACACGTTTGTCTGGCCTCTCCACAGATACCCCTCCGCTGTGGTTGCACCTACGGTACGGCTATCTGTATCGTTGGGGCACGCAAGCCACCCCACCTCGGCAATGTCTGTGGTTCATGGGAGTGGATTTTATATATATATATATATATATATATATATATATATATATATATATATATATATATATATATATATATACGTATGTAATGTACGTACGTAATGTATGGAAGAATTGAAAACATAGCCAGTTGTGTTGTCCACTGATATATTAATATATCTGATTGATGAGTACCGAGTCCTTGAGTAGTAAATTATTCGGGTTGAAAAAATCAATTTCAACTGCTTTATTTTTCAGGTGAAATTGGACTGAATAACGAGTATTTTATGTTTGACTGATAGGACAATACAGTATGACCTTTGTAATTTTAGTTACATTGACTCCTGCTGATTGCAGCCAGATTTTTTTTATTTCACGCAGTCGGCTATATCGGGTTAATTAAAAAATATTTACAACAAAACTATCATGTCTTGGAATGCTAAAATAAAGCTCTACAATGCTGTGGCAAAACAATAGAGTGCCTGTATGCCAGCGAAAGCCTCTCAATGAATTATCAATTGGAAAAGATAAAAGTGCTAGAAAGATGAAGATAACGCAAAATCATTGGTCCAATACGGGATGAAACGAGCTGGAAACTTTGGAGCAAGAATGAAATGTACAAAAAAAATTGAGAAAATCTGCGAGACCATGACAATGAGGTAGTTATCATTTCTAGGATAACTGTAGGAATGGACAAAATCAGACTTACCAAAACAATATAAGGACTACCTGTGGCCAAAGAGACGTAAAGATCTGCAAAGGCTGAACACTGAAAAAGTTTATATATTAAATAGTTATAAGTGATTGAAAATTTGGAATAATTTCAAGTCTAAAGAACCAGGAAGACGAAGGGCCACGACGGATGGACAGAAGCAACAGCACAGCGTCCATATGAAGAACTGGAGAAAGGGGAAACATCAAGGCAAAGAAGAAATTGTAGCGAGATGCTAAATGGTAAATTCGCAAAAAAGGAAGAAAAAAGCGATCATGAAAACAGCTTATCAATTATGAAACAAAAAATGACAAATATATCTTGTCTTAGCTATGAATATTCAAATCTAACTGGAAAATAATGAAAAATTATTTCCAAAGTAACGTATGTGATGCGTTTTGATACTGGACATAGTTTTGTTCTCTGTCGCATAAATAATGTTGAAGGTTTTCCGATACACGACTTACAATTGACCATGTTAGAAACATGGATTTTCAAGATTGATGCCTCAGAAACGTGACTGTGTTACATTGACTTGGCCAATGGCGAAACAGTTTATGCGCTTCATTTTATTACGTGCATAGATTCAGATCAAAATTGAGAACAATTGAGAAAGTAATATACACAAAGATACACACGGAAATATTCAAGGAACCTCGATGAAAACATGCGTGAATGATGAATCGTTCTTGGTTAATTAAATCAAGATCGAAATAAAATGAAGGTTTTTATTGAATTCCGTTAGAAGAAGTACCCTGCAACACATAGCGGCAAAATTTTATGTAAATTGTTACCTTCCTATAGGTTTAAACGTCAACTGTACAGAATTTCATCAAGAATAGAGTAAAACTACGGATTTGATCAATTTCAGTTAGGGTAAGTACTCTCCGCCAAGTATATTCGAAATGTTATGTGGACAGGATGCTTTTTCCTGTTTTGAAATCAAGTGTGAAAAATTTAATCAAGATCGGGAGAAAACTGTTCAGTTGAATGCAATGCAATGAACATGCGGACACATTGGCTAACGAACATTCAATTTTCAAATAATCCTTTAGATGTTTTCGCGATTTATTCAAAATTCAAACAGTTTTACATTTTGATGTATCACCATTCCTTTGTTTCTGTAGAATAGTTATACAAATAGCCGGGGGGTACGTTCTAATTGGCGATAATCTATAAATGTGAATGTCTGTTCGGTGCACGTTTATTACGTCTGAAGCAGAAGACATATAGAGCTAAAAATTTGTACAGTTAATAATGTCTACCTGGGGAAGGCTTTTAGGCACGATTTTTATGGCGATCGGATAGCTATCTATATTTATTAATGTGAATGTATGTTCGGTGTACGCTTATCACGTCCGAACGACAAGACGCAGAGACCTAAATATTTGTACAGTCACTAATCTTTTAGGCACGGATTTATAGCGATCTGACAGATATTTAGTAATTTCAAGAATATAACACGAAATGCGAAACAGTAATTACTCTTTGAAAATTATATTTACTGTTTCAAAATGGTTTTATTGTTTGCATTGTTGCTTGAGGGTTCAAGGGTGGAGTATATTGGGATGGAAAGTTATGGGTGTATATACAATTTTACGTTTTTTTTTTCCTTTTTCTTTTTTTTTTTTTTTTTTTTTTTTTTTTTTTTTTTTTTTTTTTGTGGTTTTAGGGCGCACAACTTCTATGGTCATTAGCGCCCAGCCAAGAACTAGAATCGCTATTATCTCAAAAATTAAAAAATGGTGACTGTCAGAAGATCAACAAGAGGCTAAAAACGAAAGATAAAAGACAATCAAAAGGGTTAAATATCCTTGGATAAGTTGACCAAGTTGATAAAACGCAAAACTCGAGCAGCTGCTCGTGTGTCATCAGATAAAATTTCCTCCAGAGTAGACGGAAAGTGAAGGGCTACACGGAGATGATTAAAATTAACACAAGTCAGTAAAACATGTCGCACTGTCAGCAGTTCACCGCAGAAGCATAGCGGTGCAGGTTCGGCGGATAGCAAGTGACGGTGGCTGATTTTACGTGTTTGTGTGTTAATATTTCGCTCTGGAGCGAAAACTACAGAACGCAAACGAATGGTCTGTGTGTAATTGTTGTCCGACGTCTCCCGTTGTACACCATAGCAGTTCCATGCCGGTATCTATAAGGGGGTGGAAGATATGGTGATTGAAACTCGTCAAATTATAAAAATATTCGGACTGAAGGCCAGCGATGACGTTTGCGACTGTATAGCAAGGAGGTTACATACAGCGAACGTGATGCCACAGATCAAATCTTTGGTCTATACGTGCTACAATGTCTTCAGCTCTTTTCTGTAAGGATAATCATACGAATAAGGAAATATAATAATAAAGTAGTAAAAAACAAATGTCTTTTAATACGTTTTGCGTATTATCTATCATAATCAACCAACACGCGAGCGGAGCCGCGGGTTTAAGCTAGTTTCTAATAAATTTGAAACTACTTCCAATAAGCTAAATAAATATATCTCGTTCCCGGCAATAAAGATAGATAACTTACAGTTCTTAAAGGAAACTTCTAAAATGAAACACTCCGAGGCTTGGTTCACTTAAACTACATAATATACGGATTATAAACTCAATGGATACAGTATAAATGCTTACGTTACGGTGTTAGACGCTGAAGAAACTGTGGATCTGCACAGCTGTGGAAGTGACCGTATCCCAAGAATGAGTACGTAACATACAACACTGTTACGTTACTAAAACGCGGCCGATATGAAGGTTCGGTTATCACGCAGAGATAGTGTGTCGCTTATCAAACGGCTTCCTTTTGATGTTGGCGTCGACTCACACATCGTAGTATGACACTTGAGAATGTGCCGAGTCACATCTAATCAGCTACGAGCGCAATTGACATTCCGTTGGTAGACGGCGAAAATTGAAGGATGGAGATAAGTGCAGCGTTTTCTTTCTTATTTTATTTATAAAACTTTAATAATACGCATGATGTTCCTAGAAAACCCCTATAAAACTTTACGTACAGATACATTTTTAGCAAAATAGGGAAGCAAAGCTTAGTAAATCAGGGCTCTAAATCCCATTCCCTCAGTGTTTTGAGTATTTTTCACCTTTGATACGGTGAACACTTTTATACTGTAATTACAAATCACTGTGTATTTTGTAGGTAGTACGGACCACAAAAGTAAAGCGTGTCGTATAAACACAAGCTCTGAAACGCATACCTGAAGAGCTAAGAGCACCTGTTTATTGCTCTGGAAAATCGCCTTTGAAGAAACGGCGCGGGAGATTCGGCGGTCGTTTTTGAAGTTATTTTCTTTCCGTTTTTGACGCCATGTGGGCCAAGTGCGTGTGGAATCATAGCTCTTAATGCATGCATTGTAGCGCCCCTATTGAGTGTCTCGTTTTCTCTTTGCTCCTTACTTCATGCACCAAAAATTTGTATATCAAATATTTTACAGTATCGATGAACAACTGATCATTTCTCGAGAGGGAAATACGGCCAATAGTGATATTTTAGTTCACTAATTTTGATATAGGGGTGCAACCAATGTCTGTCGGTGGCTTTTTTTTTTTTTTTTTTTTTTTTTTTTTTTTGGACATTCTCCATAAATCCAGTAATATGACATTCAGCCGCTTTATCTGTTTTAAATTTCTCGTTAGACTTTACGATTTTTATAACTCTTAGACATGCCTATCAATATATGCTCTATTTACTACTGTCGCCAATATATTTTCGGTTTTCCTTCTGAGGGCAAGCACAATATACTCCATACGGGAGGACCAGGGTTCTGATCCGCCTTCGCACATGCAGATTAAAGTTTTCCGTGTTTTCTGGAAATCACTGAAGGCATATGCCTGGATAGATCCCCAAAAGAGCACGCCAGTTCCCTTTGAGCGGCTTCAGGAAACTTATTTTCTCGACTTCTTGCCCTCTAACTCGTGGGCTTCGCAATATTAGTCACATAACGACACTGAACTCTGAACAATAATTTGTTGATAAACTGACAGTCGTTCTGGTTTTGATTTTGATTCCTAGGAAATAGTATTGTTACTGATAAATACAAGTAAATTGCTATTTAATTGTCTCATTTCAAGGTCCAGATGATAAACCTGGATCTGTTTGAGACTTCAGATGCTGAAACTTCGTCTCAAAAATACGTTTACACATAAGTTCGAGAGTAATCAAGATGTTCAAAAAAATCCAACGATTTGTATGTATGTTCGGTTGTGTATTGTCCACGTGTTCCATAATGAGGGCAAGAGCTTCCATGTTATGTGGACACACGACATATCATCAAAAGAAAAATAAAGATGCTCATGCGGAAGCTGAATTTAATGTTCGTTCCTCAAACTTCTGCATAAAGTAGTTTGTCATGGCAGCAGACAACGGTGAACCGAATGTAATTCAATTTTTTACATTTTTTTCACGTACTATAAGTTCGTGTTCGTCATCACAAGGCAGAATAATGACAGTGTTTCTGGAGGAGCATGCTCTACTAACAGTGTCAACGAGCATTAATTTCAGTTTCTTACGCCCATCTTTTCCGTTATGCTGATATTTTCGTGGTGTGGTGACACTGTGTGACATCTCGGCACGTTTTGGAACATGTTGAGTATACACGCGGATATCCAGTTTACTATGGCCTAACGATCCCTTGTACTAAAAACATACGAGTGCGGAACTACCGTATTTGTCGGCATAAGACGCACAGGCGTATAAGACGCGCCCACTTTTAACTTTTCTAGGAAAAAAGTACACCCAATACATCTATTGCAATATAATTGTAATACATTTGTTCATGTACATAAAATATATAAGACAGTGCCTTCAAGAAATGTTCATAAACGCTAGGCAGTCAGGTTTCTTGACAGTTTGCGATAATTCAAACGGATATTTCACCTATTGCTGTTTACAATACGCGCCGTCTACCAGTATAGGGCGCAATGGTCGATGAGAGCGTCGTAAACGCTTACGCCATGACACCTAGGTGGCTCTGCATAAGATTGATCCGATCAGACATTGCGCCGAGAATCAGTTCGCGAAATTCGCGCGAAAAGTAGGGGTTTTCATGTTTAAAATGACGCGTTTTGATAATTTATTGTGAAGCACAAACATTTATGTAAGCATTTGTATGTTCCATAAACTGAAGGATGGTTTGCGTCTGTGTATTGGTCAGCGAGCTGTAAATGGCACAGCATGTTATAAACTCAAAAATAGGACAATTGTGACACGCAGAAGCTGTGCAAACATAATAATACTTATATGTACATGTTTGTTCAGTACAGGCCATTACAATTGCTATACCAAAAAGAAATGTAGATGATAAATGGGTATTCATTGAACAAAATATATTATTCTAGAACTGTCATGTGATTACATTTCCACGCAATTTGGATGCATAGATCATGAGAAATCAGTACTCAGGATAACCACCTCTGCCCGTAATAACGGCATTGATACGCCTGGGCATTGAGTCAAATAGAGATTGGATGGTTTGTACAGGTACATATTCCCATGCAGCTTCAACACGATACCACAGTTCATCAAGAGTAGTGACTGGCGTATTGTGACGAGCCAGTTCCTCGGCTACCATTGACCAGACGTTTTCAGAGCAACGGGACGTAACGTCTAAAATGTAACGGCCACTGCTCAAAGTGCCGTCTGTGCAAACAAGAGGTGACCCTAGACGTGTAACCATCAAGTCAGGTGTTACGCCAGTATGGCGATGACGAATACACGCTTTCAATGTGCGTTCACCGCGATGTCGCCGAACACGGATGCGACCATGATGCTGTAAACAGAAACTAGATTCATCCGAAAAAGTGATGTTTTGCTATTCGTCCATCCAGGTTCGTCGTTGTGTACACCATCGCAGGCGCTACTGTCTATGATGCAGCGTCAAGAGTAACCGCAGCCATGGTCTCAGAGCTGATAGTACATGCTATTGCAAACGTCGTCGAACTGTTCGTGCAGATGGTTGTTGTCTGTTGACTCATGTATCGAGGCGTGGCTGCACGATCTGTTACAGCCATGCGGATAAGATGCCTGTCATGCCGACTGCTAGTATACGAAGCCGTTGGCAATCCAGCAAGGCGTTCCGTATTGCCCTTCTGAACCCATCGATTCCATATTCTGCTAACAGTCATTGGATCGCGACCAACTCGAGCAGCAATGTCGCGATACGATAAACCGCAATCGCGATAGGCTATAATCGGACTTTTATCAAAGTCGGAAACGTGATGGTGCGCATTTTTCCCCATACACGAGGCATGACAACAACGTTTCACCAGGCAACGCCGGTCAACTGCTATTCCTGTATGGGAAATCTGTTGGAAACTTTCCAACCAACCTTCTGTGAATGCTCTGAAAGTTGAGTTGGTTGGTTGGTATAGGGGGACTAAACTACTGAAGTTATCGGTCCCCCAGTGGGAAGGAGTGAGGATAGGAAAGGAGGGGAGGGGAAAATGAAATGCAGACCTGAAAGGAAATGAAGGAAGGAAATAAGACTGTATTGGCTTGGGGCCTCGTGCTCGCCACGCACGTACTCACGAAAGAACCGTGAGCCCCTGCTAATTATTTGCATATCTCAGCATCTTCTTCCTGTTGGTTAAATTTCCCATCTGTAGCACATCATCTTCATGGTGTAGCGATTTTAATGGTCAGGAGTGTACTTGAGAATGGTAACAAATTCTCAAATATCGTCAGGCGAGACAAGGACAAATACGTGAGCAATGTTTATTTATTCAAATAATGAGTGACACCGTTACAGGATTGCCTAAAAGATCGGTTATAATGTATGAAATTACATCGAAAGTTTCTACTTCCTGTGATGTTACCAGTTTCAGTTACGCTTGGCACTGAAAATTGTATAAAATTAAGAAGATCTTTACTACATAATAAAGGCCCATTAGGATATTTTTGGGTGCGTATGATGTACATATATCAAATATGTAAGAACCTTTCCCCGCTTAAAACATTGTTTACCGCATTTACACCATTTTTTAAATCCCTTGAAATAAATGTGTATTAACTGGCAACCGGCGTATAAGACGCACCTAGTTTTTGGACCAATTTTTGTAGGAAAAAAGTGCGTCTTACAGCCCGGCAAATATGGTAATTACATTCGTCAGTCTATCCGTACTGTTTACAACCGCTGTAGACAACACCAACGACATTGAAAACAGAACTGGAGACATTAGCAATTGCAGAACATGGCCTCGCAAACACAGAGAATCCTGTTTGAAGAAACAGTAGTTTTGTCACAGGCCTTTACATACTCTGATTCTGTAACTAAAGAGGCTCTGTTTAATAATAATGTACGAGAACATATTCAATCTTGATGGTGGTTGTAATCTTACCGGTGCACGTAAGCGAGCGTTCAATGAAGAAGCAGCAAAGACATTCCGCACGGCGTATACGATACTGCGGGTGTAGTGACGCCACCAATCCATCCGTCGACACCATCTGTGGCAGTTGCAATCGGAAGCAGTTCCTGGGCTGTTTCAGACCACTACAGTACCAGATTAGTCTCCACCCCACCTAACAGCCTCCCCTCGTTTCCCCAGCCCTCCCTCGCGTGACTTCTTTCCTAGCTCCTTCCGTATTGACTCCCATCATCACCCCATCCCCCTCCCCAGTTCCTTTCCCCCTTCACAGCGCCTCCTCTCGTCTCCGTCTCCTACGGGGCTTGTGCAGTGATTTTAACAGTGACAGTGAAATAGTGTTTCAGTGCCTCTGTGTGATTTTTAAAACTTCAACAACCGTCGAACATTGACAATTGTTGCCATATTTTTTATGCAGTGTTCGTCTCATCACCGTTCTCTGAATTTTTAGCCACCGTGGACATTTTGAATACGTTTCTCAATGTGTATGTATATATTTTAACTCTCCCATTTATCACACTTTCATAAATTTCATCTCTTGGCTAAGACGCGGCTTAATTTTTTTTTTTTTTTTTTTTTTTTTTTTTTTTTTTTTTTTTTTTTTTTTTTTTTTTTTTTTTTTTTGGTTCAAACGAGAACCTTTCTTTTTATTTATTTTTGTGTCCAACCTTTTTTTTTTTTTTTTACCCTGAGGTTTTACACTTCAGGCGTTGGCACCTAACTAACCATCCCTAATCTGATTGCCTCGCCTATATATAAAAAAAAATGTTTATGCCACCGCCACTATTTTCCTAAACGAAATGGAGAGGCCATCCAGAAACAGGGAAAGGGGAATGCCGTGTTTTCATTTAGTCATGTATTTAGATTTTATTATTTTTTGTCATCCGATTTCCATCCTTTCAAATATAATTTTCAACATGTTACCGAATTTTTTCTTGTGGTTCATATACCTGCGCTTAGACTACAGTAAACGAAAGAAACAAGAAACCAGATTAGTCAGTTCCTAGAGAAGTCGATGGAGATAGTCGAAATCTGGAGTTTTTATCAGTAATTGAGGCGACAAAGTGTCTGGCAATGTATTATTCGCGGGTATCGTCGCGAAAAATTTCGTTCCCATTATCAAGAAAGACAAGAATGTACACTGTATATCAATTTGGATAAGGGTTAGTATTTGTAACTGAGTAGAACTGTGGAGGGCAATGAGCAGTGAACAGTACAACGTGCTGCCGAGCCTGAGATCGGCGTGTTCGCAGAAAGCTCCCAGGCGGGCGTGAGTGCCTGTCTGATTAGAGAGAAGACATTCACCAGGTAAGTACAAGGATCTCGCTAAACCAACACCCCAACTCGCCCAGCGAAACGGTGGTCGCCTTTTAATTTCTTCTGCCGAACCACAAGACGTCGGCACAGAATTGTAGTCAGAGAGAGATAACAATGCGAAAAAGTAGAAATTTACGGCAGCAATCAAGAATCCTCTCCCACACACAATGGTAACCGTCAGAAGCAAACGTGTAAGGTAGCCTGAGAAAGCGCAGATTAAAAAAAAAACTACTACTCTCACTGGCTTATATGAATTGACGTCAGAGGATAGGGACGCTATTTTAAGTTTGCTATCAGTATAAGGCAGAACTGGAGTTTCAATTATCCATCCAAGTGCGTTAGAACGAACGCAAGGATTGGCAGAAGGCTGTGTGTACTTTTGGTTGTGGAGGCAGTCAGACTGTCTGGACTTGGTCTAAGACAGGGGTCTTCCGTAATATGGGTGAAGACAGCTCTATGTAAGCGCGCACCTACCTGTACTTAGTTCGTTGAATACAAGTCAGAGCCAATCACTTCGTGATGGCTCATCACGCTGTAGGTGAGACTGAACTTCAGTCTAATCTACTCTGACGTTTATCCGCGCCAAATGTAATTGCAGTGATACTGCGACGGCGCTTAACGGTAAACTGGAGCTCAAGAGTTGTTCAGCTCGGACGTAAATTCCGCATTACCGAGGCTTTAACTTTCTGTACAGCCGGATACAGTTCTGTCGGGAGAGACGCGTCTTTGGGGAAGAAGCGATGAAGTTAGTTGTGGATCCTAACGGGTGAGCTTCACTTCTAGAACGCGTAATTACAAGAGTTTAACTCAGCTTCGTGCAATTTTACAGTAGTAGCCTTACTGAATAAATTTTCCGATAATCAAATTCTTAGGCGAAGTTTTTCAACCTCTTTAAGGTTAGAATTTAATTTAATTGGGCAGATACAGATGTCCCAGTAAAGCGAACTATTTGTTGGAGAGGATTTTTCGGTTCTTCAGCATAGGATGGGGCGTGATTATTTCTGTGTCTGTAGCATAGGAACAAAATGCAGCCGACGCTAACTTGTAGCAGCGACAGTCTGCAGAGAGGCGAAGTGCTACGAAACGGTAAAGTGGTGCATTAAGGAAACGCTCTTCGACGCATGTGATTACTACAGTGCCAGTCATTTCAGCAAATTCATATCAGCGTCATAACGAAGTCGATACGAATGCACATCCATGATTCAGAGAAATAGACTTCACATTTGTCGGACATTTATACTAACAGTGAAGAATTGGTGCAGTTTAAATCGTCGTGAAACTGCACAGTGAAATGGATGTTCAAATGTCTGTTAATCTAGTGGACTCAACTGCTGGTCATTAGTACGTAGCTTACAAACTACTTAAACGAAAATAAACTAACCTAAGGACAACACACATGCCCGAGGGGGAACTCGAAACCTCGACGGTGAACAGTCGCGCGCACTGCAGCACTGCTAATCCGCCGCGGCAGTGAAATGAACTGAGATCATTACTTACGTATACCGGCGTAATTGGAAACAGGGGAAACACCCATCGGCTTTGACGATGTCAGATATGGCAATGACGTACCTCCATCGGCAACATCATCATCATCATCATCATCATCATCATCAGTCGTTGTGCTAATTGCTGAGCGTCGTGACCCCATGAACCAAGCGTCTCCATCCCGGATGGTTGTCACCTTCTCTCAGTGCCTGCTGAAGAGGTAGACCGGAGATGATATTGATTTGGTCTATCCATCTGCTCTATGATCTTCCTCTTGGTCTTGTGCCCTCGATCTTTCCTTGTAAGATTATTTTTTCTAGGTTTTCCCCGTCTCTTCTCACAATATGGCCAGAGAAGTGGAGAATTTTTTCGTCGACTCGAGAAGAAAGGCGTCTGGAGATATTCAGTTGTTCAATAATGGACACATTTGTTGTTCTTTCGGTCCATTTTATGCGTAGCATCCTACGGCAGCACCAAAGCTCAAATACATCATTGCGTTGTTTGTGTCTGGCCTTGAGTGTGTATGATTCACAGCCATAAAAGACAGAAAACACGAGTTTCAACTAGCCGGATCTTTGTGCTATTTGTTATTGCTTTGCTCTGCCAGATCTTCGTGAGCTTCTTCATAGCCACTCGTCCTAGCGTGATCCGTCTTCTTATCTCCTCTTCACAACTACCATCGGCAATATAGCGACCAAAAAATGACGAAAGACAACGAAAAACGCGTATGACAATCAGGCGAAAATTAACGTAAAACCAATGAAATGGTACCAAAGGGACTAGCGCGAAAATATGAGTGCTTTGGGCGGAGATGTATGCGGAAAAAATAAATAGCAAACCGAAAAGAAAAATATAATTAAACTAAATAAGCGGAAAAACCTGAAACGAACAAAACTTTTCCATGTGGTCAAATAGTTCAATTTACCTGTAAAACCTCAAATGAAGACAGCAATACCAATTCAACCTCTTTCCCTACCTCCCCTCACCCCCTTCACCAAGAAAGAAAAATATTATCAAACAGTAATTTCAAATGTTCCATTCTGAGGTAAAGGTTTTATACGCGTAGGCATAATTACTCCGCACTTAATTACGACGTACCTTACCTTAAAATAAGTGTTTTGCGAATGTCTTTCAAGCGCCGTTACATTTAATCTGTCAACTTTCGTAATATTTAACTATAAATACAAAATCCGCCGAACACGGCACATTTGATGCTTTTTTTTTTTTTTTTATTTTTTTTTTTTTTTGTTTTTGTTTTAGGGCGCACAACTGCTGTGGTCATTAGCGCCCAACACTGCCCATAGTAAAAAAGAACCGGGGTTAGAAATTAAATGGCTTTCGCCATATTTGCATGATGTATAAAAAGTAAAACTCTATTAACCGATTGCGGGTCATCAGCTAAAATGTCAGACATTTCAAATGGTAAACACAGATCATGACGGAGACGATTAAAAAACGGACATTGCACTAAAAAGATGGTTCACAGTAAAAGGTGCATCACAGTGCTCACATAAGGGAGTAGGACCACCACGTAATAAATGCTGGTGGCTATAACGGCAGTGGCCAATACGAAGCCGGGCCAGAACAATCTCCCCTCGGCGAGAGGGTCGAGATGACGTTGACAAGAGATCAGGCACAGGTTTAATGGCTCGCAATTTGTTCCCTGACAGGGATGACCAATGTAGATACCAACGGGAGATAATACGCTGGGAGATACCAGCGCGAAGGTCATTAGAGCTGGTGGAAAAGGTAGATAGCCGAGGAAGGAGAACTGCTTCCTTGGCAGCCATATCCGCAGCCTCATTTCCCAACACTCCCACATGGCCAGGGACCCACAGAAACGTCACCGTAGTTCCGCTCGTTGAAAGAGAAGTAAGGCAATTGCGGATGCTTTGTACCAGGGGATGGGCCGGATATAGGATGCGAAGGCTCAACAAAGCACTCATAGAGTCCGAGCAAATGACAGTCTTACTGAGCGAGTTTCGCCGGACTTATTTTGTAGCTTGATATAATGCATACAGTTCAGCTGTAAAAATGGAACTCCACTCAGGAAGACGATATTTAAAAGAGACGTTGCCAAGTACAAAATCACACCCAACACCCTGGTCTGTCTTTGAGCCATCAGTGTAAATGAACAAATTGTCATCAAATTTAAACCGGAGTGCGTGAAATTCTCTCTGGTAGACGAAACTAGGTGTGGAGTCCTTTGGAAGAGAATGAAGATCAAAGGTAACACGGACTTCGGGGCTTCGCCACGGTGGAGAGGTGCTCTCTCCAGTCGAGAAGATAGCAGGCATTGTAACGCCAAGCTGGCCGAGTAGCTAACGCAAGCGTACTCCCGGCGGTAGCAGAGCAGACGGGCGAATAGCGAAGAGACTGTCAAGTGAGTCGTTAAAAAAAACTGCATACGTCGGGTGTCCTCGCATGGACGACAACTAGCGTAACGGCTAAGCAGGAGTTCCCGGCGGTAAGAAAGGGGTAGTTCGGCGGCCTCGGCATAGAGGCTCTCAACGGGGCTAGTGTAAAACGCTCCTGTCGCTAGACGGAGACCTTGGTGGTGGATTGTATTAAGGCGGCGCAGTATGGACGGTCGAGCCGAAGAATAAACGATGCTACCATAGTCCAGATTGGACCGAACTATGGTGCGATACAGATGGAGGAGAGTAGAACTGTCAGCTCCCCACGAGGTGCCACTTAAAACCCGCAGAACATTGAGAGAGCGGGTACAGCGAGCTGCCAAATGGGATATGTGGGGAGACCAACTTAACTTCCTGTCGAAAACAAGTCCCAAGAACGTCGTGGAATCCACAAATGGAAGTACTATGGGGCCCAGACGAAGGGACGGGGGAAGGAACTCCTTCCGCCGCCAGAAGTTCATGCAGACTGTCTTGTCAGCTGAGAATCGAAAGCCAGTGTCCATACTCCACGCGTGGAGAGTGTCTAGGCACCGCTGAAGGCGCCGCTCCAGGAGACCCGTTTGCTCAGAACTGCTGTAGATCAACAAATAGGGACGTCGACACTCCCAGTGGAAGGTGATCGGCTATAGAATTGATTGCCACTGCAAATAAAACAACGCTCAGGACCGAGCCCTGGGGGACTCCGTTCTCCTGAATAAAAGTGCTCGATAAAACCGAACCAACACGCACTTTAAAAACACGGTCTGTTAAAAATTCGCGGATAAAAATTGGCAGGCGACCCCGAAAACCCCATGTATGTAGAGTGCGGAGGATGCCAATCCTCCAGCAGGTGTCGTATGTCTTTTCCAGATCAAAGAACACCGCTACTGTCTGGCTCTTCCGTAAAAAGTTATTCATTACTGATGTAGATAGGGCAACAAGAGATCCACCGCAGAACAGTGCTTGCGAAACCCACATTGGACATTAGACAGGAGATGTCGCGTTTCAAGCCACCATACCAGGCGCCCGTGAATCATGCGTTCCATCACCTTGCATACGCTACTGGTGAGGGAAATGGCGCGGTAGCTGGAAGGGAGACATTTGTCCTTCCCAGGCTTTGGTATGGGAATGACTATGGCTTCATGCCAGCGTCGCAGAAAGGTGCCTTCTATCCACATGCGGTTGTAGGTGGCCAGTAGGAAGTGCAAGCTCGTTGGTGAAAGGTGTTGCAGCATCGCCACGTGAATGCCATCTGGTCCTGGAGCAGAGGACCGCGAAGACGAGAGTGCGTGGTGAAGCTCTCGTACAGTAAACTCGGTATTGTAGCATTCACGGTTCTGAGAGGTAAAGGGCAATGGCGTCGCCTCCACCGTCCGTTTCCTAGCTAGGAAAGTAATGTGAAGAGCTAGAGACCTCTGCAAAATGTCGACCCAGTGCGTTGGCTATTTGTGGAGGATCGACGACGGTGCCAGTTGCGACACACAGACCGGGAATCGGGGAATCAGCCATAGTGCCCGAAATTTTTCGAAGGCTACCCCAAATGGTGGACCTATTAAAA
Organism: Locusta migratoria; assembly: GCA_026315105.1. Lineage (NCBI taxonomy): Eukaryota > Metazoa > Arthropoda > Insecta > Orthoptera > Acrididae > Locusta > Locusta migratoria. Next base: position 596,854,864 of record CM048746.1, on the reverse strand, counting down.
GAGCTCGTGAATGAGCGCCAACTGGCGCGTTTACAGTCGCGAAAGAGGCGACGACAATAGGCCCGCAGCCGTTTGTATCGGATGCAGTTGTCGAGCGTGGGCCGTTGTTTGAAGATTCTAAGGGCACGTTGCCCTGCTCGCAGAGCGTCACGGCAATCCGCGGTCCACCACGGGACAAGGGGACGACGTGCGTGGGAAGTCTTCCAGGGGATGGAACATTCCGCGGCTGTCAGAATAACTGTGGTAATGTGTTCCACTTGGTCGTCTATACTAGGATAATGGTAAGTACCAAAATCCGCCAGTGACGTGTAGAGCTCCCAGTCCGCTTTGGTTAACTGCCAGCGGTGTGGATGCTCAAGGGTGTCAGGCATCATTAGGTGAATTACACTCGAAAAATGATCGCTCGATTGTGTGTCTGAGAGAGCAGACCATTCAAGATGCCGTGCCAGCTGAGCAGTGCAGATAGCTAGATCTATATGGCTGAAAGTGTTTGTGGAGTCCGAAAGATAAGTTGGTTCACCAGTGTTAAGGCAGATGAGCTGAAGGTGGTTCAGTATATCTGCCAGGAGGGAGCCCCGTGGACATGGTCGTGGGGAGCCCCAAAAGGGGGTGGTGGGCATTGAAATCTCCCACCAACAAAAACGGATGCGGAAGCTGGTCAATAAGATCTAGGAGATCGGATCTAGTGATGGGAAAAGAGGAAGGAGCGTAAATATTGCACAGTGTGAAGACAAATCCAGGAAGGTATATCCGGACAGCAACAGCTTGTATTGGAGTACACAAAGGGACTGGTGTACTGTGTACGTCATCCCGAATGAGCAACATTACGCCCCTGTGGGCTGGAATTCCTGCCACTGGAGGAAGGTCAAAGCGAACGGTAGTGTAGTGTGGGAAAGTAATTCGAGTACAAGGGAGCAATTTTGTCTCCTGTAGAGAGAAGATGATTGGATGATATGTTCGCGTTAGAAGCTGCAGTTCTGTCCAATTCGATCGGATACCACGAATGTTCCATTGAAGAATATCCATAATAGGATAAAATGAGATGGTGGACATCAGCCCGACGAAGGCGGCGGGCCACAGTGCGAATGTTCGCAACTGGTGGTGTCTGAGACAGGAGGGTCTTGCTCCATATTCTCAGAGGTTACCACAGCAGCTGTGTGAGTGTGTTCGGCAGCCCCATCTTTGGCTGATGCACCTGGAGAGACTATAGGCTTCCAGGGGATGCCATCGTCACATTGTGAGGTAGGAGGGGGGAGAGTTTCCCCCTATTTGATTTCTTGGAGCCCTGGTGAAGCTCCTTGGTTGGCTCAGATGTTTTGGTAGGGGTGCGGAGAAAATCCTCGCGCGAATGCTCTTTCTTAGACTTTCTCGTCTCTATCTGTGGTTTCACAGCTGAAGAAGAAGATTTGGAAGAGGTACTCACACTTTTCGTTGAACGTGACACCGTTGTCGATGTAGACTGACAACTACTGTCGTAAACTGTAGGTCACAAGTCTGTGTGGCCATATCCCGTGTTGGTGGAGGCGTTGCAACTACAGTACTGTAGTTACCACGCGGCGAGGTCTTGGGCTTACGACTGGCGTACATCTTACGTGCAACTTGTATGGGAACCTTTTCCTTTACACGGATTTCCTGGATGGCTCGTTCATCGGCAAACACGGGACATTCCCGGGAGGAAGCAGCATGATTCCCGTTACAATTGATGCAATGAGGGGACGGTGGTGGACAAATCCCCTCATGGGCCTCTTTACCACAGGTGACACATATGACCGGGTTCTTGCAAGATTGGCTTGTGTGGTTAAATCGATGGCACTGATAACACCGAGTAGGGTTAGAGATATAAGGTCGTACTGTGATGACCTCATACCCTGCCTTGATCTTCGGCGGCAGAGCCACTCGGTCGAAGGTCAGAAACACTGTGCGAGTGGGGACTACAACATTGTTCTCTTTTTTTGTCACTCTGTGTACTGCGACGATGCCTTGAGCTGCCAATAATCTTTCAGTTCATCCTCAGTCAGACCGTCCAAACTGGCCGAGAAGACTACCCCTCGGGAATAATTGAGGGTTGGATGGAGCTCAACACGAACCGGGTAGCTGTGGAGTAGAGTAGCCTTAAGCAGCCGCTGTGCCTGGGAGCCACTTTCTGTTTCTAACAGTAGTGTTCCATTACGCAGGCGGTTGTAGGTCTTAACTGGGCCGGCAATGGCATCAACCACTTTTTGAATAATAAATGGGTTCACCGACGAAAAGGATTGTCCTTCCTCAGTACGGGTCACCACAAGGAACTTTGATGTCTGTGAATTTTTCTGTTCAGACACACTATTGTCTAGTACATCAATTTCTAAAGGCTCTTTCCAATTTTTTATAACCATCGCGGTTTTATCCCCCACGATTGCCAGTGTCTCCGATGGCACGCTCCTTCCTGCTGGGGGCCCCCAACGGAAGCACACCCGCCTTGGGTGATTGTTCACACCCCAGGTCACACCTCCCGATCTACAGACGGAGGGACCAATCGGCGAATCGGGAAGGTATCAGCGCAGGCAATCGCCCCTCCCCTGGCCTGGCCTTAACCAGGGGGTACGCACGCACCCTACATGCCAGCCCGGGGCTGGGACTTACGCATTACTCAGTCACCCATATGGGTGGCCTTCAAGTGCGTACAGGGAGGAGGAAGAGAGAAATAGTAGGAAGAGATGCCTCAAACGCAGACGCGGAGGAAAATAAAGAAGTGAGAGAAGAGCTTAATCCAAAAGGTCAGAACTTCGGTTCCCCGAAGGATGTACAGACTCGGTCCCCAAGAGGGGGAAAAAAGGACAGTAGAAGAATCGTCGTGTAGCACGGAAAGGAAAGAGTGCTACAAAGGCTGGGGCCCCGTGCTCGCCACGCACGTACTCACCACAGAGCGGTGAGCCCCCTGGGGGGACATTTGCTTCTAATCACATGAATTGGAGGCTACGCAACGCGATGTTCATTTGTTGCAGACCACGTGATTATGTCGTCAGCCAATGGTAACAAACCTTACCGCCGCGGCAACATGGAAATAATAATTTTTGACGTTGGAAATCAAATATGCGGTAATGCGTTTTATAGACGAAAGTACCCAATGCTTACAAGATATGAAAATTAATGTGTTAACAATAAGTTTCAATTATTTTCGAAATCACTTCATTACACTTTCAGACAGATGATAAAATAAGTAAAACATGCTATACATGCTCTATGGTTGACAGGTTGTTGTATGTACCCTTGTCTGGTTAGTAACAGTTATTGGCCTCGTAAAATGAAGATTTAGAATCACTTAATCCTGTCAACTATATAGTACTGTAGCATGTTTTATTTATTTTATATGTACCAAACTGTCATCAACTAATGCCAAATCTTCATTTTACTAGGCCATTAACTGTTACTGACCGGACAAGGGTACATACAGGTCGCGCACTTTTTCGTGGCCCCTCTGTGATCGGCAGAAGTCGTCTGAGTTCGTGTCTCTACGGAATGTTTATGCTCTCTACCAACCTTACCTCGTAACAGCATTGTTCACCGTAAACCTCGTCAATGTACTGATGATTTGTGCTTGGTATTTATTGTCTTCCACTTTGTTATATGCTAAAATAAGTACACATACCCCGACGATTTCTTTTACAAAAAGGAACGCTGTTCTTGAAAGAGATGTGAGGAATGTTAATTCCGATTGTTATTCATTTGCGACAATACAAATACAGGTAGGCAGAAAGCATTGCTACACCCGCTTAATAAGTCCCTTAAAATATTTATATTTTGTGGATATACGTTCCAGTTTTCTATTACTCAAACATTAAAGTGATACTTAATTCCGTGTTCCATCTGTAACGCCTTAAGCCCGTAGATGTTTCTTTTAAAACCTGCAATCTATACGCCGTAAGCTGCCGGCACTGGGGGAAAGAGGCGGGGCTTGTTCTAACAGCCAATGCGCTACGAGCTGAATGCAAGCTTCAGCTCCCAACATTCTCCGCTCAGGGGCAACGTTTCAGTACGAGATCTGTACAAGAACCTGTCAACCATAGAGTAGGTACAGTATGTTTTATTTATTTTTTCGTCCGTCTGAAAGTGTAATCAAGTGATTTCGAAAATAAAATAATTAAACTTCATGTTAACAAGTTAATTTTCACATCTTGTAAACATTCCGCGATTTCGTGTATAAAAACATTACCGCATATTTAATTTCCAACGTGAAAAATTCATATTTGCATGTTGCACTGCGGTAAGGCTTGGTTACCATTGGTTGACGACGATACTCTTGTGATTCGCTAGCCACATAATCACGTGGTCTGCAACAAATGAACCTCGACTTGCGCAGCCTCCAATTCAGGCGATCGGAAGCAAAAGTCCCGTATTTGGTAGATTTTTTTATTTATATATATACTAAGGGCAGGCAGGGCGAAGCTGGGAATTTGTATCTGACGGGAGGCGTGCATGGGTAGTCCTTGCAGGTGCGGTGATCACTGTGTCCCCAGATTGCCGCGCGCCGTGGCTCAGCGCGCCAGGTCAGAAGGCTGAATGTCCTCTGTAATAAAAAAGCTGAGCCAACCATTCAACGAACAACCACGAACAAACTAAAAAAAAGAAAAAGAAAAAAAAAGGTTGGTGTAGGGGTCAGCGCAACTGCCTAGAAAGCAGGAGACCCGGGTTCGAATCCCGGCTGGGTACACATTTTCAGCTTTGCCCAATCGCAGTTGATGTCATATATTCTATGAATATTTTTATTTATACTTCAATATTACGAAAGCTGGCAGCTTAAATGTAACGGCGCTTGAAATACATTTGCAAAACATGTATTTTAAGGTAAGGTATGACGTAATTAAGTGCGGAGAAATTATGCCTACACGTATAAAACCTTTACCCATTCTGGTCATTTATAGGTCGTGATTCCACCGGTGGCTTCGATCCGTGGCATCGACGTAGCTGGTAAAGTACTTTTGATGAGCTAAACTGTAGATGTCTAGTCTCACAAAAAGACTTCAAAATTTGTTTACGAATTTGAAAAAATTTATAGTATGTGATTTGGCAGGAGCCTAAGAGTACACCTTAAATTGCTGCTAGTCAACAAGCAATGGCGGAACTGAGAAGCTCGCGTGTTCCAAATGTACCGATAATAGGCGGGAACTGCGATATTAAACTTCTGTTACAAATTACCAGTAATATGTTAACGAGCCCTGATTTAATGAAAAAGATAAATCGATTCAATTATTTGCAGTTAGCTACAACTGCATTACGCGTTTTCACACATGTTGACGTCATTAGGTCACAACAGACAGGTGGAATCGCGTCGTAAAATTACGCTGCACACCACACCGCCTACATGCAATATGTTATCTTGCCTACCGACACAGGCTACGGAAATGCAGCTGAAAATCCCCCCTACAGTGATCTGAAACTCACGCAAACAGTAACTACCACCAACACTAATAGGAACTACATAATTTAAAATTTCACAAAAACTGTGCCATCGTACAAAAGAAAACGGCAAAAACAAAAAGTAAAACACGAGCCAGCCATCAATGAGTCAAAGCTAACGGGTGATATCCCGGTCTTTAACCCAACCCAGCGTAAAAAACACCTAACAGGGTAAAATTTTACGACGCTTCTTGCTGGGCTCCAGTGCTTATGTTGACAACAGATGAACAATGAAGTGTAGAATTGCGTTAATATTTTTCACGAGCTACAGAGTACATGTTATTGCTACTCGTTTCACTCGCAGCAAAATTAATACTGTACTTGCTCTATGGTTGACGGGTTCTTGTGTGTACCCTTGTCCGTTCAGAAAAAAAAATCGTTTTAATTGCAGTTACGAAAAACATTTATTGGTAATCCGAGTTGCTGTCATTACCATTGGTGCCAACATAACCACTGCAGCCCGGCGAGAAGCATTGTACAATTTAACCCCGTACAGAATTAGCTGTAACACCAAGCGGCTAAACTTCAGAGTGTTGCCCACGCGCCGCAAATGTTGGCGACACTACAGAATATCTATGTATACACCACAGCAGTCAACCATAGGGCAGGTATAGCATGTTTTATGATCTGAGCGAAACAGTGATTTTGACTGAAATTTAGGTTGGGTATAGGTTGAAAAAGAAGTTTGTTTTTAGTATGTGAGTGCGTAGCGCTAGAATCTCCGGTTCAGAAACACTCAAATTATTGTTTTTCCATTGTCGCTCGCGGCAAAGTTGTCAACATAACGGCCATGGTAATAACATGGGCAACAGACACTGCAGTTTTACCCACAGAGCAGCTGAAGAAATTTTATTGTGGTTGTCTGCCCCCCAGTGCGTCATGCAACGAGAAAAACATCATGGCTATAGTGCAGCTTTTGCGCATGCTACTAGCGCTTGATGTAAACGTCTGCAACGACGATTAACGACGGAAAGTGAAAGCAGCCAATCAGGAGTCGAGTCGCGTTCGGAAGGCCAATAAGAAATAGCTTTAGACTGTATCCTTTGTAAACATTTAGTACTTACGAGGATATTTAACATACTCACCAGACAAAGGTACACCAAGAACTTCTCAACCAAATGGTGGACACAAAAGATTATCCCCCTCATTCTGTCCTCGTTTTGAAGGAGCATGCGCCTTTTCTGTTCACCACGAAATAATTAATGGTGTACGTGCTTCATGGTTCACAGTTTATGTATCCTTGTCGAATGATTAATTATCGTAGTTAATAAATGTCGATGTAATTAATTTTGGTAAAATTTTACGACGCTTCTCACCGGGCTCCAGTGCTTATGTTAGCAACAGATGAACAATGAAGTATAGAATTGCGTTGATGTTTTTCACGAGCTACAGAGTAAATGATGTTGCTCCTTGTTTCACTCGCAGCAAATTTAATATTGTACCTGCTCTATGGTTGACAGTTTCTCGTATGTACCATTGTCCGTTCAGAAATAAAAATCGTTTTAATTGCAGTTGTCACGAAAAAACATTATTGGTCATCTGAGTTGCCATCATTACCATTGGTGCCAACATAGGCCTAACTACTGCAGCCCGGCGAGAGGCGTCGTACAATTTAACCTTAATTTTTACTTTATAATCCGAATTAACTGGATTTTAACGGTTTTAACGATATATGAGTAAGATGAGATTGTGACGGAGTGATATACTGATCACTGTCACAATCATATATCGTAAAACCCATTAAAAACCCTCAATTAGTTCGGGTTATAAAATGTCAATTACATCACCAAAAGCGCTGCATAAACGCCAGAACAAATTTTAAAACTGACGCCAAATTTACTAGACACATTATCGTATTGGCCGCCCAAGGCTAAAGTCTCGATCAGATCATTGGCATGGGTAGCATCGCGGTGCATCTGTATCAGTGTTAGGTTGGCAACGTAGTATATTTCGAGTAGCCAATGGCGTGTACGGTAATTCATTTACTGACTGGACAAGAGTACATCGACGAATATTATCGCTACAAATATGTTATGAGTTTTTGGGTTGTGGTTAGACAGGAACATAAGAATACAGTTTAAATTGTTGTGAGCGAATGTTATGATTTTTACGAATATTTCGTGATATTAAAGGAAGTGGTTAGGCAGGAACCGAAGAGTACAGATTAAATTGTTGCAAGTGCCAAATTATTAACATTGAAAAAAAAATTGTAATTCGTATCATTTGAGAGAGACACGTATTTCGAATTACATAACCAAGTGTTACATCTGAACAGAAAGACAGTGCATGTGGAGAAACGTAGTTTTGTGGTGTGCGATCTACATTCGGACACTGATTCATTTCGAAAATAAAATCATTCAAACGTGATCTTAACACATTCATTTCCACATCTTGTAAACAATGTCTGCTGCCATTCATCCCAGCATCACAGCGACTGTTGACAACACTGCCGCTTCACGTCACGTAAATACATTAGTCCATGCCGCTGATCGAGACTTTTACCCCGCCAGAACGCTACTGCTCATTGGCTGCCTGAACTCCACTCATTCATTGCCCCCAACGTCTACGCTACCAACGTCTACACGTCAATCACTATTCGAGTACGCATAAACTGCACTGTAAACAAACTTTTTGGTCATATCCATCCTAGCAGAAACCAAACAACGGAACACGAAATTACAGAAACTTGTACTTCACAGCAAACACACCGCTAAAAGGTTTAGTAACGCACATAAGACAACTAACTACTTTAAGGAAAGCAACCACATAACATGTATAAGAAATATGAAGAATGTCACTCATCTTTCCGAGAATGCAACTAAACAACAGCGAACCATTTACGTCCACCACAAGAGGACGCTACCACATGCCTAAACACATCACCTGTAAACACAAAACTCATTTATCACTCGAAGGTGACGTCACAAGCCCACGTCACGGGTGAAAGAAAATGTTCACATGTTTGTAGAGCTTATGGGACTTAACTACGGGGTCATCAGTCCCTAAACTTACAAACTACTTATGAACTAGCTAAGGCTCACCTGTAGACGAGGATACCGCCCGTCAGCTGCGACTCGTGACGTCATCGCAGTGCTGTAGTTTTGAGGTGCGTGCGTGTTTGTAGAAGGCGTGAGTAATTATGTGGCGGTTGAGTTAAAACGATAGTTTGTTTACAAACAAAACATTAATATTTTATGGTTAAAAAGTGATCTGTAGCTTCTCTCTGATGGTTAGGTGTAGGTTAACCGAGAGATTTTATTTATTTATTTCCGTATGTGAGCGCCGAAGGCGGGAATTTTTGGGCCAAGACCTGTGATCGATGGTACATTCTGTTATCTATAATAACTACAGATTATTTGTATCTACAGTACAGAAGTATTAAGATATCCCGTCTACTGGTTTTCCGACATCTGGTTGACGTCATGGGTCAAAGCAGACGGGTGGTATCCCAGTCTACAGTTATGCCAAAAATTCTTGTTTCACCTATACCTAACGTTCTTTGGGCTACGCTACGGATAAACTTTTTTTTTTAAGTGAAGGTGTCTTCAAATATATCAGACACGTAAACAGTATTGAAAGCAAGCGCGGGACGGAATATCGTGAAACATGACGTCATTGGTCAAAGCGGTATCGGAGACTAGATTTGACCAATGTAATGATATACGGTCAGACTAGTCAACCTTGTGATGATAAACTAAATCACAGCATGTGAAAGCGGTTGGCTATACAAACCGGCTATGGCGGAGTTGAGTTGGTAAGCTAACAAACTTGGTTCCAGTCCTTCAAGTAACTCGCGATAACAGCAGCTCTAGCTCCGCACGCTCTTAGCAAGAGGCGTCGAACTTGCAGACTTAGCTAGGTCCGAGTCGCCGGGCCAAAGATGAACACGTGATGGTCATGTGAGCGAATACAGAACCACCTACTGGCGACTGAACGGTGTAAACAAAGAGTGACTAGTTCGAACGTTGTCAAAATAAAATATAGTGCCGTGTAGTGTTGGAAAAAGAGCAGTTGTTCCGGAGTCGGAGATTTCACGCCATTTCATTCGGAGCCTCCGGCTACTTCCGGTTGGACATGTCTAATCTCGCAGACACCATTTTACAGATGAATCTTGCCGTATTTGTTTGATTTCGCTGTATATTTAGCATAGCACGAAAATATTTTTCCCCAGCGTCAGTTTCATAAATATAACCATCAATTTTTTCTAATAAGAGTTTGTTATAATAAAAGTAGTGTAAAAGTACAATTATTGCCAAAAGTTTCACGACGACCTTATATCACATATGAAGTACAAAAAAATTAGAGCGCATTCAATAGAGTGTAGCATAGTTCAGTTAGTGGTGTTTTAGTTTGTCAAGTAGAATGTCCTGTGTTCGATTCCAAACAAGTGTTCTAATTCTCCGTAATTGTTCAAAATTTATTTTGCTTTCATACTTCTACTAAAAAGTTTATTATTATTGTTATTATTATTTGAGGTAATACATTTGTAAATGTCATAATTTTTTTTACCAAGTGGTGTTATAGCTTTTTGTCAAAACCTCTCGAATCTGTTAATGTATACACAGTGTCCTTCCGTCTATTGTTTTGTGACAAATTTGAAGGTAGAGAACACAGAGTAACATGATGACCGCGTAACTGGAGACAAGCGCCTATACATAACAATATTGAAAACGAAAGTATCACATTGCAAGCTAGTGTAGGCTTGCTACGTTGTCTATTCGTCTGTCCACAATAGTCAATCAAAAACTGTATATAAGTGGCAGAGAATGGAGTGGTGTTAGTTTTCAGTTTTATCGTCGTTTTTTGTCGCTTTGCTTGTGCTAGTTTTACAGTAACTTTTCAAAGGAAAGCTTTGCAGCTACTTCTACATGCCTTGCACGATTACGAATGGCTGCGTTGTGAAATTAATGAACTGTGTCAAGGTTGATGGTATCGTGTAATATCTTTTTATCGACATTTTCTTTACCATTCGCACTCTCTGCTACTTTATACGTTTTATGACATCATTTTATGCAAATACCTCGATGAAAAGTCCCTCGACCTTATCAGAAAAGATCCTTACATTCCTAAATTTCGTGTCTCTATGCAGACGTTATTTAAAAAGTTAGGAAATTTCAGTCATTTAAGAATACTTTTTAAGCAGACTGCAATAATCAGTATTTCTTTTAAACAAACATGCGTTTATTTTATGCCTTTTTTGCTCTTGTTGCGTCTGATACACATCAAATCACAACCCTAGGTCTAGGATTCTTCCCTGCAAATGGCGGCTATTAGCCGCTTCAATTCGGGGACAGTTGCCTCGCTTCTCCGCTACGGCGTGGTAGGGGCTTGCCTCCGATTTGTCTCACGCCTCCTCCGGTAATACCGGCGATCACCGGATGTGGCGCACTAGTCGCACCTTCGATTCACCTGACTGTTAACCGTATCCGCAGACCAACACTAGTATCCCGGGAGTTACAATAAACATAAGGAAATCACTCCACGGGAAGGATAGTATACAAAATGGGATAAATGGTTGCCTTTTGTATGTATCGAGTAACACATAGATCCATCGGAAGAAAATAAGTGGCAGTATAACCTAAAGTAGAAAGTCTACTGATGATATTTTGATGATAATAATAATGAAGTGGTCTGACATTACGTTCAAACGTGTGCTAGCTGGTTATATAAAAGAAAAAACGATAATTAAAATTAACCATAAAAGGAAGGTAACCGAAAAGAAAGTGTCACTTATAAGACGCGATTCATCCCGTCGGCTTTGACCCGTGGCATCGGCGTGTTGTGTGTGACGTCATCGCTGCGCGGTAGTTTTGATGTGCGGGGGTGTTTGTAGATGGCGGGAGTAAACATGTCGTGGTTGAGCTAAAGGCGATAGTTTGTTTACAAGCAGAAAATATAGATTAAAATTTGTACCTTCACTCTGATAGTGAGTTATAGGTTAACACGGATTTTTTCGAAAGTGAGCGCCGAAGGCGCAAATTTTTGGGCTGAGCGATGGTCCACTCTGTTGTAGTAATCTGTAATTTATGAGGATAACACAGATTATTTATTGTAAGATATTATCCCGTACATGGGTTTTCGAACATGTTAATGACATCATGGGTAAAGCAATTGCCGAAAACGTTCAAAGTAAGCTTGACTCGCATTTCAAACCCGAAGCATACTGTTACAATCAGTGGTGACTTTAATTTACCCTCGATATGTTGGCATAAATACGTATTCAAAACCGGAGGCAAATATAAAACAACGTCTGAACTAGTTCTGAATGCTTTTTCTGTAAACAACTTCGAACAGTTAGTTCATGAACCCACTATAATAGTAAATGGTTGCGAAAATACCCTTGAGCGCCTAGAAACAAATAATCCTGAGCTAGTAAACAGCCTGAAAACAGATACGGAGATTAGCGAACATACAGTTGTAGTAGCGAGACTGAATATCGAAATTCCCAAATGCACCAAAAATCAACGAAAAGTATCTCTATTCAAAAGAGCAGATAAAAATTCCCTTCACGCTTTCCTGAGTGATAGTCTCCAGTCTTTCAAAACTAAAAATGTGAGTGTAGATCAGTTGTGGCTTACTTTCAAAGAAATAACATTAGTGGCAATCAAGAGATTTATACCAAATAAATTAATAAAATTGGGGGCTGACCCCTCGTAATACACAAAACAGGTCAGATCACTGATGCAGAAGCAAAGAAAAACGCATGCAGAATCCAGAAGACTGGCAATCTTTTACATAAATTCGCAAACTAGCTCGGACATCAATGCCAGAAGCTTATAATAGTTCCCACAAGGAAATCCTGTCTCTTAATTGTTCTGTTCTTACGATTAGTTATTTTACGTAGTTTGTAAATTTAGGGACCGATGATCACTACAGTTAAGTCCCATAACAAACATTTGAACCTTTTTGGGCGACATTATCCGCTGGGAGAAATATTATGGCGTGGCACGCCGCCGTCTTTCAAACGATGTTACTCTGGCCCTCCCGTTCCGCAGAATTAAATCACATAGATTACGTGTAGGGCACAATGGAGGAACATAGTTCAGATATTCAGAACCTCGTCACAGCTGGTGGTAATTCATTCGAATCGTTTATAATATCTGTTGTCTCTTTGTGTATTTAAATCACTTATCTTTCGCACTGTACTATAGAAGTCACATTTATGGTTCGGTCAAAGTATTTTACAATATCGGAAGAAAATAGTAAACCTAAAAACGGACGTCCAGATGCCACTTGGGGGATAACTCAAATACCGATAATGGCGTTCATGTAACGGCCGCGTTTGTGCATGCGACTCCGTACCAACTCTCGCTATACAGGTGTCGACGTGAACTAACCAGATGCTGATATTCACCTGAAGATGTCTGAAAGATTGGCAGCCAAAATATCGTGTCTGGAGATCGACGTAATGCGGCTACAATCTCTAAGCATCTTCGAAGAATGAAATTAAGAACTACTTGTAAGCTAAATAAATACATCTCAGTCTCGACAGTGAAGACAGGTAATGTACAGTACTAAATGATAGTTTCGGAAATGAAACACTGAGAGCCGTAGTATACTCAGACTATATAATACGAGTAGATTAAAGGGCTTCTAAAGTCAATGGTTACGTTATGCTCTTTGAGAATACTGTGCAACATCACAGATGTGAAGATGACGGACAAACAAGCCAGAAAATGTAATATATGATATTGTCAAGTTACTGAAACATGAATGATCTCACGCATCGTTGAGTGACACGTCAAACATTATTAAGTTGAAATCTAATCAGTTCCCAGTAGAAATGGTAGTCTGTAGTTAAAAGGAAAATGTCAGGGTCAAAGATATCTTACGCTTCGGCTATAGGGGCCTGCGTTTTCTGAGTGTGGAACCGTAATCAGTGTGTAGGGTTCTGAAGACGATTTGAAAATTTGTGACGCTCCTTCAAGCCAAAACGTTCAAGAATGCTGCCGATCTGGTTCATCAACCCTAATCTTTCCAGAGAATTTTCAAATGACTCACGACACGAGGAAACACAAACGTCAGCGGGTAGCCGTCAAAAATGAAACGGCCGGTAGAGAGGTCAGATTTCTTACTGGAATATGAGTGGTCGTTAATGACACCCTGAGATGATAGAGAGCGCTGAAGAGTGTGCTCTTTACCAGAGCTCCTCTAGCTGGATTCATTATTTACCGCACGATCTCGAGCATCTTGCATCGTTACACCAATGCAAAGCTGGCCGATATACATTTCATGTACGGGGCTGTACAAGGAAATGGTTTCGTTCCTCAAAGGATGTACATGGAACGATTCTCCGATAATCAGCCGGATCGTCGTAAATTCCAGCGTTTTCAACAGGAGTTACGCTCATGTGGATCGTTGTATGCTTCCAGGCGTGAATGTGGCATCAGAAGATATAAGTCCTGCAATAGAAGAAAGAATTTTAACGCGGTACATGGTAATCCTTCGAGACGCTAGAGGCTGTAAGTCGTGTGTTTAATGTGTGATCAGTTTCAACGATTTTGCGTGTAGACTGAATGCATTCATACAATTTACATAGTTTGCAACCACTAACACAAGACGGTTATCTTTCACGTCTCAACTTAGCTCGTTAGTACCTACAGCTGACTGCAGTCACATTCCCTGCCGATTTTTTATTTACTATACAATTTTCTCATGGCAGGGAGCGATCTTATAAATGTATTTTGTAAACAATGAAATGCCAAGAACGCGGTATTTCGTCTTTATTTATGAGAGATGACCTGTTTCGATGTACATAGACATCATCTTCTGGTCTCTGCACTAAACAGTAATATTATTACGTAAATACATATTGTAGCCAATTGGATTGTACTGGTGGGTTGTCATACATTAAAATTAGCCGTTTGGTTGTCGGATATAAAACGCGTATAGTCATTTTTAAATAAAGAGCCACCATATTGTTCAGTTGTGAATGACAACAAACTACAATATGGTGGCTCTTTATTTATATATGACTATACAAGTTTTGTATCTAACAACCAAACGGCTAAATTTAATGTGTGACAACCCACCAGTACAATCCAACTGGCTACAATAAGTATTTACGTAATAATATTACCATTTAGTGCAGAGACCAGAAGATGATGTCTATGCACATTGAAACCGGTCGTCTCTCATAAATAAAGACGAAAAACCGCGATTTTGGCATTTTATTATTTACAAAGTATTTTTATTTACTGATGCGAAGTTTAGGCGATCGGGTGTGTTTACCATCCATAGCTTAAAAGCACATGCCTAATGTTTGGACAGGCATTGTGAACAATTAACTTAGTAGGGCCGAGAATTCTGCGTAGTCTGGTTGCACATACAAAATTTTCCTATAGGAGGTCCTACCTGTTCGCAGACAAATGTGGCTCCAACGAGATGGAGCCCCAATGCCCTTCAATCGAAACGACCTGTATCACTTGGATCACCCTTGTGTCATTTCTGTATGTTTGATAACTTCATGGATTATCAGCGACCTTAATTATTGATTTTTGTAAAAGTCAATCTAGATCGCAAATTCTTTTACTTATTTCTTTGGTAACCGCTTCCGCTCACATATAGGACCTTTTCAGACCTCAACCATAGTGTTGGCCACCAGTTGCTCTCAGTTGAAACTGCCTAAAAGGTTGTATTCAACATTTTAGGCAGCTCCACAACCGGTTGTCAACATTATGGTTGTGGTCTGAAGATGGTCATGTAAGAGACCGAAACCGGTTTTCAGAGAAATAAATAAAATAATTGGCGATATAGACTATCTTTTACATGAATCGTTGCTATATAACTACACTCCTGACGGCCGCGGTGGCCGAGGAGACTGAGGCACTCCAGTCACGGTCTGCACGGAAACTATGGTCGGGGGTTCGAATCCCCCCTCGGGCATGGATATTTGTGCCGTCCTTAGGATTAGCTAGCTCATAAGTAGTTTGTACGTTTAGGGACTGATGACTCCGTAGTTAAGTCCCATAAGCTATACAAACATTTTTGAACTACACTCCTGACCATTAAAATTGCTACCCCATAAGATGACATGCTACAGATGCGAAATTTAACCGACAGGAAGTAGATGTTGTGATATGCAAATGATAAGCTTTTCCGAGCATTCCCAAAAGGTTGGCGCAGGTGACGACAACTACAAAGTGCTGAAAAATTTTCAAATGTTTGTAGAGCTTATGGGACTTAAGTACGGGGTCATCAGTCCCTAAACTTACAAACTACTTATGAACTAACTTATACTAAAGACGGCACAAACATCCATGCCCGAGGGGGAATTCGAACCCCCGACCGCAGCAGCTGTGCAGATTGCGACTGACATACCACAGACCGGTCGGCCACCGCGGCTGGCGCAACGTGCTTACATGAGGGAAGTTTCCAACCGATTTCTCATACACAAACAGCTGTTGACAGGCGTTGCCTGGTGAAACGTTGTTGTAATGCCTCGTATAAGGAGAAGAAATGCGTACAATCACATTTCCGACTTTGATGAAGGTCAGATTGTAGTCTATCGCGATTGGTCGCGATCTAACGACTGTAGCAATAGGTGGGATCAGGATTCCAAAAATCAAATTCAAATGTTTGTTAAGCTTATGGGATTTAACTACTGGGCCATCAGTCCCTAAACTTACAAACTACTTATGAACTACCTTATATTAAGGACGGCACAAATATCCATGCCCGAGAGGGGATTCGAACCCCCTACTGTAGTGGCCCTGCAGACCGTGACTGGAGCGCCTCACTCCCCTCGGCCACCGCGGCCTGCGATCAGGATACCAACGGCCTCGTAGCACAGAGGACAGGCATGTTATCCGCATGGCTGTAATAGATCGTGCAGCCACGTCTCGATCTCTGAGTCAACAAATGAAGACGTTTGCAAGACAACAACCATCTGCAACAACAATTCGACGACGTTTCCAGCAGCAGGGACTATCAGCATGGAGACCATGGCTGCGGTTACCCTTGACGCTGCATCACAGACAGAAGCGCCTGCGATGGTGTACGAAACGACGAACCTGGGTGTACGAATGGCAAATGTCATTTTTTCGGAGGAATCCACGTTCTTTTTACAGCATCATGGTGGTCGTATCCGTGTTTGGCGGCATCGCGGTGAACGCACATTGGAAGCATGTATTCGTCTTCGCCATACTGGCGTAATATCCGGAATTATGGTAAAGGGTGACATTGGTTTCACGTCTCGGTCACCTCTTGTTCGCTACGACGGCACTTCGAACAGTGGCCGTTGTATTTCAGATGAGTGACCCGTGGCTCTACCCTTCATTCGATCCCTGAGAAACCCTATATTATAGCACGATAATGCACGACCGTATGTTGCAGGTCCTGTACGGGCCTTTCTGTATAGGGAAAATGTTCGACTGCTGCCCTGGTCAGCACTTTCTCGAGATCTCTCACCAATTGGAAACGTCTGGTCAATGGTGGCCGGGCAACTGGCTCGACACAATACTACAGTCATTACTGCTGATGAACTGTGGTATTGTCTTGAAGCTGCATGGGCATCTGTACTTGTACATGCTATCCCAGCTCTGTTTGACTTAATACCTAGGCGTATTAAGGCCGTTATTACGGCCAGATGTGGTTCTTCTGGGTACTGATTTCTCAGAATCTATTACATTATTGTCTTCAGTCCGGAGACTGGTTTTAAGCAGCTCTCCACCCTACTCAATCCTGAGCTAGCCTTTTCATCTCCCCATAAGGATGGCAATCCACATCCATTTGAATCTGCTTACTACATGCGTCTCTTGGTCTCCCTTGCGATTTTTACCCCACACACTTCCCTCCGATGCTATATTTACGATACCTAGAAGTCTAAGAATGTTTCCTACCAAGCGATCCCTTCTTTTAGTCACGATATGCCAAAACTTCCTTTTCTCACCAATTCTGTTTAGTACCTCTTGATTAGTTACGCGAACTACCGACCTAATCTTCAGCATTCTTCTGTAGCACCACATTTCAAAAACTTCACTGTTAGTCGTCCATGTTTCACTCCCGTACAAGGCAACACTGCACACAAATACCTTCAGAAAAGACTTCCTCACACTTATATTACTATTCGATGTTAGCAAATTACTCTTTTTCAATAATGCTTTTTATCCCAACGCCATTCTGCATTTTATACCCTATGTACTGCGACAGACATAATTATGTTATTTTACCATCTAAGTAACAAAACTCATCTACCACCTTCATTGTTTCGTTAGCTAACCTAATTCGTTCATCATCGCCTGATTTTCGAAGACTGCATTCCATTCTCTTTGTTTTGCTCTTGTTAATGTTCATTTCATACGCTCTCTTCAATACACTATATTGTGTCTAAAGTCATTTCCTTTGTAGAGCCCGTCTATATACTCTTTCCACCTTTCATCTTTACCTTCTTTACTGTGAACTGGTTTTCCATCTGAGTTCTTGATATTCGTAGAGCTGTGTTTCTTGTCCCCAAATGTCTCTCTTATTTTCCTGTAGGCAGTATCTACTTTTTCCCTTCTCCTGCTTTGCCAGTTTGCACTTCCTGTCAGTCTCATTTCTTAGTCGTCTGTACTACATTTTGCCTGATTAATTTACTGCATTTTTATATTTTCTCCTTTCATCAGTTTAATTTAGTATTTACTGTGATATCCAAGGATTTTTTGTAGGTCTTGCCTTTCTACCTATTTTGTCCTGTGCTGCCTTCACTATTTCGTCTCTCAATGCTACTCATTCCTCTTCTACTGTTATTTCCCCCTGTTTCTGTTAATTGTTGCCTACATCTCCCTCTGAAATTCTCCAGAACTTCAAGTTCCTTCACTTTATCTATGTTCCATCTCCTTATTTTCCTACCTTTCTGCAATTTTCTCAGTTTCAGTTCATTACCAATAAGTTATGGTCAGAGTCTATATCAGCCCCTGGGTATGTCTTACAGTTTAAAACCTACTTCCGGAATGTATGTTTTACCATTATAAAATCTATCTGATACCTTCCGGTGTCTCCTAGTATATTCCACGTATAAAACCTTCTTTCGTGATTCGTAAACCAACTGTTTGTTTTGATTAAATCATGATCCTTCCAAATTCTACTAGGCGACTTCCTCTTTCATTCCTTCTGCCCCGTGCATATTCACCTACTTTTTTTACTTTCCTTCATTTTCCTACTACCAAATCCCAGTCTCTCATCACAATTAAGTTTTCCTCTCCCTTAATTGTCTGAATAATTTCATTTAACTCCTCATACATTTATCCAATCTCCTCATCATCGGCAGAGATAGTTGGCGTATAAATCTGTACTACTGTTGTCGGTGTTGGCTTCGTATCTATCTTGACAATGATAATGCAATCACTGTGCTGCTCATAGTAGTTTACCCTCGCCCCGATCCGTAGAATGCCAGTGTTCTCTTTCCTGATGATCACATCCTCCTTAGTAGTCCCCGCCCGAAGGTCCGAATGGGGGACTATTTTACCCGAGAGAATGCCATCGTCATATGTTCATACAGTAGAGCTGCATGTCCTCGGGAAAAGAGTCGGCTTTAGTTTCCCCTTGCTTTCAGCCGTTCGCAGTAACTGTGTGGCAAAGCCACATTAGCTGATGTTACAAGGCCAGCTGAGTCAATCATCCAGACTGTTGCCCTGTAACCACTGAAAAGACTGCTGCCCGTCTTGAGGAACCACACGTTTGTCTGGCCTTTCTACAGATATACCTCCGCTGTGGTTGCACATACAGTACGGCTATCTATATCATCTGTAATTGTCTGTGATTCATGAGAGTGGTCTCAGGAACTATGCCCCCAAATTGCGTGAAAATGTAATCACATGTCAGTTCTAGTATAATATATTTCTTTATATATTTGTTTATATATATTTGTTTATCATCTGCATTTCATCTTGGCGTAGCAATTTTAATGGCCAGTAGTGTAAATAGTCAATTTCGTTGTTTCTGTGTTGGTGGGGTGAGATCGACGTTTAGTTATGACTGTCCTTTCTTGGAAAGTAGCTGCTCGGTATAATCAAGTTCTAATGCGATTCAAGATTTAGTAAGCTGCTGCTAATATCGTTAGATGTAGTATGTAGAATGTCTTCTATATTGTAAGGTGAAACGCGTCATCCTTAACCATTCTTGCATTTACGTCCCATACCATGTTGTTAACAACATACGATAGTAATTGTTCTTCGTATAAGTCAACCTTAACCACGTCTGTAGAGGCACGTAATACTGGGCGGCTGCTACGGGTTGGCAGTTCACTGATGAATAAAAAAGATGGAACACGATTAGAGACACAACACATCCGGAGAAGCACACAATTTGAAACTGATGGTGTCGGCTACGGGTTGGCCGGTCACGGTTAAATAAAAATAATGCACTAAAACACTAAGCACACACACAAAACTTGAGACGTCGGCGATGGGTTGGTAGTTTATCGTATGTGTTAAGATGAAATAGAAACCGTATTAAAAGGTTCCACAGACTGCAGAGCACTCACAATAAGAAAGATGAGATGTGGGGGAAAGGTGATGAGAGGGGGAGGGAGAGGGTGAAGAGAAGCCACAGGGGCAATGGGGAATGGACTGTGGGGGATGATGTCCCAGCAGAAAGCCACAGGGATGAAAGAAAGGGGATGGAGGGGAAGGGAGGAGCAGATAGGGTGGAAGTGTTTAATGTCTCGAACTAACTTATGTATTGCTCCAGGTAGGCATAAGGTCCCTAATGTCGTGTTTTTTACGTTTGTTGCTGTCTTCGTTTCGCTCTACCACATTTCGTTCTTACGGAGTCACCCCGTTTACACGGGCTCCCAAAACCGGATTTCGAAAACCGATTTCCCAACTCCGCTTTTGCTTGGTCATGTAAACACTCCAAAATGGAGTCTGGAAATCCGCTTCTCTGAACGGTTTTCCAGTTACACAATCGATTTTCGTGCCCATGTAAACGCAACCATTTTTGAAGCGTTCTTGGATTGTCAGATTGTGTTTTCTTTAAGAATTTTCTGCACATATGGAAAGAGTGATATTTTCCAATGTGAAATAAAACTATAAATATTAGAGTGAGCATGAATCTATGTATTTAAGTAAAGAAAAATAGCGATCGTGCGGACTAAATCAGGAACTGAATCAGCTTTTTTTTCAGCCGCCAAGTTAAGTGTGCTAGGAAATCCGGTTCAGGCTATGCCTTGTAAACACGACAGCGGGAAACGGTTTACGAAAATCCGGAAGATGCTTCGCATGTAAACGTAGTGAGTAAGGTGCTTGCCTTTTGCCGCTCGGTCGCTTCCTAGCCGGTATCGTTGCTGGACTTGCATCTCTCTGGTGGGAACGATGTTTGATTAGTTTTTCGCCAGAGGGCGTGACGGTGGAAGTGTGTCGTTCGAAGGGGCGTCGAGAGATTGCAGATGGACAGTGGCTCTAGCGAGATGTTCTGACTGAGGCAGCGCGGCTGCGAGGGGCGCTGTGATGAGGCACCGGAGTTATCGGTTGTCTGGCTTCAATGTTTATTGGTGGAATTATACGACTAGCGGAATGTGCGCGCCCGGGGCACGTGAGTCTTGAAGGCTTCTTTCAATGTGTAGTAAGCCTGGTCCTGCTCCTGTGGTGTGTACTGAAATTTTGCCTGGAGAGTTGTGCAACTCTCAATCCGTTACCGATATTCTGGCGGATTGTTACCAAGGTGTAGAAGACTTCATAGCCTTTACTAGCTGGTGACGTCGTATTATATCAGTTGGAGGTTGATCGAAACTGTCCCCACAATTTGGTGAGATTTATCCTGCCCGTTACACTGTTCACGGGCTTTGGCTCCATCTGAAATCTGGGTACTGTCAAGTTCCCATAGTGAAATTTTAGGTTGACTGTTTCCCATTAGGTACTTAGTTTCAGCTGTAGTTTAGTTCATAAGTGTATGTAAGTTTGGTCTAAACTGTCCCCACAATTTGGTGAGATATATCGTGCCTATTACACTGTCCACGCGCTTTGGCTACATCTCAAATCTGAGTACTCCGAGTTCCCATAGTGAATTTTTAGGATGACTATTTCCTATTACGTACTTAATTTCAGCTGTAGTTTAGTTCATAAGTGTGTGTGTATGTCAGTTGCTTGCGGTAACGAATTCTGTGTTTCAGGTATTCAAAAAAACAAAAAAAAAAACAACAAAAAAAACAAAAAAAGTTCAAATGTTTGTAAATCTATCGGACCAAACTGCGTGGTCATCAGTCCGTAGCTTACAAACTACTCAAACCTAGGTAAACTAACCTAAGGACAAACACACACACCCATGCCCCAGGGAGGACTCGAACCTCCAAGGCGAGCAGCCGCGCGCTCCGCAGCGAAACGCTTTAGACCGCTCGGCTACTCCACCGCGGCTCAGGTATTCATTTCAGGTGTTATCTGTTAATGCATTGTAAAATACCTAATGGGTAACCGTCAAAAAGGAAATACACCACGAGTGGCGGTTTAACATTGGGGCCTGTATTGATGGATTTACTGAGAGCCAGGTTCATAAATTGAGTAATCTGTTTTATCTGTTGCTCTGTTGTTAATTAATTGTCCTGTAGTTGAAAAATATTCACAGAAATTCATAAGGTAGCTACCAGTTGAAATTGTGATTTGGACCTGAATCAATGGTCTTACCATACTGTTAACTATGTCCAATATCCTTGGATTCATTTGAAAGACACTGAGGTTGTAAAGTTGTATGAAATACTCAGCCGCGTTTTTCCCCCTTCCTTTTAAAAAGAAATGTTAAACTTGTTCGTTTATTGCACTTTGGCAATTTCTGTTGGCCTTTTAGTACTAAGGAAAAGAGCAGGATACGTTTCATGAAATATTATTCGTTGAAATTGTATCTTAACTAGAGTTTTCGAATGTTTATTGACAGGGTTTTTGAGAGTCAGTTGCTGTAAAATTGAATTTAGTCTGCAGCATCTGTTGTGGTTCAGAACTAATATATCAATTATATCATCATTGTTGTAATAAATTGGTTTCCTCACATCTCCATCCAAATTAGACCTCTGACCTTAATATGCTTCATTACGTTATCTTGGGATCGGCGGTAACTTGCCATTTAGGCAATTGAACAGTATAAAGAATATTAATTAAGGCAGTAATAGGAAGAGGGATACATGACGGGCCATTGAGAGTCACAATTTGTCTGTTCGTCTGCTGAAAATTGCCAAGCTGGGTCACATCTGACAGCAGCTACAGTTACGACGATTACGACTTTACGCTGAATTCTTCTCCCTATTTATCACACCTAAGATTACAGCAAGTGTGAAAAATGTTACAAATGTTTGTATAGTCTATGGAACTTAACTACGGGATCATCAGTCCCTAAATCTACAAACTACTTATGAACTATTTACGAACTAGGACGGCACAAATATCCATGCCCGAGGGGGGATTCGAACCCCCGACTGTAGTGGCCGTGCAAACCGTGACTGGAGCGCCTCAGTCCCCTCGGCCACCGCGACCGGCAGCAAGTGTGACTATACCCTGTAAGATTCTACGTATTGGGCTATGTACGGTTCTGTTTTAGAAATTTGGCTCGATGTTATCGTAGTGTCGAATCGTACATGTCGGTTTTCATGCTCCAGCAGCTACCGGATTTGTAGATATTACCCTTTACCTGTGATTTTATAGTTTATATGAAACGCTGGAAATGGTGGAACTCCTCTGTGTTTCTAGCTACTGTGAAGTATTTGCGTAAGTGGGGATGCAACAGGCATCCTCGTTACCAAATGACATATTGAGACGTGAGAAATACTGCCGCCACCCCTCCAAATATTTCCCTTTGCAACTCCTCGTAATCCTTACCTTTTCAATGTCAGTTTTTTGGATGTAGAACAACACAGCGCTTCTAAGCCAGCACTCACATATTTAGCTCTCTGAATCTCAACTATTGTAACGACATTACAGAAGAAACGTAATATAACAAGGATTCCGTACACTGATTCCTTAAACTTCAGGTACTGATGTTATATATTTTGATGTTCATCCACTTATTTTACTGACCATAACAATATTTACCCTGACCTTAGGGTTTTTTTGTTAAATTTATGACCATTGCTGTAACCTTCCTTGCGAGAATACACTTCCTACTAATATAACTTTTTGTAAGAAATTAAAGTTACCGAAAACCGAAACGTGCACAAACAGGCTTAATTGTGACGTAAATCAACCCTAGCAGCACCAAGGTATTTTAGGTAACACGGAGCCCCAAGCAAGGGCAATAGGCTGTGTATCCTGTAAATGCATATATTTTTTCTTTGCCATCAGCTGTTGTCTTTCAAACATATGTACATTGCGTCATCCTTATTGCAGTCTTGGGTTACCCGCAGATATAGGACCGAAAGAGTTACTTTTGCAGTCTTATGACATTTTGCTTATATACTATTATTTACAATAACTTCAGCAGTTGTTAGGTCTGTAAGGCTTGTATATAGCTGGGATATACTGCAATCAGAGGTGACGGACACTGATTTTACAGTAACATTTTTTATCCATGCTTTGTGCTTGTAGGGAAGACACTTAGAATTATGGTCACATGAAGTACCAATCCAGGGCAAAATGTGCCCTTGGGCATACAATTTCTACATTTTATTTGTAGTTTTGAAAATTGTCGCCATAGAAATATACGATGTAATACTTAACAAGGCGAGAGACAAACAGAAAAAAGCCCATAAACAAAGGATTTTTTAATGAACTGAAAACAAAAGAATAATGTACGGGCAATTTTTGCCCAGGCTTCGTTGTTGTAGGGTTAACTGTGTATATCGATTACCAGAAGGCTTTATGCTACCTGTAACAGTAGCGATACTGTAGTTGTAACGCCGGCCGCGGTGGTCGAGGGGACTGAGGCGCTCCAGTCACGGTCTGCACTGCCACTACGGTCGGGGGTTCGAATCCCCCCTCGGGCATGGATATTTGTGCCGTCCTAGTTCGTAAGTAGTTCATAAGTAGTTTGTAAGTTTAGGGACTGATGACCCCGTAGTTATGTCCCTTAAGCTTAACAAACATTTGAACATTTGTAGTTGTAAGTGTAAAGGTTGGTAACCGGTTCTTCTCTAAAAGGCACCATTAATGACATTTACATTGCTACCAGTATCCACAATAACTATGACATATGCTGTTATGTTCTTTGCACTTCATTATATCTCCTTGCATTTGCATTCCGTCATTAAATGTTCAAATGTTTGTTAAGCTTAAGCGACTTAACTGCGGGGTCATCAGTCCCTAAACTTACAAACTACTTATGAACTACCTTATACTAAAGACGACACACAAACATCCGAGGGGGGATACGAACCCCCGACCGTAGCGGCCGTGCAGATTGTAACTGGCGCGCCGCAGACCGCTCGGCCACTGCGGCCGGCGCCGTCATTAAATCTAACAATGTTGATCTGCAGAATATTATCGTTGTTTTGTGTATCATTGGAAGTCTCATTGCGGGTATGTTTGTTTATATGCGTGTTGGGTGAGGGCGGGGTGGTTTTATGGTTGTGGCACTCACTCTTGTTCAGTACCCAATATCGGAGGGCAGAATGAGGTCACAATCAGAATATTAGCTCACCAGGGTTCGAGCAGCTGTTGTCCACTTCTTCAACAAACCAAATACTCTTGTTTTGGAGTTGCCAATCTTTAGTACTATTTGATTCCGCAGTTTTCTGTACATTATAATTGATGATCAGTACATTTTATACAGTAGCAAGCCTAGCGCACATTAGGATTGAAGTACCTTAGGTACTCAGACAGACTACTCTCGGTTACTGTAGATATTCATGCTGCTGTAATTGTAAATTTTTTTGATATTCTGGACGATACCTGTTACACTGACGCATCTTACGATTACCATTATATTGATGTGGGTCGGTAGTCATATTGTTCATTCTGCTTGTTAAAATTCTGGTTCTCACGATATCTCTTTCCGTTACCATTTCCATTACAGTAATTTGCATACTAGAATACCTTCAATTTTATTCTCTTTGCATGCAATGAAAAATGTATATTATTCCAATTCCGATACACAGCTTTCTAAATCATTGTCTTGTAGTTGAACTTGCTATCCATTTATATGAAGTGGAGGTATCTCTTTCGATACGCGTAACATATCAAAAATAGATATCGGTTCTTTCTGCTGTTACGACATATTTAAATAATTTGCCTGGTTTTATCCTGAGTGTTCCTTGCTTAATATTGTATGATTCTGAGTTTTACTCTCTTTCTCTTAACTTTCTGTACACAGGTTGCCCAATATTTTGCCGAGAAAGCCTTTTCATTGAAACTATTCTCATCTTTTGCTGCATTCTGCCAACTGATAAATCTTTGAATAAATACAGTATTACAGTAAACTAAGTTTTCTGTTTCTCTGTAGTAGTTTTAGATAGAATACGTAGATATCCTCTTGCTAATTCGACGGGGTGTTAAGTTTTCTGTCTGGAGTAAAATCTGAAACTGCTTGTGTCTGTTTAGGTCTCTTCAAATTATGTTGTCGACGTAATATTACTTTCTCACTGCCTATCAACAGTACGTGGTGCCTGGTAGTCAGATGTATCGATATAATCAACATAATTATCAAACGTTCGTACATGTCACCTTCTTTTTGTGTTTTCCTGTAGTTTTCGTTGTATTCCCTACGTTTTCTTTGCGATTTTCTCTTTTAACTTGGGATAATACTTTCTGATCTGCTGTATGTATGTTTCTACGTTTGCTGCTTTCTTTACCCCAGTTTTCGTTATGACGTTCGAAATAGCTTATTGTACTATGTTTTCTAAGGAATGATTTCATAATTCTGCTTGTCTCTGCAATCTTCGCCGCATTTCATTTTATTGATTTCGTAAATAACTTACCTTTGTTTTCTGCAATCTATTTTCACTACATCGTCTTGTTAATTTTCTTTGTTAATGTACATAAAGTATTCACGTTGTATTTTGAAGTAATTTGTGTTGTCTGTATTTTGGTTATATTTTTGCATGTAAACGTTGTATCCCTCGATTCAATCGTTCTTCTAGTCTATTATGTAATTCGACTCAAACATATCTAGGCTCTTTCGCAGAATTTTGTATCCCAAGATGAGGTATTTCATCGATCCATAGTGTGTGCTTGTAGTTTGCGAAAAATTCCAGCAAAAAGATCGGAGGCGATTTATGTAACTCTCGTATTAGTTGATATAACTTTTCCCGCTTGAATGGTACATGACAAAAGTAATTTTCTTTCCATGTTTACCTTAGTATCACTTCCATCATTAACAAAATGTTTAATGCAATTTTTTGGGATATCGGTACTTCTCCGATTTGTACCATAACACTGGTAAAATAATTCATAATCGGTGTATTCCGTGTTCACTCCCTAATAATAAATTTAGACTTCCAAAATCATGATGTTAGATTTCCAAAAATGGAACTCATTATTCAGCTAGAGTATATTTCATTTTCTCCGCTTTAATTAAATACGAAATGGATAACATTCACGATGTGTCCGCTTAATGTTGTACAAAATTACAAATTTTCAAATTACGTGCTAAATCAGTTCACTCTGTCAAGTGATGGTTCATACCGACGAAGCAACATCTAAATCCTCTTCGATTGAATGCCAAGGCTTGTACAACGAATATAACCAGCAGTCGAGGCGATACGTTGTACTGATTTCACCTTATTCCTGATTATATGTGGTTCTTTATTTTTAATAATGTGGTCTTTATACTACGTGTTATCTCTCAAAGTAATGAGGCTGTGATATCTCCTGTCCCGTTTACGGTAGTTGGCCTGATGTGCATAAAGCATTTTAGGATCGGTGCAGTGCTTTATTCACGTGATGCCAAGTAGACGTAAGTAAATTTGTAACCGATTTTTGAACATAAATTGTAATTCATGGACGTACGTTGTTATTTTATTAAAACATCAACAGGTCCACTCGATGTTGGCAATAGCTGAACATAGCTGGTAGTGGACAAACCAGCACAGGCTGAATAAATATTATTGCAGCAAACGTGGATTAATTCTCTATTAGGATTGTGTTCCGGTGAGCGAGCAGCCTATACAACTGAGCTTCCTGGTCCAATCCATCGACCAGGAAGAACACGTTGAGATGCGTCTGGACGTTGACGGCACACTAACCTAGTGAACCATAAAAACTCTCGGTATCGTCATGATCGTAATGAGGAGCGAGCTACCCGTAAGGAGGAAACCATCCATTCTGTAAATGTAGTTGCATGGCCAAGAGTATCAGATCGCAGTATCCGTAACAATCTATGTTCTTAATAAATCTTCTCTCACTATGGAACCATAGATTTTCCGACACAATTTCTTTAATAAGAATAAAAACTGTCCACATCGCTAAAATTATATTTATCGATTACGACGTTTCGGCATCTGCCATCATCAGATCTAAAAACCTCTGAACTTGCACAGTTAAGTTCAGCGACAGTAATAAAATACCTACCTAGCAGGTACGTCAAGTAACACTTGCACAGTAAAATTTAGCGTCAGTTAAAAACATTTACTTAGCAGGTACGTCAACTACTAGATAGATATTTTATTATTTACGCTTAAATTTATTGTTCAAATTCAAAGCCTATTAATTCTGATGATGGAAGATGATGATACTTCGTAATCAATAAATATAATATTAGCGATATACACAGTTTTTATTCTTATTGAAAAAAAATGAAGATCGCAGACTCGTTCAGGAAATTAGTTTCCTTTTCACAAAACAAGTTAATTAGAACAATTTTGCTCCGTATCGTCTCGTTGAACAGTCCCTAGAGTTTGTACACGATGAAAAAAAATCACTCTGTGTTTAAAGATAAAAGAAGAAGATTATCGCACACATTAGAAAGGGCCAATGAAGACTAATGAAATATTTCAGCCTTATATTCTTTTCGTCTCATTTAATGGTATCTTCGCTACATTTCCTAAATAGAGAAATCGAAACACAAGAATAACGAGCCTGTGGAGCGATTCTTATGCGTGAGGAATGCTGTTAATCTTCGTAAATTACATTAGAAATTTTAGTGTAACCTTCCCACTATGAGACTCACGGGGAGATGGCGTACCTCTTTCGCAGATACCGCACAACGTGTGAAACGCTCAGGACACCCGGTATATAGCTGCGTTGATGCGCAAAGAGGAAAGTTTCGTGACACAAATGTCCGAATTGCTTGCTGTTAACGTCAACTGGGAAAACAAACAGTACAGTGTACAGAGGAAACTACACAGCAGTCGCTACTGGCGTGCGCTACATCGAGGTGTGTTACAGGTTTTTATGGATGCAGTTTCACAGTTACTCTCTCTTTACGGCGCTATAAACTTGGCAACATAACTCCTCGCAAATGTGTACCTGTACCAGGTGCGCGACGGATTGCAGGAACAGGAGGTAGATACTGGTAGCAACGCGTGTCTAATACGAAACACTAAAATGTTCTGTTTTTATGATCCTACAAACACTATTCTTAAATTCATTTTCTCTGAAGAAGGTTCCTTGTCGAATATATTGGGTGACAATTCTTAAACTACGGGAAACAGAACAAAAATTATTTACAATCTGCGGCGTCCACTTCTTTTAATCAAGGTGTAAACGTCACTACAGGTATTCTATTTTACGTTATGAGATGTTCGATATGCTTGCCTTCCGTGGTGATGATGTTGAGCAGATGAATAGCGAAATTCTGCGTCACTCACTTTAGTGTCGGAAACTCGATGCTGTCGATAACCTCCTAATTTGCCATTTTCAGCTAAACTACGGGTTGAGGTTACGCCTGTTAAGCTTACCTTTAATGTAATCTGACCAAAAGGAGTCGCAAGTGCTAAGATCAGGAGAATATGGCGGACAACCGAGGCCCATGAAAGTGATCCTTGGTCACCCAAGAGCTCCTTCAAGACATCGATGGCGTCGAGCTTCGACTTGCATGAACCACACCTTTACGAAATCAGTCTCTTTGGATAATGAGGCTAAAAGCATCTTCCAACTCCTTTACCTACGGTTTGGTACTGACCGTGGGGTTAACAAATATCGCATCAATTATTTCGTGACCTCACTTTGTATACTACATAGTCATCCGTTCGTGGTGCGGGAGATTTTGACCATGTAGGAAAATTCAACTGATATTCAAGTTTTAAACAAAAGGGAATAATAATTAATGATCTTACGAGTTGAAAGGGAACGGGGATGAAGAGTGATTAGTTCTTTTTAGGCGTACTTCTGCCTATGATCTACAGTCGTAGAACTCGACACGAGTTCCGTATCGAAAAGATCGGCTGAAAATTCTCGGTTTTTAAAGTACGTCACAAAAGACTCTGAATTCTTGTCGTCGTTTTCTTAGATGTGTGGTTTATAAGATTTAACTGAAACTTCACTACAGAAGTAGGATCAAACGGATTGCAGGTACATACGTCCAAACACCAAATCCTCTGTTGCGGGTATTAATTATTACAAGAGTCCACATAAATACCAAAAGGACTGTGAAGCCGTTTACCTTTTAACAGATTATTATTGTCCAACTAGAAGCTCAATACATGTATTACTCTCTTACTCTCAGATACAAAACAGAAGGTTTTTTCCGTATTGATCATATTAGAATTACATTACTACTTGTTTCATAGATCATGAATACGAGATTCCGTAATAATGTAGCACGTATCATAATAAACAATAAATATTTGTAAATCTAATGAACGTAACTGCTCGGTCATCAGTTCCTAGGCTTACAAACTACTTAAACCAAGTTATGCTAAGGACAACGCGCACATCCATGTCCAAGGGAGGACTCGAACTTCCGACAGAGAGCAGCCATTCGCTCGCCCAAAAGGCGCCTTAGAACGCTCGGCCACCTCACTGCGGCAGAGCGTGTCAGTTTAGTAAAATATAATACTACATAACATACTTTTTTATATTTTCATTTATTTATTTATTGGTAAAAGTACTACTTTCAATGTAAAAATTCATCTACTGAGTAGAAGGAGTTGACATTCTGAATATTATTCAGTTTGTTTTCTAATGCTGATTGGCTATCTGTCAGACATTTGATGTTTTCTTGTAAGTGATCAAAGACATTTACGGCAGCATAAATCATCCCCTTCTGTGCCAAAATTAGATTTAACCTTGAATACTGTAGATCATTTTTTGTCCAAGTGTTTGAGATAAGCACAACGAATTGGATTTTGTTACTAATAAGAAATTGCATAAGAGATATAGTTAAGCTACTGTGAAGATCCTTATATTCTTAAGGAATTGCCCGAAAGATGATATTGGGCGGGCTACAGAAATAATTACAATTACGGTACACGTTTTTGTACAATGAATACTTTTCTGCTCAATGATGAATTATCCCAGAATATGAAGCCGTATTAAAGCAGTGAAGGAAAATAGGCATATTAAGCTAATTTACTGAGATATTTGTCACAAAATTTGCAATAACGCTAACAGCATGAGTTGCTGAAATCTAACGTTTCAGTACTTCGTCAATGTGTTGCTTCCAATTCAATTTCTCATCAATGCACGCACCTAAAACATTGTTCTATGTTAGCTACAAACTTCTGTTCACAGACTGTATTTATTACCGGTGTCATGCCATTTACCATATGGAACCATATGTATTGTTTTATCAAAGTGTAATAAGAGTCCATTTTCTGAGAACAGGTTATCAGATTGATGAAAGACATTGTTTACAACTTCATCAATTATTCTTGCTTTTTGGGAGTGATTACTATACTAGTTTCATCAGCAAAAAGAACTTCTTCATTAAGGCAGAATGGCTAATCATTAACATATATGAAGAACAGCAAAGGGCCAAAGGCTAAACCCTGTGGGATCCCATTCTTCATAGCCTCCCCTCCCCTCCCCTCCCCAGTTTGTTGAATAAGCTGATTTGTACAGTTTACCTGCACTCTTCCAGGTAAGTATAATAAACCATTTGTGCACTGCCCATTTAATAATCACAATTCTGTCATAGAGGAATTCCTTGATTTAAACAATCAAAAGCCTTTGAGAAATTACACAAAGTCTCAATGGGTGATGTCCGGTGCTTCAGAGCATTTAATATTTGACCAGTGACAACATACACAAAATTTTCTGTTGAATAGCCATGATGCAAAGTAAAGTGACATTTTGTTATTGCCTTATTTCTATAAAATTTTACACATAACAGTTCCACTTAGTAAATAGTTTTAAACAGATTTATTGCAGCATTATTCGTTGTAACTAACTTGGCTAGAATTCATCATATTAATTAATTCGAAAACAGTTGTAAAATGGAATCGCCGAGTTGGAATGGCCGAGCGCCCCAAGGCGCTTTGCAGCATAGTGCGCTGGTGCTCATTGTCGGACGTTCGAGTCCTCCCTCGGGCATGAGTGAGAGTGTGTGTGTGTTGTCCCAGTGTACAAATGGTTTATATCATACATAGGAGGTAGAGTGCAGGAAGTTCACATAAGTTAATTCCTTTTGGGCCTGTGAGTGGTTAGGAGACTGGTGTAATATTGTGTCTGAAGCAGTACTTTTCCTGTAGATGCCGAATAAGTGTTAGTTACTTTTCTTAGTGATGGATATGTCCAGGAAATTGATTTGGTCTGCTTCTTCCTTCTCTAGAGTGAACTTCAAGTTTTTATGTATTGTGTTTATCTCAGTGTGTAGTTGGTCTATTTTATGGTCCATCTATCAAGCAGAGGATAACATCCATGTATCTCCACCAGTATATTATACTGCCTGGTACTATATCTTCAAATATTCTTTTCTCTATTTTCTTCATGAAAATATTTGCTAACTTCCCTGAAGTTGGAGATCCCATTGGTAGCCCTTCTGCTTGTAGGTAGAACTCTTTATTGAATTGAAAATAATTTGGTTCTGTGATGAGGTGTAGGAATGTACTTATCTCTGGTATGTGTTCTTGTGATGACTAATTGAAGGTCTCTAGGTCTTGTTTTAATATTTAGATTGTTTCATTGGCTGGGATTGTGGAGTACATGCTTTCAACATCAAATGATATCAACATAGCTGTGTCAGTGATATAGAAGTCTTTTATGTTGTTTATTAGTTCCACTGTGTTTTTGATTGTTTTGTCATTATGTGCTTTATATTGTTGCATGAGTACATTTATCCCCCTCAGGGGCTCAGCATTAATTTGCTGAGTACGGGCTTGGCAAACCCGGGGTCCTGAGCTGTGGGCTGTGTCGCGCCAACAGTCCGCTACACCGTAAGCTCTGTGCGTGCCTCAACGACCATCATTCGGCGCGACGGTGGAACGTTGTACGTTTCAGAGCCCGGGGATCTTGGCTTAATCGCCCGGGTCGCGAGGACGGTACAAACCTCTATAAAAAAAAACTCAATCTCAAGGTGTGCTACGTGCCGAGGAGATGCATGGCTGCTGAGGTAGAACAGCCGCTAGCGAGCAACCTCTGAGGAACCTGCCGCACCTCAGTTGTACAAGGCTTACCCAGGCAAGCGGGGCTCTGCCTGGGTGGACCTTTAGTTCCTTAGCTGCTCGTGGGACCAAGATGAAGCGAGCAATAAACTCTGCCAATGGCGTCTCTAAGCGAGGAAGAACAAATTTCAATGCCACGAAGTATGACCCCCGATCGTTTCCTTCCCTTGGTACATCACGGGAAGAACATCGGGCTAAAGACAGGGACGAGTTATACTCTCCAAAGTATCTAGTATGTAGCAGAACAGACGGGGAAAGCTTTATGACGACAAAACCTCTTTTCTTTGTCGAAAATTTAGAGGATAAGTACGGCGAAGTCGCAGGAATGTCGAAGATGAGGAGTGGTTCAGTGCTGATAGAAGCTGCATCATCCGCTCAGTCGAAAGCATTGCTTGCTTGCGACAAGCTGGGTGATGTCCCTGTCAGCATAACACCCCACAAATCGCTGAACATGGTCCAGGGTCTGATTTACCACAGAGACCTCCTCCTACAGTCTGATGATGAGTTACGTGCCAACTTAGAACGACGGGGCGTCCACTTTGTCCGGTGCGTGTATAGGGGTTCGAAGGATTGTAAGGTTGCCACCGGTGCTTTCATCTTGGCCTTTGAGGGCGATGCGTTGCCCGATAAGGTCAAGGTCATGATTTACCGGTGTGATGTAAAGCCTTACATTCCTCCCCCAATGCAATGCTTTAAATGTTGGAAATTTCGGCATATGTCATCTCGCTGCACCTCTAGCCCCACATGTAGAGAATGCGGGCGTCCAGCCCATCCGGACGCTCCGTGTACTCCCCCGCCAATATGTGTCAACTGTGGGCAGCAGCATCCATCCTGTTCATCAGACTGTACCATTTTCCGGAAAGAACGTAAAATAATGGAAATTAAGACTCTGGACAGACTGACATACACTGAGGCGAGGAAAAAGTATGCAATAATCCACCCCGTACCACAGACTGCTTCATATGCGACTGTTACGTCGTCGTCAGCTACCCTGGCGTCGATGGCACCAACGGTGCAACCATTTTCTGTGGGCCCTAAGGGCCATCAACCTCAGTCTGCCTCCTCGATGGTTGGGGGCCTCCATCCATTGCCCCACCAGTACCATTGGTGGGGGCAACCTCACCCCCACCATCGGGGACAGAAGTCCCCATTCCCCTGCCGGAGAAGCAGCAGCCTTCCCCGGCCCCTCTCGCTAGGGAGAAGTCCGTTGGGACACTCCCTTCTTCGGTTTTGAAAACTAGACCGGAGGATCCAAGCCATCCATTGGGAGATGTAGACACCACTGGTCGCAGGGCTTCCCGATCCTCATCGGCTCCTGAAAATTCAGAGAAGCCCTCCCAGCGGTCTAAACCGAAAGAACAGCGGGAGGAGAAACAAAAGAAAAAGAGATCTAAGAAAAAATCTCTTCCGACGGCACTCCCGCCGTCGGTTTCTCAAACTTCAGATTCTGACGATGGGTTGGAGATGCTAGCATCCGCTGAGGACCTAGCACTCACCGACCCTCCAGAATCGATGGACATAGATGACACACTCAATAAGGCTGCGGCAACATGTGCTACTAAGGCGTAAACGACATGTCCGCGACGTTCATGGCATCCCAGTACGCCAACAGCAATATCCTCCAGTGGAATTGCGGTGGTTATTTCCACCGTCTCGCTGAACTGCACCATTTATTGAGCCAATTCCCTGTGCTGTGTGTAGTACTCCAGGAAACTTGGTTTCCTGTTCAGCGGACCCCCACCTTTCGTGATTATCGGGGCTATTATAAAAATCGTGCAGTCTATGACAGAGTTTCCGGAGGTGTTTGCATCTTTGTTCTCGCCAATGTTCCCAGTGCACCGGTACCACTAAACACTGCACTCGAGGCAGTGGCTGTGAGGATTCGGGCAGGACAGGAGATTACTATCTGCTCTTTGTACCTCCCTCCCGACAAGCCAGTGTCTTATGCGGAAATCGCCGCCTTGGTTGCTCAGCTCCCATCGCCGTACCTGCTGCTGGGGGACTTTAATGCCCACAATCCCTTGTGGGGTGGAAATGATATTACGGCCCGTGGTAGAGACGTGGAGTACCTCCTGGCGCAGCTAAATATTGGCCTACTTAACAACGGAGCTGCCACTCACTTCAGCTTGGCCCATGGCACTTACTCAGCCATAGATCTGTCGCTCTGCAGTCCCAGCCTACTTCCACATTTAACTTGGAGGGTCCACGATGACCTTTGTGGAAGCGACCACTTCCCTATCATACTGTCGCTCCCACAGTCATCACGTGCAAGCTACCTGCCTCGATGGTTAATCCGTCGGGCAAACTGGCCGGCCTACACCTCGGCTGTTACAAACTTCTCCAGTCCCAGTCCCAGAAGATGTTGACTTGGCTGTCGATCAAGTTACTACAGCCATTCTTTTCGCTGCTGAAGCCACAGTCCCAAAATCCTCTGGTTTTCCCCGTCGTAAATCGGTGCCCTGGTGGACACCAGAAATTGCTGGGACTATCAGGGAGCGTCGTCGAGCGCTCCAACGCCACCGCCGCCATCCTTCATTGGAGCACTTGATTGCTTTTAAACGGCTCCGTGCCCACACTCGTCGGCTTACAAAGCAAAGCAAGCGAGATTGCTGGGAGAGGTATGTAGCCACTACCGGCTCCCGGGCCTCCCCAACGGAGGTGTGGAAGCAGGTTAGGCGCCTTTTCGGGCATCGTCCACTGACAGGAATCCCCAGTCTCTACATTCGGGGTACCCTGTCCACAGACCCAGCTGCTATTGCGCAGTACATGGCAGAACATTATGCTAGCAACTCAGCATCTACATCTTACAGTGCGGACTTCCGCGCCCACAAAGAGAGTGTTGAACAGCGGCAGTTTTCGTTTCACTCGTGCCGCCAGGAACAATACAATATGCCATTAAGCGAGTGGGAGTTTGAGAGTGCCCTAGCTGCATGTCCTGACACCTCCCCAGGACCAGACAGCGTCCACGTCCAGTTTGTCCATCACCTGCCTGCGGCTTTTCAACGACAACTTCTCACCCTCTACAACACTCTGTGGGTGAAGGGTGCTTTCCCATCCCAGTGGCGGGATAGCATCATTATTCCGGTGATGAAACCTGGTACTGATCCGCAGGTGGCTGAGAGCAATCGCCCAATAAGCCTCACCAACGTTCTATGCAAGATCTTCGAACGTATGCTGAGCCGGCGGCTCATGTGGCTTCTTGAAGACCGGGGACTCCTCGTCCCCCAACAAGGGGGCTTCCGCCATGGCCGCTCTGCAATAGATAATTTAGTGTCGCTGGAGTCGGCCATCCGCACTGCTTTCACCAGGCGTGAGCACATGGTAGCGGTCTTCTTCGATCTTCGCAAGGCGTACGACACCACCTGGCGCCACCATATACTGGCTACGCTGTATGACTGGAGCTTACGAGGTCCCCTACCGACGTTCATACAGAATTTTTTATCACTCCGTACTTTCCGAGTTAGGGTCGGTACCTCCCTCAGTAATCGTCATACCCAAGAGAACGGGGTCCCCCAGGGCTCCGTTCTCAGTGTACCTTTATTTTTAGTTGCCATAAACGGCCTTACGGCGGCTGTGGGGTCATCGGTCTGTTCGTCCTTGTTTGCCGATGACTTCTGTCTATACTACAGTTCTGCTAACATTGGTGTCATTGAAAGACGACTGCAAGGAACCATTCAAAAGGCACAATCATGGGCCTCAGCGCACGGCTTCACATTCTTAGCATCCAAAACCCAAGTGATGCACTTTTGTCGTCGTCGGGTCGTTCATCCTGACCCGGAACTCTACCTTGCTGACGAACAGCTTCATGTAGCAGAAACGCATCGGTTTCTTGGCATGCTGTTCGACAACCGACTGACTTGGGGACCACACCTCCGTCAGTTGAAGCGAAAATGCTGGCGGCATCTAAATATATTGCACTGTCTCGGCCACACTGCCTAGGGAGCTGGCCGTCAAACTCTGCTGCATCTCTTTAAGGCCCTAATATTATCACGCTTGGATTATGGGAGCCAGGTGTATGACTCTGCGGCGCCTTCAGCATTGCGGACCTTGGATCCTATTCTTCACAGTGGTGTTCGTCTTGCAACAGCACCAGCACCGCACCAGCCCTGTGCCAAGTCTCCTCGCTGAAGCTGGCATCCCTCCCTTGAGGTTTCGCCGGCAACAGTTATTAGCTTCCTACGCCGTCCACGTTCATGCTTCGCCTCATCATCCTAATCGCAGGCTTTTGTTTCCACACACCTCCCTTCCCTCTCCAGACCGTCGACCACGATCAGGACTGCCAATCGCGGTTCGGGTACATACTCTCCTTTCCTCACTAGAGTCCTTCCCCCTACCTCCCGCATTCTCCTGCCAATCTCATATCCCTCCTTGGTCCATCCGTCGCCTACAACTTCACCTGCAATTGTCCTGCGATCCAAAGACGACGGTTTCACCACATATACTTCATCAACAGTTTCTGGAGATCCTTGGTACGTTCCGCGATGCAGAGGTCATCTATGCTGATGGCTCCCAGGTCGAAGGCAGAGTGGGTTACGCCTATGTTCATGGCGACCACATTGAACAACGCTCCCTTCCTCCTGGCTGCACCGTCTTTACTGCTGAACTGATCGCTGTACTTCGTGCTCTCGACCACCTTCGCACACGCCCGCGGAAGTCATATGTCATTTGCAGTGACTCCCTGAGTGGCCTACAAGCTCTCGACCAATGTTTCCCCAAACATCATCTGGTGCAACACATCTATGAGTTTGTGTTCAGTCTCGGCGTGTCTGGCCGTTCGGTGGCTTTCGTCTGAAACCCGGGCCATATAGGCATTCCAGGGAATGAACGAGCTGATCGGCTGGCCAAGCAGGCCATCGCCTCGCAGCGTCTGGATATTGATACCCCAGAAAGAGACATCCGTTTGGGTCTGCGCCACAAGATATCTATGGCTTGGAACTCGGAATGGTTGACAATAAGCACGCCCAACAAGCTTCGTGCGATCAAATCTTCGACAGAAGCTTGGAAAACGTCTCTTAGGCCATCTTGAAGGGACTCAGTCATCCTCTGTCGCCTGCGTATAGGCCACACATGGCTCACGCACGGCCATCTCTTACGTCGAGAAGACCCGCCAAACTGCCATTGTGGCGCTCTTCTGACTGTGGTCCACATCTTGGTGGACTGTCCTCTTTTAGCTGCATTGCGGCAATCTTTTAACCTGCCTACTGCGCTTTCTTCGATTTTAGGTGACGACGCCTCTATGGCTGACTGTGTTTTAGATTTTATTCGCGCAGCTGGATTTTATCATAAGCTTTAATGGTGGATTCATACGCCTGATCTTCAGGCATACACCGCTTATAGTTTTACTCTGTTCTCAATTTTATCTTGTCAGTCCTATTTCTGACTGGCAGTTGTAGTCTGTGCAGAATGACTGGCTCATCCATTAATGTCCTAGTGATCAGCCAGCCAACATCATCTGCTGTGGTTTTAAGTAAATCTGATTATTTGTTCCACCTCTTTTGTGGTTTCTCTCTCTTTTCATGTCGTACTTATGACCAACACTGTCTTCAGTATGTCTTGTGTACTGGTTGCAGGGTGCTTAACTTTAAAGATACATGAAAACCTGTGATATTTTATCTGGGAACAGGGGACTGATGACCCGGTAGTTTAGTCCCCTTTAAACACCCAACCAACCAACCAACCAGTACATTTATCAAGTGTGTGGCAAGTGTGTATGTAGGTGTTCTTCTATTATTTACATTTGCTCTCGTTGCGTTATTTAGTTTGTGAAGCTTTGGTTGGCTCCAGAGTTTTGGTGCATTAGGTTTCATATGTGCCATAAGAGCTATTTGTTTGTCATCCAGGGTGTATTCTATAGTTTTTAGGGTTTTTTCATTTTTGTATGGAATCTGTCTGTTGGGTCTGACTTTAGTTTCGTTATTTTATTTTTTGAAATGATTTCTTCTGTCTTGTTGTATTCTTCCTCGTCCATAAGGACCACTGAGCTTCCCTTGTCTGATTTAGTTTTTTCTGTGTGTAGTTTTTCTCTATGGGTTTTCAGGATTTTAGTATCTCTGGTTAATTGACTCTCTATAAATAAACTTTCAAATTGCATTTCTACAAAATATTTTTGAAAGTCATGTCATACTCTCAACAACACATTTTTCGAAACTACGCGACTTTTAAGCAAAATATCAACTAATGCCACCTTATTTAACCTGATACTGCTTGAATACATTCAGTATAGTCAATTAACAACGAAAAAATTATTTGTAATTGGTACTTAACCCTACACTTTGACACAAATACTTTCTCAAAGCAATAACATTTTTTGCTAAATTGCTTCTATCGCCATACCTTGCTATTACATGTTATAACAACTGCATCTCCTAAAAGCTTTACTGTCCTGTCAGGGTTGTCATGTTCTAATGTCAATGCTACTGTTATAGCAATTTTAATTTGTGCAATCTTCCTACCACTTTTGATGTGCATTGGAATATTCTGCGAATGGACCCATGGCTCTTGTGAGGAAGAAATCAACAGCATTTTCAGTGGATACAAAAATATGTTATTCGCCCCTCTAAGATACGTGAGAATTAATCATTTATGCATAAATAAACTCAAACGACATTTACTGTAAGAAAAAACATTTAAATAATGTAACTAGTGAGGGTCAGATCAGGTACTAAAGTGATGACACAAGCTACTGGAAGAAAACACTGAAAGTCAAACAATTTTCCTGTGCACAATACTCACAATAAATAGGATTAACTGACAGTATGTGCAGTGAAAATATGGATATTAACCGTTAGTTGAAATGACAGATGTGTTAGGATGTTACGAACATTTCAAGAAACGAAATTCAGAACTTTTTATAAAATTAACTTTACTTACCGAAATACACAATCGACAGAATAACTGAATTGCCGCGCCTACTTGACTTTAAACCGATTTATTTCCTTTATTTACGTTTGAGGCTTCCACATTGTCATAAACGTTGCAAGGTGTCAGAACTGAAGCTAACAGTAGCTGATTGGGAGGAGAGGTGGGCTTTGCCTAAGACTTTACACACTGTACAGTGTGCTGCAATGCCTGTTGGCTTTGTCATCTCCATTGGAACGAATAATTCTACATCTTTCAATCTTGATCAACCGCTGTATATCTTAATTATATCAAGGACGCCTATCAGCCCTAACCTCACTACTGCCATGGTACGTTGTTCAGATAAGCAACCCTCTGTGATGTCACTCATTGTGCACTTTTGAACGTTAATTACTACCCTTCGTACGTGGTCTCATCAGACATCAAGTATCGTTGCGAACACAATGAACACTAAGAAATCCTATGTGAACTCCATTGGAGTATTACCTAGATAAACTTCAGACAGTGCTCCCCCACAGTTAAATGTTTCAATTGTGTATTTCTGTGCAGTCACTCTGAACACAGAATTGTGCATAAGCTATGTGCTGTCCCTCTCAAGAGAAAGAACCGCCTGTCCACAAGTATATCTAGCAGCTTACCCTCTCCGTTGGCTATTTCATAAGAATTGTCTACCTGGCGACTGTTCGTTTTCAAAAATGGGATGGAACACAGTTTAAACTGGCCAATAGCCATGCAGTTAATATATATTATAAGTTCCCATATTTGCTTAGTAATGTTCTGTTTTGGCCAATGCTAGGCAGTACGGTCACAATAGTTTGCATCATTATCTTACTCTGTTGACTCCCTCATCGCCTAATTATCCCTTTCAGCGTGACAAGCTTCCATTGTTCACTTCCGCAAAATGACGTATCCCGGAAATGCCTTGGCTTGCTTGGGTTATAGTGAAAGCGAAGTTTTTTAGTGTCTCTGCCAGCAAGGCACTTCTCAGCCAAAGACGGCTCGCTCACAAAAACTGTATGTTTTGGTTTATTTCGACTAGAAACTACTCCTGCCTCTAACTTAAATATATTATCACACCTGGGACATGGTTCTGCTATTTTCATACCTTGTCAAAAATGGTCATACCCCATCAAGTTTATACTCAAACAGATCATCTCGATGAGTAGAATAAGAAGATGACGTCAGTTTTGTCTGGGCATTTGATAATAGCGAGGAAAACATTAACAAAATCAGGGAATAATGTCTCTTTCAAAAATTGTTTTTCAGCCTTTCTTAACTATTCAAGATTATTTTCTTACTCTCTATTTTTGTTTATCCAGTATTGAGACAATTGTGTCTTGTATGATAGCAAAATTTTATTTTACAAAAGTTTAATTACTATTACTAGTTTTGTGTGTTTCTGTTTTCCTTCAGAAATAACTTCCACAAATTTTCTCCTTCTTTGCAATCTGTAAATGTACAATGTGAAAATATGACACTTTTTAAGGTTTATATTACATCAGCAATGTATGACTATTGTGCATTTGTATAAATTTTTAGGCTTCGCTTTTATTTATTTGACTTTATGCTGTAATTTAAGAATGAAGATATCTTATT
This sequence comes from Locusta migratoria, assembly GCA_026315105.1. Lineage (NCBI taxonomy): Eukaryota > Metazoa > Arthropoda > Insecta > Orthoptera > Acrididae > Locusta > Locusta migratoria. Next base: position 596,813,601 of record CM048746.1, on the reverse strand, counting down.
CTTACTGCTAATTGAATTTTCTTTTCAAAATTATTGAAGTTATATTATAGACATTTTTATTTAAACTTTCATAACATTTTGTATTTAATTATGATAAATAACTTTACTAAAACCTACAGAACATATTGATAATCTAACAACAACATTTCATACAACATTGACAACAATTACAGAAACTGTTTGATAGTAACTGTTGATTTACTCTTCAATGTTTTTAAAACACATACCAAAAGTGCACTTTTCACATTGTACTGTGTCTTTTCTTTATGGTAGTTCACTTCACACTTATTTTCACTGTTCTGTTACATGTTTATGTATTCTTCTTTGATTACTCATTACGGCTGTTGAGTCATGTCAGCTGACTTGTGTTGTCAGCAGCACTATGGCATTCGATGCTGGGATTTGTTGTTGCAGAGGCACAATATACTGAAAGTGTATTTGCACTTCTGCCCAACATGAATATGCAACTTTTTGATCACCTGGATGGATCTGATGATCCTCACTACACTGACAACAATCTGGCTACCGATCACATCGCTTTTTGTCACAGGCCAAACAAATTTTACCAATTGCCGACTTTCCTATTCTTTTAACGAAAAACGACAAGAACCGCATGGCAGACTTATTTTTAATCTTTTTGACGAAAAGGGCCAAGGTGCTTGCGGTACCACCTAACCATTAACCCCGTTATCCATCATAAATCACTTATATGGAAAAAAAGCGCCTGAAGATGCAACTGTAGGTTGCAAAACTGGTTGTGCGACTCCAATAAAAAATAACAGCTCCAGTGGACCAAGGACTTTCATTCAGACTCTTACAATTTTAACACCTAATTTTTAACTGTGTGAAAGTTTCTCAAATATATATAAATATTTTAGCTATGGTTGCCCGTCATACAAAGTTCTTTGCGACTTACTCGTTGGTTGAACAAACTACAACACTTTCCTACTCTCCAGTCTGCCCCGCAACAATCTCCAAATCTCCTGTTGTGATTGCAAAAGTAGTAAAAACATTAATTACATAATTCACAGTCGATTGAATCCACCATCAGTGTGCGTCAACCTGCATCTCTAAGTCACCTGTAAACCATGCAACATAGCACCTATTTAAAAATTATAAACATTAAGAAGTTATTTTTTGTTTTACTACAATTACTGCTTCCTTGTGACCTATGTTTCACATAACATTACCTTTCTACAAATTTTCTAATAAAATTTCTACAAAATTAACACCAAGGTTATTATATTTCCTGGGCGGGCTCTAACCCGGACAAGCTACTCTGACACATAGTTTTAACTTGCAAGGATCTTTCTTACCAGTGCACACTCTGCTCCATGGTGATGATATCATTTCAACCACTTATGTTTATTTGTTATTCCATATCAAGATTTATGTGTGACTATTATGAATGGTAAAAAATTCGGGAAAAGCAGAACATGTTACAATAAGTCGGCTTGGATTATGTAGTACATAACAGTTTTAATTTTTAGATCAATATTATACTACTTACCTTTAAGAAACGTGGTATAAGGCATTACAAATTTTGGTATTCGAGTTGAAGATTATGTCCAGACTGAGGTATTTTATACAGTAATTACACATCTTGCATCAGTGTACACCATTGGCGATTGTTGCGCCCTCTCTACATTCTTTATTTACTCTGTATTCCGCTTCTAATGGTTTCCTTATTCATTTGACTGTATGTTGTTTTTATTGCACAGTATTACATTTAAAATCATGTTCTTTAACATAATATATGTACTTATATATCAATGAGACTCAAGTGGTTGTATCTTTACAGCCTTGTAACGATACACTTATTTTTTTTTTTTTTTTTTTTTTTTTTTTTTTTTTTTTTTTTTTTTTTGCTTATCTTTGATCAGCGATGCTTATCGCCTCCGGTTCCCTCTCACTCGCAATGCAACTAATTTAATTTCGTTCGTCATTTTTTACTTAAAAACAAGCGAGAAGATGGAACCATGATAGTAGTTTTTACTCTCTCTTGTCTATGTTCATTCTGTACGGACGTCTTCCATTCATGTATCTATTCAGTGTCAGGTATTGCGATGCAAGTTGTTGTAAAAATATATTACTTAAATTTAAAATCATCCCCTCTCTTTGGCTTTTATTTAAATGAATCCCTCCATGTCAAATACTTATTTTCTATTGCTTTCAGCTCCTCGACGTCCATAATAGTTTAATGTTCAGACACCATTACAATCGCTTCCCATTGTCTGCAAAATTTCAATCAATCAATAATCCTTATACTACACTTTGCTTCATTTTAGAACCTGCAGTCATTTCTTTTGTAATTTCACGAAGTCCGATCATTTTTTAAACAATTTTATCATTACCAGTAACTTCTTGTTCCACCCACCGTCACACAACAATGAAAAGCGAACAGTCTGAACATTGGTATACTATGGAAAGTATCTTCAACGTTCATATATTTAAAAACAGGGTTATTATTTCCAGCTTCTACAATACGAAGCGCAGGATCCAGCTAGATGCTTTCCGTAAGTCTTATAAAGTGCTGTTGCTTGTATGGTGCCTGACTTTAATATGCAACCCGCGGTTTATTTGCTTTAATGTTCATTTTGTGCTGTACTTTAACTAACTTATTTCAAAATTCAAAAAATTCGGTACCATTAATTCCTTGTCCAAGAAATATAATCGCGGAATCTACTTTAACAATTATGGCATCATAGGAAGCAATGGAAATTTTACAGCCTACATAGTGCATTTAAATAATTTTTGTAAATAAGTTGTTTGATAACACTATTAAGTTCTTGCAAAATTTTAAATTTGATTGAAATTCAGTAATAATTTTGTGCAAAGTATACATGAAAAGAACATTCTGATGAATTTAGATCGTAGATGAATAGTTTGTAAAGCCAAGCTTCCATGACAAACATATCAGTGTTTAGTAACTACAAAATGCATTTACTCTTAAATTGCGTAACAAAATCGATTATAAATATAAAAGATTGATGGGAATATTACTCTTTCTCTTTGTATAAACACATGTATTTATCACAGTAGCCACTAATCTCTCATTTAACCTGTATAAAGACTGGATGTAAATAGAAATATTCTTTGCTCAGTGTGACATTTCTGAATGGCTTCTACTAACTGAACACAAGTGCTTTTTAAATAGTTCCGAAAAGTGGGAATTGCTTTTGGTAATCTTCACTATGAAAATCCAAATATTTTATATCTTTTAAACCACTTTCATTGATGTTATGTATTCGTTATTGAGGGAAACATGTCCAGTTCATGAATAATAGAGTTGCAAGTCACCCAGTAATAACTTTTCCTTTTTTTAAACTTTGATAATGATAACTCAGTGATGGATATCCAGATATACCCTAAAAATAAATATTTGCGACTGATTGGTGATCATCATTCATATAATGTAACAGTCGCTGGTCATGGTGATCTAATATGACTTCAAGGCATGTATGAGAAAACATTTATTAACATTTAGTTTTCGTTTTGTAGACTTTTCCCTCTGAATAGATCAAAAGTGAAGGCATTAGTATAGCACAGTATGTTTGACAGGCTCTCATAGTCTAGGTAAGCAGAAAATCAAAAACCTCCAGTACTTTTCAGGTAATGTATTTTACTTCATAATTCTACATTACTTCTGTTAACACCATGAAAGAATTGCAAAATTTACTATCAAAACTAAAGGATAAGGAAACCATAATTTTAACAATATGTTCTTAATTAGCTTATTATTGTTGACTTGCAGCATTTCTTCTAGAAATGGAACCATTCTTCAGCAGAGCCTTATGGAGTAACAACCTCCGATGGCGACTACATTATACCGTCCAGCCATTGGCGAAAGTGGGCGACATTAGTGAACATGACGTAGTTGTTGCCCGAGCACTCACCTCGCCTGATGATGCCCACCTGTACGTCTCCAACCATGAGCGGCCCCCCGCTGTCACCAGGACATGCATCATTGCCTTGTTCGATTGGTATTGCACAGAGGTCGCGTTCAGAGATGAGTACAGGTGAGAAACCCTCACAATGCTCCCGGGGCACTACAGCCACCTCCACTCTCTTCATTTGCGTTTCGCTCTCTGTATCAATGGCTTTGTCGCCCCACCCCATAATTATCCCTGGGGAGCCAACCTCCACGTCAACATCCTGTTCCGGTAGGGACACTATCTGTTGACAAGGAAAACAGTGGCAGTTAAATATGCGAAATTTATAGACAGATCGTTTGGAACGAAACTGGCTCCATGGTATGACAAGTGTAGAAATAACTGCCCTGCTGGCTAAATAGATTATTTTGAAGCAGGGTTACAAAGAAATAACTTATTTCATACCTACAATAAAGAAGATACAATAATAATAGCTATCACAGTGTACAAAAATGTAAACAAAAACAGTTTTGTGTGGAGCAAGAGAATGAAGATTGTGCCTTTCGCCTTAAACTCAATGACGAAACTTATAACAGTGTGTATGCCATCTTCAGGATATTTCCAGTTATTTCCGAAAAACGTCGATGCCTTGTTGTGCAACCTGACACATAGGGGAGACAAATTTATGATTTGTGATTATGTAAATATTGATTCACTGAGAGAGTTTAATAGGAAGAATGACCTGGGTGTCTTATTTGGCTCCTTCAATCTGACATACATTATTAATTCCACTACTCGGAACCACAGACATTGCGGAGGTGGGTGGCTTGCGTGCCCCAACAATACAGATAGCCGTACTGTAGGTGCAACCACAGTGTAAAAAGAGTAATGGATAGATTGAAGGTAGATATAGTGGGGATTAGTGAAGTTTGGTGGAAAGAGTAACAGGATTTCTGGTAAGGTGAGTACAGGATTATAAATACAAAATCAGTTGTGGGTATTACATAAAGAGGTCTGATAATGAATTAGAAAATGGGAATATGAGCAACACAGTGATCGCATTATCGCAGTGAAGATAGATACAAAGCTAACACTGACCACAGTAGTACAGGTTTATATGCCAACTAGCTCTGCCAATGATGAGGAGATTGAAGAAATAAATGAGGAACTAAAGGAAATAGGAAATTATTCAGACAATTAAGGGAGAGGAAAGCGTAATTGTTGTGGGAGACTGGAATTCGGTAGTAGGACAAGGAAGGAAAGGGAAGATAGTAGGTGAATATGGTCTGGGCAAAAGGAATGAAAGAGGAAGCTGCCTGGTAGAATTTTGCAGGGAACATAATTTAGTTATAAGAAACATCTGGTTTAATAATCACGTAAGAAGGTTGTATACATGGATGGGACCAGGAGACACCGTGAGATACTAGATAGATTTTATAATGGTAAGACGAGGTTTTAAACTGTAAGACATACCCAGGGGCACCTATAAAATCTGGCCATAGCTTATGGGTCATGATTTGTGGGCTGAAAGTGAAAAAAACTGCAGAAAGGTAGGAAAATATGGAGATGGGGACCTGGATAAACTCAAGGAACCTGAATTTCTTGAGAATGTCAGAGGAAGCTTTAGGCAACCATTAACAGAAATGGTGGAAAATAAAACAGATGAGGACGAATGGGCAGCATTGAGAGACGAAATAGTGAAGGCAGGAGAGGAAAAAATAGATAGGATGGCAAGACCTACATAAAATCCTCTGATATTACAGGACATACTAAATTTAATCGATGAAAGGAGAAATTATAGAAATTCAATAAATGCAACAGGCCAATTGGAGTACATATGACTAAGAAATGAGATTGACAGGAAGTACATGAGCGGCTAGAAGGCAAATGCAAGGTTGTTGAAGAATGTATAAATACGGGAAAAATAGATACAGCCTACACGAAAATAAAAGAATTATTTGTAGATAAGGAAAACAGCTCTATGAATATGAAGAACACAGATGGAAAACCAGTTCTCAGCAAAGAAGGGAAAGCTGAAAGGTGGAAAGAGTATACAAAGAGGCTCTACGAAAGAAATGAACTGACAGGAAATATCGTAGGAAAGAGAGAAGAAGTAGATGAGGATGAAACAGGAGATACTCTACTGAGAGATGAATTTGACTGAGCACTGAAAGACCTGGAGTGGAAAACATTCCCTCAGAGCTACTGAAGTCTCAGAACCATCCCTGTCAAAACAATTTTCGCTGGTGTGTAAGATGTATGAGACAGATCCCTCAGACTTGAGAAAAATGTTATAATCCGCTATCCAAAGAAAGCAGGCGCAGGCAGGTGTTAAAACTACAGAACAATCGGAATAATAAGTAATGGTTACAAAATATTATCACTAATTTTTACAGAAGGATGGAAAAGCTGGTAGAAGCCGACCTTGAGGAAGATCAGTTTGGGTTCAGGAGAAATGTAGGAACACGGGAGGCAATACTCAGTTTACAGATTATTATAGAAGATAGATTAATAAAAAGCAAACCTACATATCTAACTTTTGTTGATGCAATAAACTCTTTCAAATTCTGAAGCAAGCAGGAGTAAAATATAGGGAGCGTAAGGTTATTTACAACTTGTACAAAAACCTGACAGCTTTTGTCACAGTTGAAGGGCATAATAGGGATGCAGTGGTTGGGAAGGGAGTAAGACAGGGTTGTAGCCTTTCTCCAATATTATTAAGGTTGTACATTGAGCAAGGTATAAAGGGAAGCAAGGAGAAATTTGGAGAAGGAATTAAAGTTCAGGGTGAAGAATTAAAAACATTTCGTTTTGCTGAAGACATAGTAATTCTGTCATAGTAATTCTGTCAGAGACAGCTAAGGACCTGGAAGACCAGTTGAACAGAATGGCCAGTGTGCTGAAAGGTGCATATAAGATGAACATTAACAAGAGAAAACTAGGGTAATGCAGTGCAGTTGAAGAAAATCAAGTGATGCTGAAGGGATTAGATTAGGTAACGAAACAATATAGTAGGTAGATGAGTTTTGTTACTTGGGCAGTAAAATAAAACATGATTGTCGCAGGACATAATGCAGAATGGCAATGTGTAGAAAAGCGTTCTTGTAAAAGAAAAATTTGTTCACATCGAATATTGTTTTAAGCCTAAGGAAGTTCTTTCTGAAGGCATTTGTGTGGAGTGTTGCCTTGTATTGGAGTGGCAGATACACAATAAAATAAAGTGTATGTAAATCAGTTATAAATAGGAACAAAATACTAACAAATAGACTGAGGATGCACGTTTTGGCAAGAGTGGGAGCAAAGAGAAGACTACACAGATTGCGCTGCCAAATAGCGTTCACATTTGGTGTTCAGACGGTCAATATGTATCATTTCAGACTTAGTGCTCACACTGTTACACATACTAGTTCAGATTCATTGTTCAGACTTAGAAAATGTAGCACTCAGTTCAAAAATATAACACGATCACATCATTGTACTCTTTTATTAGTGTGAACTGTAAAACACAGACAAGGAACAATATGGTTCATTACGTGTAGTTTGCAAATTTTCCACAGTTATGACTAATATATTAGCTGGCATTCCATCATCTTTAGTTTATCACGTAATAGAAAATCAGTTCCTAGCCTTTAAACATTATTTAGCCTCAGGAGCAGTAACCAACATCCAGCATACTGTGACCGCCCAACGAGTAGCACTCGGTCATTATGTTTGTAGAAACTTATCAAGATATATTAAATGCACCGCAAACACTGACCTTGACAATGCACAAAATTGTTACACTCTTTTCTTTTATTAATTTTGGTGGCGATATATCTATGTAGACAGGTAATATTGAATGCATTATCTGTATAAATCTGTAATTTGGAAAATCATATTAAATAGCCTTGAAGCTAGGGGTCATAGTGGGCTGGCTTGCAGAGAGCTGGTATGTGTGTAAGGCGTAAATAGGTATCCACTATGCAGCTAGTGAGCCGACTGTGTATTGTATATGATAATGTTAAAGTTAAAAATGAAACGTAATTAAGGCAGAGAAGTGCGGCATAGTTTCTGAAAGGGTTTCAAATGACGTCCAGTAATGCACAGACCTCGCTTCTATTGAGTACATATAAATAGTTTTAATAGAATGAAAATATGGTAATTTAGTGTTTGGTTAATTATCATAACTTATAAACCATTTAAGATACAGAGGTTAGCGAGGGCTCACATAAAGGTGATGTCTAGTACGCACAGAGATCCCTCCCTTTAATTAAACATCAAAAGTTTAAATAAAATGAAAATACTGTAATTTAGTGTTTAGTTAAAATATCACATAAAACGTCTCAACAAGGTGCATCACCAGACATGCTTACAGTCAATGTGAAGTAATACTGATCACAGGAATCCTAATTCACTCATATGATTGTATAAATTTGTTAATAACTTAATGTACAAGACAGATACACGGCCAGCATGACAGTGTTTTTTTCACAGAATTAGAAAATGATTATACAATAAAATTACATTGTACAAATTCACTTCCGCATGTTTAATTTCTTTAGATAATTAATTTGTATTTAATCGCTCTGTAGAAGAAATTAGATGTCACTAAATTAAATGTTAATTACTATGATCAGTTTCAGGTTTATTTTTGTTTAGTATAAGCGTTTAAAGATGTAAATGTAAGTATGTACAATATACTTGGCAAAAGCTTTGTACGTTGGCGAGGCGTGGAAACGTTGAAGTTCGTGACGTATGGGTTTCTCCAGTGGACAGGTATAAAGGTTGGCCGGTAGGCCCATGTGAGTCGTTAGGTCTGAGGTTAGCATCGCGTCGGCGAAGCTATGCCAGTCTGTGCCGCGACCTTCGGAAGAGTGAGACTTTAAAAGTTTTCAGAGTGTAAAAGTGCGGCCGAACTTAGAAAGATTTATGAAGTGTAGCGAGTTACTGTTAATCTTGCAAGATACCTTCTTGAGTTGCCGAGTGCTATGTAAAATTGAAGATTGCAGCGTGTGAAGTTTAAGCACTGTGACTTCAACACATTTCCGTTGGAAATTGATTGTAAAAGTGCATCTCATCAGAAAGTGTTAACCGAGTTTTCATAAACATTCATTCATTTGATGTGTGTTGTTGAACATTGTTTTTGTCAAATAAACTGTGAATATAAAGACAAGGTATCCGTGGTTAGGCACACACTAATAGAACATTTTTTATGCAGTGAACAGTAACCTGGTAGGATAATTCAAAATATTTCCGGCAAAATAAATTTTGTCTGGGGGCTCATGAGCTATATTACATACACAAACGTACAGTACTTTTACCGGTGACAGTGTTTGATTCGATAAATAAACAGACTACTTAATAATTGTTAAACAATGTGTTGCGACAGTTCTTTGTATGTAATGCATCCTTCTCCTCAATTTTAGTTGTGTTTCAATTAATCATATGCAGGTGGGAAGTGTGGCTGAATTTGTATCATCCCATAGACAGCAGACCTCAGGGCAGTGAATTGGTTAGTGTAAATATAAGATTCTCCCCAGAGCACTAATAAAATAATTTCTCATTTGGAGACTCAGGTCTAGGATAGTTCGTGTTGGACTGTCTCGGTAGGAGAAGCTGGGGTTGGAAATGGAACAGTATTTGTGAAAACTGTGCTTCGATCAACGTTGACAGCGCGCGAACTCAGCGGCAGACAGAGACGGACCGGGTGGCAAAATTTAAGGTGGCGCCGTGGCTAGTTAACGGCGGCATCGTACCTCAGCCACATTTTCAGCAACGGATACGGACTGGCAATATGACGATTCGGCACATCTTCGAGACATTGGGGAGCAGCAGCTTTCACCAGAAGTTAAGTAACGATGCAGGCGCAAATTTTCTTTGTAATTTGGCTCTCTATCTCGAAAACATGGAAAAACAAATAGAGCAAATACCGAGTGATCTTAATTTAGTTGCAGATGGTAGTATACCAGGCAGTCCTGAAAGATGAGATAGTAGCCGAGATTTGTTGTTTGTTGTTATGGTCTTCAGTCCGGAGACTGGTTTGATGCAGCTCTCCACCCTACCCTATCCTGAGCAAGCCTTTTCATCTCCTCATAAGAACGGCAACCCACATCCACTTGAATCTGCTTACTATACGAGTCTCTTGGTCTCCCTCTGCGATTTTTACCCCACACACTTCCCTCCAATGCTAAATTTACGATTCCCTGATGTCTAAGAATGTGTCCTACCAAGCGATCCCTTCTTTTAGTCAGGGTATGCCAAAAATTCCTTTTCTCACCAATTCTGTTCAGTACCTCTTCATTAGTTATGCGATCTACCCACCTAATCTTCAGCATTCTTCTGTAGCACCACATTTCGAAAGCCTCTATTCTCTTCCTGTCTGCACTGCTTATCGTCCATGTTTCACTCCCGTACAAGGCAACACTCCACACAAATGCCTTCAGAAAAGACTTCCTTACCCTTAAATTAATATTCGATGTTAGCAAATTTCTCTTTTTCAAAAATGCTTTTCTTCCCATTGCCATTCTGCATTTTATATCCTCTGTACTGCGACCATCGCATGTTATTTTACTACCCAAGTAACAAAACTCATCTACCACCTTCATTGTTTCGTTACCTAATCTAATTCCTTCAGCATCTCCTGATTTTCTAAGACCGCATTCCATTATTTTTGTTTTGCTCTTGTTAATGTTCATTTTATACGCTCTCTTCAACACACTGTCCATTCCATTCAACTGCTCTTCCAGGTCCTTTGCTGTCTCTGACAGAATTACAATGTCATCAGCAAAACGCAATGTTTTTATTTCTTCCCCCTGAACTTTAATTCCTTCACAAAATTTTTCCTTGCTTTCCTTCACCGCCTGCTCGATGTACAAATTGAATAACATCGGAGAAAGGCTACAACCCTGTCTCACTCCCTTCCCAACTGATGCTTCCCTTTCATGCCCTTCTTTTAGCACAGCATAATATATGGTCACAATTAATTGGGGCAAAAGGCAAATTTAAAATTTCATGTAACATCTGAGATTAAGTTTGAGTTGGGAAATGCTGTTGCTGGCTTAAATACTGATAGGAAAATGATATAGTAGGCCTAACAACAGAGAAGGGAAAGTTGGAATTAGAGATAGGGGTAATAAAAATTTCTATGGTTGCTTTAAAGAATGAAATAGTCACAGATCTTGACAGAAAATCAGAAAATTAAACAGAAACCTTTGAGTCTAAGGATAGAAATCTGAACACCAGAATTGGTACTGTTGAGGCTGAACTAAGGGGCCAGATAGATGTGGGAAAGCAGACATGTGATCACAGATATCAGAGCACTAGACAAGCTTTGATTGAGGTAGACAGGAGGGTTGTGGCAGGTGATGAGGAAACAAAAACTCTTTCACTGGCTGCTTGGAGAATATAGAGTGTGATGTACGAAAGTAAATAAAACAAGTAGTGATAGTGAAAACCACCGAAATAGAAAATGTGAATACTAAAATTAGTAATTTAGAATTGTGTACTGCATCAGTAAACGCAAGTTGGCCCTTGATGCAGATGCCAAATAGTAACACATTCTCAGGGGAAAGTAAATACTATCCAGTAGAATTTTTTGGTAGCCTGGAAGGATCCATTCATGCCTGGTAAGTCTGATTAGTTTAAAATTAAAATGACAAAGAAGTCATGAGAAGGCTCTGCACAAACATGGGAAAATCAATGTGCTGAGCAATTTGTTACTTTTGAGGCTTTTGAAAGACTTCTTCTAAATAAATATTGGCGCGAAGCCAAACAAGTAAGACTACAAAATGAATCTTTGAATGGACCTGTCAATGTTGGGGGTAAATAGACTGAAGAAATTTTGTCAGTAGGCGTTAAGGAAGTTAGTACACTTAGACAAGGCACTGGGAGCACTAACTGAAATATCTGTTTGGTGTAGGAGTTTGCCAGAGGACTTGAATTGTCAGCTGATTCACTGTCCTACAGATCGAATTGAAATCTTTTTAAATTTAATTGAAGAAAAAGATCATGCAATGACTAGGGAACATAAACCTAGGGAAACCCAGCACATGAGTTATCAAAGGGAGCACAGTGAAAAAAGAGGCAATAGGAATTGGGGTTACAATCAGTAGGACCACCACAGCGAAAGTAATTTGAATGAAAATTGGAGGAGTAGTGAGGGGAGAAATAATTGGGAACATATAAATCAGAGTGATTCATGGGAAAATAATAATATAAATTGTCAGAGGTTCCGTGCAGAAAAACTGGAAGTAAAAATCGGGATCAAAATAGAAAAGAGAACCAGGGCCAAAATCTGGGAAAATAGGATTTGTTCCAAATAAGGTCCCTTTTGGGACAAGTACCTATGGGAGAAATAGGACCCAGAGATGGAATGATATAGGATCTAATAATAATAATGATAATTACAGACAGGATAGAGATAGGGAAAGGAAAAAAGACTAAGTTAGATGTATGCAGTCATGGATAGTGAGGGATTTTTATTTATTTATTTTTTTTTTGGGGGGGGGGGTGGTTGGTTTTTGCAGGATGATAAAAGATATGCTTACAGGAAAAGAAATTTTAGAGAAAATCAAGGAAATGAGAATTATAATGTGGAAAATTTATTTAATGAGGTATGTTGCGGGAAGAATGTTGAAGGAAACAGTACCAACAGTGTTGGTCTGCCTTTGATGCTGTACGAGTTAGAATCCCATTTGCAGCACGATTGTAGGACTGTGTGTATGAATGATATTAAACAGAATTTTAAATAAATTGAAAATCAATGTGCTCCAGTACAAAAGGTTTATATGATGGGACCCAGCACAAATGTTGTTGAAAATGTGAGTGAAGGTAAATATATGACTGATACTAAATGAAATTTTAAATTAATTGTAAATAAATGTGGTCCAGTAGAAAAGGTTTAGGGCACTGGACAGAGCAAAAATGTTGTTGATACTGTGAGTGAAACTGAATGTATGACTGTTAGTAAGTGCAGTAGTGTATCAGTTGGGAATTGAGGTGGTCCAGTAGACAAAGGTAAGGGCAGTGGTACTAATATGAATGTTGTTGAAAATGTGGCTGTGTCTTTAGCAGTAAAAGGAATGGATGTGAATATGGATATAAATTTGCCTGTAGCAGATGAATTTTGGAAACAAGATAATGAAAATTAAAAAAGGACTGGGTAAAGAAATTAAATTAGATTAGGAAGTGGGCACCAGATGATTGGATAATGCCTAAGTATGATTACATAAACAGATTAGGTAGGCTGTGTGGGAGAGACAAAACATAGTATAATGTGCTTAAAGAGATAATAAATGGGGACCAAGAGTTTGAAGAATTGAGAGGGTTGGGTGTGTACACTTTAGAAGAAGATAAGGTGAATGAGATACATGAATTTATACAGGAGAGATCAGGTGATAAGGGGAATGAGGTAAAAACGTTTGTCATTTATATAAAGTGAACAATGTACAGGCATGGATGAAGATGGGTGGAATGCAGGTTGGATTGACAAAGAAGTGCATGAATATTAGACTGATAATTGGATACAAATTTTTAAATATTTAAAAACTGTAAGGCCAGGAGCATGGGTAAAAGAAAAGTATGATTATGCAAGGAAAATAGGAGTATTAAATGCAGGAAACCCAGAATTTGTGAAGGTGTTTGTTGAGGTATTTGGAGACGATAAGGACATATAACCATGTATTAATGAGGGGCAAGGGTGTACCATCATAAAAAAATTGTACATGTGAGATAGAAAAAGATTTATTAGCAGAGACTGATCTTGGGGAAAGTTTTATAGACAATGTGCAGCCTATGATCAAAATAGTGGGAGTCTATGAAACTGCACTAATTGATACAGGGAGCACTATTATTGGCATTCCTGAGGATTTCTGTAACCAAATCGGGACCACAGGAACAGTTGAATTTCCAGTCACTAGGGTAAAAATAATGAATGCAACTGGAAATTATGGCAAACCAGCAAAGAATGAGATTGTGCTAGATGTAATCAATGTGGAGGAGCTGTTTAGTCATGGCTAATTTGTAATAAAAGGTCTATGCTTAATTTTAGTACTAGGAAATGTGTTTTTGTGTAAATATGGAGCTTAATTGGATTGTAAGGATAAAGTGCTAGAATTGAGGCTGGGGCGATGTATGAAGAGGGTGAAATTTAAAATTTCTGTAAATGATAAATATTTAGTGGCATGTTTACAAGTATCATATTGTATCATCAATGAGGGGCAAGTTGAAGAAGAGATACGAAGGAAGGTAAATGATGCAAAGGGAATGGATGAAAGTGAACAGGGAGAATTATATCGCTTGCTGACTAAACATAAATATGTAATTTCAGAAAAACCAGGTAAATAGTACATTTTGCATATTCAATTAGGGTAAAGCTGCATGAGCCTATTAAAGCAAAGCCATATGTCATTGCCATTTCAGAAAGGGAAGCCGTCAGGACAGAATTCCAGCGGATGCTTGACTGGGGTATAATTGAGAGGTGCAGAATTGAATACAGCATTCACATGGTAGTAGTGAAGAAAAAGGATAAATCTGTATGGTTAGTTTTAGATGCTATAAAATTAAATTAAACAATAATACCTGAGACAAATCAACCTGATAATATGAATGTACTGATTCAGGCTTTCAAGAATATGAGACTAATGACAAGCATGGATCTGACAGCCGGATTCTGGCAGGTGCCCCTGTCTGTTGAGAGCAGAAAATATACTGCATTTTTGTTTGAAGCTAGGGCATACCAGTATAAGGTTGTTCCTTTTGCATTGTGTATATCAGTTGCCGTTTTTATCGGATCTTAACTTATATACTGGGAGATGAATTGCTGAGGAGGCTTCTTATATATATGGATGACATATTAGATGCTATGGCTACTTGGAATGAGCACCACTATTTGTTACAAGTTGTTTTCATGGCTTTACTTGCAGGAGTTATGACCCTCAAGTAAAAAAGTGTGATTTTTTAAAGGCTGAAATAAATTTTCTAGGTGATATGGGAGAGATACCAAAGATGGACCGTTGCCTAAGTCAGACCACCTACATATTTCACTGTGTGTTGGTAACTTAAATTTCAAAGTTTGCTCAACTGGTGAGAAACATTGTCGAAGTCACGTGGCTCAGTCGCCAGTCGATGATAGTCATTGGACTGAGAACAGTTTCCATTATTGCGTTCTCTTCGATGTCGTTGTAAGTTTTCTGCTACATATCATAAGCTTTCCCCTGCTCTAAAAGTAATTAAAAATATCATCAGCACTATAGTTCAAAGTGCCATTCATTAGCTAATAATTCAATATCGTAAACTAGAGTTTAGCGTTTTCTGCTCCTACAAAGTTATCTTTACTTATATGGCGACAAGTTACCGAAGTTGGACCAAAGCCTGTTTCCTAATTTGGAGCGGTTCTATTTATGGATCAATCTTAACAAATAATACTTAATGTCATTTAACAGAAGGTAATAGGTAGATGTTAGGTTTTTAGGTTTATTTTCTAGACTGCAAAACAATTTAAAAAATAAGGAGTACGTATGGTAACCTTTCTAGATTTGGAAGATTCAATAAGGGGAATGTATGAGATATGGACAGAAGATGAACTGAAGATAGCTGTGGAAGCATACAGAAAAGGTAACAATGAACATAACAAGTGTGCTCGTATATACCCAGTATCAAAGGCTATAATTAAAGAGATATGCTGATGGTAAAAGCATGTTCTCAAATGAAGTTCAGTTATTCGGAAGACAATCAACCTTTTCAACTGAGATGGGAAAAATTGTCACAGATAATCTTCTCTTATTTGAAGAGAGAGTTTTTTTTTTTTTTGTATTCACTATCAAAGATGTTCGTAAACTTGCATTTGACATAGTACAGAAATATGAACTACATCATTATTTCAGCATAGAAAAGAAAATGGCTGGTAAAAGGTGGTTTTTTTAGGCATTGCTTTACGATGCACTTCAATTTAAGCAACTGAAGGTCCAAACTAGGCAACCAGTTACCTAACTTGGACCGTTTATTCATTTTTAAATATTAAACAATATACTTTTATGCTTTGTTTTTATTCACAGTATAAAACTAGCATATGAAATTGTACAACATATAGCTTCTTTAAAGTATATTTTGTTTCGATTGGATAGATAATGTAGACTTTGGATCCCCAAATAAAAAAGTGGTCCAATATCGGCAACCTTCCCCTATATTGTCTCCAGAGGGGCTTGTACCTAATGGAGATAAGATAAAAGCAATATCTGAATGTGAAAACTGAAGACCTGGAAGCAGCTAAAATCCTTCTTGTAATGGCAAGCTTCTACCTAAAGTATGTAACTGATCAGAACATATATTCACCAAACCTACCACGATTGCTGAAGAAAAATATGGCTTGTATATGGACAGAAGACTGTGATAGGGTCTTTGAAAATATTAAAACCAATTTAATATCATACTGTTATATTACCCTGATGTGCCTGTGCCATTTTTCCTGTCTACTGATAGTTGAGATTACGGAATTGTTGTTGCTCTTTTCCGGAGGAAAGAAATGGAAGGAAAAATTTAACCCAGAAGTATATCATTTGCCATCAGGGTTTTATCTAAACATGAGCAGAGATACGGCATGTTGGAGAAGGAACTCTCGGCTATGGTCTGGGGTTTTTTATAAATTTAGAATTCACTTGGAGGGTCATGAAGTGTAAGGCACTAAGTAATTTGCAAGAGTGCAACTTGTTGAACCATAGGCTGGCACAGTGGGCACTAATCCTCCAGCAGTTTCAGTATAGAATAGAGTACGTCAGGGGAACTGAAAATGTGGTTGCCGATGTACTGTTATGTATGCCTGTTGGAGGGGATGAAACCATAGTGAATGAGAGGGAAGGAACTGAATTTTAGATGCTGTACATAAAAAGAGTAAATTGGTAAAACATATTAGAGATATATGCAAGAACATGAGACAGACACAGAATACTGATCCAATCCTAAAAATAGTTAAGACCAATATGGGTAGAAATGGGCATGAAAAGTTAGATAAATATTATAAAGTGTATTAAGGGGTCCATTTTCGTAGAAAAAATGTTGACAAGGAAGAATGGCAGGTATGTTGACTGGAGGACATATACATTCGTTAATTAATTACATTCATTTATCTCATGGTCAGTATGAACAGCAGAAATGTTTGGCAATATTACAGGATTATCTCATACTCAACAATACTGATAAAAGTTTCAGAAAGTGCCTACTTGCTTGCAACAAGTGCCAACGTGTAAAACACAATACAGTGGCCAGACAAGGGGAAATGCCAAACATTTTACCGAAGAATGTGGGGGTATTGTTGGCAATTGACATTTTTGGCCCATTACCAGCTAGTAGGGGTGGTCAGAAATACATCTTACTTACTATTGATGCATTCTACGGTCAGGGGTTCGAATTCCCCTCGGGCATGGATATTTGTGCCGTCCTAGTTCGTAAGTAGTTCATAAGAAGTTTGTAAGTTTAGGGACTGATGACCCCGTAGTTAAGTCCCATAAGCTATACAAACATTTGAACATTTTGTATTGATGCATTCTCAAAATTTTTATGATTATGTGGTATGAAAAGGCTACCAGCAAAACAATAATCCGCAAGTTGGAGTTGGACTATTTCAAGAACTATGGGAAGCTGGAGGCTTTGCTGTCAGACAATAGTTCCCAATTTATTTCCAAGATGTGGGATGATTTTATGCAGCAGGCAGATGTAAAGATTATCAAAATATCAGTTTATCACCTTGCTAGCAATTCCGCTGAACGTTATATGCGTGAATTGGGACGGTTATGCCGAACATACTGCAGTCATAACCATAAATCATGGGCAAAACATATTGCCTCCTTTGAGGATGTAATGAATAGTGTAGAAACTGGTTTTTCACCATATGAAATAATTATGAATAGGAAATGTGCAAATTTAATAGGTGAAAACATAGAATTCCTACCGGGAAGTCCAACAGCACAACAGGAACGTGCGAGGCTAGTGACTGAACAAATGGCCAAGATAGCAGCCCAGCGCAAACATAGGCTTGAGAGCAGATACAAGCCAACTAATTAAAAGCAAAACTACTTGGTATTGGTAAAGACAAAGGAGCGATCAGGCGATATTGTTGGGGAAATAAAGAAGCTGTTGTAGTTATATCATGGGCCCTTTAGAGTAACAGTTTGCTGGCATCAAAATGCATACCCCAAATCAAAGAAACCGCTGGGGTTACGAAATGTCACTGCCATAAAAATATAACATCCAAAGGAATGTGTATAGTAGGTTAAATATTTGTGTATATGTATTTTTTGGTCTGAGTTAATATTCACTTTTGTGTTAGATTTAAGCATTGGGGTCAAGTTCACAAGTTTTCTTTAAAAATGTGTTTATTGTGTGTGTATGTTGTTGTTGAAATATGAGCTAGTACCAGATTTTGCACCTGAAGTGAAGAGTGTAAATATGTATGTGTGTTTGCCAACACTGAAAGCTAGAGGAAGTGCGAGTGTACTGTGTGTCTGGGGGGGAGGGTGTTTTTGTGTGTGAGCAGGTCTGGCTGATGGTGGTGCATATGTGCTTGTGACTGGCCATAGGGTTCAGAAGGGGGCTGTTGTGCTTAAAGGTGGGTTGTATTGAGAGATGTTTGAATAGGAGAAAGCGTCTGCTCTTTAATTTCTGTTTCTTTTGAGGGTTCGTTATATTACTTGTCTCATAAGGAGTGCTATACATTGTTATATTACACTGATTCTGGTAACACATTTAGTTTCTTTAATGGTGCTCAGCTGTTGACTGAACAATTTCTGCAACTACAGCTGATGAGAACAATTTTTCTGAGTGTCCTAAGTATCAATAGAGTTTCGTGATATTTTACTTAAAATGTGTTGATGTTTTTTGCTACATAATTTTGAAATTGGACTTTAACCTTAGACATTTTATTGTGGGGAGTACTTATAGAAAGCACATAAGGCTGATGAAGGGGAAGACGTGATGCAAATTTGGTCAGGCACCAGCTACAACATTTTTTTTTTTGGTGTGTGGGGGTGATAGACATGTTCACAGTGAATTTATATGTATATGTGGTGTATGTTTTTAGTTGGCTATAAAGTGGTATTATGTTCATAAGTTTTTAAATTTTCAGGGCTAAAAATCTGAGTTTTGGTAGTCTTAAATTAAAATGTTCTCCATTTAGAGATGTATAGTATGTTATTGATGTTTTCGTGCTAGTCCAGTCATATTTAATGATGTCATAATCAGAGCCAATCATTATGCCACATATGTTCTTCCCTGTCTCATTCATAATTGTTAATTAGATGAAGTGCAGTCATGGTGACTTGGGCTAGTCTGACCTTGAATAGCACAAGTTGTTTTGAAGGTACTCTGTCATAGCAACAATTTCTGCCTTTTATCATGTAAGCCAGGCTTTATATATATAGCTATGCCCTAGAAATTTATTGTCGATTGAACTGAGTCTGGATGACAGTGGGGCTAGGATGCAAGTCTGATCAGTCTGTGGTATCCAGACAATATTATGTCTCTTTGCTTATTCGGTGGTCCATTTTCATGTGAAATTTTCGTGATCTGAGAGGCCGAGAGTGTTTGATCCAACACAACTATCCTTGGCTGCATCAGCAAGCTGTCTGATAAAACGGGGGACACAGATCGATGTGGTGTGGTTCAGAGCTGCAGCATTGGTGACTCTACTGCAGTCAGTGTCAAGGTGGTGAGTAAATCCTAGGAAGTATTTGTGCAGTGAAATGTATATAATAGTGGGATAACAGTTGAATTTTAATAGTGTTGTATTATTTTTGTTCTCAGCAAGAAGATTTACCAAAGGTAAATTTTTATTTTTCATGTTGTAGTGCCAAGTCAATGAATTATAACAGGCACAGTAAATGTATGTTCACAAATCTTGATTGTCATTAGCTGCAGGACTTCATTTATCTACATGTGCTGCTCCTTAATTATTTAACAGATTTGTGAGTTTGTTTAAATGATTGTCTGTTGTTTTGATGCTACTTGTGACATCCTACACGTTGTTTCGATGTCGCAAGTGGGGGTATTGTGACAGTACTGCCAAACTAGTAGCACTCAGTAATTATTTAAGATAAATTTATCAAGATAGATTAAATGCACCGCAAAAACTGAACTTGCCAATGCACAAAATTGTTACACTCTTTTCTTTTATTAATTCTGGTAGCATTATATCTATGTGGACAGTTTATATTGATGGGAATGCATTATCTGCATAAATCTTTAATTTGGAAAATCATGTTAAACATCTGTGAACCTAGGGCTCATAGTGGGCTGACCAATGGAGAGCTGGTATGAGTGTAAAACTTAAAAGGCCGGCAGGGGGGGGGGATGAGCTTAGCAGTTACTTGGAAAGGGCGTGACGTCAGAGGGAATCCACTATGCTGCTAGTGAGCCAAAAGTGTATCGTATACGATAAAGTTAAAGTTAAAATAAAACATCATTAAGAGAGAGGAGTGTAACACAGTTTCTGAAAGGGTTTCATGTGATGTCTAGTAATGCACAAACATCCCTTCCTTTAATTAAACATAAAAAGGTTTAAATATAATGAAAATACGGTAATTAAATGTTTAGTTAAAATATCATAACTTGTAAACCACTTGATAGAGGTGAGCGAAGGCATGCTTACAGTCAACATGAAATAATACTGATCACAGGAAACCTAATTCACTAATATGATCGTATAAATTTGACTTTGTGGTTTCCCATCCTAATTTTTGATGCAGGCATTGCATTGCCACTGTCTGGGTTATAAACTTTTTATATTACGTTCATTGCTTTTTTACATAGTCTTTTCTATAAACATTGAAGGTACCTGAAGAAACTAATACTTCCACATTGTGTGATATGTCTCAAAACATGGCACTGAGAGCAACATTACATTTTCTGCATCTTATGCGTTTCATTTTCCTTTTTGAATAGGCAGTACACACTAAACATCGTCTATGTCTCCATTGCTCCAAAGAACCTATGATACTATAAGTCTATATTTTCCAATCAGAAAGGGCTGTCCTCTTTTGGTGTTGATGGCATCTGGGTTTTAAATATTTGTGAATGAAACTTCTCCAGCTACTGACGGATTAGTTCCAAAGGGAATTTCGCTAGTGATATCTTTTGTTTCTTTTTCATTAAACAACAGTTTTTGCATTGAGCACACACAAGTCAGTTAATTCAAAGTATACTTTCTTGTGCCATTTCGTTGAAAAATCGCGTGAGTCATAACAACAGCACCCACTGACTTATTGTAACTAACAATGTGAGTGAATTTCCCTTAATTTTATTCTGTTTTATGATTTTTTTTGCTGTGTCAACAAAGTCTGGTCCATTTACTATGGGAAGCATACAGACTTCTTTACTTTCCATCCACCTTAATGCCATCAGAGTTCCACAAGACTTGAATTGTATCTCCCTTTTCTTCAGTTTCCTATTTTTATGCACTGTGCCAATGGCAATAGTGCACTTCTCATGGAGCCATAAGAACAATACAGGACTCGAATACCAATTGTCTTAATAAATGGTATGACCTTTGTTGAGGTATGGCAACAACAAACTGACAGGGACCTCACATCATTTGCCTCGATCAGCATTTCCGGATTCTACTTCAGTAGCGACTCCAGTGTTGACAATATAATCAAGAATTTTATTGGTCTGTATGTCACAAAGCACAAAAATTTTAATCCCAAAAGGGCTACATTTGTTTGAAATGTATTGTCTGAACCATAGCCATTGTTTGAAAAGTAGTAGACTTTCGTCAGTTACTAAGTTCTGAAATGGGTCTAAAGCCACTCGGA
Source organism: Locusta migratoria (assembly GCA_026315105.1). Lineage (NCBI taxonomy): Eukaryota > Metazoa > Arthropoda > Insecta > Orthoptera > Acrididae > Locusta > Locusta migratoria. The sequence goes on along the minus strand of CM048746.1, from coordinate 596,791,952 downwards.
AATTCTTTTTGGGGTGTTCCCCCATCATACGAATTTTCACAAAAATATTTTTCAATGTGGACGAATTCTCACTAAAGTGTAATAAACGCAGTATCACCTTGTACCTGTCAGCAAGGAATCTTTTGAGCAATATTCAATCACAACTAACTTTTAGACTTTGCCGTAAGCACAGAACAAGCAAAAAAGCAATAAAATTCTGGAGGTTCTAGGTCTCCATCTTGTTAAACTGCTTGGCACTGTCGTCATTTTTTCGGTGATAAATGTATAATAGTATTCATGTCTGTACAAATCGCAGACACAAATTCAAAAGAGAAAAAGTACAAATAAATAATGAGTTGCTGGTTCGTCGAATTCTACCTTTAAACCACTAAAAATGTTCACGAAATGGTGGCGTTTCATTGCAGGACGATTATCCGACCACTATTTTCCCTGTTTAAATTTCACGTAACACATCAAAGGATAAAAATAAAGCCCTCGGTCGCAAATTAAAAATTATTTAACCTGGTTTCGGCAATAACTATGATTACCTTCATCAGAAATTATAAAATAAAACAACTCAAATAATAGAATATAGAACTCAGCTGTAAAGATTACGCCACAAAATTTAGAAAGGAATTTTTTGAAAAAGCTACCCACTATGGGCTGCACGCCTGCACAGAGGCATGTGACTATCAGACTGGCGTGTGCTAAGTAGAGTTGTGAGCAGGAAGCCGTTACCTTAGTAGCGCCATCTAGTAGCCGTAATTAGAAGTAGCTACTGTACAGAGAGAAACAGTATTAAAAAAATTGTTACAAAAGGCTTTGTTTAACATGCGAGATGGCTGAGGTGTCATTTTAGCAATACAATATTAGTAGAGAGAATAAACGAGTAACAATGTTTTAGAAAGCAAAGTAGTTAAAATTTGGCTTTTGGAATATAAATGCTCTGGATCAAGATGGAAGGAAAATTTCGGACACTGCATGATGTACAACATCAAAGACCGAGTAACGCGTTGATACCGATAAGAAATATTCCCCTACGAAGTTGTATCTGTATATTTAGAATAAGCCAGTCATTGTAAGTAAAATGTTTAAATATTTGCAATTCCTTGAGCGCGTCTAATCTGTGGCGTTCCTTTTCAGTACACAGTAGTCATGAATGGCTTTAGGTGTGTGACCTATAATAAGATGGTCAGCAAAAGAATACTGCGGGTTAGTGCCATTCTTTCTTTAAACCTGATTTTTAAAGCATTTTCCGTTTGACCTATGTAGTAGGAAGAGCAAGTATCACAAATAATTTTGTAAACGCTGGAATTATGAAATGTTCAAATGTTTGTAATTCTTATGGGACCAAACTACGTTGGTCGTCAGTCCCTAGATTTACAAACTACTAACTAAATTAAACTAACCTAAGAACAACATACACATCCATGCTCAAGGGGGACTCAAACCCTCGACACAGGGGGCCTCACGATCCGTAACGTGGCATTCCAGACTGCTCAGTTACTCCCGCGCCGCCCGGAATTATCTACAGGAGAACAGTTTGAGGTTAAATTATGAGTGATAGTTTTCTTCAAAAAATTATTCGTCGAGATGGCAACGATACAGTTATACTCATTACGAAGACATCGTTGAATCTGATAGGAAATGGGCCCCAGAAATGGAATGGAGAAATATTTTTTATTTTGGTGAGATTCAATGGGCGTGCCAAGTGTTGTAACTCTTTTAGCATTTTTCTTTTGAAGGATGTTGTCAACTATGGCAGGATCTTATTCATTACTAACTGCTCTGGTTTTTATCTAATTTTTTCCTCCTCGAATTTTTCTTTCGAGAGTGGGATGGAAATGGCTCTATGGATGGCTGAATGAAAGAAAACATTTTTGTGACATTGAGGGTGCATAGAAGAGGCGGGTACAATTTCATCAGTGTATGTTTCATTTCGGTAGATATTGAAAGAGATTTTATTTTTTTATAATGTTAAAGTGAAATCGAGATAGTTCAGTTGACGAGCTTCGTTTTCAAGTTTACAGGTGAAGGTGATATTATCATGTAGTCCATTAAAAAGAGTAAAAATGTGATCATTGCCACTGGTAGGTCCTTTGTAAGTGCATCATACTTTATATACCCAAATGCACACATATACACATTAAGTAATTTATATTTTCCATGGTTTAAATTATGTTTGGTTATTAAAAAAGAATTGCTATCAATTAAAAATTAATACAATATTTTTGTCTACATTAAATACAACACAGTTACCATCATCATAATGGCCAAGAGACGTCCACTGCTGTAAGTACATAGTAGCTGGTTATAAAGTTAATTTAAAGTTTTCTTATAAATTTTTTCAGCAGTGTGTAAATATATAAAGATTATTGGTTTCCAACATGCAAACATACAAGGTGTAATTTTTCATGCGTGAAACAGGGAAACTCCAAGTTGGTTCCGCAAACTTGAAACGATTGTCTTAGCGATGTACTGATGCTCATTACAAAAGCCAGATGCACGGGAAATTGTAAACTATTAAAAGCGAGTGGCAAATCTGTTGGAATCATCTGTATACACAGGATCAATACATCCTCTCCTTTGTATTTCCCTTGATGAAATTGGTTTCGATGACAAGATTCATATAATGTATTTCCTGATTGTAAGAGAATGCTCCTCGTTCCAGGTTCACTGGAGCATTGCATCTGCGAAATCAATCAATTTCATTTTCCCGTGCTCGTACTGTTGTGATCGATGTGCCTGAACTCGTTACATTCAATACCTATCTACTCACTCTACAGCGCATCTCTGGCATACCAATACGATATATCATTATCAGTCTCGCACTGGTCATCAGTGTGGTTAGCGCGTGACGTACCTCTTCGCACATTTGATTCACTTCGATGAGGTATTGTAGGTCTTTTTCTCCTCAGCATTGTGAAAACTATCAGATAATCATCTTTTCGTGCACTAATCACGGTGACAGAATGGCAAATGAAGTTTAAATTTTTTTCCCTGAGTTTCAAGGCGGTTTGCAGTGGCACTATATTCAGTGTGCTATTTGCATATATTTAGTGTATGTGTAACCTTTGACAGTGACTTTGACAGTTCATATATGGGTTCAGATCGTGTAAAGCGAACTTAAGTCTTTTAAAATTTATTCCTGAACGCACCCAACACAACAACTAAATCATTATTTTACATGTTTTAAATATAAATTTTCCTCGCAATTTTTCCATATTTTAAACCTTCCCTGAACTTCCACGAATGTGGCATGAACATTATCCTCGACATGTGTGCGTGATTTGTCCACTTTTTCCGCCCACTATCGAGCCGATACTTAGACTATCAGATTATGCGTTTATAAAGCTACTAGGTCTAAAATACGTATGATTTAAATTAATATGATCGATACTAAGTGATCAAACTTCACCAGGTCATGTAGTGAACCCAGAAATGCTTCGCAAATGCTAATATATTATTCCGCAAATTTTCCTTTTTACTGGCAAACTATTCCAAACTTTTACTTCACTCAAACCTTCCTCTCGCATTGAACGCCAAAGTGCAATTTTTTTCGTAATCAGATGAATGGTATTGATGTTTCATAAAAAAATCTGTTCCTATTTTTTCTGAATTTTCGGAGAAACTTTTCCAAATTTTTATTTCATATGAACATTACTCTTGCTTTGAATGTCAAGTATGCAAACTTTTATCGAAATCAGACGAATGATATTCATATCCTATTCAAAACAGCTATTTCAGTTTCTCGCAAATTTTGTAATATTCCGGCTAGCTTTCCCAAATTTTTAGTTCATAACAACGTTCATCTTTCGTCGAAGATCGATTGATCAAAATTCTATCTCAATGGGATGAACGGTTCTCGACATACAGTGTTGAGTATATTTAGAAACACACTGAAATGGAACTTGGTTCGAATGTTGCGACTTTCCTTATTCACTTTTTTTTCTGAATATTTTTCCAAGACCATAATGAACAAAATGAAAAAACGAATACCCCTCTCCATCGTGCGAATAGTTAGTTATAGTGCTGAATTCAATCAAAAACGCATTTAAAAACGCACTTTCAGTTTCTCACAAATTTTCCAATTTTCCTGTAGATTTGCCAAACAATTTATTTCATACAATACTTGTCCTGTCACGCCTTACTGAAGTGTTGGACTTTCAACCATTTGGCAATTGATTTTTATTCATAGAAATAATCGCTTTAGGTTTTTCCAAATTCTTTCTACTTTCCAGCCGAGTTTTCCAAACTTTTATTTAATGCGAACCTTCCTCTTGCTTTCAACATGAGAGGTTCAAAATTTTATTGCAAGAACGGCATTGATAGCTCATTGGAAAAGGCTGTTTCAGTTTTACCTGATTTTCCACTTTTCTGGACAATGTTTCCATATTTTACCACCGTTTAAACCCTCCTTGGACTTAAACGAATATTTCAAGACTATAATTAGCCAAATCAGTTCATCCGTTCTAGAGTTTTAGCAAGATTAACAAACAGCAATTCAATTCATATATATATATATATATATATATATATATATATATATATATATATATATATATATATATATATATATATATAAAAGGAGACTTTCCAGGTGGGAAAAATAGGTGTAAAATAAAGATTTTGGACTTACCTAAAGTACAGGCTCATCGACAGAAACATAAAACACACACAAAAACACACAAACATTCGAGCTTCCGCCACCACTGGTGGCTTCTTCGGGAAAAAGAGGAAGGAAGGAGAGGAGAAAGGGATGCCACTTCCTTGTACACAAACATCCCACATGCCAGGGCCTCGCTGCGATGAAGTATTTCCTTTCACGCCGACCACCCAATTCCCTACCTAACCCACAACTGCTTCACTTTTGAGGGCCAAACATACCAACAACTGAAGGGAACAGCTATGGTAATCAGGATCGCCCCCTTGTATGCAAACTTATTTATGGGACGCTTAGAGGAAGCCTTCCTGGATACCCAAGCCTGTTACTCGCTATATTTTCAGAGATATTCTATAAGTGCTTCTTCAGTGTCGTGTGCAAATTTACTGGCATTAAAAGATAAACTATAAAACTAATTTAAGGCTCACAGAACACTACCCAACATTACATACTTTGAATTCCAAAACTATTATGTTCTTCTCTGAGTGAAATGTGTGTAAAAATACTTTTGCAATCAAGTTCATGGCGAGAAGAATCTTTTGCTTAAATGTCATTAATCAATTGTACAATGCTTTAGGTTGTCATTTTCGTTTTAAAATATATGTTATTATAACATTGTTAAACATTAGGATTCACATGTCAAACATATTATGAGTTACAGTTCAAATGGTGTCACGGAATGACAGAGAGATATAATGAAACACAAATAACTATTAGTGAATAGTAAAAAGGTACAATTAAGATACTGTACTTAAGTTCAGGGTAAACACAACCATCTTAAATCTATTTGTATAGTTTCAAAAGTGGTCACTTTTGTTTAAAAAACATGTTGTATTGTAACACTGTGAAAGATGAACATCGATATGTCACAACATTGGAAGTTACAATTCAAATGGTATTTAAGAATGATATTAACATATAAGTAAAGTTCATAGTTGTTAATTAAGAGTAAAAAAGATGAAGTCAAAGTATGCAGTGTGTCTAAGAATAAAATTTAAATTACTGTTCAATACATTTGTACATTGCGTTCAAGGCAGTCATTTTTAAGAATATATCTATCTATCTATCTATCTATATATATATATATATATATATATATATATATATATATATATATATATATATATATATATATATATATACCGCTGGACACATTTCGTAAACCACATCAAATGCTGACGAACTGATTCCACAGACCGAACGTGAGGAGAGGAGCTAGTGTAATTGGTTAATACAAACCATAATAAATTTGATTTAACTGTGCTCTCAATTTTGAGTGTTGCAGATTCATTACTAACAATGTGTCCTTTTCGTTTGGTAAGAATAAGAAGTTACTGTCATCAAATAGCTTCTTTAATTTATTTTGAAACTTTTGTGTGGGGTGTATTTGAAATTGAGTTATATTATTTTAGTTTAGAAAAGCTATTGGTTTTGAGATATAGTCAACTTCTTTAACGATTACAAGAGTTTTCCCTATTTTCTTTTTGTGATTAAGGCATTTTCGTCATTTAATTTTGCACTAATATTGGTAGCTAACCGTATATCCTTATTTATTATCCATCTTCGCTTTCTCTTCAATAATCCAGTCTTTTGATGTTAGTCCAACCTTATATGTATCTGCTTTATTGCATTTTGCTTCTTTGCTGGCAATTTTCACCTGTACTGTTGTGTTTTTCACATTACTACTGTTTCATGGAGGTTCTATGTTATATTTTTATGCCTTTTTCTAACAATGTCTTTTGGCAATTGTAAATTGAATGTTAGTTAGGTTAACAAGATGTGAGAAGTATTTGGATATTGCAGCTTTCTGAGTGAGTACATCACTGTTGTTGTTTAACTTACTTAGTTATCTTTTACTGATGAGTAATCAGAATTTCATCACAAAGGTCATTAATTTAACTGTCAGTAGTACAGTAAGTAGTTGTAAGAAAAAGATAGTAGTAAAGATATGTATCACATGTGGAAAATATTAAATTGGACTAAACAGGACAATTTCCATAGACAGTATTGTGAACACACAATGGGCATTGCTAGTACCAAATCAGTTTTGGGCAGTATATAAACACACATTGCCATGCCATGATTTAAAACAAATTAAAGGTTTTACAAAGTGCCCCAACATATTATGCCTCAACCTGTTAGAACACTTAGAGATATATATGCAACAGAGGAAAAATTCTGCTCAATTCGTAAATGAACAGATTGATTTCAGGGCAAAAAATTACTTCAACTTATTTGAAGATATACTTTAAAATTTTACTCTTCTGACGTCTGTTTACAGCCAGCGAGACACATTTAGAATGTGTATATATATTCTTAAATATATCCTTAAATGATGTTATACCCACTATATACTGTTTTTTGATTCTTACAATTGATATCAAAGCACAGTTAAAGCTCAACAAGGAAAACTCTCCTATATGTCTGATTGTAAAATTTAATAAAACATCAACCTATCATACAATTTAATTATAAAACTAAATGATTTTCTTAAAGCATTTCATGACTATGAACAGAATTATAATGTGAATAATAGTAACGAGTTAGCCCTAGAAATTATTAATATTTTCATACTGAAAAATGCAAACTTTGCCTATTTTGATGTAATAAATATATATACCATTATCCCTGCCAATAAAACCTTTGAAATCATCAAAGTACATTAATTACTGCACAAAATAATAATTACTAGTACAAAGAAAAAAGAGTTTGTAGAATTATTAGAGACAACAGTAGCATTAGTAGAAACTATGGCTAACATCATTGTGAAAGCCATTAATTTTTTTCTGAAAATCATTCAAAAATTACACAGAAAATAAGTTATTATAAAGATTTGTAGACGATACAATTATTATATCCATCTGAAGTAAATGATGTGTTACAGAAATTGAATAATAACACCTGCAATATTGAGTTTAAAGTAGTACATGAGAAAGATAATGGTGTAAAATTTTGGACTTAACCATCTCAAAAAAGGAAGGTAAACATTAGTTTGCAAACTTTAAAAGGAAGTTATACATGGGTTTGCAATCTACAGAAAACCCACATGCTCTGTTATAATAGATGAAGCCTCGGGTGATCCAAATGAATAAAAAGTATCTTTTTTTTTGATAGCCTTTCTCCTAGAAATGATCCACATTAATTGAAAGTCGCATTGGATAAAAACACAATACAGAAGAAATTGCAAATATTAAGCAAATAGCAGAATCTAACAATTTCACTGTTCATATCCCAAATTCAATATTTAACAATATAGAAAACTGTTGGACGAGATCAGTAAGAAGCGAAAGGAGACATCATTGTAAGGATATATATATATATATATATATATATATATATATATATATATATATATATATATATATATATATATATATATATATCCTTAAAATGATGTTATACACCCTTTATATTAAATATATCTCTACAATGATGTTATACCCACATTATACTGATTGTTGAGTTTTACAATTGACTGCCATGAACACATTGCACAAATGTAATGTATTATCATTTAAATTTTATTTTTAGGCCCTTTTTAGGCTTCAATTTTTCCTTTTTTACTGGTAATGAACAACAACAAACTTCATTTCTATGTTACTGTCATTTTAAACACCATCTGAATATTAACTTCTCATGTTGTGACATATCGATTTTAATCTATCACAATGTTATACTACAATATGATTCTATAACACAAGTGACCGCCTAAGGCACTATAAAAATATATTTAAGATGATTCTGCTTACCGTTAGTTCAGTACAATATCTGAATTGTATCATTTTACTGTTCTCTAACATTAATTTGTGTTTCATTATACAGAACTGACATTTCAAGATGCTATTTGAACTGTAACTAGCTATATTTTTAACATGTAATTCCTCATGTTTTCCAGTGTTATAAACATGATGTGATTTAAATGAAAATGATTGTATGATAGATCAGGAACTTTTTTTAAAAATGGCTCTGTTTGCCCTAAACTTGATTTCAATACTGTAGTACAAAGTTACCTATTAAAATGAACCAATCTTTGAATATTACCTAGAAAACAATAGTTTTACACACACTGGAATGAGAGAAGAACATAATAGTTATGGGGTACAAAGTAAACAATCTTTAACTTTGCCTGTGTACCTTAAAAATTTATAGTAAATCTTTTAATGTCAGTTAACTTTCATAAAATACTTAGAAACCACTTATATAATATCTCTGAAAATATCGATAAAAATGTGATGCAATTTCTGCCAGTATTTAAATGTTTTAAAATACATATCGGAATGATGACCACAATTATGTCAAAGAAATATATAGTTAATTACAATTCTATATTTTTGTCTAATTTTGTTTCAGTAGTCTTTTCATTGGCTACAAAATATGGGTGGAGTTGGCAAAGATGTGGAGCCTCAGCTGTTGAAGAGAATTAAATCTTCTCCAGCCAGCAGTGATACACAGGAAGGGTCCCAAGCACCTGTGCAGCTCCATGAGATCAGTGGTTATAAAATGGTTTTATTTCATTTCTCTTTATTAACTTAGGTTATTTTGAGACTAATGTAGTCGCTTGAAGTCGTCTAAACGTAACTATGATCCATTTCGGAGATGCAATCCTTAAGACTGTCGAAAAAAGGACCGATACTCGTTGATACACATAAAAAACATTGCACTCTAGACTGTTTCATATATATCGATTCGCTGAGTGAATCGCAGGTTGTTACCTACTCAAGGCTGAGCAATGAAATCAGCATCAATTTACGGATTTTTTGCACGTCTGTCAGGTTTAATTATTCTCTTTATTTGTCGTTATTTCCGTTCTTTCGGAACCTTTTTCCAGCGTCAGTGATCTCGGGCATTTGATGTTTTACCATACTACCGATATTCATAGTGCAATCGTGAAATGGGCGTATGTGACAATACCCACGTCATCGCTACTATCCACCGTGCGCCTGATATTACAATACATTCAAACTCAATTAAATCATTATAACTTGCCATTATTGTAGCAGTAAAGTATGTAACATCTGCACTAGATGTTTTGTTTGTTTATGCATTGCTGACAACAGTGCCATCATCTGTATGTTTACGTATCTATGTTTCTGCATAGTCATTTCATTAGGAGTTGCTTGTCTCATCAGTGATACACACGCTCCGTTATAATGTAGCATACTGTTATCTGCACGCAAAGGTATCACAGAACAGCGGTTCTTCTTACTGGTGTGACGGGGCCATGCTAATTTTAGAAGCATGTCAGGGTCACTTCATTCAACCTACTGACCAGTGGGAAGACCGCCACTGTGGGACAGTTGGTTTCACCAACCACAGCTTATTTTTTGTCACAGCCAGATATATACCCCTTTTTAGCTATACAAACTTAGAGTTGACGTCCTGATAGGAAATACCACGTAGGGAGACATTACAGTGTAGACAGGCTTCATTGATATCCCAGTCACCCTACCATTTCCCTGAATTACCCAGCAGCATGATACTTGGTTGCCCTATTGATGTTGGTAGTCATGTTAGTAATGGCTCACTTGTTATATCTACACGGCTGGGTACAGCATTGGAAGTGAATATAGTGCACGCGGGCGCATACTCTAGATACTGCAGCCGCTCCCAGTGTAGGTGCCTGTCTGCACTCTGGCACTAGAGTGAGTGTGTGTTGTCCTTTGCTTCAGTTAATTTCAAGCAGTTTGTAATTCTGACGACTGATAATCTAAGCAGTTTGGTCTCTTATGTTTACAAACATTTGAGCATATTTTGAAGGAGAAAATAGTAGAAAAATAATAACAGGACAGAAAAACTGACAATTCGCGCTCTATCAAGGTATGCTCATCTTGTAGACCGATCCAACAGTGCTGTATTACATACTGCTAACGGAAGTACGAGCATACCGAATAGTTACCAAAATGTGTGGGTGGCTAGAAGACAGATTGAGTAATAGAACCCAGTACATTGTCCTTGATGGCGAGTATTCATCAGAGACCAGGGTATCGTCATGTGTGCCGCAGGGAAGTGTGGTGGAACCATTATTGATTTCTATCTATGTACATGATCTGCCAAACAGAGTGACTTGCAATCATCGGTTAATTGCTGATGATATTGTGGTGTAGAGAATGGTGTCACCATTATTTTAATAGCCTAGGGGTCTGGAGCACCACGTCATGGATCGCAAGGCCTCCCACGTTGGAGATTCGAATTCTCCCTCGGGCAAGGATGTGTGGTTTGTCCTTAAGTAAGTTTAACTTAGTGTAAGTAGCTTGTAAGATTAGGGATCTGTGACTGAAGTAGTTTGTTACCATAGAATTACAAACATATGAACATTATTGTAGGTGGATGCAAGGTGATATTTCTAGATGTTGTGAGGAATGTTAGGCAGGTCATAATGTTCATATGTTTGTAAATGTGAGGGACATAAGTGCCGCCGTTGTGAGGCCCTAGGCTTACAAAATACTGCAGCTGACGTATTCCAAGCACCACACACACACACACCCACAGACACACAGGCGCGCGCGCACATACACACCCATAATCGAGGCGAGCAACAGCACGCAACAGTGGGTCCCACAGCTAGCTCTAAATGTTGAAAAATGTAAGATGATGCAGATAAGTGGGAGAAAGAATCCCATAATATTCAAATACAGCATTACTAGTGTTGTGATTGGCTGCGCCACATCAATTAAATATGTAGACATAACGCTGCACAGTGATATGAAATGCTTACTTTCCGTGTATGGGCTAAACATTGCTCCAAATCTGAGCCATCCATATGGCTTTGTTAACCTCTTGAATGAATTCCTCTTAAGTGCAAGTGCATGCAACAGATTCCCCCAAACTTGCTGGTCTGAGAGGAAATCGCCTCGCTGACCGAATAACGCCAATATTGTATTCACGTCTTCAGTGACTGCTTTGAAGGGATGTTGAAAGGTAAGTGTTGTGTAGCAGTTCTCTATCCGTGTTTCCAAGCTTCTCTTCGTTTTCGTCAGTATCTGAATAACCCCAGTTGATAGTAACAATTAAAGTCACCCACTACAATCTTTGGTCTTTCTAAATGAAATTTAGCCACTGATAAGTGTTTCAGGATCCTTCTAAAATGATGTTCATTTGTAGCTAAATTTGTTATAGTTGCTTCTAAATTATTCATAATGTGTGTTATTGAGTAGTGGACCCTTTTCTGATTTGAAGTGCTTATAAATCCTTGGGTAGATTGTTTCTTTTCCAATTATTGTAACTATGAACTGAGCTGATTGCTGTAGAAAGAAATATATTATTTATTACAAATTCATTGAGAAAAACTAATGAGTGGCAATAGTTAGTTTATCCAGTTGTTTAAAGATGCTTCTGCATCGTTACTTACACCTTTGTAGGTGGTCCTGTCTGTGATGCAGCGTCAAGGGTAACAGCAGTCATGGTCTCCGAGCTGATAGTCCATGCTGCTGCAAATGGTTGTTGTCTTGCAAACGTCCCTATCTGTTGACTCAGGTATCGAGACGTGTCTGCACGATCCGTTACAGCCATGTGGATTAGATGCCTGTCATCTCGACTGCTGGTGATACGAGGCCATTGGGATCCAGTACGGCGTTCCATATTGCCTTTCTGAACCCACCGATTCCATATTCTGCTATTAGTCATTGGATTGCAACCAACAAGATCAGCAATGTCGCGATATGGTAAACAGCAATCGCGATAGGCTACAATCATACCTTTATCAAAGTCGGAAACGTGATCGTACGCAATTCTCCTCCTTACACAAGGCATTACAACAACGTTTCACCAAGCAACGCCGATCAAATGCTGTTCATGTGTGAGAAATCGGTTGGAAACTTTTGTCATGTCAGCAATTTGTAGTTCTCACCACCGGCGCCAACCTTGTGTGAATGATTTGAAAAGCTAATCATTTGCAGAACACAACATCTTCTTCCTGTCGGTAGCACGTCATCTTCGTGATGTAGAAATTTTATCGGCTAGGAGTGTATCTGTTCCTGTTCTTTTGTTTCTACTAGTTTCCTCTTTCAATACAATTCATATTGTTTTTATTTGGTTACCAGTATTTGGTGTCTTGTTTACGTAATACATTTGTTTGGATATCTGTATTACTTTTCTTAATAATTTAGAGTCTTCCTTTTACTTTGGTAAATCATCATTGTTGCAGCTATTATTGGCTGACAGATATATTCTCGTTTTGTTTTTCCATGCGTTTGGGATCTCAATAAGATTAGTATCAAGGAAGATTTAGAAGCAATTCAGTGCCATGCAGCTAGTGTTGTTAATGGTTGGTTTGATCAGTGCACGACTGGTACTGAGATGCTTTAGGAACGCAAATGGGTATCGCTGGAGGGAAGCCAACGTTCTTTCCAAGAAACACTACTGAAGAATTTGGACAGCTGGAATTTGATACGGACTGCAGAAATATTCTTCCACCATCCACCTGGATTTTGCGTAAAGACCAAGAAAATAGTATAAAATTGATAATAGTACAGACATATCAAACATTCGAATTTCTCTTATTCTATATGGGGATGCAACAGGAAATCAAATATGGCAATAGATACACTCTGCCATGCATCTATGGCTTGATTATGGAGTATGTATGTAGATGTATATGTACACAGTTCTCCATGGATCTCTCGCTGCATTGATGGTCAGAGACAGCTATGGTGATTCGTGCAGGTTACTTTCTATTTATTGCGTTGGAGTGGCATTTGCAATTTCTTTATGTTGCGAGTATTTAATTCTGCTAAAAAGTAAAACATCTTGCGTAATTATCACACAAAAAATTAAGAGAAGACAGAAGATGAAACTGACAAAGGACTAGTAGGAGGTCAAATAATAACACACATACAGAAATGAAAAAATAAGTGAATTCGAAGGACACGCCTTGACCGGTTCGTTTTTCAATTCACAAAACAGTGGATTTAAGTGTTGCAGCGAAAGATGACACAAACTGTGTAAATAATGCATCTTGTGATTGCATAAATTTAATTCCTGTGATATCCCAGTAAATGTTCGATGAAGAGTGGAAAGAAATATTTTCGCTGCAACTAATAAAAACCAACAAGATACATCTTCTGGATGTATGCAGCTCAAAGGGTAAGCGTATTCACAGAGAATGTGTCAAAGCAAAACCAACTGTATTCACAATTACGTATTATCTACGTTCACCAGTTAATACAAATTGGGATTATTTTTCTTTTAAATCTTGTTACACAACGTACTTCATAGTCCACTAAAAACTAAATGGTTCTCTGTATTCTGCTGCAGTTAATGTTCCAACATGCCAATCTAAATATGAAATATTATTTAAAAAATCTGAAAATGTGACTAGTGAAGTTGGCTGTTTGTAAATTGCCGGTAGGAGGTGTAAAAAAACCAGTGTGTGCTGTACGTTTTTTCGAAAATTCTTAGCAGTTAGTTAAACAATATTAAGCACTATTGCAGAAGGGGTTGGATTAGGCAGAGAAGTAGCAGATAAAAGAAGCGGTGGTAATAAGGTTTCAAAGTATGAAGCAAAAAATAAAAGCAATAATGAAATTTTTTAAAGTAAAAGAATGCATGAAAATGCGTGATTATAGGCTTAAAGGTCGAGTCCAGCCTCTGTCAAAACTGAAAATTGGAGAGCCATATTATCCTCGGGACATAGCATTATATAGCTTCTGCATAACAAAAATAGAAACTACATAGCTTGTTTTCTATGAATGGGGTGAAGCAAGCTGGAAGGGGAGCAGAGGAAATCGTATCAGCCATCAAGGATTATCTTTCTAAAACATCCTTTAACCGAATTACCACATCACTCAGACTTGGTGTGGTGTCCAGAATAGATAACAGCCGGCCGCCGTGGCCGAGGTGACTGAGGCGCTCCAGTCACGGTCAGCACGGCCACTACGGTCGGGGGTTCGAATCCCCCCTCGGGCATGGATATTTGTGCCTCCTAGTTCGTAAGTAGTTCATAAGTAGTTTGTAAGTTTAGGGACTGATGACCCCGTAGTTAAGTCCCATAAGCTTTACAAACATATGAACATATGAATAGATAACAACATGTATACATGCTGTTGCATTTCGGCTACTCAAGAGTTCTCTTTTACATATAAGGAGTGTCTGTCTAAATTTTCCAGTTACAAGGCATTAATGATGTCCTGCACACAGGTATTTTGACAAGTTCACAGATTAGTGTGATTAAGGCCAGAATTTTAAGTGGAGAGAAGAATATACAGATTTATAATGAAGTTAGGGAAGCTTGGGATTTTGGAAACGACTGGGACCTTAAGGATTGTATAGAACTCTGAAAAGCCTCGAAAGACATGATAGTACAAGTGAAGTAAAAAGGAATACTTTAAAATAAAGGCAAAACTGAAGAGTGGCATGGATCAGGATATAAAATATAAAATAGAAATTCATTATTACTTTGATGATCCCCCTGAACAATGCACAACATTGTCAAAACGTGGACATAAGATGCTCACTATGACTGAAATACTATACTGGTACTATCAAGCAAGATAAAGGAAGAAAATAGGGAGGGTGTCAAGAAACCTGGCAAGTTGAAGATTTGGCACACATTGTAAGGAAAAAAATCTTACGTTTTTCTTCCCAGCTTTTTCAACTTCCATACAGCAGATTCACTCCTGAACATATTGATTGTAACTGCTTACATGAAAATTGACAAAATGTAATAAATTCATTGCACCCAATAATATCCTGCCTGTAAAAATTATCATATTCATACAATTTTTTAAAGAAATGTAAAGATTTAAAGCACTTTTGGAAGTAAATTTATATGTTATGCTACTCTAAATGATGCAACTCATGAGGGGTTAACATTTGCAAATACAACAGTTCATATAATGTAACAAAGTTATGTTAGTAAACTCCCATCGAAACTTGCAATATCCTGCATGATGGATCAAAAGTATATTGTCTGGAACTTAAATGGATTTTGTAACCTCATTAGAGATATTATCTGTTGAAAGGTATATTCTAGTGCATTATTTAAAAACAGCATTAAATTATATTGAATAGTTTACCAGATATCAGTTTTTAGTTTCTCCTCAAAATGTGAATCAATGGACATTATACGTTTCGATTAGTTGCACCTCAAGGGCTTTTACGGAAAAATAACTCCTAGCATTTTCTGTAATATTGTTCCCATGGAAAAAATAGTGTTCTAAAATTTTTGAATAATTTAATAATTGTAGAATTCTAGATAGCAATATAATATTTATTTTATTTTGTTATCATAAGTTTCGATCAGCAATGATCATCATATCACATCCTTGCCGAGGAGCTGGCCCATCACTTGTGGAATAACACTGCTGCAATTATTATATTATTCCAAAATTACTTCTGTCTGAAAGGGAAGAATAACGAAATGTTAAATTTCTTCAGTCGTCTGACTTCTTTAAAGCTTCATTCAATTACGCTACAAGTAGCAGTGCGAGCTATTGCCAATGTAAGGTAAAGAAACGCATCATGTGTACTGAAACACGATATCAAAAAATCACCATTTTGCAAATATAAATAAAGATGTTCAGCATTATTTCTCGGTTTCACCAGATTATTTGCTATAACCACTTCAGTTAGAAGTTATAAATTTCTCAAATGCAACTTTGAAAAAGAAGGTAATTTAATACGGTAAATTTGTCACTTAGACGTCGTTAATTTGAGGCTAAAACCCACTCCAAAATTGCACAAAAATGCCATGCCGATCGTTGACTTTTTGGGTCTATGCACTCTTGTTGCAAGCATTTCTTAACAATGAAAGGGATAGTAACTGATGGACGATTTTTTATTCAAAACTTGACAATGAGAAGCATGATCTGTATTACCTCAGTCATTAGTTTAGCACGTAATATATCCAATATTGTTTGTAAAACAAAGTGCCACGATTCAGAAGCTCAATAAAAGTATGCAGCTGCCTTTAAAACAGATTTCTGGAAACCACAACACCATGGAAACCTAACGGCAACACTGTCATATACATACATAAACAAGAAACAAAAAATCTGAACATTAATACTGTCGTGAACTTATTCTTAAAGAATTCACTGTTCATAGTGATACATTATTTATAAACTATTCAGAGACTTGCAGAGTAAAACAAATTGTTGTAGATTGTGGAATGATTATTTTGTTAATTATTGTGAAGAAAGATCCTAATATACAATAATTTGTTTTCTGTATTAAGTTGCTTATTAAGAAAGTAAAAACTTTCCATTCAGGGGGGGGGGGATTAGTTTCTAACATTTGTAACGGTGATCTAGAGCACCCACACTCATTACGATACGCTGGTGTACGTGTATGCATTAAGGGAATCAGAGCAAAGGAGAAACCGATTGAAATTTATGTGAATATGCAATGTAACAGGCTGATGTTCGAGCAGAATCGAAACGTATTTTCCTTTCGTTTCCTTGTAACATTTAATAGCAGCCATTTTTGAATATGACAAGGCACGAAATACGAAAACGTAAGGCTGGCACGTTCAGCTTACTGAATTTAAAATCGATTATATATATAGATATCACTGGTACGAAAATGTAATGATATTTATGGATAGCTTAAATAATCACATTGCCTTCCCTTTGATTGCGTACAATTGTAATAGCCGGATTCCATATTTTATCAAGAATGAAACCATCTTTGACGTCTAGTTGCTACACTTAGACAACAAGGTGGATCGGAATACTCTGCTGAGAGTGTAGTATTCTGAGTATCGCTGCGATGATGGCTGAACGATATACAGCTGAAATAATAGCAAAAGGAAATAACTGGTTACAGCTGAGTGCCGTTACTTTATTCATTACGAAATACGCTGAGGAAATATGAAGGTTCACATTCTAAAGCATCGACTGCTTAGAGACACCATGTTAGCAGGTCCTTAATGTGACAACGAAGTATGTGATAAATCAAATGTGAGGCTGGGAAACTCACCGAATCTTTGAAAGATGTACCAACAGTGGTCTCTCGGTTAGGAACTTAAATCCAGAATTTTCTGCCCATTTCTCACTCAGACTGAAGCATTATATGGAACTGATGTCATTGGAAGGCTGGAAGTAGAGCAAAAAACTAAACAATCCACAAATGGAGAAAACTTGCCAGGATGTCTAACAATGGACGTTATACTACTAATATCTATGGCAAAGAGATTCACACTTAAACCACTACCCTAAGATACACTGTTCTCTGATCAAAGGTAAGACGGTACCACAAACTCGATGTCCAAAGTAACGGGACTCCTCATAGTGCATACTGCAGCCCTGATTCCAAACTGGGTGTTCCACAGAAGAATTTACACACTTAGCAGGTGACATGGAGTCGGTATCTCCATGCGCTGTCCTCCTCATTTGCCACATGTGTTGTCTCTCTCACAACCAAGTGTGGTGTGCCGTAAGTGCTGACTTTGGAACTGGGGCATAGGGCAGACTTTTAGATCAAAGGAAGGCAATTGTGACATGTTCTGGGCGTTTGGGACTTAAATGCGAGGATGACGACGTCATATTTTGTTATATACCTATCCAATATTTTAATTATGTTTGAGGCATCAACAGTGCTCACTCAAGCCAATTCTTATCACTCTGAATGTCCACCAGATCCTGAAACGTAACAACGCCTTTAATGAAGGTAAGGGTGTTATGTTTCAGTGTGATACTGTTCACGACAGGATACTGCCTGCTTGGTGAGAGGTAGATGTTTCTACCAACACTATCCCATAGTGCAAGCATTAGCAGACTGTAAGTTATTTATAATAATAATAAATTTGTAAATGTAGGCGTGTTGCTGTTCACTTCAATCTTCAAAGGTACTGGACGAATCTCCAGGCTAATTTCACAGGAAACATGAGAAAAGTTTGGGGCAACATATAGGCATAATTTTGTCGTAATCGGATCACGAAAAAAATATCGTAATTTTAAGTCTTTTCAGTAACCGACATGTCTATTTGTTAAACTATTAAAAAACCTCTCATCTTCAAAACTACTTCTCGTATTTAATGGGGTTTTCACAGGTACCTTGAGCGTGAATGGACCATATATAGAAATCGGTTCATTAAAATCAGATCACGGAGAAAAAGTACATTGTAGTTTGAAATTTTTTATATACGACCGTCATGTCTGTCTGTCTCTTTGAACACGTAAATCTCCAAAACTACTTCACGAATTTGCATGGGGTTTTCACACGTAACTTTACAACATCGTACGGTTACATAATGTGGCGTATATAATATGCAGCTACAATATTCTAAAGGAGGAGTGGGACATGTACTTTGATTACACATGATTCACTGTCTGCAATAACGCTTTATTAACAACAAGTATAATTATAAACAATCCTGCATGAAGCGCATCTTAGGATAGTCTCAATGCCTAGAACACAAATTATCCTTAGAAACAATTTAATGATTTGCAGTAAACACGAAAACAATGATTACTAGCACCTTACATGAAAGATTAATTGAAACAATCAGGGCATTAAATCAACAGTAGGTTGTTAGATTTTACAGAAATGAAAATTAGTTCAAAATATCTGACAATAAGTTCCATTGCACTCAAAATCCTAAACTTTAGTGAAATATTAGT
The DNA here is from genome assembly GCA_026315105.1 of Locusta migratoria. Classification (NCBI taxonomy): domain Eukaryota; kingdom Metazoa; phylum Arthropoda; class Insecta; order Orthoptera; family Acrididae; genus Locusta; species Locusta migratoria. The sequence goes on along the minus strand of CM048746.1, from coordinate 596,772,752 downwards.
TTCTGTACAGAGAATAAGTCTCACCCTAAGGGCATAATGTCATTTGCTTTTTTTTCCTTTGAAACTAAACATGTTTCTTGGCGGAGGCTGAGCCATCAGGGCTGATGACTACAGGTAAATTCCGTTCGTGGGAAAAGGATGAACCACAGTGAAACGACCAAAACGAACTTGACAGATAAATGTCGATCACAAATACCGGGATGTGAAACCGATAGGAAACAAACAGTGCTTACTCAGTATCACTCTGTTATGAAACTGATTTTGGTGCATATTTATTACATCTTGAGTCCATTCTGTTTAGGAATGCCTAGAAAACGATGTGGTACAGTATAGAACAAATAGATCCCCTGTTTTTACATAGTGCACCAAAGAACTAATAATTGGCATTGCTGCATTTCTAATGTTGTATTTCTTTTCAATGGTTATGCCATAGAACAGCAACCAACCACTGAAAGTGCTGTGTGTTTTGTATTGCTGCAAAGAAGCAATACATGATCATGTTGTGCATATTCCTTCAGTATACACATTACATTTTGAGTGCGTTCTGTATAGGAATGCCTCGAAAACGCCATATTACAAGAAAGGACAAAGTGAGGCGACGTTATTTACATAGTACACAAAGTAATTAATTAAGGCATTGCTGCGTTTTCTTCATTCTCATAACTACGGTGTAACACACTACAAGAAGGGGTACAATTTTACTGATGGCGGTGGCGCTGTGTGCTGCTCCTAAAGTGAATAGTTCGTTGCCAACGATACTAAACTAAATCGCCGGCACTGCAAGTAAAATTAACCCAGTTACGACACATAATTATTTTTTCTCTTCCTAGCTGTATCCCATATGCTTTGCAATATCATGTAATGAAAAGAAGTGCATCTTTGGACGGGTATAACCACTAAATTATGCATAGAGTAGAAATATCTATGGAGTGAGCATTGCATTCTTTGAATCTTGTCAACATTAAGCTAGAATTACCTAGTAATACTGAAAAAAATTCACTCCTTCCACACTTTATTTGCTCTTACTATTGGTTTGTACCGCATTTACTGCAAAGAAGCCCGACCTCCTTTTGCAGAGCAACCACATAACATGAAATAATATCTGAATAATAGTGTCACAAAAGCAACAAGAAAGTTGAGGAATCGTCACTGACACAGAAATTTACACATAGTCATCCGTCTTAACCAAACAAAATAGGTCCAAGATAATGTCAGCGATTAGTAAAATTTTTCCCAATATCGTGTGATATTTCCACCTTAATGTTGAGGACACAAAATCTTTTCTGCGCATCGGAATGCTCACTCCAAATATATATTTGCTCTGTGCCTGCTGCTAGAGTATTGTATACACCTGCGAGCAACAAACTCATCAGAAACCTCTCCATTTTCATAATGGTTTGGAACAATATTGTGATTAAAATTTATAGTTACTGGCTTTTCGTGCGGACTACATTAAGATAGAGAAAGACGTCTTCCTTTGCAGAGACAATAGTACTTTTGAGTTATAATCCGACTTCTGAATATATAGTTCTGTTACACAAGATCGATTTCAACTTTGTGCTTTACGACGTAATTTCTGCAGGACGTGGGGACATGTATTAGCTGAAGGAGTGATCGATGTTGCTAACACAGTCAAGACAATTCACTGGAAATACTATATTACATGGAAAGATCTATACAGACGATTAGCTGACGCCATTCCTTTTACGCTTACCCAGACTTAATTTATTGAACATTGTCACCACCATGACGAATAATTTAAACAGAAATAAACTGCTATGTTGATTGAATTACCAGACTTTCAGTATTTGTCAGCTTTCCGATAATATGGAGCACTGTATAGAGAATAACTATACTGTCCTCAGTGCAACACTGCAACACACTAATACTTCAGCATACACGTACTGTGAGAGGTAAAAAGTTTAGTACTACACCATAGAACCAATACATGCCACTGTTATTATTATTACTATTTCTCATCTCAACGATGCAAGTTTTTTCAAAAGTTTACACCAAACAGACAATTACAAACCGCAGTCTTAACTTTATGATAACAACCTAACATTGATTTACATCGTGCCGGTGTACTTTTTGCATGAAAACCTTTATTAACATTCATTGTTTTCGACAATGACTTCTACTTACATTCGACTTCTTTGCTAGAAGCACTGAGTTTACTATTAGAGAGATCCAACAAGGATTTGCTTTTTCTGACCCAGGTCCGGAACCCTAAAAACCCATGATATACACAGGTCCCACTTTAACAACCGTTGCTAAGCATGGGCATATAAGCTAGTCATCAGTAACTTCGAGCCACTTTTGAATGAAACAATGGACACAATCTCAAAATTGCCGTATTTAGTTTTGATGACAGTAAACAGATGTATAGCACTTTGCTCCATTGCTATACGAGACTCCATTTTCCTGATTCCCTATATAAGTAAGATTGGCTCACCGAGTCCTCTTCTCAAGTTAGGTGTTTGTACCTCCAGTGGTACACCAATGATGTGCAACAAGTCAGAGGATCCATCTTGGTTTCATGAGCTCGTAGTGAGGACAGATATCGGGGTGGGCTGAGAGGGTGGGGGGAAGAGGGGAGAGGAGTAGATCGACCGAGAGATATAGAGAGAGAGTAGAGGATACTGATCAACAAGTCAGACACATACCACAGTAAAAAAAAAAAAAAAAAAAAAAAAAAAAAAAAAAAAAAAAAAAAACCAACGCACTTTACCCGTTTGTGGCAGTACCTGGACTGTATCTCCAAGAGTAAACTCCATTTCCATGGACAGGAGAGCTATGTCATTAGCCCAATAATTCTCGTGTTTAACAACACTGTGTACAGACACCCTCCAACCGCCACTATAGCGGTAAGATGAGCCAATTCGCAACCATATTTCCGAGTCTTGTTCGTCCCCCCTTACACAGTGTCCAGCAGTAAGAGCCCAACTCTCGTGGATGATGGTGGATCCACATTCAAACCAACCCCACCTCTCGAACCCTGCCATAAAAGGGTATTCCTCGATGGTCGTTTCTTCTCCACCCATGAGTCGCGGACGTGACAAAGCAGTAACGCACAGACAGCACGATAACCACATCAGAGTCCCCACACGAAGCATTGTGACATTACCTCCGCGCAGTCTTCCACAGGCTCAGACTGATTTATTAGCTCCCGGTATTTAAGATCAATTCCAATTAACTGACCCCGTCGTAGGCTCTGCAATACTTGATGCCTCAGCTTAGTTGATGAGAGTGCTCATAGATTACAGGCGCACATTTAGACGATCATATCAGACGTTGTCGGTAATGCCTAGGAAATTAAATTGTTAATCAAGCAGGGAAGGCTCGTAATATGGTCATTTTATTGTGATTTCATGTTCTTGAAACCAGCAATCGGTATCTCTGACTTTTATACCCGTCAAAATAGTTACTGTAATTGAGCATAAAAATGCAGACGAACGGAGGACATTAGATTTGCTTTCATACGCTGTTATTATCATTAGGATTCATGTAACCAAATTCGATAGTACATCATCATACATACAGAAAATACAATATCAAAGTAAGCATTCATCTAAACTGGTACTATCCGCCATGCACCGTGTGAAATCTTAGTTAGATGGTGAAGTTTCTCTTGTTTTGTAGATTAAGTCTGCCAAATTTCTTGAAGATTGGAGTAAAACCGTTGGTTTTGCCGACGTTATTATGTAAAGTACCCTTTGCGTTCACCATGCAAAATTTTACAGTGTCTTTCGTATTGTCTGGAAGATCATATCTGCATATTTTCATCGGTGTCCGAAGAAAGGGACGGCAGTGTATAATATACGAAAGAAGAGAATGCGAAAGCTTCCCCAAAGGTTTAAGTGACTGTGACGTCACATCTCCTGAGATATAAACCGTAAAATGAAGAAAGAAAGAAAAAAAAGGAACATTGATTGGTATTAATGGATTTTGCTAAATATGTTGAGCATACATTTACTAGTACAGAAGTAATATATTTAATCGTGTTTCATAATTTCACAGATGTTTTCGCATCTAAGTGTTTATGAGGTCATATCCGCAAAACTATACGCCATGCAGGGGTATAGTTTACTCTATACGCTTCTAAATAGGCAATAAGACGGCAAAATTTCACGGCAATCTAATGGACGGTACGGAAGTGCATAAATTGGAACAAACAGACAAACAAAGTCATTGATTTTTAAATATTAAATACATATAGGTCTATTTCATAAATCATGAAAGTTTGAAGATCAATATGTCATTTGTGGGAAACGTATACTAAACTGTCGGGCGTCTATACCTCACGCAGCGCTTCATCTACGCTTTCCTTTGTCGAACGGGAAGAAGAATCGCTTATCGGCCACGTGGGGTTGTACTGGTGGGGTGGAGCTGAAAGTCGGCTGGAGAAGAGCGAGGTTGGGCGATGGTCTCTACACCTGCTGCACACGGCGCATGTAATCGACGATGCGGTGGCAGAAGAGTATGATTACGAGTTCTGTAGTCTGCTGTCGCATTGGTGAAACGCGGAATTAGCCGCCTTTGAACTGCTGTTTGACGTTGTGTTAACTGTCTTCGCGCCATTCGGCTCCTTCTTGAGACCTCTTTCTCGAGATATTTTCAAAACACTGTGACACTGTGGTGCCTCGCATAGTCGATTTTCGACGGTCCTGCTCATTTTGGAGCGATCCTTCCTGTCTTGGCTTGTGGAACACACGTGTTGTAGCCTATAGGGTACTTAGTCGTAGTGTATGAATCTATTTATTTTATTTTCTTATTTACTTATTAATTTATCTGGCAAGATTAGGGCTTACAGTGTCTTCTTACCCCCTAACCAGGCGTCCTACATATTTTGCATTACCAATATTACAGAAAGTATAATAAATTTGACTTTGTTTATAATATGAGGAGGTGATCCAATTATGATACGTTCCAAAAATGGTATAGCCAAGATCTCTGGAATACAATTCCATTTGGGCAACCGGTTTCACTGGCCTCTGCCAGCATCATCTCGTCCAAAAGTATTTTACATAACAGGCATCTATTAAAATATTTTTTTCCTTTATTGTATTTCCACACCAGCACAAACGTACATATCAGTAGTCTAGTTGCAGCATGAAGTGCTGCTCTTCAGCTAAGAGAAACAAACACGTGGAAATGAAGACAGAGAACATGAAATGGAGTTAAAACAATGGTGAAATAAAATACACATATGAAGAGAAACTTGAAGTACTTGCAGTATTGGCAGATGAATAAAAAACATATAGTAAGTTACAAAGAGCCACGGTGACATTAAAAACATGCATTATGACACCAAAACAGGACGATGAGCACTTGGAAACATAGTATTAACAACAAACGATGCAACACTTGTCTGTAAATGATGGACGTAGATAAAAACACAGTGAAACATAGTACACAAAACAACTAATTATGGCATTGCTGCGTTTTCTTCATTCTCATAACTATGGTGTAACACGCTACAAGAAGGGGTACAATTTTACTTACTGCGATGGCGGTGGAGGTGGCGGAGGCGGAGGTATTTTTAAAACTGATGTCACGTATCCCCGCGAAGTAGGGAGGGTGGGTGGTAAGTGAGGGGGAGATGGAGGAGAGAGGGTGGAGAGGAGGCATAGGGAGTACAGGGCAGGAAGAGGAATATCCAAGTGGGGGAGGGGAATAGGAGGGGGATGGAAGAGGGGGCGTTTCATTCACGAGAGGGGTCAGGGTTGGTAGGACAGGTATATGTCAGGACGGAGGGCGTCATCTGGGAGCGAGAGGTGGCGGAAGTTACCCTGGTAAAGGATGTGGAGTGTGTGGAGGTGAAGGGAGGAAGGGATACAGCGGTAAAGGTGTAGCAAAGGCCCAGGATTGATGAGGATGGAGTATACCAAGGGGTTGCGGGAATCTATCTTGCGGTTGGTGTAGAGGATCCGGATGTGTTCGAGGTATTGGAGGAGATGGGGAAAAGAGAGGAAGTCGTCCAGGACCGCCAGCCGCGGTGGCCGAAGGGACTGACGTGCGCCAGTCACGGTCTGCACGGCCACTACGGTCGGGGGTTCGAATCTCCCCTCGGGTATGGATATTTGTGCTTTCGTTAGTATTAGCTTGTTCATAAGTATTTTCTAAGTTTAGGGACTGATGGCTCCGTAGTTAAGTCCCATAAGCTCTACAAACATTTGAACATTTCGTACAGACCCAGTGGGGGGAGGGGAGCCGGATACAGTAGCCAAGGCAGAGGGCGTGGCATTATAGGATTTGCAGGGTTCTTTTGTAGGACGGGGAAGGAGAAACCGTGGTGGGATGGAAGATGCAGAGGACGGAACACATGAGGAAGTGGTAGGTGTATAGGGTCTTGGAGGGGCTGAGACCCACGTCTGGCAAGTAAGGAGGAGATTGAGGTAGTAGGAGACTGAGGCAGGAGAGGGCTTTCTGGTGGACAGTGTAGAGGTGTGGGGTCTAGGAGAGGGAGAGGTCAAAGGTTAGGTCAAGGTATTTGAGAATAGGGGTGTGGCGGATGGGATGGTTGTAAAGCGTAAGGTAAATGTCAGGCATGTGGAAGGAAGGGATAGTACGGCCTATGATAATTGCCTGGGATTTGTCTGTTTATGGAAAGCAGACAGTGGGTACACCATGAGGCGAACTCAGTGACGTGGGCCTGGATCAAAAACTGGGAATGGGCAAGGGAGTGGGCAAGGGCTAAGAAAGCTGGTCATGTCGTCCATGGTGGCTGAGGGGACTGAGGCGCTATAGTCACAATTTGCACGGCAACAACGGTCGGGGGTTCGAATCCCCCTCAGGCATGGATATTTATGCTGTCCTTAGTAGTAGTTAGTTCATAAGTAGTTTGTAAGTTTAGGGACTGCTGACCCCGTAGTTGAGTCCCATAAGCTATACATACATTTGAATATTTGAAAGCTGGTCATCAGCATATTGTAGGAGGTTGGGGTTGGGGCATATCGGCAGAGTAGATGAGATACAGGAGAGGAAAAAGGACCGAGCCTTGAGGTACTCTGGCAGAGGGCTTGAACAAACGGGAGTAGGAGTTGCAGATAGTGAAACATGTGGGGTAGTGGGTGAGGAAGGAAGCGATGAGGAGGATATGAGAGGAAGGGCATAGAACTGGAGCTTGAAAAGAAGACCGGAATGTCATGCATGGGTTTACGGTTTTTCTGTGTCAAGGGAGACAAAGTTAGAGGAGCAACAGTAATTAAGCTGAATGGAGAGAAATTGATGAGTTGAAGGAGCCGGTCGTCAGTAGAGGAGGAGGATCAGAAGCCACATTGGGAGGGGGGGCTCTGGTGGTGGCGGAGGTGCTGATGGATACGTCAGAAGATGGTGGTTTCCTGGAACTTGCTGAACATGGACATGAGACTGATGAGGTCTGGAATGGGATCTTGTCAGATATGAGGAACATTGGAGTAAAAGCCGGTGAAAAGGACGACGTTGTAAAGGGTTGCGAGGACTGCATGGATGGAGGGTGATAGGATTGTTCCATTCTGAGGGAGCTATGTGTTACAAGTACTGGAAGCCAGGAGCGAGCGGGAGGATGGAGGTGTCAGTTCGCTCATGGACATCAGTGAATGGTGGGAATGGAAAGGACTTCGGAGAGGGGCAAAGTGTTCTGCCTTACTGCCACTGGAAGGGGATTGTCATAATGGAGAAGCGGGTAGTGTTGTGATGAGTGACTTCCAGTAAAGTGGTGGAAAGCATGTCAGTACTTGGAGGAGTTGACAGGGAGCATCGAATTTAGGCAGGTGCATGTCTGACGCCAGTCCCGCCATTTTTACACCGACAAAAGTTTTCTAATGTGTCTTTGGAGTTGCCAGTGGCATTGGAGTGTTTGTCAGTCATGAGTATGGATGAAGGAGCGGTAGAGGCGAAGGGATTCACGTTGGACGACGGGTAGTATAGGGAGGGAATATAGTCTTAGCTGGAAAGTGGGCATGGACTGCATCGGCAATGGCTTAGTGAAGGAAGGAAGAGGCGTGGTCAAAGTTGGTAGGGGTGTGGAGATGAAAGGGGTAGCTTGCGACCAAGTTCTCAGTGGAGTGTCGGTAGGCATCACAGTGAGTATAGGAGTAAACATGGACAAGTTCAGGAAAGGGCATAGGACAGGGAGCTCGGACAGGGAGGGCCAGCAGTCAAGGGTTAGTAGGACAGGGGTGTGGTCCCTGACTATAAGGTCAGTGACATCCGCCCTGATGCGCTAGAATGAGGGTGGGAGATACCAGTATGACGTCAGGTGTGGTGCTGCTCATGAGGCAGGTGGGCTGGGGAAGGGGAGGATGCCCCAGAATGACTTGGTGGCGAGCTGATGCCACTGCCAGAGCTCAGCGGATGGATGGGAAGAATAGTTTAAGGTCCGCAGCAATCATATAGCTCATAAAGGTTTGGTCGATGTGGGAGAGAAATGCATAGTGTAAGGGATCAGTACTACAGATATACAAAGTGACATGGGTAACTGTAAGGGAAGGGAGAAAGAGGCTGAGGATCAGCTGTTCAGTGAGATCATTAATGGAGCCAGACAGGGTGATCATGGAGGTGGTCTATCGCCTCTCCGACTCATGTGAAAGGAGTGGGCCATCTGTGAGGTGGGTGAAGTAGGGAGTGGTGCTGACAGGACGACAGGGTTGAAGGAACGTTTAATTGATTAGGAAAGGCTCCACACAGTGGTGGGAGAAGGTATGCATGGAAATCTATTTGTTGGCGGCAAGGAAGTGTACTTTGTGATAAATAAAGGTATAGGAAGAGCTTGCTTTAGGAGTCAATGGGAAGTGAGAGGAAGAAAGGGGGAGACAGGAAAGAATGGTTAGGGTGTTCATAAAAGAGGATAACCTGCTGGGAGAATGTGAAATAGGTGTGGGCTCGGGAGAAGGTGGCAAAGTTCTCCATTTGAAATACAGAGCGGGCAGTGAGGGCTATCTGGTGGAGGGTACGGAGACTTTGTAAGGGATGGATCTTTTGGAGGATGGTGGTCATTAATTGGATTATGTCATCGTTTGTGAAAGGTGGGCTGAGGTAGTTGTAGGGGTGCAAGGGAGTGTCGATGGGATGGATGGGGACAGGCACAGTGGGGAGTGGAACACTTCCATTTTGTGGTGGCGGTTGTAGATGAGTGCCCCCTGTAGGAGGAGCTGAGCGATTTACGATGCGGACTCCATTAAGAGCCACACCAGGTATGTAGCACCAGTGACACTGTGGTTCTGGTTGACAGACTGGATAGATATAACGGGGGTGAGAGTTGAGTTGGTCCAATGCCTCCTCCTCTGTGATTTTTGGGTTGAGTTTGGTTATCCCAATGGTGATGGTGGGTGGTGAAGGGGGGTGAGGGTTGACTGGGTGAGGAAGAGGTGTAGTAGGGAGTAAGTGTAGTGTCAGGGCTGACTTCGATGGCAGGGAGGTGCTGAAGCATATCAGTGTCGCAGGTAGGGCTGGAGGATCTAATGAGGACAGCCTCCTGAAGAGGAATGAGCTGGGCGTTGGGAGCAGCTGGGAAGTATTTTCGGAGTTCAAGGGAGAGGGTCCAGTTGTGAAGGAATTTGGGTTCTGGACAGGAGAGGAAGTATGTGTACAGGTCTGGATGAGCTTGGGAAGTCTTCAAGGTGACAGGTTGGAGTGGAGGAGGCAGAGGGGGAGGTCAAGCCTTCTCGGAGTCAGTAGGAGTGGGATCCACACTTGCATGTTTCAGCATTTTTTGTGGGCACATGTGGAGGTGGAGAAGGATGAGACAGGGTCGATGATTATTTAGTGTGGGCAGGGCTCTGTTGTAGTGTGGTATGGTGAGGCGGCGACTGCAAAGTGCAAGCCTCCCTGGCTCGATGTTGGGTGATGTGGGTGGGTATATGGGTGGGAAGTCTGTAGGAGAGATGAATGGGAGGTAGACAGTGGAAGGAGGTGGAGACTTGAGAGGCGTCGGTGGTGGAGAGGAGGACATCTTGGGAGGGGTGGGTGTAGGAGGTGCTCTCTGTCATGATGGGGTATTAGTAGCGGTCGTGTATAAAATGGTGGTGGTGGTGATGTTGGGATCGTTGGCCATGAGAGGGAGCTAGCGTGGCTGTGGGGAAAGTAGAAAGAAGTAAAAAGGTGAGACAGTTCAAGAGAAAGGTGATGAGATGCGGCGATGATGAGGGCAGGGGCCAGCATGCTCTGGCCACAAGACAGGGGGGGGGGCGCTGGAGATCAGCAGATCAGCAACACTTAGTGTGGAGGTGGTGGCGGCGAGGTGGCGGCTGCAGTGGCGGCGGCAGTGGCAACCAGGGGCCGTAGTCCGACCAATCCTGGTATTGGGCACAACGATCTGGATTGGATGGGCTCCCAGGGATCAGGGCGGCTCCGTAGCGGCAAGGATGGAGGTGTGCCGAGCCTCGGCACGACTAGCAACAAATCTTGGATGGCAATCGAGTCTGGCGGGCAGTGGTACATCCGGGCAGGGCTGGGAGCTGCAGGGTGTCCAGGCAGCAATGTTGTACAGCAGCAGCAGGAACGGCGGTGGCAGGTCCATCAGGCGAAAGGCAGTCGCCTGAGGGGGCATTCGAACCCCCGACTGTAGTGGCCGTGCAGATCGTGACTGGAGCGCCTTAGTCTCTTCAGCCACTGCGGCTGGCACAGTAGAGACATCAAGCTCCTCAGCAGCAGAAACAACGGCGATGATACTGGGAGCAGACCGTTATTGTTAGGCAACGTAACGATGGCGCCTACTACTGGGCAGTCTTGATTATGTATTAAATTTCTTTTTCTTCATTGTCATTTCATTCCCCAGGTGGGGCAGGCTGGCAGCACATGAGGCGATCTTCAGCCTACAGAAATTTCAAATGGTATGAAGAATATAAAGAAAGGACAAATTGATTATAAAAGGAAACACTACATAAAACACAGTGAGAAAATGGAAGACAAGCATTAATTTGACATGGAGTTTGGTGTGCAGTGCATAAAATTACATGCCTCATAAAATGGAGAAACACTACACTGAAGAAATTGGACAAGCAAAGAATTAAAAAAGACGGAAAAAAGATACAACAGATGTCGCCTGCGGGATTGCCGCTCGCAGTTACCTTAAAAAACACAAAACAGTGGGTGGAGGGCATTGTCCGGACGGGGAGGTTGCGGAAAATGCTATGGGAAATGGTATGGAGAGTGGAAAAATGGAGGGGGATACAATGGTAATTGCGCAGCAATGGGCCACGGATTGGTGAAGAGGGGATGGACAATAGGGTGACTGGGATTCAGTTTACGGTAGAGGAAACACAGACAAAGGTGGTCAATCAAACAGACAATGTGGGGGATGGAGGGTAGGAAGGGATATGGAAGGTGAGGTGGAGGGCGTGATGGTCCAGGATTTCCAGGGACTAGTAAAAGGATGGACGTGTAGAGATCCAGGTAGGATGGGGAGTGCAGAGGCTGGAGCGGATTAAGGATTTGTAAGTAAAGATATTAGTGGAAGATTTCAGGCCTCAGGTTCGTCCAACAAGGAGTTTGAGGTAGCGGAAGCAGGAGCAGGCTTTGTCTTGGATTTTTGTAGGAAGGCGTCCAGGAGAACATGCGATATATTGTAAAGCCCTGGTACTTGAGGATGGGAGTGAGGCTGAACGGTTAGTTATGGAGGGTACGGTAGGAATCTCGGGGGTGGAAGGAAGGGGTGGTGCGACATACAATGATCATCTGGGTTTGGTAGGATTTATAGACAGGACCCACTAGTTGCTCAAAGTGGTGAAAAGGTAAAGGTGTTATTAGAGAATGTGGTTGGAATGGGCAAAGGTGGGAGCTAAGGCAAGGAAAGCGATGTAATCAGCGTATTGGAAGAGGAGGAGCCAAGTTAGGCGTATCTGCAGTATACAGGAGGTAAAGGAGGGGAGAAAGGTTGGAATATTGGGACATGTCGGCAGAGGGATAGAAAAGACATGAATTGGAGTTGTGGATGGTAACATAGGTAGGGCGGTCTGGGAGGAAGAAGACAATGACCCAGACAGGGTTGATGGAAAGAGCGTAGGTTTGGAGTTTGAAGAGGAGGCCAGCATGCCAGACCGGATCATAGACCCATTCGAGGTCTAGCAAGACAAAGATAACAGCACAATGAGAATTGAACTGGAGTGAGAAGAATTGGGTAAGATGTAGGAGTTGGTCGTCAATAGAGAAGGAAGGACGAAAGCCACATTGACTGTCAGAAAGAAGGCGGTGAATGGGTGTGACCCTGCTGAACACTGGGTTGACGCAAATTGGTCGGTAGGAGGATGTATCGGAGGGGGTTTGTTGGTTTTAAGGAACATGAGGACACTGGAAATTCCACAGATGGGGATAGTATAGTGGTATAAAGGGTTGCTAGGGTAGTGACATTCACACAGGTGGCGATGGGTAATATGGTTGTGACCAGTAGCTGTGTTGCATTCTGTGCAGGGTGTCATCTGTAGATGGTGTGCGGTGATGGGTGTATTGATGTCCAAAGTGGCAGTGCGGCCCATGTATTGAAAGCCGGGAACTAGGGGTGGGAACGAGACATCTGTAATGTCATCGTCTGGGAAAAGGTAATAATCGATTTGGAATTGTCAGGGATGGTGAATAGGTCGGAGAGGAAGGAGACAAAATGGTCAGCCTTACTGGCAACATCAGGAAGGGGTTGGTCACAAAGCAGTAGGGGATAGGTAGGGGTGGGTTGGGAGCCAGTAAGGCAGTGGAAGGCTTTCCAATACTGGGAGGAGTTTATAGGGATGTGGGCATTGAGCCCTGTAACTGTCTGTCTCCAGTCCTGGCGTCTTTTGGAAGTCAAAAGTCTGCACACATGTCGTAGTTGTCGGAGTCGTAGAAGTATATCCTGATCACAGGTAAGGAAAAAGAACGGTGTAGGTGGCGGGATTCCCAGAGGAGTAGGACTGCCAGACAAGGTCTGTTGGAGGAAGGAGGCTGCGTGGTCTTTGTCAGCGGGGGAGTGGAAGAGAGGGGGATGGCTATCGATGTGATGAGTGAGAGAATGGCGGAAGGCATTTCAGTCTGCTCGGGAATAATCATTGACAAGGCGAGTAGGTGGGGACAGTTGAGGGTTGTGCAGGCGATGGACAATTAGGGTAAAGGTAAGGTTAGGAGGAACGATGACGACGTTGGGGGTGGTGCTGCTGCAAGGGTGGGTATGGCAGTGGAGGGGGATGAGGTCGGCACAGATGGTGGGAAGCAACTGATGCCACTGGCACGGTTCGATGGGAGTGCAGTAATGGATATTGAGGTTGGTGGCAATCACATAGGTCAAAAAGGAGAAGTCAATATGGGTAAGGGAGTCATAGGGGGGAGGCGTGTGGGAGCAGACGTATATGGTGGCTTTTGTGTCTCGTTTGCATCGTAGGTGTCAGTGGCCGAGTAGAAAGACTGACACAGGAATAAAGGATGCACGCTTGTGCAGGTAGGAGGTGACCAGCCAGTGGGACAGCAGAAACTAGAAACAATAGAGTAAATTAGTGGCAAAGGAACTTGGGATGGATAAGGTGTTCATAAGGAATATTAAGGAGGGTATGCGGAGTGGGTGGTGGCGGAGGTGGCCAAAAGTCACTCCATCCCAACCAGGGGAGCGAGGGGTCGTGGCAATGCAGGAACCGGCCGCGGTGGCCGAGGGGTCTGAGGCGCTCCAGTCATGGTCTGCACTGCCACTATGGTCAGGGGTTCAAATCCCCCATTGGGCATGGATATTTGTGCCATCCTTAGGATTAGCTGGTTAATAAGCTGTTTGTAAGTTTAGGGACTGATGACCCCGTAGTTAAGTCCCATAAGCAATACAAACATTTGGACATTTGATTTGCAATGCAGGAAGTAGAGTTTGGTGGGTACATGATGGGGAAGGAAAAAGTTTTCGTTCAGGAGAAAGGAATCCACACAATTATGGGAGAGTGTGTTCATGAGAAGGAGTTTATTGGTGGAAAGGAGCGGATGTTGGAGTAAAGAACAGTAACGTGTTGCTGCACCATGATAGGGAGAATGGATCAAGGGGAGGGACAGGGAAGAGGAGTGAATAAACGAGGTTCTGGCGGGAAAAGGAGCAGTGAATGTGGTTTTGGGACGTTGTTGCTTTACAATCTAGGTTGAATAGTAAACAGGCGGCGATTTAGACATCATGAAGAGTGTGGGATCATTGAAAAGGGTGGATATTTTGAAGGACAATGATGAGGTACCTGATGATGATCTCTGCAGTGATGGGTGGGCAGAGGGAGTTATTGGTGGGGATAGCAGGATTGGTGGGGTGGGCAGGGTATTCCGCTTTGACTGTAGGGGAATGGGATTTACACTAGTAGGAGTAGGTGGGTTGAGCACGCCACAGGTTTTGCAGGTGGGGAGGGGTGTGCATAGTTGGGTGGAACAGGATGTCTGGAAATGGAGGCCTTGGCAATGGGAACAGTCTGGAGGGGGCTGCAGTTTTCAGAAAGGTGATCATTGTAAGTGAGACAGTGGGAGCAGCAATATGATTCGCGATGAGTGCAGGAAGGTTCAACATGGTGCAGGCGGTTATAGATGAGGGCCCCATTGCGAAGGAAGTGGTTGATGGGGGGCGCATCTTCAGTGAAAATGTACATAAGGTAGGTAGGGCCGGTTACATTATCTATGTTAAGGCAGGAATCCCACTGCAATTCATGCAGCACCTCAACCTCCATGATTCCTGGGTTTTGTTTGGTGATCACGGTGGGGACGGTTTTGGCGGCTGGAGGTTGATAGAGGATGATGGTCGAGTTAGGCATGGGTGCCAATATGAATATGGGACATATTTAGTAGGAGGAGGGTGTGGAAGTCAGGGTCTGTGAAGGGTGTCCGAATCCCTTGAGAGGATGATTTGGGAGATGTGTGTGGGGGGGTTGCATATTGGCGGAAGTGTTGTGTGAGGGTGTGATGATTGAGAAATGTGGTACCAGGGTTGGACAGGACATAGGAGTGGAGAGGAAGGAGGTGGGGTAACTGGCAGTGGGCGCAGATACTGAACTGTGGGGAGAGGAGCAGCTTCCATGGGTGGGCCAGTTGCGAAGGGATCAGCAGCTTTTTAAGTGGAGGTGGAGGAGGCAGGTATGGAAGCAGTGCGTTTAAATTCTTTTTCTGGGCAGGCTGTGAGGAGGGAGTGGGGCTGGTTTTGAAGGGGAGGTGACACAATGGCCCTGCAGGAACATTATCTTCTGGTGGTGATGAGAGGGAGGAATAGATGGTAGCCTGCTGGGTGCAAACCTTGGTGGCTGTTACTTTGGAGCTGGGGAGGGGAGGAAAGGTTTCTATGGAGAAAGTGGAAACGGGGTCTTGAGTTGGAGTGGGGGCAGTTGTGAGGTTTAAGTGGATTGTAGCAGGGGTGAGGGGAGAGTTGACGCTCTAGGCGAGTTTGTTGAGGACAAGGGAGGCAGAGGTAAAGGTGATGGTTGATGAAACGGTGGTGTACAATGATAACACCTACACGAAGCATATGCAGACACGGCGAGGTGTTGGCATTTACGGGCGCGCAGGTGGCAACGATCCCACTGAATGCGGAGGCTGCGTCGGAGACCGACGGCCATAGCAGGCGGCGGGTCCGTCGCGGTGAGCGGCGGTCCCACCGACAGCGGGGGTGGCGGCTGTGGCGGAGGGTGGAGGCAGGCGGCGGTGGCGGCAGGGCGGAGGGGCCGTCCTACGTCACGAAACGCAGGGGGTGCCGATGTCACCAGGCGTGGACTGGTAGGTCGGCCGCAGAGACGGCGATCAGTCCCGCTTGCAGGAGCGTCGGCAGGCGGGGACTCGTACGGGCACTACAGACGACGGCAGCACACTCGGGGGCAAACAGTCCAAGCAGCGAAACCTCACAGAGAGCAAGATAGCACCTGAGAAGCACAAGACAGAAGTACAAAAGAGTAGCCACTCACCTCGTTTACATGGGCTCCCAAAACCGGATTTCGTAAACAGATTTACCAATTCCGCTTTTGGATGGTCAAGTAAACACTCCAATATCGATTCTGGAATTCCGCTTCTCTAAAGCGGTTTTCCAGTTCCACAATCGATTTTCGTGCCCAGGTAAACGCAACCGTTTTTGAAGCGTTCTCGGCTTGTCAGATTGTGTTTTCTTGTTAAGAACTTTCGGCACATATGGAAAGAGTGATATTTTCTAATGTGAAATAAAAGTATAAATATTAGAGTGAACATAAATCTGTTTATTTAGATAAAAAAATAAGCGATTGTGCAGACTAAATAAGGAACTGAATCAGCTGTTTTCCAGCCACCATGTTAAGTGGATTAGGAAATCCTATTCAGGCTATGCCATGTAAACACGATGGCGAAAAACGGTTTACGAAAATCGGTTTTCGTCTTCCGGAAGATGTGTTGCATGTAAACGTACTGCTTGTGGATCTATTGCGGTAGTACCAGATGGCTGTTAAAATGGCATGACGGAAATTAAAACGTTCATGACATAATAAAACAAGAAGATATTTCAATTACATTCATAAGGGAAAGATCGTTTACATTTAGAAAAGAGACACACCTTGTAATGTCAAGAGGTGTTGTATAAAACAATTTCAAGTTTACAGGTGCACTATGTCATTGTAATAAAAGTTTATGTTATCACTGTGAGTTACAGTAGGATACTGGCTTATTAAACAAGAAAAAGATATAAGAATATGGCGCCAGATGTCAGCACAAACTAATTTAATGTTATATCAACAAATAGGATAAATGTTCAAATGTTTGTAAATCTATCAGACCAAACTGCATGGTCATCAGTCCGTAGCTTACAAACTACTTAAACCTAGGTAAAATAACGTATGGACTAACACACATACCCATGTCCCAGGGAGGACTCGAACCTCCACGGCGAGCAGCCGCGCGCTCCGCAGTGAGACGCTTTAGATCGCTCGGCTACTCCACCGCGGCTATAGGATAAATAACGTAGTATATTTTCATGGGTAGGAAAATTGGGGGAGGGGAGTCAAATAAGAATATTTATTGTCTTGCATAGAATATCAGAAATAATTTGAAAACAGATATATGATATCTACATTCATGTCGAATTTAAAGTAGTGGTTTCTGCATACCACAAATATATCTGTATAAAATACGTCAGTAAATTATAAAAGTATATACATTAGTGGTCACAATGTGTCGGTCATCCAACAAAGTAGTACATCTTGACATTAAAATGGATGTCTACAACAGCTAAAAGAGATATACATGTTTTATACCTTTAATACTATGTACCACAGTGACTATAGTGTGGTACTTATAAAACTGGGTAGTGCTTCCTGATATTATAACGAGCATTTACAAAATAGCTAAAGAGGTCATTTATATGCAAGTATCCATATTGTACCATGGTCTGAACCAAGAAAGGGGGGGAGGGAGCATGTACATTGTCTTATTGGTGCTCACATAACTGTATCACAATATACCCACAAAAATATTATTAAAGATGCCTCAGGATAATGTTTCGTCCAAAATTGTAACATCCCCTGGTACCATAAGGTCTAGGTGAAACAAGATTAGTTAATGTCAAATCTAATTGGCCATGAGATTGAAAGTTATATGGGATTATCTTAAGGTTGTAACAATCAAACAGGCAAAATTCATAATCAACATCATCACGTAAAGGTTATACATTCCCTCATTAATCTTCAAACAGTACAATACATCCTTTACCTTAACCGAATGTTATCAAATACAATACTTAGACAAAATACCACATCCCTAACCTAAGTAATGATCAAATTCTCCCATTTTAAACAGTATGCTGCCTCCCTTATTTAAATCTAGACTTATCCTCTAATGAAACTCAACTTTTATCTAAAATTTAGACCGACACCACTTACCTCTTAATGGAACACATCATAATGTCACTAAAGTCAAATCTTTTTATTGTTTTAAGAACTTAGGCATAATTATGTGAAAATGCTTTTATTGCTTACAACTATGCAATAATCCTGCATACCTTTTAATTTCAGGACTATTGTTGATTACGAATTTTGGCAGTAGTATGTATAGGTGCTTATAGTGATTGTTACAACCTTAAGATAATCCCATCTAAATTTCAATTTCATAGCCATTTTGATTTGATATTAACTTGTTTCACCTGTACCTTACGTTACTATGGGATGTTACAATTTTGAATGAAACACATTATTCTAAGGCATCTTTAACATTATTTCTGTGGGTATATAATGATACAATTATATCATTGCTTTCATGTAATCACCAATAAGACAATGTACATGCCCCTCCTCTTTTGGTCCAGACCATGGTACAATATTTTTACTTGTGTATAAGTTGCCTCTGTAGCTATTTTGTAAATGCTCATTATAATATCAAGATGCGCTACCCACCTATCTAACAACCACATAATACCCACTGTGGTATATAGTATTAAATGTATACAATATGTATACTGCTTGTAATCTGTTTTACCTGCTGTAGACATCCATTTTAATGTCAAGATGTATTACTCTGTCTGTGTTGTATGAACACTACATTGTGACCACTGTTGTAGATTCTTTTAAAATTTACTGTAGTATTTTATACAGATATTTGTGTGGTATGCACAAACCACTACTGTAAGTATGACATAATCGTATGTATCATATATCTGTTTTGAAATTATTTCTAATTTTGTAATTTGTGCAATGCAATGCAATTTCAATACCATGAAAATATACAAAGTTACTTAACCTCTTTGTTGTTTTAACATAACATTAATTTGTGCTGCCATCTGGGGCCCCTTTCTTGGTTCAGGCCATGGTACAACATGGATACTTGTGTATAAGTGGCCTCTTCAGCTATTCTGTAAATGTTCGTTATAATATCTGGAAGCACTACCCAGTTTTATAAATACCATATAATATTCACTGTGGTATATAGTATTGAAGGTGTACAATATGTATATTGCTTGTAATGTCTTTTAGCTGTTGTAGACGTCCATTTTAATGTCCAGGTATACTACTTTGTTGGATGGCCAACACATTGTGACCACTGCTGTATATACTTTTATAATTTATTGTCATATTTTATACAGATATATTTTTGGTATCCAAAAACAACTACTTTAAATTCGTCATGAATGTAGATATCATATATCTGCTTTCAAATTATTTCTAACTATCTTTGTAATATGTGCAACACAATAAATATTCTTATTTGACCCCCTCCCTAATTTTCCCTACCATGAAAATATACCACATTACTTAACCTCTTTATTGTTTTAACATTACATTAGTTTGTGCTGCCATCTGGCGCCGTATTGTTATATCTTTGACTTGTTTAATGTGGCAGTATTCTACCGTCACTCACAGTGATATATACTCTTTTATTACAACGACATAGTGCATCTATGCACTTTAAATTATTTTATAAAATAACTGTTGACATTAAAAGGTATGTCACTTCTCTAAATGTAAACGATCTTTCTCTTATGAATGTATTTGACGTAGCTTCTCATTTTATTATAATAAATTGTATGTTTTAATTTCTACCATGCCCTTTTTAACAGACGCCATTCCTATTAACTAAGTCCATTTCTTCACTTCCGTTCTCTCCTGCCGCTAATCCTATGTCTCTGTCAAGAACTCCGAATACCGCTTGTTCTCCCCCTCCGCTGGGATACCTCAGGGGTCTGTCCTCTCCCCCCTCCTATACCTCTTTTACTCAGTTGACATGCCACAACCCCATCCTCCCGTCCATCTCTTTCAGTATGTTGGTGACACCACCTTCCTAGTCCTTGCCCCCTCCCTTGCATGTTCTCAGCACCTTCTCCAGTCTCACCTCTCCTAATTCCCCACTTTGTGTAACCAGTGGCTCCTCTCCGTGAAACCCACCACATCCCAGTCAATCATTATAGGTCGTACCACCCGATCCATCACTGTGACCTGTAATTCACACTTCATGACCGTTGCATCCCCCAAACTTCCACCCTCGAATACCTTGGCTTCACCCTGGATCGCTCCCTTTCCTAGAACCCTAACCTTCAAACAGTCCATCAAAAATACTCTCTCCCATCTCAAGCTACTCAAGCTTCTTTCTGGCGTTAAAATGGAGATTTAACCCCTCCAAAAACTTGTACACATATCGTTCCCTAATGCGTCCCCCATTAATTATAAATCCCTCCAAATCCTAGCATACCACTCCCTCCACCTCGCTTAAGGCATCAGCCTCCCTTCCCCCATGTGGACCCTCTACGATCTTATTCCTTTCCCTCACCTTGTGAAGTTCCTTGAGCCTCTCCATATCCTCCACACCACCCACAAAATTGGATCCAGTCACCCTGTTGTCTCCCCATCTTGCTGAACCCCAGGCCTCCGCCACGTCAGTACCAGCATATCTCTCCCTCCCACCATCTTCACACTCTCCACATCATCTCCCAGGGTAACGTTTGCCACTTGCATCTCTCAGATGACGCCCTCCGTCCTGATATTTACCCATCCTATCAGCCCTGATCCCTCCCCTCCCCATATATTATGCGCCCTCACACCACTCGTACTCCCCTACCTTCCCTTGTATCTCCCCTCCCATCCCTCGGGGTTCTTACGTTTCATTCCCCACTCCTCCAACCCTCCCTCTTCCCGCGCCTCCGCGACTTCCTTCCTTCCCCTTTTTCCCCGCAGGTCTCCGGTCTTTACTTTGAACAGTGATTTTCACAGTGTTTTAACAGTGTACCCTGTTAAAGTTTTGAGTCAGTGACAAGTGGTGAGTGTGGTTTTAAGGCTTCAGCAACCGCCGCACAGGCAGAACACTATGTTGCCATGTTTTTTAATTGTCTCTCTGTTACCGTCGCCAATCACTGTACAAAATCTCTGGTTTTTATCCACTGTGGTAATTTTTAATACTGACTATGTGTGTTTTAAAGCCTTAATTTCATTGTTTTTAATTCACCTATTTTATCTTCTTTTTTATTGTTAAATTCAACATTTTATCTTCATTTTTAATCGTTAAATTCAAGGTATTTATCTTCTTTTTTATTGTTAAATTTAACATTTTTATCTCCTCTTTTAAACTACTATTCATGCTGTCAAACTCATATGTACAATGGGCTGAACAGCAGCGTTCGAGGCTGCTGCCAGCCTGCCCCATGGGGCATTCTACATCTACATAGATACTCTGCAAATCACATTCAAGTGCCTGGCAGAGGGTTCATTAACGACTTTCATAACTTTTCTCTACCGTTACATGCTTTAATAGCACGCGGGATGAAAGAACACCTACATGGTTCCGTTTTCGAACTGATTTCTCTTATTTTATTGCGATGGTCGTGTCTCCCTAAGTAGGTGGGTGCTAGCAAAATTTTCACAATCAGAACTAAAAGTCGGTGATTAAAACTTCGCAAACAGATCACGCCACAATGAATAACGTCTTTCTTTTAATGATTTCCACCCCAATTCGTGCAACATTTCCGCGACGCTCCCCCCCCCCCCCTCCCCCCCGTAACGTGATAAAACAAAACGACCTGCTCTTCTCTGAAGCTTCTCAATGTCTTCCGTCAGTCGCACATGGTGAGAGTCCCACAAGGGGCAACAGTACTCCAGGAGAGGACGCACAAGTGTAGGCAGTCTCTTTGGTGGAGCTGGTACATCTTCGAAGCGTTCTGCCGATGAAAAGTAACCTTTGGTTCGCCTTCCCCACAATATTTTCTGTGTGTTCTCTCCAGTCCAAGTTGTTCGTAATTGTAACTCCTTGGTATTTGGTAGAATCTACGACCTTAAGATTTGACTGATTTATCGCGTAATTAAAGTTCAGCGGATTTCTTTTAGTGGTCATGAGTATTACTTCACACTTTTCTTTATTTAGTGTTAATTGCCAATTTTCTCACCATGCAGAAATTTTGTGTAAATCGCTTTGCAGTTGCTTTTGATTCTCTGTTGACTTTGTTAACCGATAAACGACAGCATCATCCGCGAACAGTCTAAGGGAGCTATTCAGATTGTCTTCTAAATCGTTTATAAACACGAGGAAGATTAGGAGACCTATAACGCTTCCCTGTGGAACGCCAGATATCACTTCTGTTTTACTCAATGACTTACCGTCAATTACAACGAACTGTGTTCTTTCTGATAGATAATCGTGAATCCAATCGCACAAATCGGGAGATATTCCATAAGCACGCAATTTCATAAGAATCCGCTTGTATGGTACAGTGTCAAAAGCCTTCCTCAAATCCAAAAATGTGGAATCGATTTGAGATCCCTTGTGGATGGCACTTAACACTTCATGTGAATAAGGGGCAAGCTGTGTTTCGCAAGAGTGATACTTTCTGAATCCGTGTTGACTACAGGTTAATAGGTCGTTCTCTTCGAGGTAGTTCATAATATTAGAACAAAGTATATGTTCCAAAATCCTACTGCAAATCAACGTCAATGAGATAGGCCTGTAATTTTGGGGATCACTCCTATTGCCTTTCTTGAATATTGGAGTAACTTGAGCAACTTTTCAGTCTTTGAGTACGCATCTTTCGCTGAGTGATCGGTTGTAAATGCTATTGCATCAGCATATTCTGAGAGGAATCTAGTTGGTATACAGTCTGGCCCGGAAGATTTATTTTTCTTTAGTGACTTAAGTTGTTTTACTACTCCAGGAACATCTACTTCTAAGTTTCGCATGCTGGCAGCTGTTCTTGGATTGAATACTGGAGTGTTCACTTCGTCTTCTTTGGTGATAGAATTTCGGAAAGCTGTGTTTAGTAATTCTGCCTTAGCAGTACTGTCATCGGTAGTATTACCATTGCTATCGCGTATTGAAGGTATTGTTTGTGTTCCTCCGCTAGTGTACTTCACATATGACCAGAATTTCTTCGGATTTTCTGCAATATTACGAGACAGGATTTCGTTGTGGTAAGTAACATAGGCTTCTCGCATTTAAGTTCGCGCTAGGTTGCGAGTTTTAGTAAAAGATTGCCACTCTTGTGGATTCTGTGTCCTTTTAAATTTTGCATGCGTTTTTCTTTGTTTGCGCAACACTGATCTGACCTGTTTTGTGTACCACTGGGGGTCATCCCCCACTTTTATTAATTTATTTGGTATAAATCTCTCGATTGCTACTGATATTTTGTCTTTGAAAGTAAGCCACAACTGATCTACGCTCGCATTTTTAGTTTTGAAAGACTGGAGACTATCACTCAGGAAAGCGTGAAGCGAATTTTTATCTGCTTTATTGAATAGATACATTTTTCGTTTATTTTTGGTGCATATGGGCATTTCGACATTCAGTGTCGCTACTAAAAATCGATGTTCGCTAATCCCTGTATCTCTTTTGATGCTCTTTACTAGCTCAGGATTATTTGTTGCTAGGAGATCAACGGTATTTTCGCAACCACTTACAATTCTAGTGGATTCATGAACTAACTGTTCGAAGTAGTTTTCAGAAAAAGCATTCAGAACTATTTCGGACGATGTGTTATATTTGCCGCCGGTTTTGAATACGTAAATACGAGGGTAAATACGAGGGTAAATTAAAGTCGCCACCGATTATAACAGTATGCTTCGGATACCTATTTGAAATGTGATTCAAGCTTTCTTTGAACATTTCGAAAACCGCATCGTCTCTGTCAGGGGCCCCATATAAAGATCCATTTATTAATTTATTCCGGTTTTCAGAAATAACCTCTACCCACACCAACTCACAGGAAGTATCTGTCTCAATTTCGCTGCAGGATAAACTGTTAGTAACAGCAATAAACACGCCACCCCCTTTTTTATTTATTCTATCCTTTCTGGAGACCATTTGGCCCTTTGAAAAAATTTAGTCCGAACTTATCTCAGGCGTCAGCCAGCTTTCAGAACCTATAACGATATGTGCCTCAGTACTTTCTATCAGCGCTTGGAGCTCTGGAACTTTCCCAATACAGCTACGACAATTTACAACTGTTATACCAATGGTTTCTAGATTTGCTTTCTTCCTGTGTCTGATCTGCCCCCTTTGAGACTGTGTATTTCCGAGGCCCTCTAACCTAAAAAACCGTCCAGTCCACGCCACACAGCCCCCGCTACCCGTGTAGCTGCTTTCTGAGTATAGTGGACTCATGACCTATTTAGCGGAACCCGAAAACTCACCACCCTTTGACGCAAGTCGATGAATCTGCAGCCCACACGGTCGCAGAACCGTCTGAGCCTCTGATTCAGACCCTACACTCGGCTCTGAACCAAAGGTCCGCAGTCAGTCCTGTCAACAATGCTGCAGATGGCGAGCTCCGCTTTCATCTTGCAAGCAAAACTGGCAGTCTTTACCACTTCTGATAGCCGCTCAAAACCAGAGAGGATCTCTTCTGATCCAAAGCGGCACACATGAGCCACCACCTGTAGCTGGCTGCACCCTGTGCTCTTCATGGCATCCGGAAGGACCCGTTCCACATCTGGAATGACTCCCCCCGGTATGCACACGGATTGCACATTGGATTTCTTCCCCTCCCTAGCAGCCATTTTCCTGAGGGCTCCATCATCCGCCTAACGTTGGAGCTCCCAACTACCAACAAATCCCCCCTCTGTGAGTGCACGGATCTTGAAGGCAGCGGAGCGAGTACAGGACAAGCGACACCATCTGTGTCAGGAAATCCTCTGCCACAGACAGCGCCTCGAATCTGTTAGCAAGACTAACTGGGGTGGCCTCCACTTCGGTCCCCCGGGAAGTCTTATGCTCCTCGACATGCGCTGAGGAGACCTCCCAATCCACCACGGAATGGGGGGCTACGTCCTCATGGCAGCATCCTCTCCATTTTTCCCGAATTATTCGTCTTTAACCTGTCGACACTCTGTACAAACAGGATAATTGATGGATGATCCCCAGTACTGATTACCTGTTTTATAGTGGGCCGTTTCATCTGGCTCTTCTCCTGCCTGGCCTGGAATACAACTGAAAATTTGTGTTCTTTGGTTAACACCTGCTGACTCTGTTTCTGGGTCAGACCGAATCCAACATGCAATTCCATAGTAGTTTCCTCTAGTGCGTTGTCGGTAGTAACAGCAGAGCAAGAGACTTCGTTGATGACATTGAAGTCACCGTCTTGGACTGAATCAGTTGTTCCAACACACATTCCTTTAGGAAAGTGTTGCAACTGCTCATGAAAATTAGTGATCCAAAGGTTTCCTCGACCACCTGTAGTGCTTATGATAGCCACTGGCATATGGATTTCCTTTGCTATACTGATTAGCTTTTTGCAATCTACATGCACGTCACCGTCCAACTGATCATCTCGGCTACTGACTGTAACTCTCCTCATTGTTAACGGCGGGATCTCAACATTCTCGACAGCAAACAACATTCCAGGGAAGTACATGTTACGTGTAGACGTCGGAACGTCTTCGTCAATTTGTAGCTCAGATCTTCCACAGTTAATGACAGCCTAGGATGCCTGAAGGAAGTCCCATCCGAGGAAGGCATTATGGCTACATTCTGTTCAAACGACAAAACCAAAAGCCTGCGTCCTGTTGTTGATAGTTATTCTTGCGACACATGTTCCTGCCGGCCCGACGTATTTTCCATTTGCGACCTTCAGCACAGTTGCTTTTGTATCAGAGAACACTATCTACTTTTGTTTGCGGCGGTAGTGATTCACAATACAGAGAAAGAAGCTCCTGAGTCAACTAGTGCCCGGACAGGTTGGCCGTTGATGATGACGTCAGTGAGATTTCCCGACATCTTAGCAACTATCGTCCATGGAGGATTTTCATCTGCAGCGGTCTCATCACTATAGATGGTCGCCTCGCCTAGTCTACCTGAACACGGCGGCTAGGGGAGCGGCTGGTAACTCTGTGAGGCGACGGCGAACGGCGGGGTGTTGGAGAGAGGCGACCAGGTCCAGGATACGACGACGGGCTTTGTCCCGTAGGTCGACAGTAATTATTTGCAGTTGACTGCCATTGAAATGACTGCTACGATTGTTTGTGTCTTGCGGTGTAATAATTCTCAAATACTCCCTACAGTATCGTACGACATGTCCGGGAAGGCCACAATGAAAACATAATGGCGTGTTGCCTTCTGTCCTCTGGATATCTGTCCTTCTGCGAGGCTTCACAGTTCCTGGAGGAGTTGGCTGTGGTCGCGTCGGTCGTTTCCTAAGCTGCCATTTGGTGGATGCGGCGTAAGTCATAGTAGGGTGAGGATATTCTTCACGTCGGGTGTTTCTGGCGAGGTGGACAAGCACTAATGTTTCGAATACCTCGTCCTCAGCAGCGGTGACTCCCTAATGACATACAGGACTGACTTCCATGGCCATAATCTGGTGCTCGCTTGGTCCAACAGTCCCAGCTGTAATAAACTGTTGTAATTCTTCTCTCAGAATTTGTCGTATGAGAGAAGCAAAGTCATGCTGGTCTTCCACAACAGCCATAGGGACTACATTCGGGAGTCTGTCGTACTATTTTCGTCTAACCCTCTGCTGTTGCAAATCTTCAATTTTCTGGCCGTATTGGATAAACTCTTGTGTCGTCGATACGTCTTGTAACAGAAGAGCTTGATACATGTCTTCCGCAATGCCCTTATCAGGTGTGATACTTTATCGGCCTCCGTCATATCCGAGTTAACTAACTTACATAGCGCCAAAACAATTTGTATATACGATTGTGTTGACTCACCATGACGTTGTGCCCTGTTCTTCAGTTGCTCTTCAGATAATCGCACTTACCGCTGATGATCTCCAAATGTCACTTTAGCTCTGTCTGCAATCTTTCCCAACTATCGAGCTTGTCTCCGTTATTTTCAAACCAATGCTGGGCCATCCCATTTAGGTAGAAATATACGTTTGCCAAGCATATAATGTTATCCCACCTATTATACTTGGCGACTCTGTCGAATCCTTTCAGCCATTTATTTGGGTCGTGTACAGCGTCTCCCGAGAATACCGATTGGTGTCTGATGTGCAGCTGGCTGACTGGTGTCTTGGTATCCATGATTCTTTTAATGACACGGACCTTTGGATGGAGGTAGTCTCCTTTGTATTCCGATTCTTGTCCGTGTTAGCGACGGCTCTTACACTGACTAACCGGAGCCATGGTGGTACAGATGTATTGCAGGATACCCGGCAACTCCACGAGAAAGTGTCATGATGGTAGTTCGGTCTTCAAAGGCTGGTCGTTCAGAGAACACAACACTTTAGACTTAGAACACTCTTATTACTAACACAAGCGTACCGTCAGTACAGACTGACTCCTGATTGGAGTGCTCCGCTATTTATACATAGAAAGAATTATGTGAAACCAGCAGACCAATTTTGACAGAGATGGATAATTTTTATCATTTCGTAAAAATAATAATAATAATAATAATAATAATATAAGTAAATAAATAAATAAAATCGCTAGTTTCACTCACATTCTTTGATATTTTTCACGAAAATTCGAAAAATTACCCAGCTCTTTCAGATTTGTACTACTATTGTTGAACGTAAGAATATAAATTTAATGAACTTAGTGAATGACTAAATTCACGAGGTGAACATATTTAAAGGTTAATGTATAAAATTATTCATTTTCTGCTTGAGCAACCCTAAGCTTTTTATGAATTAAATGTTAAAGGTTAATGAATAAAATTATTTAGTATCTCCTCTAGCAGCCATAACGTTATTTTGAATTAATATTCGTTCTTGTTTTCTCTGTGCATATTTAGCCATAATTCTACCACACTCACAAGTAACTTTAATTTGCTGGTAATTATGAGCACAATCTTCACATATATTTCGATGTCCCCATCCTGTTTGTTTCCATTCTTTATAAATTTAATAATATCTTTTTAATGGTGTCCATTTAATGATTAAAAAAATAAATTGATTTTCAAAAAATGCGAAACATCCTCCAAACGTCCTACACATATTTTCTGTGTTTCGGACTCCTCTGACCCTATGTACACAGCGCTTCACGAAGACTAACTTCTGAATTATCAGAAGTGCTTCATTAATTCGTGCTGTTACTAAGCCAAATGGCTGGCACGTTACACACATAACGTTTTTTGACCTCAGGTATGGCCTCTCCCTTTGGTCAACGTTTGTGTCAAGTTTGACTGATGTACAAGTGATCGCAAATCGTATTTAGAGTTGGTATTCAACAGGAGAAGTTGTTTCAAAATTATTGATTTTCCTTTGTTGATTTCAGATGTAAATAACTAACGTTGGTAACACTTGACCAGCCGAGAGGCAATCTGTTTAAAGCAGGAGAAGACTCCTGCAGATAAAAAGGAACAAAATTATTTAATATTTTGAGAATAAAAAGTAAGTTATACCACTTGGATATCTCTCCGAGTGCAAATAACGTCTCGCTACTCTCAATAAAATGTCTGAAGCAATCAACATCTATTTAGTGGGGATAAAATAAATGGAACACCTGATATGGACGTGTTTCAAAGGCCACTGGACAACTACATAACTTTACTTATGAAGCCACGAAAATCGAGGCGCTGTTCTGCTAAAAGTGAGCAAGGTCACAAAAAAGGTGCTGTAGAGCCAAAAGTGTTGCACTTCGATGCGAAGGCTCCTGGGTTCGAGACCATCAGGTTTGTAAATAGTGTACAAGTACTTTCTATAACTATGTAGTAATACTTTTCCAAAAGTTTCTAATGGTGTATACACATTGTGTAAACCTCCGTCTCGAGTTAGTTCTTCTGTGGTCTTTCCTTTGTGTTACAAATGCTAAATGATTTCAAACCAATATTCTTCATTTAACTAATTACGCCCTACGACATCGCTGTGACAATGTGTATGAATAACAAGTAATAATGTTAACAGAAGGGAAGAGTGCTCGAGTTAAAGAGACAGTGCGGAGAGAACGCAGAGTGATCTGTTACTGTTCAGTATGTGAGTTTAATAAACAAAATCAGAAATGCAAGTAAGATTAATACGTGGGATTAAACTAAATGTGGAAATGTATCATTGGTAAGATTCTTTGAAGAAAGTAAAGAAAGAAAAAGTAGTTGATAAGCGGTATTGGAATAAGATAAGCATTAAACTAAGTACCAAAACTAGGAGAACAATATAAAAAAAAACTGATACATTTGAATGCACATTATGGAATATTGCAATGACTATGTGTAAGCAGAAAATCACATAAGAAAAGAGCATTCCTTTCTAAAAGCAGTACTCCAGTGACATATGTATGCCCTAACCCCAGAAAGAAAGAAAATTGTGGCAAAGTAATTCAGAATTAAACCGGGATATACCACAAGAACTCCAAGTGTGGTGTTACACGATGATACTTACCTGATCTGATGTGAAACTAAGATTTAGTCCAAAGAATCGGAGAGAAAAGGCGTTTATAACAAAAGCAGATTAGACTTTGGGAAGAGAGACATGCAAATATGTGGAACAGATGAACGAGGACGTTGTACGTTAGATGCTAACTTGAGGTTAAGGAGTTGACACAAAAGTGGTCGCCTAAGACAAGCAGAAAAGCTCAGTCATTACCTTTTTAGCTGCCGGCAGATAAGTAGTAGTCGCGGCTTTCTACAAATGAAACTGTCTTTTGACTAGAAGCAACATGTAGTATCTTAACTTTTGCCTGCGCGTTTTCGTTTCATTTTGCAAATTTATACTGTGCTCTCCTGCATATTAGATTCAAATTTGCGTTTTAACAAGAAGTGTAGGCTTTCTTTGAGTGCATCGCAATTGTAGTTTTGTTTTCTCGGCATTGTAACCATGAATAGGGATTGTGACTGCTGTGTGGGGTTGCAGTCTGAGCTGGTGACACTTCGCTCTCATCTTCGGGCTGTGGTAACCTCCGTTGCACAGCTGGAGGCTGCGATCTAGGTGCGTGGCCATTAGAGGGGACCGAACGGCCTACAGTCGTCTCCACCGATCGGCCTGCAGCAGCGACATGCCCTGATACTGGGAGCAATGAGGCAGACACCCCACTCGTGGATTCGTGGAAGGCAAGACATTCCGGGAGACCGATCGTGAGGCCTCCCTGGTTCGCCTTGCGAACAGCTTTGAGGCGCTATCTGTTCATGACAAAGTTCCTGAGCCGGATGGTGTCTCTCATCCTAAGATCACAACTCACCCTGTAAGATCCGGGCTTTAAAAGAGAGTAGGTTTGCTTGTTGTTGGGAGCTACAACGTGAGGCGGGTGATGGAGCCCCTTAGAGAGATGGCTGCCAAGGGGGGAAAAGAAGGCCATCGTTCGCTCCGTGTGCATACCGGGTGGAGTCATTCCAGATGTGAAATGGGTCCTTGCGGATGCCATGACAGGTACGGGGTGCAGCCAACTGCAGGTGGTGGCACGCGTCGGTACTAATGATTTGTGTCGCTTCGGATCTGAAGAGATTCTATCGGGTTTTGAGCGGCTGTCTGAATTGGTAAAAACTGCGTCTTACTTACAAGATAAAAGCAGAGCTCACTATCTGCAGCATAATTGACAGGACCGACTGTGGACCTCTGGTACAGATCCGAGTGGAAGGTCTGAATCAGAGGCTCAGACGGTTCTGCGACCGTGTAGGCTGCAGATTCTTCGACTTGTGCCATCGGATGGTGGCGTTCGGGGTTTCGGTGAATAGGTCAGGAGTCAACTACACGCAGGAAACGGGTACACGGGTAGCGGGGGCTGTGTTATGTGGACTGGGCGGTTGTTTTAGTGTAGAGTGCTTTGCTGAAACACTAAATAGGGTTTCTCAAAGGGTGCAGGTCGATCACAAGAAAAATATATATCTAGGAACTATCGGTATAACAGATGTGAATGTCGTAGCTGCGTCGGGAAAGTACCAGAACTCCCAGAGTTAATAGAAAGCACCGAAACACGTATCATTAGAGGTAGCGAAAGTTGCTTTGAGCCGGAAATACGTTCAGCAGAAGTATTTGTAAAATATATAACTGATCAGAAATCATAGATTAAATAAAATAGTTGGAAGCGTGTTTATAGCTGTCAACAGTAGTCTTTCGTGTACGGAAGTTGAAGTTGATAGCTTCTGTGAGCTATTATCGGTAGAAGTTAATAATTGGTTCCTTCTACTGGCCTTCAGCCTCTGACGATACAGTAGCAGAAAGCTTAAAAAAGAATTGCAAACACGTATCCGACTCACACAATAATGGTAGGCGGTGATATTAATTAACCCTCAATCAGTTATTGAAATTATATTTTCAAATCCGGAGGAACGCATACTAGTGCGAAATTGTATTCAACGCATTCTCTTGGAATTACTTCGAACAATTAGTTTATGAGCCAACTAGAATTGTAAATGGATGTCAAAACACACTTGATCTCTTAGCAACAATACAGGTATTAGTGAACACAGAGCTGTCGTAGCGATATTGAACATCGGAAGTCCCAAAACCAACAAAAATAGACGAAAAGTATATATGTTCGGAAAAGCAGATAGAAATACACGAAACTGCTTCTTCAAAGATAATTTCGACTCGTTCCAAACCCTAAACGAAAGCGTAGACTTGATGTGGCTCAAATTCAAAGAAGTGGTATCGACAGCAATTGACAGTTTTATACCAAATAAATTAATAAAAGAAGGTGATCCCCTTGGTACACAAAACAGCTCAGGACACTATTCCAAAGGAAACAGAAAATGCATGCTAAATGTAAACGAAGACAAAATCCCCAGGATTGGCGATCATACCCAAAACCTCGGAATTTAGCGAGGATCCCAATGCGAGATGCCTACAATCTTTTTCACAACGTAACTCTTTCTTGAAAGGTGACTGAAAACCCTAATAGATTTTGGTCATATGATAAATATATAGGGGCAAACCATGAACAATCCCTACGTAATCGTAATGGCGATCCTGTAGATGATAGCGCTACTAAAGCAGAGTTACTAAACATAGCCTTTACCAACTCATTCACCAGGAATCAATGATAGAAGGACTGGGCGGTAGGGAATTGAATATCATTCGTTATATAAGCTTATTTTAAACAACGTTTATTACGAAACCTAAGTAATAGTTTTAGAACTCACAACGAAATATTGAGACATGACTCTTTATCAAAATGTTTTTTGATATAGACTCGAAACCCAGAAAGGGAGATGTTACAATTAAGGAATACAATGATTAGCACAAGAACTGGCAATAATAAATTTATCTCCCTTGTGTATAAAGGTCTGTTAAACCATTTAAGGAAAAGCACTTCAAAATTATATACCCAAGATTAAGCAAGGAACATCAGGGTACAAAAGCACATCCAACAACTTACACGCTTTAAGTAAGATGAGCTTTAGAACAAGTAAACGAAAACTGTAGGAAAATCTAAATATGAACAGTGCGCGCTTGTCTTCCTTTGGGTCCGTCAACGCGCTTAGCACATAGCGTTCCTCGTGACGTCACCATGTGTCTCACGTCAGCGGCTGCCGCACAGTTCAACAACAAGCGTCCGTACATGTACAGGTAATTGACTCTAAAACACAAAGAGATATAATTCAGCTTTAAGATACAAACACATAAAACTAAGACCCTGAAGCATTTCGCGTACCTCCCAATGAAACAGATTGAGCTGAAGCGAAACTCAGAACTTTAATAAACAAAAGATTTTCAAAAAATACCTTAAGCCCTTTTTCCTACATTTTGGGATTAGCCAACCACTAATCATCAATAAATTACAAATTGTAAATTACGAAACACCAATATTGTCTCAATTACGAAAAGACACAAACAACATTCCCTTGGGAAAATGAGTCTACCTTGATTTCAGGAAGGCTTTGTATACTGTACCCCACAAGCGGATTCTTAGGAAATTGCGTGCTTATGGAATATCTCCCCAATTGCGCGATTGGATTCACGATTTCCTATCAGAAAGGACACAGTTCGTTGTAATTGACGGTAAGTCATCGAGTAAAATAAAAGTAATATCTGGCGTTCCACAAGGAAGCGTTATAGGTCCCCTACTCTTCCTCGTGTTTATAAACGATTTAGGAGACAGTCTGTATAGTTCCTTTAGACTGTTCGCGGATGATGCTGTCGTTTATCGGTCAGTGAAGTCAACAGAGGATCATAAGGAACTGCAAAGCGATTTAGACAAAATTTCTGCATGGTGCGAAAATTGGCAATTAACACTAAATAAAGAAAAGTGTGAATTAATACACATGACAACTAAAATAAATCCGCTGAACTTCAATTACGCGATAAATCAGTCAAACCTTAAGGTCGTAGATTCTACCCAATACCTAGGAGTTAATATTACGAACAACTTTGAATGGAGAGAACACATAGAAAATATTGTGGGGAAGGCGAACCAAAGGTTACGTTTCATTGGCAGAACGCTTAGACGATGCACCAGCTCCACCAAAGAGACTGCCTACATCACACTTGTGCGTCCTCTCCTGGAGTACTGTTGCCCATTGTGGAACCCTTCCCAGGTGGGACTGACGGAAGACATTGAGAAGGTTCAGAGAAGGGCAGCTCCTTTTGTTTTATCACGTTACGGGGGGGGGGGGGGAAGCGTCGCGGATATGTTGCACGAATTGGGGTGTAAATCATTAAAAGAAAGACGTTATTCATTGCGGCGTGATCTGTTTGCGAAGTTTCAATCACCGACTTTTACTTCTGAAAGTCAAAATATTTTGCTAGCACCCATCTACTTAGGGAGACATGACCATCCCAATAAACTACGAGAAATCAGATCGAAAACGGAACGACTTAGGCGTTCTTTCTTCCGGCGCGATATTAGAGAATGGAACGGTAGAGAAAAGTTATGAAAGTGGTTAATGAACCCTCTACCAGGCACTTGAATGTGATTTGCAGAGTATCTATGTAGATGTAGATGAACCATAAGACTGCGAATCATTGTACCGAGCGCCTGCTCCTGAAAACACCCACGCAAATCATTTCCAACAGTTGGCGCCATAATGACCAGGTCTTATCCTACTTAACCAGGAATGTAAACCTGCAATTACACTGATAACTGCACGCCAGAGAACTTGCCATAATACACACTTTTAGGCGAAAGTTTCAAATGTTTGTCATCCAGTGCAATCGGAGAGTATCCGCACTGTGGTGACAAGAGAATCTCAATACAAGTTACTGCCCAGCTTGGCAGCAAGTAAACACCGAAGGCGGCCTTGTCTCTGTAGCGACGACTTGCTTCTAA
Organism: Locusta migratoria; assembly: GCA_026315105.1. NCBI lineage: Eukaryota > Metazoa > Arthropoda > Insecta > Orthoptera > Acrididae > Locusta > Locusta migratoria. Next base: position 596,738,802 of record CM048746.1, on the reverse strand, counting down.
TTTCTCTCCTCCTGTCTTCCGGTCAGATCGTCCCTTTAACTTGCTGCTTCCAACGTACTGTCAGAACACGCCTCGCGTGCCCGACGGACAAACACGACGGCCACACATTATACAACGGAACGAGCCCCACGACCCAGCTGAACAGCCAAGCTGCAACTTTCGTCCGCCACGACGTCACTGCATTTATCCTTCGTCACAGACCAGCGCCCGCACCCTCCCAGTACCATACCCACACTGGTCCGTCGTCACCACTCAAGTCCCTCGACCCCGCCAAAGATAACATGTCCCAGAGCCAGACGTGAGGTATCGATCGCGGAATGGCTCAATAATGTTACTAGTGAGGATCAGATCGGGTACTAAAGTGATGTCGCAAGCTACTGGAAGATAACACAGAGAGACAAACAACGTTTTTCGTATGATAATCACTAAAATAGGAATGACTGATGGTATTTCCAGTGAATAATTGTGTATTAACATTTAATTGAAAATAAAGTTTCTTAGGATGATATGAAGTTTTCAAGAAACGTAATTCACAATTATTTGAACAATTAACTTCTCTTACCAAAATGTGTAATGGGCAGAATGACTGAATAGCAGCGTCTACTTGCTTTACACCAATTTAATTACTTTATTTACATTTGACGCTTCCGTGTCGTGATTGACGTTGTTAATTGTCAGAACTGAATCTTACAACTGCTGCTCAGGGAGGAATGACGGCTTTGTCTGACACTTGGCACACTGTACCATGCCCTGCGGTGTCGGCTGGTTTGTTGTGTACGTCGGAACGAATATTTCTACCTCTTTCAACCTTCATTAACCTCTGTCAATTTTGGACTCTCACCAGGTTTTAATTATATCAAGGACGCCTATCTACCCTAGTCTCACTCCTAGCATGATACGTTGGTCAAATAACCAACCCACTGCGATGCCACTCAGTATGCGCATTCAAGCGTTGATTTGTACTCTTCGTATGTAGTTTCATCAGACATTAAGTATCATTGCCAATACAGTGAACACCACGCAGTCTTAAGTGAGCTCCACTTGACTATTATTTAGATTAACTTCAGACAGTGCTCCCCCACAGTGAAATCTTGCGGTGGTGTGTTTGTGTGCAGTCACTCTAAACACTGAACTGTGCATAAGCGCATGGTATGTGCTTTCGCACTCAAGAGCGTCATGTTGGTTAGCCAAAAGAATCGCCTGTTCGCTGAAGTATATCTAGGAGCCTTACCTCTCTTGTCCATATCACCACGTTGTAGGTATTGCGTATATAGCGAGTGATCTCTTTTAAAAATTGCATGGAACATAGTTTAAACTAGGCAACAGTCATACAGTTAATACATTTGTTATCATCCCGTATTTGCTTAGGAATGATCTGATTTGGTCAATTATAGACACTACGCCTACAATGAATTGTATCATTATCTTACACCGTGACCTCCCTGGTCACCTAATTATCCCTTTCAGCGTGATAAGCTTCCTTGTTCAATTCTGCAACAAACGTGCCCGGGAAATACCTTGACTCGCTTGGGTCATAGTGAAAGGAGATTTTATTAGTGTCTCTGCCAGCAAGCCACTTCTCGTCGTCTAAGGCAGCTCGCTTACAAAAACTGTACTTTTATGGTGTGTGTCAACCAGTAATTGCTTCAGCGTCTAATTTAAATATGTCATTGCACCGGGGACATGATTCTGCTATTTTCATATGAAATGTACTTCTTGTTGTTGTTGTTGTGGTCTTCAGTCTGGAGACTGGTTTGACGCAGCCTTACTCTATACTGAGAAAGTCTCTTCATCTCCTCATAAGAACGGCAACCTACATCCATTTAAATTTGCTTAATATATTCATCTCTTGCGCTCCCTTTGCGATTTTTAGCCCACACACTTCCCTCCAACGCTAAATTCACCATTCCTTCAAGTCTAAGAATGTGTCCTACAAAGTCTTTTAGTCAAGGTTTTCCAGAAATTCCTTTTCTCCACAATTTTATTCAGAACCTCCTCTTAGTTACGCGATCCACCCACCTAATCTTCAGCATTCTTCTGTAAAAAAGCACATTTCAAAAGCCTGTATCCTCTTTCTGTCTGCACTGTTTATCGTCCATGTTTCACTCCCATTAAAGGCAACACTTTACACAAATGCCTTCAGAAAGGACTTCCTTATACTTAAATTAATATTCTGTGTTAACAAATTTCTCTTTTTCAAAAACGCTTTTCTTCCCATTGCCATTCTGCATTTTATATCCTCTGTATTGCGACCATCATATGTTAGTTTACTACCCAAGTAACAAAACTCATTTACCACCCTTATTTATTCGTTACCTAATTTAATTCCTTCAGCATCGCCTGTTCTTCTAAGACTGCATTCTATCATCCTTGTTTGCTCTTGTTAATGTTCATCGTATGTGCTCCTTTCATGCACTGCAACTCTGATAACTGTTGTCTGGTTTTTATAAAAGTTGTAAATAACCTTCCGTTCCCTATATTTTACTCCTACTGATTTCAGAATTTGAAAGAGTGTATTCCAATCAACAACGTCAAAAGCTATCTCCAAATCTACAGAAGCTAGAAACGTAGGTTTGCCTTTCCTTAATATATCTTCTAACATACGCCATAAAGTGAGGATTGTCTCCAGTGTTCCTACATTGGTCTTCCCCAAGGTCGGCTTCTACCAGCTATTACATTCTTCTGTAAATAATTAGTGTTAAAATTTTGCAACCTTCACTTATTAGACACCTGTCTGCACCTTCTTTCTTTGGAATGGGGTTTATTAAATTTTTCTTAAAGTCTGCAGGTATTTCTCCTGTCTCGTACATCTTATGCACCAGGTGAAATAGTTTTGTCATGGCTGGCTCTCTCAAAGACTTTAGTAGTTCTGAGGGAATGTCAACCGCTCCAGGGGCCTTGTTACGACTTAGGTCTTTAAGTGCTCTGTAAAATTCTTCTCTCAGTATATTATCTCCTATATCATCTTCATCTACGTCCTCTTCCCTTCCAACAATATTGTCTCTAAGTTCATTTACTTTGTAGAGCCCCTCTATATACTCTTTCCAACTTTCAGCTTTCCCTTTTTTGCTGAGAACTGGTTTTCAATCTGAGTTCTTGATATTCATACAGCTGCTTTTCTTTTCTCCAAATGTTTCTTTTATTTTCCTTTAGGCAGTATTTATCTTTTCCCTATTTATACAATCTTCTACAGACTTGCATTTACCTTCTAGCCATTCCTGCTTAGCTATTTTACATTTCATGTCAATCTCATTTCTTGGTCCTCGGTACTCCATTTTGCTTGTGTCATTTACTGCATGTTTATATTTTCTGCTTTCATCAATTAAATTTAGTATTTCCTGATATATCCAAGGACTTTTTGGAGGTCTTTCCTTTCTACATATTTTGTTCCCAGCTGCTTTCAATATTTCATCTCTCAATGCTACCCATTATTTACTGTTTTATTTCCCCCCTTTCTGTCAATTGTTGCCTGAAGCTCCCTGTGAAATTCTGACGAACTTCTGGTTCCGTCAACTTATCGAGGTCCCATCTCCTTATTTTTCTACCCTTTTGCTGATTTTTCAGTTTCAGCCTACAGTCCATAACCAATAAGTTATGGTCAGAGTCTATATCTGCTCTTGGGTATTCTTACAGTTTAAATCCTGGTCCCGAAATCTATGTGTTAGCATTATAAAATATATCTGGTACCTTCGTGGTCTCTTCCATGTATGCAACCTTCTTTCACGATTCTTAAGCCAAGTGTTTGTTATGATTAAATTATGTTCTGTGCAAAATTGTACCGGGCGATCTCCTCTTTTATTCCTTTTGCTCAGATCATATTTACCTACTAATATACTTACTGTTGTCAAAAATAGTTGTATCCCATCCAGTTTATGCTCAAACAGATCATCTCGATGAGTAGAATAAGATGATGAGGACAGTTTTGTCTGAGTGTTTGTTAAAACTGAGGAAACATTAACAAATAATTTCTCTTTTAAAAATTATTTTTCTGCCATTCCTAACTATACAAGATAATTTTCTGATTCTCTGTTTTTCTTTATCCACTAATGATGAAGTTGTGTCTTATTTGACAGTAAAATTTTACTTTTACAAAAAATTTAATTATTATAATTGGCATTATGTGTTTCTCTTTTCCTTCTAAAACAACTTCTTCAAATATTACTACTTTTTTCATTTTGTGAATGTACAGTGATAATATATGCCACTTTTTATTGTTTATACTACATCAGCTATGAATAAATTCTGCAAGACATTCATGGTGTTCATTTGTTTCTATTAGACTTAATTTTTAGTTATTTGTGTTTATGTTTTAACTGAAGAATGAAGACACCTATTTCTCACTGCTATCCTCGATTTCTAATTGAATTTTTTTTAATTCTTTAATTTATATTAGAGGCATTTGTATTTTATTTTTCATAAACTACTGAATTTAATAATCCTAAATAACTTTACAAAAATATAGAGAACATATTTTTAATGTAACATAATATTTCATACAACACTGAGAAAAAATTACAGAAACTGTTTCACAATAACTATCGATCTACACCTCATTGTTTTTAAAACACATACCAAATGTGCACTTTTCACTTTGTACTCTGTCTTTTTTTTTCTTTACTTACATTTTCTCTGTTCTGTTACAGATGCGATGTTTTCTCGTTCGATGGTCGGCTGTGGAATCACGTCAGCTGACTTTTGTGTGCTGTGTGAGCAACACAGACGCATTCGATGCTGTGTTACGTTGTTGCTGAGGCACAATATACTGCAAGTGTGCCTTAGGTTGACAGAAGTTGTATTGATGATATGACGTCATTCCCTTGTCACATCAGGATCGGTATGACATCTCAATGTTATTAGAATAATATCCTTTTTTTTTTTTTTTTTTTTTTTTTTTTTTTTTTTGGCGAAGGATTGTAAGTTCGAGACTCACATGGGTTATTACATCTATTTCATTTATTTGTGTATGTAAACATATCAATCTGCAGTGATGATAAAAGACATTATCAAATATTTTAGGATGGGAGAGAAAGGTATCTTGCTTTTCCTTCCCAACTCTTTAGTTCTTCTTTCATTCTTGTCTTCTTTCTTCTCCTTCTTTCTTGAATTTTACTTTCTTGGACTCTTCTTTCCTTCCTAGGCTAAGTATCGTGAATTTTCTTTAAGGAAAATAAAGGATTAATAGAATGTGGCTGCCTTTCCACCTGTGTTTTGAGATAATTTTAACTTTCAATCATCTGAAGATCTGCAGTAAGGGAACAACATAATTATTCTTTCTACTCTTGTTCGTTGCGTACTATACCCATGAAAATATAAAATGTCCATAACATACAATATTCTTGTGAAGTCCAACTGTAATAGAACAAGCATATCCATAGTGCACTGGTCTTAAAGTCATTTAAAGGGAGTTGCAGGCAAAAATTCGAAAATTTTCACATTTTACAAAACATGCCCTAGAATATTATTTATTCTTTCCTGCACAAAATGGTGCATAAATCATCTGTGTGTGACATACAAAAGTATTTAATTATTAATTTTTAAGTCTTAGATGCGTATCTGCGAGATCATCAAATTTCGGGCGTGCATCTGTTTGTATGTGAATATCTCGGAAACTGCATTTTATAGAAGGCTGTGATTTTCATCTCTGACAGAAAACACGTGGCGCTCGCCGTTAGTCACACTGTTTGTATGTGAATATCTCGGAAACTGCATTTTATAGAAGGCTGTGATTTTCATCTCTGACAGAAAACACGTGGCGCTCGCCGTTAGTCACACTGTTGTTTCGCTGTCGCTTGGCAATTGTTTGTTTCTTTTGTGTGAAGCAGTGACTTTCGACGTAATATCAATATGGCTAGAAGTGCTAGTCTCTTCAAGAAACGTAAGTTTGGTGAACCTAGCACCACCACATAAAAAAATTCAGAGGTATAATAATGTTATAGGAGAATCTGTTGACTCAGTCGTTTCCCTGTCAATGAAGGCCGCAACAAATAAAACTGTTGAAATGAACAAAGGAAACATTGATATACAATTTGCGTTTGACAGGACATGGTAAAAGTGTGGTCAAACACTGAAAAACTCAGTGGCCACAATCACAACTGTAGACACAGGCAAAATAATTGATTTTGAGGCACTTACAAAACATTGCTACGGCTCCTGTGACAAAAATGGAAAAGATGAACATGAAAGCTGCCAGAAGAATGATGAGGGAACTAGCAGAGGAATGGAAGCTGGTGCTGCAGTGAAAATGTTTAGTCGACCACTGCAGCAAAGGGGTGTCCTATACCCCCAGTTCCTTGGGGATGGAGATTCTAAGGCGTATAAGTGTGTTGTTGAAGTAAATCCATGTAAAATGTTGTGATATTGGAATGTGTTGGGCAGGTGCAAAAGAGGATGGGCACATGTGTCAGAAAATTAAAAAATCTCTTCGCACCACCAGTCTGATAGCAAACCACTTAGAGGTCGGCTGACTGATAAAACAATAGATCAGCTCCAGCAGTATTATGGAATGGCTATCAGAAATAACGGAAATGATTTAGAAAGTATGAGGAAAGCAGTCTGGGCCACATTCTTCCACAAACATTCAACAGATAGAAAACCGACACATTCACTCTGCCCACCTGGACCTGATTCTTGGTGTAAATTCTGGAAGGCTGAAGTTTGAGGAGTGCCTGTTGTGCAAGCAATAAAACCAACTTATAGGGACCTAGCTCACCCAGATCTCTGAAAGTGTCTACATGGGCGAACACAGAATCCTAATGAACCATTCAGTAACACTTATCTGGACACGAAAGACCAGAAATGTTTTTGTAGGACTCAGTACACTCAAATGGACAGTTAGTGACACTGTATTAACATTGAATGATGGAAATATCGCAAGAATAAGAGTTCTAAAACATATTTACATCACTCCAGGCTACCATACTGTAAAAGGCTTAAAGTTATTGGACAATATAAGGCACAGCGTGCAGTGGAGTTCACCACCAAAGAAGCAAGATCAGTCAGAAGGAAGAAGCTTTTGGAGAAGGAAACTGTCAAAGATGGTGATTCTGACTATGTTGCTGGGTGTTTTTGAGACTTTATTTAAAATTATAAGTCAATTTTTGTCATTTTAAACTTTAAAAGCTATTTTCTCAAAATGACATTTTGTATGATTTATGTTCCTTTATATCAGAAACTACTTGTGTTAGCTATATGAAACTTTGTCACCTATTTCAATACAATATATTGTATCTACTGAAGCACAATCATAGCAATAACTTGAACAGAAGGTCATCTAGGGCATTATGTGTACAATTATATATATATATATATATATATATATATATATATATATATATATATATATATATATATATATATATGGTTCAGTAGATGTAAATAACATTGATAAGACAGCTTAAAAAATTTTACAGTGTTATCTTTATTGGTTCCATAGATAAAGGTACATGAAATAGGCTAAATTAACATTGGCCGCATAGGTCCTACAAACTCCCCTTAAAAAATTTATATGTGTTTCTTTGTACGAAGATATTTATAAGATATGAATATAGTAAATGTAGTATGCAGGATTTGTCACATTTTTATTCTTTTAGCAGATCGATTTCCAGTATTTCTGGATCCAGGATGGCTGCGACAGTCTCCCCGTCACTGTGCTCGCTGGTGTTACAAATAAGGGCAGTATATGTCTACACTTATTTCATGTCTTTGAATCTGGAAATTGTTTGAAATACACATTATTATTTCCAATGTAATTACCTGATAATTCATTCCATGGTGGAACGTGTGCTCATCAACTGTTGTATTATTTATACATGGATTTAGTTTTCGACCACTGTGAAGTCATAATCAATGCTAAAATAAATACAAAGGAACCAGCTGGATAAAATACGTGTCATGTTATAAACCTGTTGTACAAGTGTTCATAACAGTGAATGATAAAATACATACGCCGGCCGTGGTGGCCGAGGGGACTGAGGCGCTTCAGTCACGGTCTGCACGGCCACTACGGAAGGGGGTTCCAATCCCCCCTCGGGCATGGATATTTGTGCCGTCATTAGTTGTAGGTAGTTCATACGTAGTTTGTAAGTTTAGGGACTGATGACCCCGTAGTTAAGTCCCTTAAGCTTAACAAACATTTGAACATTTTTCGAAAATACATACCTTAAGATTATACCACGTAAAACAGTTCGACCCCTATTTGGAGGCTACGTTCATACTGATGCAGTTATCACAACTCTTACACAACTGACGTCAGCTTTCGTCATTGGCGACTGTGGTGCCCTCTTTAAAAGTTCTTACACCAAAAATTGTATTTGTGGTATGTTTAATGTAGCAATAGTTGTATTATATTATAACTTTAATAGGCATTTTTACTTTAAAATGTTCTGCATTAATAAATATAATTTACCTTTTATATGTGACTGGTGGTAATAACTTAATGTCTTAAATCGTTGTTGCCAACAATGTAACAATACAGTAACAATTTGAAAAAACTTTTCAAAAAATTGTTGATCTATTAATAATCTCTTTTACAGTCAACATCATGAAATCAAATAGTGTCAGTTTTACATATTGTAACTGTAGTAATAAGTACAGTCTGAAGATGGTGTTGTGACTTGGTAACCAACGTCTCTCACAACTACTGTCTTAGATAGTTTATTATATAAAACATAGTTTCCTCTTCAGATTTGCGTTAAATACGTTCCTTGCCTTGTCATTTTGATTACTCTTCGTATTTTTCATCTGCTTAAATTTTTCCTCTTTAAACGTAAATTTCAAGTCTCAAAATCGCTTAGAATCCCTCTGCTTCATTTTTTCTTACTGTCACTGTTGGTATTGTACAAACAGCTCAATCCAACATAGACGTACTAATTCCCCATTGCTGTATTATCTGTCTAAGCATTGGTTCTCTTTATCCATGTCTTAAAAAAAAGACACTTCTCTTTCCTGAATTTTCATATGGTGCCATTACAACAACTAGTTCCTAATTTTATTTTGTGCAGCTTTCGACTCACGTCTTCCAAGAAATGCTGTCCAAAATTGTTTAGATGTTGTACAGGTTTGCGCTTTTCTTTGCATAGAATTTTCCATTAGGCCATCCAAGTGTGTGCATAGAAAATCCAATCTGTGTACTATGATCCGTTGGTTTGGTGTGCCAACTTGAAGCTGGTCAATGAATGTTCGAGCGTGAATACTGCTACCTTGCTGTTCGAAATTTTCGTATCTCCAAACGCTCAAAAAGTGATCTGTATCATATCTAGTCAAGCCTCCAAGCTGTGGAAGCTGTGGTTGATTCATCATCTCAAACATCCTATCACCGAATACATTTTTTGCCTGTTCTGCAGCAACTGGATACTCACCTGCATATTACCTGTGGCATAATATGTGTTCGTATAGAAATGCTGTAATGGCTGCGAAAGTGGTGCTCATTAGTCTCTATTCTTAACGCCTGTGGTACTGCAAAAGTACTAGTATCAGACTGCGTTTACCAGTTTATTCTCCTGTCTCTCAATACATATTGGCAATCTGTACACTTCATGATTCTCTACAAATTGTATTCGATTCTGTGGCGTGTTATATGTTAATTTCGAAACAACTCTCGTCCATCTTGTTTTCATGGGTGTTACCTCAGTGTTTTTTCTTCCTGTAACGCCTTTATTTGTGCCTGTTCCTGTACTGAGTTTTTACCTGAGGTGTCAGTAGATTCACATGTACAATTTGTTTGTATCTTCACTTCGACCGTTGATCATCACTGTCCTATGTTTTTTCCAACTGATCCTTAGTCGTTTGAATATCACTGATTCGCTGATCATATCTCATTAATGGTACCTTCATTACGTTTACTCTGAATAGACTCTTATTCCATAGTTTCTATTGCACTAGATGTAATCTTTTTTGTGAAACATTCAACCTTTTTGTCGACTTTTACTGCGTTCATTTGGACTTCATATACAACAGTGCGTATTTCCTACCGACTTTTTGATAATGCTTGTATTTTTCCATCGCCGCTTTCCCATTCTTGATTATCCGAGTGATGTGGTTATCGATCCTTCCAATGCCATCTTCCAACTAAACGTTTACCTGTTGCATATCCTGTTTCCATTCATGACTATCCTTTTACAATTCATTATTGTATTTTTCCCATTCTTCATTCACTCTTGTTATCTGTTTCTTTAAATTATTTGCATTGGCAGTTATACTTGCCGTTATAATATTCTTCATGTGTTTTAGTATTTCCATTACACATTGTGCATACTGAACTATGTGCACAAGATCTACCATTCTCCATACTATCAAGCACGACATTACTGCACTGTACTGTAATGTCTCTAAATACTCTGAATGCAACAGTCTGTGTTGTCATCCATTCTCCTTGTGTTGAGGACTCGTTGCATCTGTCACTGAAACCAGAAATGGCACATGTAACTCTGCAACTGGCCCTGCTGTAGTGTTTGTATTAAGTGTAGATGTACAGTCGTGTTTGTTATGGAACCATTACACAGCGCTCGTAACTCCCCAAAATTATTATGTCCCTGTTGAGACATTTTATGATTTATGTATATCTTTTCTTTAGTCAACAAACCGTTTGTGTGTTGACCGTATTGACACGTGTTCCGGTCCTAAATATGCAGCACAGAAAGGAGTGTCCTGTGCACTTCTCGCCTCTCAACTTCCCCATCTCTTACTTGGTCTGTCTGACTCTGATTAAAAAATGGGACTTACGTGAAACTTCATATTCTGGAATTTTTATATCGCTACTTTTATGTTTCTATTCATTAGAATCAGTCTCAAATTTTATTTAATTGCTTTAGAGCCCGCTGATTCTGCTGTTTTCTATCCTGCCTATTCTCCATTAACTCATGAAGCTGCTGTTTCACTGTTGATCCCCAATCATTTTTACTTGTTGCTGACACTAACGAAGCCTTTGCGCCTGTGCCCTCATTAACATTAAAATATCTCGCCATGCCGTTTTTATAAACCATTACATCTATCTACAAAACAGTAGCATCACTAACTCGTTGATCTAACAAACTACAACAACTCTCTAATGCTCTCCAGTCTGCTCTGGAACCGTCTACAACTCTCCTTATGTGTGTTGCAAAAGGAGTAAAAATAATAATTACCTAACTCAACGTTTGTTGAATCCAGCATCAGTGTGCGCCAACCTGCACTTCTGCCGGTCACCTGTAAAGCCTATAAACTAACACCTACTCAAAAATTACAAAAACTCATAAAATATTTTTTTGTTTTCCTACAATTACTGCTTCCTTGCAACCTATGTTTCACCTAACACTACCTTTCTATATGTAACTTCGTAGGCTTTCCCGTCGTGACAAATCTTCGAAGTCTGTGCGGGTTTTCTGCCGGATAATAAAATCAAATTGATTCAATATTTCGACGGTACAGCTGTCCGCCATCTTCAGGAAACTGCTGCTGCTGAGTCCCGCTGAATACTGGAGCAATATCGAAGTACCGCGTTCTACATAGGCGTCGGTCGCGTACACGGCGCATGCGCCGGCCGTCACAGTTGCTACCTCCTAGACAGGGCTGGTGGCGCCGCCCCTAGTGGAACAGGGCACGACGATATATCACACCTTACACTAATCATTCCTAGGTGATGGAATCCGGGACGAACATTGCACTTTGATATTATTTAATAATGGCATCCATGTTCTACTAAGAGGAAACCCCATGTCCCTATTAATTAGATTGTCCGTCACCTGTCTTCCGTCCGCCATCCAAGATTAGGGCATTGCTTGGCTCCGTCAAGATGCGTAGAACATCGCCGCCATACGAGACTATTGCAACCGGATAAATCGGCGGTAGCAGAACACTGTTTAACTGAAGGACACAAGATGATATATGATAAAACCCGCATAGTAACCAATACCTCCGGTTTCTGGAACAGTGTTTACAGAGAAGCCATTTAAATGAGGGTGACGGACAATCTCATTAATAGAGACATGGGGTTTCCTCTCAGTAGAACATGAAATCCATTATTAAATAATTTCAAAATGCAATGTTCGACTCGGATTCCAGCAACTAGGAATGATTAGTGCAAGGTGCGATATCTCGTTGTGCCCTGTTCCACTAGGGGCGGCGCCACCAGCCCTGTCTAGGAGGTAGCAACTGTGACGGCCGGCGCATGCGCCGTGCACGCGACCGACGCCTATATAGGACGCCGTACGTCGATCTTGTACCAGTATTCAGCGGGACTCAGCAGCAGCAGTTTCCTGAAGATGGCGGACAGCTGTACCGTCGAAATATTGAATAGATTTGATATTATTACCCGGCAGAAAACCCGCAGGGACTTCGAATACCTTTCTATACATTTTCAAATTAAATTTCTACAAAATTTGCACCAGGGGTCATAGTATTTCATGGGCGCCCTCTAAACCTGCCAAACTACCCAGACGCATAGTTGTAACCCTCAAGGATGTTTCATATCAGTGCACACTCCGCTGCAGGGTGATAATATCATTTCAGCCACAAATGTTTATTTGTTATTGTATATCAAGATTTCTTTGTGAGTATTATGAACGATAAAATATGCGAAAAACGGGAACAAGTTATCATAAATCTACTCGAATTGCGTATTATATATCAGTTTTACATTTTTCGATCAATAATGTACTACTTACCTTTAAGAAACATGGAATAGAGGAAATAAATATTTCGCTCTTCATGTTGAAGATTACGTGCATACTAAGACTATTCTCACCGTTATTACACATCTTGCGTCAGTGTACAACATTGGCGACTGTAGCGCACTGTCTACATTCTTTATTTACTCGGAATTCCGCTTCTAATGATTTCCTTAATTACTATTTTTATTGTTTTTATAGGGTCACTTTACATTGAAAATCAGTTGCTTGGAATTGTGATCCAATATGACTTCAAAGCATGCCTGACAAAACATTTACTGACATTTTGTTTTTGTTTTGTAGTCTTTTCTTGCTAATTACATCAAAACTGAAGGCATTGGTACGCCTAAATATGTTTAACAGGCTCTCATAGTCAAGGTATGCACCGAATCAAAAATCGGAAGTAGGGAAGACCGGGGCACATTTTCCATAGGGGCAAGTTTTCCAACTCGCTTTAGTTTCGAAACAAACCGCTAGATGGTACCACCGGCGATACTGTAGGAAGCAGCAACAAAGCACTCTTCATTTACGAAAGTTTCATCGTTGTACCAGCAGTCACAACGTCGGCAGGGCTGTTTTCGTCATTTTTGCAAAGGTGAGTAAACTTTCGCGTTTTTATTGAAACTTAAAATAAACATACTAGCGTTAAACCTATTATTTTGACATTGGATGCACTAAAAGTAGGTTTCTTTGTTCACGCAACTGTGCAATTGTTTTGTAAATCGCTTACACGGTTAGTCATGGACGTAGTGTTATAGTTCTGAATATGGCGACGGGGCACTTTTTCCGAGAGCTTATGAGGCACATATACCTTATTGCTTTCAGTCTTACGCCAAGTCTAAAGCAAATGAAAAGTGGGTGCACTGCACGAAATGCAAAAAATAGACGCATGGAGACGGTACGAAAGAGAATGTTGTATTCTTTGTTTGATTACATTGTGATTCAGACAAATAGTATGAGTATTGTTAAAAATGTCTGTATTTGAAAAAAATGTTTAAGGGACATACATTGCAAAACCTTTAAGTACCATTTGTTTTTATTGACTGTGGTTACGTTTGCTATCCTTGTTTTGTAATGTATTGTAAATTCATAATAAAAATACATATTCAGTGAAATCAAGATAATTATCTGTTTTCTACCATTTAAAGTGTTATTGGAAAATTTGCCCCTGTACATTTTAAGTAAGCTGGAAAACTTGCCCCGCATACGGGGCAATTTTTCCAAAGCAACATGGTCAGACAACATCATTTGCTGCCTAGAAGGATATTTACCATTCTCAAAATCATTTGTACAAGAATGTAGATAAAGGTATAGGAAATGTAATGATCCGCTGTTTACCTCAAAACTGATAAAAATAAAAAGTACAAAAATAAAAATGTAAAATGATGGAAAACGTGCCCCGGTCTCCCCTACTTTCCCAGGTAATATATTTTACTTCAAAATACATTACTTCTTCCACCTTGAAAGAAATATCAAAATTTATTACCACAACAAAAGGATGAGGAAACCTTAATTGTCATGGTATGTTCTAAATCAGTTTCTCAGTTTTGACTTGCTGCATTTCGTCTAGAAAAGGAATCATTCTTCAGCAGAGCCTTATGGAGTAACAATTTTCGGCGGCGAATTCATTAAATCGTCCAGCCATTGTCGAAAGTAGCCGACGTTAGTGAACAGGATGACTGAGTCGCCTGAGCACTTAGCTCGCCTCGTTATTGCCACCTGGACGTCTCCAACCATGAGCGGCCCCCCGCTGTCACCAGGACATGCATCATTGCCTTCGTTTGGTTTTGCACAGATGTCGCGTTTAGAGATGTGCACAGGTGAGCCCCCTTCACATTTCTCCCGCGGCAATACAGTCACCTTCACTCTCTTCAACTGCTTGCAGCTGTCTGTACCAATGGCTTCGTAGCCCCACCCCAGAATCGTCCCTGCCATGCCGACCTCCACATCAGCATCCTGTTCCGGTAGGCGCACTATCTGTTGACATTCAAAGCAGTAACAGTGAGTCAAATATGCGAAATTAATAGACAGATCGTTCGGAACGAATCTGGCTCCACAGCAAGGCATGATCGAAAGTATCCGTCATGCTGCGTAAATAAATTATTTTTAAGCAGGGTTACAACGAAATCACTTACTGCATAGTTACAACATAAAGGACACAATAATAATAGCTATCACAGTATACAAAATTTAGAACCAAAAACGTTTTGTGTGGAGCTACATATTGAACATCGTGCCTTTCAGCTTAAACTCAATGCCGGCTCCCATAATTATTAACAGTGTATGTGTTACATTCAGGAATTTTCCAGTCATTTCTGGAAAAATTTTGATGCCTTGTTTTGCAATCTTTCAGATTGGGGGGGGGGAATTATGATTTCTGGTGATTTAAATATGCATTCACTGAAAGAGTGTAATAGCAAGAATGACCTGGAAGTCTTATTTGGCTCCTTTAATCTGACATCCGTAATTAATTTTCCTACTCGGATAGTAAATTCAAATTTTTTAGGTTGTTTGCATTGATGAGGCTTCGAATTGAAAGAAACACATTGTAAATGTGCTGCAACATTTGAGTTCAGCTATTTAGCAGGGTCACTGCAAAATTTTGTGATACACATCTCTATAAGTTAGCTTACTATGCCTATTTTCATTCACTGCTTTCATATGGGATCATATTCTGAGGCAATTCAACATTGAGTAATAAGGTATTCATTGCACAAAAGGGTATAATCAGAATAATTGGCAGTGCCCACTCAAGATCATCCTACAGACAGTTACTTAACTATCTAAGGATCATCACTTTGGCTTCACAGTATATAAATTCACTTATGAAATTTATAATTAACAATTCGACCCAATTCAATAGCAATACGCATAGCTAAAACACTAAGAGAAAGAGTTATTTTCACTATTCCAGTTTAAATATAACTTTGGCACTGATAGGTGTGTATTAGGCTGCCAAGTAGTCTTCGTTCCCTTACCAAGAACCATCAAAAGTCTGAAAGTCTGACAGATTGCCGACTAATATCTAAAATAAAATTAAAAGAATTTCTGAGTGACAATTCCTTTTACACTTTAGATAAAACTAGATAACTTCACTAAAATGTCCATACAAATACAAAATAACTAATAATTAAAAAATTAAAAATCTTAAAATATTGAGTATCATGTATAGAAACTTATTATTAAAATGACAAATTACACATCATTGCGAAATGTCGTATGTATGATATGTGGAACAAATATTAATCTTATCTAATGAAAACACACTTGTTGCAACACAATGAGAACTTTTCTAGGCTGATAGATACGGTGTTTGTGAGTTCATGATAACTTACTCCTTATCCCCAAAGAAGTGAAGGTTAAAGGGCAGTTTATACGTACGCCACTGGCGTTTGACATGTAAAAGTGGGTAAGGAAACGGTGACTGCTGGGACGTGAAATCAACCAATCAGGATTCGGATGGCTTACAGCCATCGTATTTGAGAATCTCTTCTGTACAGCAGGTTAGCACGAGTAGCTGACAGATGGTACAGTTAGTGTGAGAAGCATAACAGGTGCTACCAGTAGGTAGGAATGTAGAAAAGAGCCGGCCGCGGTGGCCGAGGTGACTGAGGCGCTCCATTCACGGTCAGCACGGCCGCTACGGTCGTTGGTTCGAATTCTCCCTCGGGCATGGGTATTTGTGCCGTCTTTAGTCTTAGCTAGTTCATAAGTAGTTTGTAAGCGTAGGGACTGATGACCCCGTAGTTAAGTCCCATAAGTTGTACAAACATTTGAACATTTTTTGTAGAAAAGTAGCCTGCACCTCACGCTCATTGGCTGAAGGCCGTCGCCCGCCAAACCTCGATCGTATTTTAATTCATATTTAATGGTCACAAGTAAAATTCTGAGTAGGAACCCTCAATGTTATGCTATGTGACAATAAAGTAAAATTTATAAGTTGTAAATAAGAACAAAATACTAAGTAAAAGGCAGACGACGCATGTGAGTCATGTTTTGGCGGCAGTCCGAACTACGAGAAGACTACGTGGGTTGTGCAACCAAAGTGATTTCACATTTAGTGTTCAGACGGTCAGCATGTATCACTTTACATTGAATGCTCACATTGTTAACACATACTAGGTCGGATTCGGCGTTCAGACTCACAAAATGTAGCACGTCGGTTCGGAAATATTGCACGATCACATTACTTTACTGTTTTATTAGTATCAACTGTAATACAGTGACAAGGAGCAATATGGTTCATTACGTGCAGTTTTCTAATTTTCTGCAGTTATGACAAATTAGCTGCCATCTCGTCAACTTTATTTCATCAGTTAACAGAAAATCAGTCCCTAGCTATCCACCATAATTTCAGCCTCAAGAGCAGTTACCAACAACATCCATCCTGTTTTCTTTGCTAGGACATTTATGAAGGAAGACGAAAGGGCGATGGAATAACAGACCTGATGGACACTATTCACTAGGCGCCTCACGTGTTCCGTAATTTTGTTATAACCGAAAAAGGGTTCACGTTATCCATGATAATACGGATGGGATTCAGTTATAAGAAAATTTAGAATACAATGGATAGAAACGTTAGCCTATGGCGAAAGTCGAACCAACAGCTAGCTCCCGCAATTTTAAAGTTCAAACCACCCCTACCCAATCATTTTTTATTTCTTCTACCCATCGTACATGGCATACGTTGTGTGAGGTAGGTTTGTGGTTTGCGCTTCAAACAGGCTGGGAGAAATTAGTCGGATCTATGTACAGTGAATCAATGACAAAGTGACCAACCTACACAAATATTTATTTTGTTGTCTGTGAAGTATACGCATAGTATAGAATCGCAGGCTAAGTAATATCAAAAGCAGTAAAGTTTTAATAGTGAGTGCATAGTACATGGGATTACGTCACATCAGTATGAGATCGGCGCAGGGTAAGTTGTAACCAAACGGCGCAACTATAAGCAGCCACATGGACTGTATCACGGAGTGAATTTGTGGGGCATCGTTCGGCGAAGCAATTATGTCAAAACTGCCTGGGCTAGTGGTAGCCTAAGGCATCGGCTAGCAAGCAGCGAAGCGGTGCAATGCTGAGAACAACAGGCGAGGTGGGCAGCTGATAGAGAAATGTAGAGAGCAGAGGTCACCGACTGGAGGTGTCAACACAGCAGCAGCTGTCTGAGGCGTAGCATGGATGCGCAGTCAAAACATAACAACGGCAGAGCGGAATCTGGCACAGCTGCAACTGCGACAGACTATGGGTGCACACGTGTGCTAGAAGAGAGGCCACTGTAGGTTACCTAGGAATACTATAATTTTAGATTTCGTAAAATAATTTCAATCATATGGCACGGGGCAACAACTAGTAATAATAACATAATTTGTTTTGAAAGAATAAGCAGCACGATAGCAAGTGAATGTGTCAAAAATTATTCTGTGAGAAGCAGAAATCAATCAAAGTCACTAAAGGAACATATTCAGAAGTTCATGGATGTCAACATTGACTTGACAGTCTGCTTCTGGGAGGTTCATTTAGTAGAAAATCATCATGAATATACTTCCTTCGTCTGTGAGGGACAAGATTATCAATTCAGGTTCGAAACAGGAACTATCAAACGAATGAAAAAATTAAAATTATAGTATGTACAACTTACCTTCTACTCAAAAATTATAAGATTTTTTACTTGACCCTTGCAATTACTTCTTTGCTCCCTATATTTTACCTAACACTACCTCTCTTTCAACTTTCAATTTATATATCTACAACATACTTTCAAAGATATGACACAGTCTCAACAATATTTTTTTTAAAAGTACACGACTTCTAACGAAAATACTAACTAATACCTCCTTAATTAGTGTAACACTGCATGAATACATTCAATATCCTCAATTAACAAAGAAACATTTATTCGTAGTTAGTACTTGCCCCTACACTTTGACACCAAAGTTTTCACAGACCAAAAAAAAAAAATAATAATAATAATAATAATAAAAAAAATAATAATAAAAATAAAAAAAAATGGTACGATGGGACCTTTGCCATATCTTGCTATTACTTGTCCTAACAACTTTGTCTCCTATCGGCTTTCCTGTCCTGGCAGGGTCACCATGTTGTAACGTGAAAGGTACTGTTGTAGTAATTTTAATTTGCACAATATTCCTACTGCTTTCATTGCGCAATGGGATAATCTGACATTGGAACCGTGGCTCCTGCGAAGAAGAAATCAACAGTATGTTCAGTAGAAACAGGAATATGTTACTCGCCCTTCTCAGATACGTGAAACTTTACCAGTTATTCATAAATAAACTCAAACGACATTTACTGTAAGAAAAAACATTTAAAAAATTTAACTAGTGGGGATCAGATCGGGTACTAAATTGATGTCGCAAGCTACTGGAGGGTAACACAAAAAGACAAATAATGTTTTTGCGTTCGATAATCACGATAAAGAGAATTAAGTGAACATTTAGATATTAACCGTTAGTTGAATTGACAGACATGTTAGGATGTTACGAATGTTTGAAGAAACGTATTTCACAATTATTTAAACAATTAATTTCACTTACCGCAATGCGCAGAATGTCTGATTTGCCGAGACTACTTGATTTTAACCCGATTTAATTACTTTAGTTCCCTTTGAGGCTTTCACGTCTTGATAAACGTTGCGAAGTGTTAGAACTGAAGCTCACAATTGCTGATCAGGGTGAAATGTGGGCTTCGCCTGAGACTTTGCATGCTGTACCATGCACTGCGATGCCTGCTGGCTGTGACGTCTCCACTAGAGACAATAATTCTTTCTCTTTCAACCTTGATCAACCTCTGTCAATTGGACTCTCCCAGTTTTAATTATGTCAAGGACGCCTGTCTACTGTAATGGTATGTTGGTCAAATGACCAATCCACTGCGATGACACTCAGTGTGCACATTCACATGTTAATTAGTACTCTTCGTACGTGCTCTCATCAGACATTAAGTATCGTTGCCAACCCAGTGAACACCACGCAAACTTAAGTGAACTCCACTGGAGTATTAGATCAACTTCAGACAGTGCTTCCCCATAGTGAAATCTTTCAATGGTGTGTTTATGTGCAGTCTGCTAATCCTTCTACCTGCGCTGGCACTCGTTTCCACAGACATTTGTTTGTACCAGAGTTCTCTGGTCAGCCGTCTTCACCTTATCCTGAGTAATTCTGGATCCAGGGTGGCTGCGACAGTCTAGCAGTCAGTGTGCTGACGTTACAAATAGGTGCAGTATATCTGGATACTTATTACATAGCTTTGATTGTGGAACTTATGACTCGGCATTTTCAACTAAATGTTAATATACAAATATTCACTGGAGATACCATCAGTTAATCCTATTTTTGTTATTGTCATACGCAAAAACGTTGTTTGTCTTCCAGTAGCTTGCGACATCACTTTAGTACCCGATCTGATCCTCACTAGTAACATTATTGAGCCATTCCGCGATCGATACCTCACGTCTGGCTCTGGGACATGTTATCTTTGGCGGGGTCGAGGGACTTGAGTGGTGACGACGGACCAGTGTGGGTATGGTACTGGGAGGGTGCGGGCGCTGGTCTGTGACGAAGGATAAATGCAGTGACGTCGTGGCGGACGAAAGTTGCAGCTTGGCTGTTCAGCTGGGTCGTGGGGCTCGTTCCGTTGTATAATGTGTGGCCGTCGTGTTTGTCCGTCGGGCACGCGAGGCGTGTTCTGACAGTACGTTGGAAGCAGCAAGTTAAAGGGACGATCTGACCGGAAGACAGGAGGAGAGAAATTAGAAGCAAGTCGTCGCTACAGAGACAAGGCCGCCTTCGGTGTTTACTTGCTGCCAAGCTGGGCAGTAACTTGTATTGAGATTCTCTTGTCACCACAGTGCGGATACTCTTCGATTGCACTGGGTGACAAACATTTGAAACTTTCGGTTAAAGTGTGTATTATGGCAAGTTCACCGGCGCGCAGTTACCAGTGTAATTGCAGGTTTACATTCCTGGTTAAGTAGGATAAGACCTGGTCATTACGGCGCCAACTGTTGGAAATGTTTGGCATGGGTTTTCTAAGGAGCAATGATTCACAGTCTTATGGCTCAGTTTCCCTAGGAAATGTTATTTGTATCTTTTCGTAATTGAGGCAATATTGGTGTTACATAATTTATAATTTGTAATTTATTGATGATTAGTGGTTGGCTAATCCGAAAAGGTAGAAAAAAGGGCTTAAGTTATTTTTTTAAATCTTTTGGTTGTTAAAGTTCTGAGTTTCGCTTCAGCTCAATCTGTTTCATTGGTAGGTACGGGAAATGCTGCAGGGTCTTAGCTTTAAGTGTTTGTATCTTAAAACTGAAGTATATCTCTGTGTGTTTTAGACTCAATTATCTGTATATGTACGGACGCTTGTTGTTGAACTGGGCGGCACCCGCTGACGTGAGACACTTGGTAACGTCACGAGGAACGCTACGTGCTAAGTGAGTTGACGGACCCAACGGAAGACGAGCACGCACTGTTTATGTTTAGATTTTGATATAGATTTGGTTTACTTGTTCTAAAGCTTATCTTACTTAAAGCGTGTAAGTTGATGGATGTGGTTTTGCACCCTGATGTTACTTGCTTAATCTTGGGTATATAATTTTGAAGTGCTTTTCCTTAAATAGTTTAACAGTCCTTTATACGCAATGGAGATAAATTTATTGTTGCCAGTTCTTGTGCTAGAGCCTTGATAATAATTGTATTCCTTAATTGTAACATCTTCCTTTTTTGGGTTTAGAGTCTATTTCAAAAACAATTTTGTTAAAAATTCGTGTCTCAATAATTTGTTGTGAATTGTAATACTATTACTTGGGTTTAGTAATAAATGTTGTTTAAAATAAGCTCAGATAACGAATGATATTCAATTCCCTAACGCCCAGTCCTTCCATGATTGATTCCTGGCTACGTTTATATCGGCCTGCTGTAATTAAACGCATCAGTAATGTACAGTGATACAACTTACGCTGCGAACATATAACTTTTGGGTCATTCCATGTCAAATAACCTAATTTCATAATATTTCCCAGCTCGACCATCATGGGAAATTTTATGTGAACATTCGAACATGGCTCCAATGCAGAATGGTAAACTTTAAAATTTGTTGAATCAATGCTTGCCGATATAAAGTCAGTTGTTTGACGCCATGTGCGACTTTGCGCAGGGCGTGCGTGAATTACTGACAACTTAGTCCCGGTATAACTCGGGCAATATTTCGTTGAAACTTGGCTATCATATACAACTACATACGTTCACATAGGAATAATACTGAAAAGAATTGTACGTGCAATGTATAGCCAGAAGAGTTCAAGCAAAATTGCTCACATCGGCGGAAAAAAAAACTTCAAATGTTTTGCATGTTACATCAGAGACTAAAACTATGACGAACTTGAAAGGTGACAGATGGTGACGTAACAAAACAAGGTTCAGAAACATGACGTTTAGTTTATATGCCATTTTCCGATACTGCATAAATTATGTGCAAAGTTGAAGAGTTTAGAAATGATTAAAAATGCGGTATTTTCATCCTTATTTTGCAAAAAGCTAGCTTCCATAAAACGTTCCAAACTAGCCTGATTAGATGGAACATATTTTGGCTGAAAAAATGTGTGTTTGGTCATCCAATGCAGAACAACAATGATAGCTAATTTGAATCAAAGTTGAAAGCGTAAACCACAGCACGAAAAAAGTGTAAACTTTGGATTCTTATATCTCCTACTGTAAAAGCATGCTGAACATAAAGCGTAATACTTAATTGGTTGGCAACACTGGGATTTGGAAGAAAATGTTTCAGCCACCTACTATTTTCCAGTAGTCTAAAAATTGTCGTAAACATGGAAATTTCTGTGAGATTATGGGAATAGTGTAGGCTGTATTTCACACATCATTCGCAAATTACGGTTTCTAGTAAATTATGGACATCAACTTCTGCTGTTGTTCCTGTGTATACAATGAAATCCAAGACGTATCCAGGTTTACAGTCTTGATTGCAAATCTTCTTCATTTTGAAAGAATGAAATGTTTAAAAGATAAGCAAGCTTTGAATAATAATAGGCTTTCATCGACACAAAGTTTTTGTATAGATTAAATGTACTGAGGAAAGTCACGTGAGCCATATCTATTACTTCCCTAGTCTTAAACAAACTGTCAATTCCACGACTTGCTGAGATGTCACTAGAATGTAACATTCTCAAAAGTAACAATAAACGGGCACGGGACATATTTTCGCCACGGCTGCTGTGGTTAGGGGTTCGAATCCCCCCTCGGGCATTAGTGTTTGCGTCGTCCTTAGTAGAGGGTAGTTCATAAGTAATTTGTAAGTTTAATGATTGACGACTCCGCAGTTTAGTCACATAAGCTTAACAAAGATTTAAACTTTTGACATATTTTCGCCAAAAATTTTGCGTACTCACAAGTCCATCTCTGGACAAATATTCCTTTATTCTCAGCTTTTTAAAACAAGCCATCGAAAGCCATATAGCAATGAAAGTATGCAGTTCATTAAATTCCGTACCTTTCCAGCTGGCTTGTCGAGATCGAACTGATTCCAACGTATTTGACATGGTGAAAGTGTAAAATAGGTTAGTTTCAAGTGAAATATACTTCAACATATCTTCTGCCGAAAATGGTAGGAAAAAGAATAGACCGCCTGAACCAGGCGCTAGTTGGCCATTACGTCCTGAAGATGAGTCATTTATTAAGTGCTGGGCTGAAATCACGTCTTTGTCAATCCAATTTCTCTTTTTCACTATCGTGTGGCCCTTTAGGGATCGATTCGTCTTCACTTTCAGATTCTGAAGAACTGTCCTCGCGAGCTGTACTAGGTGAAGAACGTGAAGGTGTATTACTACGAAATTCTTCTGATGAATCGTCATAGTCACAACATTCGTTGAAGATGGCACACTCACGGTCATTCCTTGTCAGTATCTTCAGTAGCTCTCCATTAGTGCAGCGAGGCCGATGTGCTATTTATCGGTGGAAATCAACAGGTATAAAAATCGTGATGAAACGTCAAAAAGCTAAACGAAACCACAATGCCAGAATGCAGATGATTACATGAACCATTTAGCACGAATGTCAAACAGAAACTGTCGGATCCGTAGCAGAGTATTTCATAGATAGCAGGGGTATCGGCGCTGAACAGTAAATAGGGTAGAACCTAGAGCTCTGCTTTTCGATGAAAACAACAAACCGAACATATCCCAACACCGCCTAGAAGACAAAGGCAATACCTCACAGCTGGCCGTGGCTACGTCACACGAAGGGGTGGCACGCTGACTGCCTCGTAGCGGTCGGCCACTCTGCGTTCGCTGCCTATCGGTGTGACGTAGGCATGGCCAGTTGTCAGGCCTTGTCTTCCAGGCGGTGTTGGCATTTCCCATTTCGTGCCACTGCACGACGGCTGGGAAAGGCCCACGCTGCAATACGGCTGCAGCTGTCTAATGCCCCATGTGGCCGGTCGTCATCCAGTCCTCCGCCACCGGTGGAAGTATCGAGCACTGTCTGGCGCTCTAGCATACTCATAATCTCGGCCAGTGACAGTACAACCGCCGCGAGCTCAACAGTGTGGAATCGCTTTGATTTGATTTGATTTGATTTGATTTTATCAGGGAAGCCAAAACAGTCTTGGTCCAACCCGCCACTGCCCACACCGATACTAAGTTTATTGTGCGTATCGCTCTCTGTATATTCAGTAAAGCCAACCAATGCCCTTGTTCCTTAACCAGTCCTTTATTAGACACAATTTCATCGGGTCTGGTTGTCCCAAATGTTCTGTGCCTTTTACTCTCCAATGCAATGAATTCGAAGATTAGATGTGATGCAGTTTCATCACCGTCATCACAGATCCTACATTTAGGGTCCTCTTCTGTTATTCCCATTGTATGTAGGTGTTTTTTGAAATTCCCATGGCCTGTCAGCAATCCAACCATGAGTTTAATCTCTCTCCTGTTCAGGCCCACAACTGCAGAGCTTCTTTTAAAACATGGCTTTGGCATCATTACCTTGCCGTGTTTTTGTTAGACGACAATGCTCGGAACTGTCTGTAAATGGTAGGGTTCATTCACTGAAACCAATTAGTAAGCGAACTAGAGAAACCGAGCGAATACATCACACCTTTAGTAGAATGAAAAAGAAGTTTGGAAGAAACGGAAGTTGAATGTTCACACATGTCTTTCTTCAGAATCAAACAGTGCAAGTGTTTAAAAGCGCAAATAAAAGAGCTTGATCCTTTGAGTATTGTTAGGTCGAATAAAACGGCGTATCTTAATTATAACGGAAAATATCGTTAAACAAACCAATTAAAATATTCAGTACAAGGACCGAAGGATACCGCGTTTGAATAAACAAGAAGGATGGGGAGACTTAAGTTAATTCTGATACTTGATGACAAATCTGCGAATGAATACCTTCCGTTTAAAGCTAAACTGAAGGAAATCGGTCGAATAGAATGGCCTGAGCGACTGACCTTAGTTTACAGCAAGGACATACACATAGCAAATATACAGAAGGAAATCGTGTTTGAGTACAGAAAAAGAAAGGCGAGAGTTATGTAAATTCTGATACTTGATGACAAATCTGTGGATAAATGCCTTTCGTTTAAAACAAAAATGAAGGAAATCGACGGCTAGTTTGGTAGATTCTTTAAATGTATAAGATATTTGTTTGTATTATCTGCCACCTTTCGTTATTTATTACGTCTACAATGTAATATTTGGGCAGGGTTTCGCAGCCTAAACATTCCACAACGCGTTTTGATGTAATATGTGCGATATATATATTAATTCACTTTTATTGACTTCACAGGAAGAAGTTCAAACCGCCTGCTGTAGTAATACCAAAAGGAACACAAATGAAGCATGTGTATCAGGGAGAACCAATGACGAAAAACGAATTGTATAGTAACGATTAACTTGTAAATTATTTATAGGTCATAATGTGTTCATAAGTGAACTTTGTGTAACGAAATTTCGTATTACTTTAACTCCGTCATTCCTTCCCGATCCTGCATCCAAAATCAGTACACGTGGCCGAGTTTGGAGATAGGCTACACATAGCCCACGATTAGACTACTGTGTTCCCGTTTGTCTACCGAACGGAACAAAATAGTATGTACAGACATTACGGTTTTTAACGTTACAATTATTATAGTACATAATGAAACTTTCACTCTGCAGCGGAGTGTGTGCTGATATGAAACTTCCTGGCAGATTAAAATTATGTGCCGGAACCGGGACTCGAACCTGGGACCTTTGCCTTTGGCTTTGCTTGAATTACAAGATAAATTATTATTTTAGTGATGATGTGTCGTTTTAAATTCCGATAATGATACATCTGTTATTTTTAAGTAATAAGTAACTTTAAAGAGTTAATTTTCAAGGCTGTATACAGCTATTATGAGATTGTTTCGTTAATATTGCTAGCGTTCTAGAGTTTAATATAATGAAATAGCACTTCTGTAAACTCTATTGCAATAAACTTTTTTTTTTTTAAATACGCGTCTCGGTAATGTCTTTAATGTGCCGTTTCATTTATCCTGCAAACTCTCGTATTACGAAAATGTAAATACGAAATCCATCAAATACGGCGTCACCTTGGTTTTCGCCGTTCGCAAAGCTGTCGCGTCGTATTTGGCAAACTTTCGTATTTGTACGTGAGAATTACTCAAATATGCACTCCAGATACTCCACCGCATTGAAAATATTCATAAAATTCCACCGCAATCTTAAGTCCTGTTGTGCCCACAAGCACGTTACCAATGTATCTGAACGGTACTTAGTAGTGTTTTACCATACTTTTCCGTACAAACTGTGTATTTATTATTACAGAAAACACTTTTACAACGTTTAAGTTAAAATAGAAAGGAAATTTGTGAAGTTAGAGAGTGGAAATCATACAAATTAGTAGCAGTATAAATAACCGATCATCGTTCCGCAATTAAGTCAATGGAAACAAAGACCAACATGACGGACAGATGCTGTGGTCTAGCGGATAAGGCGACAAGCTCCCATACTAGGTGTTTTAGGTTCGAATCCTCCCCAGTCATATTGTTTGGAACACTTTTCTAGTCGTTTAAGAGAAGCATGATCTGCATGTACATGTAAGAGCGAGCGCCAGCAGTAGTTTCTTAGACATTGCGGTTCACTCTTATTATAAAAAAAAAGATGAAATTTCTGTCAGTGAAACAAACGTAAACTTTTATTTTTTCATTTACTTTTTTAGTCTTGTTACAAATAATTCATGTGTGACTACTCTCAATGCTTGAAACCCAGTATGAAAAAGAAAAGTTTACAGCCTCTGTGTTGACGATCACATAATCTTCAATATGAAGAAGAAAATTTTTGTACGTTTCGAACTATGTTTTAAGCACTGATGAGAGTTTGACAGCGACCAAAATCAAATTTTGCGACAGCAAAGAAATACTTGCGACTGCTCTTCATCATCCGTTTATTTAACAGCCATTGAGCACTTGGATTCAAGATGGAATCAAACCTGACATTTCAGGTTTTGTCCAGTTAACGACAAGTAATACTAAAACTGGTTATAAGTGAAAAAATTCCTTTAGCTTTCCCGCACCGTCAAACAACTGTTTTTTTTTTGTTTTTTTTTTTTTTTTTTTTTTTTATTAAAATATTGTACGCTCTTTCTTCAGCACAAAAACTTTGACTAATTTGCGCTTGAGCTGTCTCGACTAATACGTAATCCTTTTCCTTTCCCGCAACTTCCATCTACTTCCGCAGTGCCAAAATCAGAAGTTTTTCACTGCTAGCACAGCGCGCTCTCTGCTGCTAACGCCGCGTCTTCCCTCCCAGCGCGTTGGACTCGCGCCGCGCCAATGAACTGCACAACTCTGCTCTCGTCTAGGACAAACTGTAGCACCTATCTCCTTCCAACAAACGGCAGAAATAAATTCAAACCTTCCCGAAACTTTTTCTCGCTTACACCCCCACAAAAAAATGTAAAGGGAAAAAGTTTGTCGCTTACTACATTTTGGACGTTCGTTTGGTAAAAGTTCTGCATCAGACGTGAGATTTTAATTTATTACTTCACTATCACTGAATGTATTGGCCGGAAAGTTAGCAGACATCGACAACATATAGCACTGAAGGCAATTATAACATTATTTTGCTGTGCGACGCTTAGTTTAGGAGATAAGGTGTGATAAACATAAAGTACCGCCAATAAACAACTGTTCATAAAAGTTTAAATATTCTCTTTTTCAGTGACAAAAAGTTTTAATTAAATTAAAAAAAAGTTGCAGTAGGTAGTTCTCGGAACACACTGTCGTGTTATGTGGCCAAAGTATAAAATACACGAGTTTCATTTTTTACATTTTGAAGAGCTGTCTCTCACGGTAGGAAACGCAGCGAACGCCGGCCACGACTGCCGTCCCCCTTGCTCACCAGCAGTGCGCATGCGCGGAGAAGCAGTCACACACTTCTACATCTGCATCTACATAGATACTCTGCAAATCACATTTCAGTGCCTGGCAGATGGTTCATTAACCACCTTCATAACTTTTCTCTACCGTTCCATTCTCTAATAGCGCGCGGGAAGAAAGAACACCTAAATCGTTCCGTTTTCGATCTGATTTCTCATATTTTATTGGGATGGTCATGTCTCCCTAAGTAGGTGGGTGCTAGCAAAATATTTTCACATTCTGAACTAAAAGTCGGTGATTGAAACTTCGCAAACAGATCACGCCGCAATGAATAATGTCCTTCTTTTAATGATTTCCACCCCAATTCGTGCAACATTTCCGTGACGCTTCCCCCCCCCCCCCCCCCCCGTAACGAGATAGAACGAAACGAGCTGCCCTTCTCTGAACCTTCTCAATATCTTCCCTCAGTCCCACCTGGTGTGGGTCCCACAAGGGACAACAGTACTCCAAGAGAGGACGCACAAGTGTGATGTAGACAGTCTCTTTGGTGGAGCTGGTGCATCGTCTAAGCGTTCTGCCAATGAAACGTAACCTTTGGTTCGCCTTCCCCACAATATTTTCTATGTGTTATCTCCAGTCAAAGTTGTTCGTAATTGTAACTCCTAGGTATTTGTTGGAATTTAAGACCTTAAGGTTTGACTGATTTATCGCGTAATTGAAGTTCAGTGGATTTCTTTTAGTGGTCATGTGTATTACTTCACACTTTTCTTTATTTAGTGTCAATTGCCAATTTTCGCACCAAGTAGAAATTTTGTCTAAATCGCTTTGCAGTTGCTTTTGATCCTCTGTTGACTTCACTAACCGATAAACGACAGCATCATCCGCGAACAGTCTAAGGGAGCTATTCAGATTATCTCCTAAATCGTTTATAAACACGAGGAAGAGTAGGGGACCAATAACGCTTCCCTGTGGAACGCCAGATATCACTTCTGTTTTACTCGATGACTTACCGTCAGTTACAACGAACTCTGTTCTTTCGGATAGGAAATCGTGAATCCAATCGCACAATTGGGGAGATATTCCATAAGCACGCAATTTCATTAGAAGCCGCTTGTGGGGTACAGTATCAAAAGTCTTCCGGAAATCCAGAAATATGGAATTGATTTGAGATCCCTTGTCGATGGCACTTAACACTTCATGTGAATAAAGGGCAAGCTGTGTTTCGCAAGAGCGATACTTTCTGAATCCGTGTTGACTATTGGTTAATAGGTCGTTCTCTTCGAGGTAGTATATAATATTCGAACAAAGTATATGTTCCAAAATCCTACTGCAAATCGACGTCAATGAGAGAGGCCTGTAATTTTGTGGATCACTCCTACTGCCTTTCTTGAATATTGGAGTAATTTGGGCAACTTTCCAGTCTTTGGGTACGGATCTTTTGCTGAGTGATCGGTTGTAAATTATAGCTAAGTAAGGAGCTATTGCATCAGCATACTCTGAGAGGAATCTGATTGGCTGATACGAGCAGATCTGACAACAGCGCCACCGTGAGCTACGGTGTCCACGAACACGGACCGCAACGCCACCGAAAGGCATACAGAATAAACTAACGGAGCTGCTTCGAAAACTCGACCCCTCGGTGCGCTCTCTGACCGAACCGAACTTTGGGGCGCCGAAAAGATACAGAATAGGGCCCCTGGCGATCGGTTGCCCTCAATCAGCGGAAGAGGGCGCTCGGTTGCATACTCGCAAGAACCAGAGAGGCGAGCGGGAGATAATGCAGACCTCTAGTACATCAACGGTAGGGAGTATACAGGAAAAAATAACTTGACACAGGCCGGCATGCAGCACTGAATAAAGCTCTCTGTATAGGAAAAGTATGGCCATCCTTTTCCGCGCCACTTGCCGTCTTCTGTAGTTAGTGATTAGCTGATATCGAGTCACATGATTTTTTTCCGCCATCTTGGTCCTATACGTTGCTTACCTGCCATAATAAGCGTTGTGAATATTCATATGTTTTGGTTCGAATAATGACCAAGTGTTGCACTTCAGGGAGTTCTTTATAAGCCAAGATGGAAGGTAAGTATAGGACTTCCATGTGAATTCACAAATACAGGAAGAAGAGTCTGGTTAACGAAAATTGTCATCGAAAACTAAGAGCCCAGAAGCTACCCACGGATCTGTACTGTGATAATTTTAATTCATAATAAAAATTAGTAGATTAAAGATTCACTGATGATTGTATCACACTGCAACAACCTACACATTTCTTAACTCTAATAAATTTTGTGAAGAAAATTCCCGTATAATATCTTGAGGTTGGTTTTACTTACAGGTAATTGCTCAAACAAAAATTTTTACTTTTAACTGAGTAAACTAAATATTCGTTCAGATATAAAATTAATATACAGTCCCTGGAGCAAGCTTTTCTCTTTCGTGTCAATATGTTTAGTCTATTACTATAGGAAACAATGAATTGAAGCAAGAAAAATACAGTATTACACACATAAATGTAGTTGGTATTGCATAAGAATTTCTCTGTTTTTGGTAAAAGTTATGTAGTGGGTATGTCCTTGCATTTTCCGTAGTTGATGTAAATTTTAAGTACGTAATTCGCAAGAAAATAATCATCAAAGAATTGGCCGTTATCTCAGTTGTTTTCTTAACTTTCTTCTGATGGGAAAATGTTCGCAGGTCTATTTGAATACTGAGCTACACTGCATGACAGTCCGAATTTATAGTTGAACTCTTATGATCTGGAGCTCCAAACGACAATGTTTTCTTAGAATTGGATGACAAGTATTTCATAGAGCCGCCAAGTCCGCAAAGACAGAAATGCGCGCAACCTCCGCGAATGTCCGTCGGATATAACACCCTATATCTCGGGTATGAAATAATTTATCGTTCTTAAATAAAATTTAGATATCTTACCTACATTTCATCCACAGCTTTGTAAGTGCTAAAATAAACCATACGCAAAGTCTACACAATACGATTTTTCGTCTGCAAACTCTTCCAAACTTTATGCAGTAGTTTACTTACTTTGGTATAGCACAATAACTATAAGCAATAACGAATAGAATGTGAGATCATTATAGAGCGAATATATCACACTATAAGATGCAAAAAAAGAATAAAAAATAAAATAAATAAATAAATAAATAAAATAAAATAAAATTTTTCTTCGAATAGTTTTTTCAGAATCGGTTGATAAATATTGTGAGCGTTCGGAATGCTGTGAAGGTCAGTGTGGAAGCACCTACCCTGAGTAGCTACTGACGTCCGCAGGCCCACAGGCAACAGATACGGCCGCGGTATATGCCGTCTTTAGGGCTCAGGTACCGGCCAGGCCACACGGTGAATGCCGCCTGAATGACCCATGGGAAACATCACTGCAGCGGCAACAACGTCTGCAGACTCCACGGCAAAGTGCACCGCCGTGGAATATCACGTCTAGAGCACTATGCTCTAATATCTATCTAACCCTCAGTTCTTTCTATCAATTTCTTTAAATAAAATAATAATAAAAAATAAAAAAAAATACATCTCTCTCCTGAATTTTCATATGGTACCATCCGCAACAACTTCTACTTCATTTTATTTTGTGTTACTTTCGACCAATATCTTTCTAGAAATGCTGTCCTAAATTGTTTAGAAGCTGTACAGGTTTGCGCTATTCTTTGCATAGTTGCATAGCCTCTGGCACTAAGGCAGCCATATGAGCGCATAGAAAATCCAATCTATGTTCCAAGATCCAATGATTTGGTGTGCCACCTTTAAGTGGTCAAGGAATGTTTGAGCATGAATACTGCTACCTTCCTCTTTGCAATGTTCGAACCTCTGTATCATATCTATTCAAGCCTCCAAGCTGTGGAAGCTGTAGTTGATTCATCAACTCGAAGATCCTATCACCGGTTACTCTGTTTTGCCTGTTCTGCAGCATCTCGCTACTCATGTGCGTATGTCCTGTTGCATAAGTTGTGTTCTTCTAGTAACTCTTGACAGGTCCTGTAGAAGCGGTGATCATTAGCCTCTATTCTTAACAAGTGTGGTACTGCAAATGTACTAGTATCAGACTGTGTCAATGGGTTTATCAGTTTATTCGCCTGTCTTTCAATACATATTGGCAGACTGTACACTTCATGATTCTCTACAAATTGTGTTCGATTTGATTCGTCTAGTAATGTTGCAATGGCTGCGAAAGTGGTGCTCATTAGCATCTATTCTTAACGTCTGTGGTACCAAAAATGTACTAGTATCCAAGTATGTCATTGCTTTCACCAGTTCAGTCACCTGTCTTTCAATATATATTGGCAGACTGTACACTTCGCTATTCTGTACAAATTGTATGGGTCTTACCTCAGTGTTTTGTTCCTCCTGTACCTTCTTTACTTGTGCCTGGTTCTGTACTGAGTTGTTACCTCAGGTGTCAGTAGTATCACAAGTACAATTTGTTTCTATCTTCCCTTCGATCGTCTGATCAAATCTGTCCTCCGTTTTTCTAAATGATCCTTAGTTTTTCATTTCAGTCTCACTGATTCACTAATCATACCCCTTTTATGATACCTTTGTTACTTTACTTTGAATAACCTGTCCTTCCGTAGTTCTTATTGCAGTACAAGTCATATTTTTTGTAAAACATTCAACCTTTTTATCGACATTTACTATTTACTATTGGACTTTATCTACAGCAGTGCGGAATTCCTGCTGTCTTTGTGATAACGCTTGTATTTTTCTTTTGCCGTTTTCGAATTCTTGCTTATCTGAGTGATCTGGTTATCAATCCTACCATCATCCAACTGAACTTTTACCTGTTGAATACCTTGATTTTATTCGTGACTACACTTTCTCAATTCTTGATTGTGCTTTCTCTATTCTTGATTCACTCTTGTTATCTGTTTCTTTAAATTATTTCTCTGTGCAGTAATTCTCACCGTTATATTATTCTTAATGTGATTTATCATTCCCATTATAGCATCGTAATCTGCAATACTTACTCCTGCTATACTGAGTGCACATGATCTTCATTTCTCCATACCTATATTCACGAAATTTCCTGGACTGTGCTTTGAAGTCTCTAAATACTGTAACTGCAAACAGTCTGTGTTGCCATCCAATCTCTCTGTGTTAAGGACTCGTTGCATGTCACTGAAACCAGAAATGAAACGTGTAACTCTGCAACTGGCCCCGCTGTAGTATTCGTAGTAGGTGTACAGTTTCAGATGTGTTTGTTATGGAACGATTACACAGCGCTCTTAAATCCCCAAAATTATTCTGTCTCTTTTGTGGCACTTATGATTTATCTATATCTTTCCTTTAGTCAACAAACCGTTTATGTGTCGACCGTATTGATACGTGTTCCGGTCCTGAATATGCAGCATAGAAAATAAGTTTCCTGTGCACTTCTCGCCTCTCAACTTCCCCATCTCTTACGTGGATTATCTTCGGTTCGGAATGTAGCTGTTTCAGGAACGTACCAGAGTTTTAAGCCTGCATAGAAAGCACCGAGACACATATCATTATAGGCAGTGAAAGTTCGCTCAATCCGGAAATAACTTCAGCCGAAGTTTTGCAAAAGATCTAACTGTGCTCAAAAAGGATAGATTAAACACAAGATACCAAGGATTGGCGATCCTACACAGAAACTCGAAATTTAGCGAGAACTTCAATGCGAGATGCTTACAATGCTTTCCACAACTCTTTCTCCAAATCTGACTGAGAAACAAAAAAGATTTTGGTCTTATGTTAAATATAATAGGGACAAACCACGAACAATTCCCTCACTATGTGATAGTAATGGCGATCATGCCGATGATGGCGCTACTGAAGCATAACTTTAAGAAACCCATTCACCGAAGAAGACGAAACCAATATTCAAGATTTCGAATTACGAACAGAGTACCGTTGAAGTAGATACCCTCGAAGTACTGAATCAACTTAAATCACTTAACACGAACAAGTCTTCTGGCCCGGACTGTAGACCCATTAGATTTGTATCTGATTATGCTCAAGTGATCCCTCCTTACTTAACAGCAATATACAACCGTTCTCTCAAAGAAGTATCTGTACAAAAGATAGGATATTTGCACAGGTCACGACAATATTCATGAAAGGCAATAGGAGTAACCCACTAAACTACAGGCCTACAGCAGGGTTTTAAAACATATGCTGTATTATAATATTATGAATTATCTCGAACAGAACGATCTATTGAACCAAGGTCAACACGGATTTAGAAAATAGCGTTCATGTGAAGCACATCTGGCTCTTTACTCACACGAAGTGATGGGTGCTATCGACAAAGGTTCGCAAATTAATTCCGTATTTCTAGATTTCCGGAAGGCTTTTGACACCGTACCTCACAAACGGCTTTTAATCAAATTGCGTGGCTATGGAATATCCCCCCAGATTTGTGACTGGATACGGGATTTCCTGTTAGAGAAGACACAGTTTGTAGCAATCGATGGTAAGGCATCGATTAAAACAGAGATGATATCCAGCGTTCCAAGGAGTAGTGTTATTGGTCCTCTGCTGTTCCTTATCTACATAAACGATTTAGGAGAAACTCTGAGCAGATCTCTTAGGTTGTTTGCAGATGACGCCGTCATTTATCATCTAGTAAAGTTAGCTGAGAATCAAAACCAACTGCAAAACGATATAATAAAATATCACTATGGTGTAAAATTGGCAATTGACTCTAAAAATGAGAAGTGTGAAGTCGTCCACAGTACAGTTCGTGAGTACGAAAAGAAATCCGTTACACTTTGTTTACTAGATAAATCAATCAAATGTGAAGGCCGTAAACTCCACTAACTACCTAGCAATTACTGTTACGTAAGACGAAACTGGAAAAAACACGCAGATAATGTCGTAGGAAAGGCGAACCAGACATTACGTTTTATTGGCAGAACGCTTAAAAGATGCAACAGAACTACTAAAGAGACTACATACACTACGCTTGTACAGGTTCATTTGGAGTATTGCTGCCCAGTGTGGGATCTTTATCAGGTAGGTTTGACAGAGGACATCGAAAGAGTCCAAAGAAGGGCAGCTCGTTTTGTATTGTCACGATACAGGAGAGACAGCTTCACGGAAATGATAGCTGGGATGGGAATCATTACAACAGCGGTTATCGCTGCGGCGTGGTCTACTTACGAAACTCCAATCACCAACATTCTCCTCCGAAAGCAAAAATATATTGTTGACTCCCACCTACATAGGTAGAAATTACCATCAGAATAATATACGAGAAATCAGAGCTCGAAATGAGAGATTCGGATGTTCTCTCTACCCGCACGCTATGCGAGAATGAATCAGGAGATGAATAGTATGAAGGTGGTTCGATAAACCCTCTGCCAGGCACTTAAATGTGATTTTCAGAGTATCCCAAGTAGATGTAGATGTGCCTTCCGTGAAACTTCATATTCTGGAATATTTATATAGATACTTTCGTCATTCTGTTCTGGCGGATTTGTCTCCATTTTATCTCAGCCATCTGGAACCCTACACCACTGGGGGGACAGCGATTATCAATTATCACACCTGCACGGAATTACTTAAGCAGGCTTCCGTCAGATACAAATTCACAACTTTACGATGCACACTAGAACTCAAACTCGTAGCCACTTTGTACTAATTCCCGTAAGAGTAAGGGAAGAACAGACACCACTTTTGACCCTGCAGTTATTATCTATTCATATTCACGGAATGTACGACATTAACTGTGAATGCGTAAAGTGGAAAATGTGTACCCAGACGGCATTCGAAGCTGGTTCTCCTGCTTTCTAGGCAGTTCCGCTGAAACCTAGACTACTGGGGACACAGCGATCACCACCACACCTGCAATGGATTGCTCAAGTACACCTCCCATCACATAAAAATTCTCAACTTTAACCTGCCGGCTATTACTTAAACTCGTAGTTATTTAAACTGATCCCCGTAAAAGTAAGGACCTAGGTGTACCTCTGCACAGAAGTAAGGATCATTGCCCGTCATCGGTAAATTGTATAAGTTATATACTCTATATATGAGACATCTGTTCATTCGGACATGTCTGAAAGAACAGGCGTCATCTTTGATCCTGCAGTTAGTATTCATTCATATTCACGGAATATATGACATTAACAGCGAATGGGTAAAGCTGGACATGTCCGAATGAACAGACGTCACAAATATATAACATATACAATTTCCAAGTGACGGGTCATTTCTTCAGTGCAGAGGAACTAGTAATCCCTTACTCTTACGGGAATTAGTACAAAGTGACTACGAGTTTTGTCTTCTAGTGGGCAGGGTAAAGTTGCGAATTTCTATCTGACGGGAGGTGTGCTCCGGTAATTCTAATGTTTCTAATGTTTGTCAAGCTTATGGGACTTAACTACGGGGTCATCAGTCCCTAAACTTACAAACTACTTACGAACTAGGACGGCGCAAATATCCATGCCCGAGAGGGGATTCGAACCCCTGACCGTAGTGCCTCAGTCACCTCGGCCACCGCGGCCGGCCCGGTAATTCTGTGCAGGTGTGATGATCATTGTGTCCCCAGTGGTGTAGGGGTCAGCGCAACTGCCTAGAAAACAGGACACGCAGGTTCGAATATTGGCTGGATCTGGATAAAAAAATGACGCCCATTCTTTCGTATATGAAGTTGCGACCCTTGCAGCATCTCACCATTACCCATCCGAACAACTACATCTTCTAATGGCCTTCCATTCCTGGAAGGGTCGCCATGTGAAGTATGCTGTCGACCTGATCAATCCTTCAAATTGGTCAGCCAACATAAAGAATGTTGCTCTGTCATGACGATGAATGGTTTACCAAATAGATATGGCCGGAACTTGTTGATATCCTACATAACGGCGAGACACTCATTCTGGATTGGATAGTAGTTCATCTCGGACTTCGAGAGAACTCTTGATGCAAAGGGTATCACTTTTCCCGCACCTTCCTGAATTTGTACTTACTCTGTACCAATCCCATAACCACTAGCGTCTGTGTGAAGTTCAGTTTCAACATTCTCGATGCATCCCAGTACAGCATGGTGTCTCCCTGCAGAACTTCTTGCAATGGACGTGCCTTTTTAGAAACATCTTCTATGAGGCGACTGTAGTATGAGCAAGGCCCAAGGAAACTTCTCACATTATGGATGTGCTGAGGAGTTGGAAATTCTGTGACTGCTCTTACTTTATCTGGATCACCATCTCCGTTCACTAGGTGCCCCAAAATTTTTATTTCTTTGGCGACGAAGAGGCACTTCTTTGGGTTGAGCTGAAGTCCTGCTGTCTGAGCACACTTCAACACAGTTGACAGGCGACTTAGATGTTCTGGAAATGTCATTGACAAAACGACAATGTCATCTAAACAACAAAGACATGTCGTTCATTTAAGATGTCGAAGAAAGTTGTACTTCATATGTTTGAATGTATTACATAGTCCAAACGGTATGACCTTGAATTAGTAGATGCCACCAGGTGTAATAAAAGCAGTCTTCTCCCTGTCAACTTAGTCAACCTGGTTTTGCCAGTAATCAATTTGCATGTCCATCGTTGAGAAGTATGTAGCTCCATTAAAACAGTCTAATGTGTCGTCAATGCGCAGCAATGGGTAGACATCTGTCTTTGTGATTTTGTTCAGGCGCAGATAGTCGATACAGAAATGCCACGTGCCATCCTTCTTATACACGAGGACAACTGGATCGAACAGAAACACTCTGAGGCTTGAATATCGTCATCCTGCAATATCTGCTCCACTTCTTTCCGAATCATTCGTTTTTCAGCTGGCGACATTCTGTACGAACGCTGGTTAATTGGTGGATGATCCCCAGAATTTATACGGCGTTTCATCGTGGGCCGTTTCATATAGCTCTCATCCTGCCTGGTCTGCATACACCTGAAAATTGGTGTAGTACGTTTAATACCTGCTGACATTCCTGCGTCAGACTGGGCCCTATATGCAATGCCATAGTAGTTTCAACTAGCGCATTGTCGGCAGTAACAGCAGAGCATGAAACTTCGTCGCTGACATATAGCTCACCATCCTGGACTGATTCGGGTGTTCCAATATTCATTTAGAGATTAGTTGCGATGGTTCGCGAAAATTAAAAAGGTAAACAGTCAACAATCCGAAGATTGGTTTGAACACCACAGTGCTTTACTAGGCATGGTCGTATTTGGAGGTGGTATGCCGTTGCCTTCCACCGACCTTCGAACTGACTTACCCAGTCAGTTACAGGGGGACCTACAGTTTAACGTGGGTTCCGAACCACGGTGCTACTCGGCATTTTTCACATGAGCAATACTGCCAGAGGGGAAAGAAGTGGGAAGTGACAGATAAAAGTCCTAGGACATGGCGGGGCTCGAACCCGCGACCTTTGGATTTGTAGTCTGAAACGCTACCACTGTGCAACCGAGGCGCTCGCGAAAATTAGTGACCCAAAATTCTCCTCAACCACCTGTAATGTTTATGATAGCCGCTGGTATGTAGATTTCCTTTGTTATACTGATTAGCTTTTTGCGATCGACGATCACTTCACCGTCGAAATGGTTATATCGGCTGCTGACTCGAAATCTTAACGGCGGGATCTCAACATTCTCAACAGCAAACAACCACCTACCGAAGTTCTTGCTACGTGTGCTTGTCGGACCGGCGTTCTCATCTCTTCCACAGTCAATAACAGCCTCGGATGCCTGAAGGAAGTACAATCCGAGGATGACGTTATGGCTTAATACTTGTTTAAACGAGAAATTCAAAAGACCGTGTACTGTTGTTGACAGCTACTCTTGCGATACATGTTCCTGCCTACTAGATTATTTTCCATTTGCGTCTTTCAGCACAGTTGGTCTTGTGTCACAGAACATTATCTTCTTTAGTTTGCAGCAGTAGTCATTCGACAATACAGAGAAGGCAGCTCCTGAATCGACTAGTGCCCGGACGATGATGACATCAGTGGGATTTCCCGACATCTTAGCGACTATCGTGCATAGAGGATTTTCATCTGCGGTGCGGTGGCCTCACTTCCGTAGATGGTTACCTCGACCAGTTTTCCAGAACACGTCGGCTAGGCGAACGGCTGGTATCTCTGTAAGGAGACGGTGAACGGAGACGGCGTGTTGGAGACCGACCACGTCCAGGATACGGCGACGGGCTTCGTCCCAGGTCGACAGTAATCATCTACAGTTGACTATCGTTGAAAGTAGTGCTCCGATGGTTGGGGTCTTGTGTCATTATAATAGCGAAATACTTGTCTTCGCTCCCTGCAGTATCATACGACATGTCTGGTTAGGCAACAATGGCGTGTTGTCATCTGTCCTCCAGATATCGGTGTCTCCGCAAGACTCCACAGT
Source organism: Locusta migratoria (assembly GCA_026315105.1). Taxonomy (NCBI): domain Eukaryota; kingdom Metazoa; phylum Arthropoda; class Insecta; order Orthoptera; family Acrididae; genus Locusta; species Locusta migratoria. The sequence continues at coordinate 596,699,426 of CM048746.1, read as the reverse complement.
TGCCGGAGGACTTGGTTGTGGTCGTGTGAGTTGGTTACTAAGCTGCCGTTTGACGGCTGCGGCGTAAATCATAGTAGGGCTAGGCCACTGTTCAAGTCGGTTGCGACTGAGGGGGGGGGGGGGGGACTGACAGGCGCTAATGTTTCAAATACCTCTTCATCGTCAGCATTGGCTCCCTCATAAGGTAGACATCTGACATCCATGGCCATAACGTGCTAGCTTGGTCCGAAACTGCCAGCTGCCATATACTGTTGTAATTCTTCTCTCACAATTTGTAGTGTGAGAGAAGCAAAGTCTTGCTTCTGTTGCCCAACGTCCTTCTTTCGATTAACCCTCGTCCGTTGCATCTCCTCAATTTTCCGGCACTATTGGATAAACTCTAGTGTCGTCGATACGTATTTTAACAGAAGAGCTTGATACAATGCCCTTTATCAGGTGTGAAACTTTACCGGCCACCGTCGTCCAGCGGTGGAGTAGCCGAGCGGTCTAAAACACCACGCTGCGGAGCGCGCGGTTGCTCGCTGTGGAGGTCCGAGTCCTCCCTGGGGCATGGGTGTGTGTGTTTGTCCGTAGGTTAGCTTACCTAGATGTAAGTAGTTTGTAAGCTACGGACTGATGACCATGCAGTTTGGCCCGATAGGATTACAAACATTTGAACAAACCACCGTGGTATCCACGTTAACTATGTGACAGTGGGCCAAAACACTCTGTATATGCGACTGCGTTGACTCGCCATGTCGGTGGACCCTGTTCTTCAATTGCTCTTCTGATAAACGGACTTGCCGCTGGTGGTCTCCAAACATCTTCTTAAGTTATGTCTGGAATTTTCCCCAAGTATCGAGTTTGTCCTCGTTATTTTCAAACCACTGCTGGGTCGTCCCGTCCAGGTAGAAATATACATTTGCCAAACTAATAAATGTGATCCCATCTATTAAACTTGCCGAGTCGGACGAATCCTTCCAGCCATTTATTTGGGTCCTTTCCAGCGACTCCCAAGGACACCGATGGTTGTCTTATGTGCAGCTGGTTTACCGCTGCTTTGGCATCCATGGGTCTTTTAATGATACGGACCTTCAGACGGAGATAGTCAGTATACCATTTGTATTCCGGCTCTATTCCGTGTAAGCGATGACTCGTACGCTGCCTAGCCGGCCGCGGTGGCCGAGGGGACTGAGGCGCTCCAGTGACGATCCACACGGCCACTACGGTCGGGGGTTCGAATCCCCCCTCGGGCATGGATATTTGTGCCGTTCTTAGGTGGCCGAGGGGACTGAGGTGCTCCAGTTACGGTCTACACGGCCACTACGGTCGGGGGTTCGAATCCCCTCTCGGGCATGCATATTTGTGCCGTTCTTAGGATTAGCTAGTTCATAAGTAGTTTGTAAGTTTAGGGACTGATGACCTCGTAGTTAAGTCCCATAAGTTATACAAACATTTGAACATTTCGTACGCTGCCTAATCGGAACCACTATGATGGTGATGTATTGCAGGATACACAGCGCCTCCACAGAAAGTGTCACGTTGCAAACTGCAGGTGGCCCGGAATTCGAAGGGAAGTCGTTAATAGAGCACAACACTTTAGACGTTCATTGCTAACGCAAGACTACACTCAATACAGACTGACTCCTGCTTGGAGTGCTCCACTATTTATAGGTTGAAAATGTTTTCTGGCAGTTACAAGTACATCAACATCAGAAAAACGTAGAATATTCTAGAAATAGTAAATACAAAGAAATAATTTAGTTCTTCCCGTGGCGGGATTTGAACTGTAGACCGCAAGCACAGCGATCTGCGATGCTTACCACTACACCAAGCGTGCTGTCGGAAAACACGGGGCAATATATAGGACACAATAATGAAGAAGAAAAGAACCCGTCGGAAACAACAAGAAGATGTTTAGGTTCATACGTGTAATGGTTTAGGCGCACGGTAACTTGGTCTTTATCAAAGATAAAAATCTGTAGGAGAGACATTTAATTAAGGTCTCTAACATAGATGGGAACCCAAGACCTCTTGCTTACTGGGCGAGAGCTATACCTCTAAGCCACTGTGACTTTATGGCTACAGCTCCCGTACTGATTGTCTTAAGGTACGTCTCACTCCATAACTCAATCCTCAATTGTGACTCATGTTCCCCTATAAAAATATGTACCAATGTTGCCATAGCACACCAGCTATGAACATTAATGGGAAAGATCCTGCCTTGTATCGCAGGCACACGTACAGAGACTGTTTCCATTAAGTCACGGATGGTTTAGTGGTACAACGCCTGCTCAGCAAGCAGGAGGTCCTCGATTGGAATCGTGGCCGTGGCAAACATTTTAATTCAATGCCTCTGCTTCAGATTTTTATCATTGGTATATATCAAGGCAAAATATGTCTCTGGACATTATTGGTCTTCAACCGAGAGATTTGAAGGTTAAAGGGAATTTCATACGTACGCCATAGGCGTTTGACGTGCATCAGTTGGTAACGGCACGTCGAATGATGGGACGTGAAGGTAGCCAATCACTAGTCACCTTCGGAGGGCCAAGTAGATATACTTTAGGGGTGACTTCGAAATCTTAAATGGGAACCTTTATTTTTCATTGCAGACTTCGATTCGCTGTGAAAAAGTATTTAACGTTTATTTGAAATATTTTTTTATCTTTGTTTCGTGATATATATGGCGCTGTCAACAGCAAACTCAAATATCTGATGAAAATTGTTGAAAAATGGCAATATTTCCAACAAATAGGCACCAGACACTCTCTCTAGAAATAACACGTTACAAAAGGAACATTCATATCAGGGAACAGATTAGCATACCATTGTCGATGCTCATGAACGAGGAAATGATATCGACCCTACCGCGGTTGAGTGGCCGAGCGCTCTAATGCGCCTTGCTGCTCTGATGCTCGCAGCCTGAGGTTCGAGTCCTCCCTAAGACTTGGGTGTGTGTATTATTCTTAGCGTAAGCTACTGTAAATAGATTGTAAGCCTAGGGACTGACGGCTAAGTAGTTAAGTCACTTAGATTTGCAGACGTGAAACAGTTGCGATGTGTACAGTCCTAATCAATGAAGTACCATTGTCTGAGCACAGACTGAGATCTAGATGACTGCGCTTCATTCAGTTGTACAAGGTGTTCCATTATAGCGTTATGAATAATACCAAACACTGTACTTTGATTTACCTAACCTGATTTGTATTACCGTTTTTCAATAATTTTAATCTCTTTTGATTACCGATTAGCTGTAAACCCGGCGTTGCCCGGGTGTTTATTTATCATACACTCTCATAGTCCACATCCCCGTCTCCCTCTTTCTGCATACACCTCATTCTCTCTCATCTCTGTTCGTTTCCACCTTTCACTCTCTCGGCAAAGTTTTCTGCCTGGTACCCTCTGTCATTACCATTCAAACACTTATGTGCCCTGTGTTCTTCCTCTTGGTTTAAAGGTCATGTGTGCAAACATTCATGAAGATTGGAGCGAAACTATGCATTTCGTGAAAATTCGGTAAGTTCAGTACCCTCCACCATGCACCGAGCGAAATTTTATACAGACAGTGACATTACCCTTGTTTTTAAGGTAGAGTGTGCAAAATTTCATTAATCTCGGAAAAAGACTATAGATTTCTCTGCAATTGAAACGCAGGGTCACACTGAAAAACGTACTTTGTTGTTCTAAAATATTCCAGTTTTACTTCATACAACCCTCGTTATAAGAATAACAAAAACAACAAAAAAGGATCTCTGGAATCGGTCTAGCCTTTCTCAAGTTATGGTGCGACCAAGGTAATTACGGATCCAGTTGTATGTTGCTAACTTAAGGTAGAGGGTGACCTTCTTTTTGTTTTAAAGGTAAATCGTACGAAATTTCGTGAAGATTGAAATGAAATTGTAGATTTCGTGAGTCTGTAGGAGAAGTATGCTCCGCCATGCACCTATCACAAAATATTTTCTTAGATGACGTTTTCTACCTATAAACTACATACCTGCCAAATTTTAGCTTCGTAGATGAAGTAGTTTTCGAGATTTCGTGTTTAGTCAGTGAGTGAGTGAGTTTCCTTTTGCTTTCCTTTAGTTTGAGAATAAAGAAACAGATTGCTTAATTTTCGATGCAAGAGAATAAAGTGAGACTTGTAGACAAATTTAAATAGTAGTATGCAAATCTGTAATGCTAACTTTATTTAATACAAGGTCATGTCTGTTGCGACAGTTTTACGGCATTTACAGCGAAGCTATTATGTGCGGTAGACTTCTTTTCGTTCCATAATTTTGCGTGTGTTTGTGTGTGTGTGTGTGTGTGTGTGTGTGTGTGTGTGTGTGTGTGTGTAGGGGGGTGGGGTAGTTACAAAACGCTTCATAAACACCCGAAACGTCATGCAAACTTTGTTGCAGGTCCCTAACTACTCCCATTTTCCAATAATATACGCATAAATCTTGGTATTCTCACGCGGTGGCCGCTCATTATTTATGACGTCATACCTCCTTAGCTATATGTCTTGCTCTTTTGTTTTTTGGGTCAGGAACGTTCATAGGCGTACAGTGAACAGTTCACCAAAGTTTCATTGCAATCAAATGAATGTTTTATCAACACATAGGGGAGATACAGATAAACATGCAGTAATCTATATATAGATTACAGTGCCTTCTATCCTGAATCACACAATAGAAAAACTGACAGTTCGCGCTCTAGCAAGCTATGTCCGTCCTGTAGGCTGATCCAACACTGTTATAGTGCAGACTGCTAATGGAGGTACGAGCGTATGGAATAGGTACCCAAAAGTGTGAGTGGCTCTAAGACTACTTACGTAATAGAATCCAGTACATTTTCCTCGAAAGCGAGTGTTCATCAGAGACTAGAGTATCGTCATACGTGCCCCAGGGAAGTGTGATGGAACCTTTATTAGTTTCTATCTATATAAGTGATCTGCCAGACAGAGTGAGTTGCAATCTTCGGCTATTTTCTGATGATGCTGTGGTATACAGAAAGATGTCAAAATTATTGTAGAAGGATGCAATATGACATTTCTAGGAGGTGTGGGGAATGGTAGCCAGCTTCTAATGTTCAAACGTTTCTAAATGTAAGGGACATAAGTGCTGCAGTCGTCAGTCCCTAGGCTTACAACGTACTCCAACTAACGTATTCCAAGGACAACACACACACACACACACACACACACACACACACACACACACACTTAAACCCATGTGCGAGATTGGATTCGAACCTCCGACGGCGAACAACTATGCGCTCCGCAGCTAGTTCTAAATGTTGAGAAATGTAAGATGATGGAGATACGTGGGAGGAATAATCCCGTAATGTTCGGACAGAGCATTATTAGTTTGCTGCTTAACTGAGCCACATAGATTAAATATTTATGCATAACGCTGCACAGCGATATAAAATACTTACTTTCCATGTCCCGAATAAATATTCCTCCGAAATTGGCTTTGTTATTCCCTGAAATGAAACTCTCTTGAGTACAAGAATCATCCAGCAGCATACATAGGATACTAGTAAACTGTTTTGTGTTTGAAAAGCGCTAAATTCACAACTGTCTTCTTGTTATCCCCATTTCTTCAGATTTTTACCACACGGGCTGCAACACATTATTATTCTATTTAGGCTTCTCCAAACGGGAGACGGCCGCGATGCTGTTGGGGTTCGTTCTTCTGCCAAGTTCATTTCTTCACCACCTAATTTTCTCCACGAATCACAACTAACAGTAAGAGGATATTTCACGAGTGACACTGAACTGCTCAGAAAACTCCTCCTCGATTTTAGAGGTAGAGGTACGCAGGCTGCCTGTTATCAGTTACGATTTTCTTTTTCTGTAGCTACCTACCGCGTGATGAGCAGTGACGCCGATCAAATATGAAAAAGAAAACCTTAATTTTAGCAGTAGAATTATCAAAACGACCGTGTGAACTACTGGCTACTCTATGCTGTAAAACCTTGATCCGTAGCCCAAACTGAGAACCAACTTAGTTCAAATTACTCTAATAACAGGAAGGTGACAATACAGTGGCCAATATACATAGCATCTCCCACGAAATTACACACAGGCATTAATAAAAAAGTCACCACAATTAATTTCATAAAGGTGGCTAAGAAAAACATTTATGGCGCAACCGAACTTAAACATAAAAAAAAATTGCATCTGAGCTTGTTCCCAGTACTGGTGAAAAACAATGTTAAATAAAAGGGGCAAGGCACTCAAAACTACCATTTATAGGCAAGTCAAAATTATACTGAACTTAGCTTGTTTATTCAGGTCGAATGCAAGCAAAATGGGGTACCAATTATGTTAATAAAGTAAAAGTACATCGCATTTACACTTCTAATACTGACGCTGCCCAGCATTGAATTTAACATATAACACATGCCTGAACGCTACTGGGGAAGGATTTAACAAAAACACTCACTCGCTCACACGCACGCAATGCATCAGCGAAACTCACCAAAATCAGCGTGCTGAAACGAGACAGAAGCAGGCGCCGCTATCGTAGGCGAAATTCAGCAAACCCGGAGGTACCACACAACACAATATACAATAAGACTGCGAAGATGGCTCTGTTCTGTCGTACCTGATATGAGATGGTGTGTGAGTATAGCAAAGTTAAGTTCCATTCAGATTAGACCGTCGACACACACACACTAACATGGATACGTTACATGTTCGCACTCCACTGAAGGTGAAGTGGTTAAAAATCGGATTCATTACAGGAAATCACTGGGGACTCTTAAGTTGCAATTCAGGAGACTAGCTACAAGCCCCTGAAGTCGGCGTTCGGACCCACCTGGTTCCGAAAATCGATAAAAATGTATATATTCAGTTTCAGAAGAAAAAGAAAATTATCTACGGATTTCAACCCCTAGAACTGCGTAGAATTTCATAAGGAAGCTACTGCAATGAAGAAGCATGCGATTGGGAGCGTTCACAGAGACGGAAGACGTCCAGTCTCAAAACCTGGAGAAGTGAAATAATTACAAGTCGCAAAAATAAAAATAAAAACTACGGCATGCAACCCATAGAAATGATGAGAATTACATAAGGAAGCGAACGAAAAGCAGCTACACGCGATAGGGAGCGATTACAGAGACAGATGAAGTCCATTCTCGAAAAACCAGAAGAGTGAAATAATTACAAAGATGGAAAAGTGAGAATAAAAACTACAGAATGAAACCCTTGGAAATACATATAATTACATAAGCAAGCTATTGAATGAAGCTGTAAAGGCTCGGAGAGAATTACTGTCAAAGACTGAGAGCATACTAAAAGTTCAAAGAAGATACAGCAAAATTAAGATAGGCGGGGAGAGAAGATCGTGAAATGTTAGTGGAAATCAGAAGGATACACACATAGTTACTTGACTGATGGGCATGTAACAAACAATAGTGGAAGATGAAGGCTTTATTCTAAGAACCAACCACGCAGAACACATATCACTCATGGAAGGAAATGACAAGAAAGGTCTTACATGCACTGTCCAAAAAGGAACATATTGTCTGTTCGAAATCAGGCCCTACAAAGCTAAAAAAAAATTTACACAGAGTCTGTACACTGCCACATAATCACAAAAGGTTTGAATGTAGCAGGCCGTTATCAAACTGCAACTAGTAACACATACACCACGTTTATCTGCTGGAAATCACTGGATTGAAAAACTAGAACACATTTCCACACACGATCAAAACAAACATAATCCGAATAATGAATCTAAGTTCAAGAGTCTAAGTTAATCATGCTAGACAACGAATCGCTACCGTCTCCTTGGAAACAAGAGCAGAACCAACCTTACCTCACCACGATCCCAGCAAAAATGTGAAGACTGATTGGCCCTGAGGGCGCGACGCGAAGCTACTGGAAGCTGGCAAAATGCACTAAAAACGAGGTGGTGGTGGAGAAACTCACTCTGGAGAGAGCTTGTCGAATGGCTTGTAACCAAAGGGCGTAGAAACCTCTTTGGTCGCATCAGCACCAGGGGTTGGTAACGACTAACTATCGACTCTGAGTCAGAGAGAACCATGCAAAGCGAGCTATTACTACCTACATTCAGACAGCCATTAGATTCTCACACATCCACTTGAAACAAGTACACATTTTCACAGGGACAGCGGCATAGCGGAGAAAAATGTTCAAATCTTTGTTAAGCTTATGGGACTTAACTACGTGGTCATCAGTCCCTAAACTAACAAACTACTTATCAACTACCTTATACTAAGGACGGCACAAATATCCATGCCCGAGGGGGGATTCGAACCCCCGACCGTAGTGGCCGTGAAAACCGAGACAGGAGCGCCTCAGTCCCCTCGGCCACCGCGGCCGGCCGTAGCGGAGAAGCTGTGATTATTGCCACATCCATCAACACAAGAATAGATTATTAAAATAACAAAATCATAGCAAAATAAACTAACATTTCAGAAACTAATATTTTAAAACATGAAATAAAAATGCTATTCTTCATGCCTCGAAAAGAGTGGGGCTCTAGTTTTAACAAAATGCTAATCTAGTGACATCAAATAAATTACATTTTTTATAAATAATATATGATAGATGAGATTACAATGAAGTTTACAGTCTTTCTACCACCTCTTCGAAGCTCTTGCCACGTACTGTTGAAGCTGTATTGTCAGCATATATAAACATCTGCACTCCAGGGATATCATGAATTCGTTGGTGTATATGTTCTACAAAAGTGGTGAAAGAACACATCCTTGCGGTAGCCCATTGTTTTGTTCCTCCACCTACTTTCCTAAATGAGGAACAAATTACCTTCCACTTTGTAACATACACTTCATTAGGCTGGTGAAACAGCTATCCTTTGTCAGCTCGTAGACTTTCCTGGTCCGTAGTCATTAACCCCTTATGTGCTGCAGACGTGATATGCTGCACCAGTCCGCGTGCTGTTGGGCATGCAGACGTCGTTTTCTGCAGCAGTGGTACCTCCCATGGGTCCTGCAGACGGCATTTCCCGCGCGGCCTGGCCGGTACCTGAGCCCTAATGACGGCATATGCCGCACCCGGTTGCACTGCCCATGGGCCTGCATGCATCAATAGCCACTCAAGGAAGTTGCTTACATTCTGACCGCCACAGCGTTTCTAGCGCTTAGAATATTTATCATCCGTTTCTGGATTGGATGGAAAATTTTCATTTTTTGCAACGTTCGATAATGAACTAACAATGAATTCGTTATTTCTCACAGTTACTGTGCTACATAATGCGCAAAATTTTGAAGAGTTTGCAGACGAAAAATCGCATTGCGTAGTATTTGCGTATGGTTGATTTTAGCACATACAGAGCTGCTGATGAAATGTAGGTAAGATATCTAAATTTTATTTATTACCGTATTTCGTTCTGATGACAATAAACAGATGCTTTACAGCATTTTGTTACATTCCTATATGAAACACCTTTTTCCTTATTCCCTAAATAAATAATATTAGCTCACCGACTCCTCTTCTCAAGTTGGGTGTTTGTACTGGCAGTATTAAATCTACTCAACAAATATGTGTAACAAGTGAGATGATCCATCTTAGTCGCAAAAGAAGCAAGGACAGATATCGGGGTCAAGAGGTGGGTGGGCCCAGAGAGGGAGAGGAGGGGAGAGGAGGTGATCGACGGAGAGAGAGAGAGAGAGAGAGAGAGAGAGAGAGAGAGAGAGAGAGAGAGTAGAGGAAATGGATTAACAAGTCGGAATCATACAACAGTAAGCAATATGAAAAAACTAAAAAACACAGGTTACTCATTAGTGGCAGTACCTTGACTGTATCTGTCTCTCCGAGAGGAAACTCCCATAGCATGTATAGGAGAGCGATGTCATTTGCCATTTGATTCTCGTGTTTCACAACACTATGTATAGCCACCAACCAACCGCCACTATAGCGGTATGATGAGCCAACTCGCAACCTTAATTCCGGGTCTACTTCGTCCCCCCTCACACAGTGTCCAGCAGTAAGAGCCCTAGACCGGTGGATGATGGTGGATGTACATTCATACCAACGCCACCTCTCGAATGATGCGATAAAAGGGTATTCCTCGACGGTCGTTTTTTCTCCACCCATGAGTCGCGTACGAGAGAAAGCGGTAACGCACAGACCGCATGATAACCACAACAGAGTCTCCACACGAAGCATAGCATTACCTGCGACCAGTTTTCCACAGGAACAGACTGCTTTAGTGGCTGCCAGTGTTTTTAATAACAGTTCAAATTAACCGCCCCACCCCACCCCACCCCCACCCCCAATCGTAGCCCCTGCAATACTGGATGCTTTAGCTTAATTGATGACAGTGCTTGTAGATTACAGCCGCACATTTAGACGATCATATCAGACCTTGTAGGTACTGCCTAGGGAAATAAATTATTAATCAAGCAGGAAAGGCTCGTAATATCTCATTTTATTGTGAATTCATGACCTCGAAGCCATCATACCGTATCTCTGACATTAATAGACGTCAAAATACTGTTATTGAGCATAAAAATGCAGAAGAATGGAGGACATTAAATTTGCTTTCATACGGTACCGTTATTATTAGGAGCCATGTAACTAGAACTCGACTGTATGTCATCAAAATTTTGGGGAAGATATAAGAAAGTGCTTCAACTTTTCCGTAAATGTAGTAGCAGACTGAAACGAGCCAATAGAGCAGGGAAACTGAGACGAAAAATAGAGACAGAGAAGTAGTATGCAAGTGTTCTCCGTTTTATGAATGCGCACAGCCACAGTACTGGAGAAATGGGAACTTGAGTTAATATTATTTTGGCACGAAAGCTATTTAAATTCTGAGATGAGGTACTGGGGTGCTTGCTCACTGAGCAGTCGATAGGGAAGGCACAGCATGTGATAGTCCCGTAGTTTGTCTGGCCTTAGCCACACTAGCTGACTGTATGAAGCACTAATATTTGATCATATCGACGAATGTTGCATGAGTACCATTCACATGCATTCATTGTTAACGATAACGTCTTGTATTTCCGCTACTTTTACCATGCTGAACCATACCACATGGTGAAGCTTTACATTGTACACCTGCTCTGTGTGGTCCTATGAATCCTGTTTGGTTCTACATTGTGATTGTTAAAGGAAATATTATAGAAGATTCTTTGGATGATAGTTGATAATGTTAACTAGCGTCAAGTGGCCATAGATGATAATGTGCGGTAGTTTATTTTAGGCAGTGGCAGAAATTTGTCGATGAATTAGAAAAAGAAAAGAGAGAATCAAAGAGGAAAAAAATTAATATTCGTGGAATACATGACATCAACTGCGATTGGGCCAAGGTGAAAATGTGTACCCAGCCGGGATTCGAACCCGGGTCTCTTGCTTTCTAGGCAGTTGCGCTGACCCCTACACCACTGAGGGTGCAGTGATCACCGCACCTGCAAGGACTACACAAGCACGCCTCCCGTCAGATACAAATTCCCAGCTTCGGGACGGGAGGCGTGCATGAGTAGTCCTTGCAGGTACGGTGTAGGGGTCAGCGCAACTGCCTAGAAAGCGGGAGACCCGGGTTCGAATCCCGGCTGGGTACACATTTTCAGCTTTGCCCAATCGCAGTTGATGTCATATATTCTATGAATATTAAATAATAACAGCTGCAGGATCATATATATATATATATATATATATATATATATATATATAAACAGAATTTAGTCTGTTCTTTAATTGTGACCGTTCTGGCAGTGATTTCTTTTGAGAAAGGGCTAATAATATACTTTCTTATTGGGTTAGATGCCTGAACTGCAGAACGTATCTGTGTATTTGCTCTTACGCCAGGTTTTGTGTGTTTTTAGGTTGCTGAGGTCGCAAGTGGTCTCTCTGTAATTACATTGATTCCTCTAGTGCTGGGTGACCGTTAATTCGTGCCGTGTCTCGTTGGCTGAGGTCTAACCGGCGGTGTCCCTTGATTGGCTGCGGCTCGGCTGTAACACCAACCAGGTGCGTTGGGCTTACTTGGACTCCTTCCACCAATAGATACTGAGACGCCTATTGACCTTATGCAACTATTTTTGAGAATATATATACATGTGGCGTCTGTTTCGAGAGAACAGACGTCACTTCTGATCCTGCAGTTGTTATTATTCAACATTCATAGAATATTTGACATAAACTGCGATTCGACAAAGCTGAAAATGTAAAATTTTTGAGAAGGCGATAACAATTTTAAACGGTCATTTCAAAAAGGTCATTAGCCATGAAAGTAAAATTTTACAGTAGAAGGAAAAAACATTCTACAGCATAAAACATTTATTTATTTATTGTTATTTTAATATCAATATTTAGCGAGGTGCCAAGCACTGTGTTGCACTGTGCACTTTTGTTTTGTAGTTAATAGTTTAACCACGATATTAATTTAAAAATTGCTGACTTATGACCTTTTTGCAATGAACAACTGTGCATTGCAACAAATGAAAGCATTACTTGTAAATAATTGCCTATTTTATTGAAAGATCATTAATATTTTACACAGTAAAATGAAATCTGAATACTATTATCTGAAGTAACATTTCTCGCACCATTTGTGTTTTTTATAAAGTTAAGGTAAAGCAGTCAACAATCCGAAGATTGGTTTGAACACCACAGTGCTTTACTAGGCATGGTCCTGTTTGGAGGTGGTATGCCGTTGCCTTCCTCCGACCTTCGAACTGACTTACCCAGCCAGTTATAGGGGGACCTACAGTTTAACGTGGGTTCCGAACCACGGTGCTACTCGGTATTTTTCACGTGAGCAATACTGGCAGAGGTGAAAGAAGTGGAAAGTGCAACATGAAAATAGAGTACAATAAACCAAGTCAATCATCTTGATCGTCATCTTTATTATTTTTTGCGCCTTCCGTTGGCCATTACTGCAGTTGGTCATAAAATTCCACATATTCAGCTGGAATATACCTCTTCACTTTCAATTAATCTTGTATTTTTTACATTGATTGGCACTTGCTTTCCAGGATACGCCAACTCAGTGGAAAGTACAGGATGCTTATTGAAGCTATGGAGGAGCTGGAATGTCTCTATGATGATACTATAGATGAATTTCTCTGTTTTTACTTGCCCAGGATAATGTGCATCATACTGAAAAGTCATCCATTTTGAAGGAGAAAAAGAAACTTTTTGTTCCTTGTGAATTTTTCCCACTCATGATACGGAGAGGCAAGTCTTTTTAAAACAGGCAGGCCATCAGTTTTAAAGGCTAATACAGCAACATCAGCAATAGTTTCCACTGAGTATTTACTTGATGCCTTTTTGATCATTATGGCGTACTCTTCAGGTAAGTAGATCCGGTCATGACGTCTTACAAATTTTTTATGGTCCCAAAATCTCTATCGTTTCGATGGAAACTATGCCCGCGTATAGGGAAGTAATATTTCATCTTCCTAAATCTCCCAGTTGATACAAGTGTTAAACAAAAGCGAATCATTGGGTGATTTTTGTTTTGACCAGTACACCCGTCAGAGAAGTAATGAAGCTCATTCACATATTTTGAGATATACTTCTCGATACAGAAATACAGAAATGAGCAAACCTCATTTGCGCCTTTCTTCGGTTCGCCTTCATGCTACACATAAAACTGGACTGCTTGGTTTTCATATTATGTATGCCAAAAACATTCTTAATTTAGGATCCTCTTTTCGCGGTCTTCTGCTCTTGACATCTTGAACTTCGATTAGCACTTACAGGAAGATAGCTTGTTGATTCTTATCACTGAAACTCTTCAAGTGAGCAATGATATCTATCTTCGTGTCATCATCAAACAGAGTAAAACAGTCCTTTTTGCACCTGAAAGATTAAAAGTTATCAATTACGATAATGCTTAAATTGCATACTATGCAGATATATGCATTTACTTCCATACAGAAATCAAGTACACGTATTTTACTCACTTGCAGTCATCTCCTGTACTCCGACGCTAAGTTTTCTCACCTTTCCAATTCACGTATTACATTCCCTTTACTTCTGAATCACGAATAATATTCCTTCTGTACTTAAAAGCATTTCTTGTCCGTTTATTGCCTACAGGAGGTATTTCAGAGTCCGAAGAAGACGCAGACAATTACACCTCGACAAATAAATGGCTTCTGAATGTGACAGTAATGACCTATTATTTGAACCTACAATGCTGTAAACACAACAATGGATTGTTGCAGTGATGCTAACCTCAGACAACAAAATACGCGGGAAAGCAGCGCAACGCCGCCAATAACTTCTGCGTTCGATTAAACACAGTCATTGCAAAAACGGCATGAGTCAATGACTCATGGCCTTTTTGCAATGAACGAAGATTTCAAGGGTCGATAGTGACACCATTTGAAAGCCGACTTTTGCCCTTCTTATGCGTATGAATCCGGCTACACTTCCCATCCATTTCCAATGGATAACTGATTTTCGTAAAAAAGTTGACTTCCGACCTTTTTGCAATGACCGATTCAATTTGGTTTTATGCTAATTTATTGTTCTTGTTATTGTGTCTCAGAACTGTTTGAGATGATTATATTTCGTGGCCTATGTATGTTTGTAAAACTTGGAAATCTACTGAATGTCATTACTTGATTCAAGCACTTCTTATAGACAGTTTCTTCATTGTTGAAGTAGTTGTTAGTTTTATCTGAGCAGTATATCCTAACGGAAGGAGTTTTTCTAGTTATAGTTTTCTCCTTTCAGCGTTACATCTGTTACGATATTTTAATATTTTATTCACATAAGATTTATGATTTCAGCTAATGTCTTGCTTATATTTTTTTCTATCTTATTCTCTAAATATAATGACATGTTTTAATATGACTGTTGAATTTCTTTCATTGGCACACCTTTCCAGATTTGATTTTCCTTGGTAACCTACTAGTAATACCTCTACAGATACGATTACTGTTCTGTGTAAAATAAATAATATGTGCTCCTACCATGGCAAAAGAAAAGGCGAGTGTATCCTGGCCAGAGACAAAGATGCAGCCTTATGTCTGGTTTGCCGCAGTTAGACTCTTCCTTTGAATTCAGCATTTGCACCCTACGTCTGCACTTATTTGGTTGTTATAATTCAATCTTTCCTCTTTTCAGCAGCCTCTAGTTATTTCATAATATCTTAACACACCTCTGTTTTCTTGTCCCTTCTTTCTGTCCATGTTTTCCATATGGCCCATTCTTTGCCTAATCTGTGGAGAACTTCCTCAACCTCTACAATGGTTATATTATCAGACCACTCAATTTTCAACAAAGTTGGAACGCATGGCAGATGCTACGAATCTCTTCTGTTCCGGTTTCTCCACTGTCCATTCTTGACTTCTGTACAAACCTGTGATCGAAACGTACATCCTAAGAAATTTCTTCCCCCACATTAACACCAGCAGACTCCTTTTGGTCAGGATTGCTGCCTTAGCCTGAGAAAGTCTGCAATTAATGTTCTCCTTGCTTCGTTCTGTACTGTCTCCTAAAATGTGGCATATGGAAAGACTTTATAAAAAGGTTTGTAAACTATAAAAGGCGGTTGTGTGTGTTAACAAATTAAATTCAAACAAAAACAATTTCATGTGAATAAATATGGCAACAACAAGTGTTACATCAGGCCAAGATTGAATATTCTTTATCTTTGTCAGAACTAAAAAAGAACAACCTTCGAAATAGTACAAATGGGCAATCTTTTTCTGTCTAGTGTTCTGTTAGTCTGATAGAACAAATGTCAATTTTTCTATATCTGTCAATGGTAATGTATTTACCTCTGTATGTAACTGTATTTAGCAATGTTAATATGAATATTTGTTTTAAAGAAAATACATATTACTTCAGTATTGGTATTTCCTTGCTCAATTTTCAGTCTCACTGTTGGCCATTACGAATATGTTATCACATCATTACTACGACAAGAGCCGCTAATGTATAAAAACGGTAGCTCATTATGCACCTAATACAAAGTCTAAATGTGTATTAAAAACGTCACTGTAAATTAAATTATTTCGTCTGTGCCGGGTTACATTCTGTAAGTTGCTACATGATTAAGATACTTGTTTCGTGATCCTGATCAGTGAGACTTACAACACCAAATTTTTAAATGGAATTCCCTCTGTATATGTTCTAACCCCACCTCAACAAAAGCTGAGCTCAGGTTCTCCCCTTTTGCTGTATTTGGCACAAAGCCGAAATAACGCACTTTTCAAACAGTGACATTTTCACATATTTAATGACAGTTTGTACAACGACTTTTAAAAGCTGTTTACTGTTCCAGTTAATCATGAACAGCTGTTGCATGAAGTTTCGAATGTGTAAAAATTTGTGACGAATGTACGTATTATGAACACATATATTTCTGATTTCTACGACACAAAACCTAACCCATTTCAAAGGCCTATTATGCAGTACTAGGCAGTGGCATGGAGTGTGTGGTTTACGTAAGTTGCAGAAAGAGAGCTTTCCATGTGGTTTATGAGTGATTTAATACTAGTTCTTGCACTATACGCACTGCCGCATTTACAACCGCCAGTCGTCGGTTCAACGTGCACTAACAGAGTTCACGAAGATCACTGAAGTGCAACAGTTAAATATCAGTTATTTCTTGAGAAATTAAATCATTTAGCATCGGATGCGAATGAAGCAGTTTCAGCTGGTGATGCATCATGAGTGCAATGTGGTAACAAATTTCTCATCTGAATTATATCCAGGAAAGAATGTTTTCTTGAACAGCGACCGAAAATACTATATTAAATAATAGTGTTACGTCCTCGAATATGCATGGGGAATGGAATATATATAAATTTACTGTTGATGTGGTAGCTTCTTCAAATCAGCAAGGGTCGAAATAAAATTTAGTCTTTCAATTTTTGAGTACCAAAATGAATCTAATTATTTTGAAATAATTTAAATAAATATAAATTTCGGAGGGTAAGGCCAGTAACACTACATATTATCACTGTGAGCTGTTTCATTTAAGTGTCACATATCCCACTGTAGGTTACGACTTAGAATTAAAGTTAGGAAACAGAAAATACTTGATTTATTGCCTGCAACCGTATGGTATCTATAGACCTAAGAAATTTCAATTACTTTGCAAAATGTTTCGTAGCATACACAGAAGAGGGCAATACAGCATAACAAGAATGAGATTGTAGGTCCTATGTCTAAGCCAAGAGTAATGAATTATGCAGTTAATGAGAACACTAAAACAAAACGAACAAAATGGGTTCCAAATCATAACTACTGCTTGAAATTTCTAGGATTACTGAATGGAAAGTGATGGGAGTTAATTTTGAAATACGTTGGTCTAATAGTATTTAATTTTGAAATTATTTAATCAAAATAAAATGTCTAAGCAGTTGCTATTCAGAAATTCCCGTAATTTCTTTTTAAGTACAAGTTGGATATCTGTCAGACTTTTGATGCTACTTAGTAAACGACTGAAGACTTTTGTGCCAGCATAATTCACCCCTTTCTGTGACAAAGTTAGCTTTAACCTTGAATAGTGAATATCACCCTTTCTCCTAGTGTGCTATGCACACTCATATTACTTTTAAAATGGGTAAGGTTGTTAATAAAAAGTTTCATGAGTGAATATATATATATATATATATATACTTTGAAGCTACAGTGAAGATCCCTAGAGACTTAAACAAATGTCTGCAGGATGATCTTGTGTGGGCTCCAGCAATTATTCTGATTACACGCTTTTGTGCAATGAATACATGTTACTCAATGTTGAATTGCCCAGAATATGACCCCTTATGACAGCATTGAATGAAAATAATTATAATGAGCTAATTCACTGAGATGTAAACCATCAAATTTTGGAATGACCCTGATAGCGTAAGTAGCTGAAGGCAAGCTTTTCAGCAGATCTTCTATGTATTTCTTCCAGTTCAATCCCTCGTCAATGCCAACACCTAAAAATTTTGAATATTTTACTTAGCTGCAGATTTATGTTATTAATGGTGTCATTTACTCTATGAAACTGCATGTAGTTGGTTTTGCCAAAGTTAAATGACAGTCCATTTGTAGAGAACCACTTAATAATTTTCTGAAATACATCATGTACAATTCCGTTAGTTAATTCCTATTAGTCAGGTGTGATACCTGATACCTGTATCGTCAGCAAAAAGACTTTCTTAGCACCTTCGTGAATGTAGAAAGTGCAAGTCATTAATATATTAAGAACAGCAAAGGACCCTTTTGTGTCCTAGCCTCGTCGCCGCTTTGGTGTCTCGTTTCCGTCGTAGGTGTCGGTCGCCGAGTAGGAAGACCGACACAGGAATAAAGATAGCACGCTTGTGCAGGTACGGAGGTGAGCAGCCAGTGGGACAGCAGAAACTAGAAACACTAGAGTAAATTAGAACGAGATATATATTGCACAGAATGTATACAATACTTAACTTTAACATAGATCAGTACTGCAGAATGCTGATACGTAGTTGAGCTAGAGTCCTGCCTAGTGCCTATCCGATAGCAAAGTCTTCACTGGTGCCTATCTGATTCCGAAGTGTTAACTGGTTCCTATCTCAGTCCCAAGTGAACGATGTCGTTCAGTTGTGGCCACGTGCGGAGTTGCAGCAGAGGACGCCCGTGGCTGTCGTCGTAAGAACGCCACGCCGTGCGTGCATGGCGGCGCGCGGCGAAAGTAGGTGGCGCGCACTTTGTACTTGTGCGATACCACACTCCTCCCTCCCCCCCCAAACCGCCGCGCCGTCGTGGCGTAGAGCTGAGGGCCACTGCGACGGCACTGGGAGGAGGGCCTGGGCTGGGGCGTTACTGGTGGGACGGGCGTCGGAGCAGAGGCTGGGATCGAGACACCGTCCGCGCCCCGGTATCCACCTTGCGATCCCCCGGAAAACCCGCCAAAACGAGGGGAAGGGCGCACCCCTCCGCCCAGATGGAGCTGGTCATCTTCTTCTGAGGTACGTGGCCCAGGCGGCGGGGGCATGCACGGTCCCGGAGTCCTTCTTGGTGACGCTGTCAGCTGCGGCGGCGACGGAGGCGGAGAGGCGGACTGCGTAGGAGGCGCGTCCACCTCATGGGTACGATCTCGTAGTCCGGGGACGCTGGGCCCGGCGGCGAGCTATGTGGCTGTGCTCCCCGGCGGTGAACTGGGTCTGGAATCAAGAAACCGGATAGAGGATTGCGCGGCCTGTGCAAGTGCAATTGGTTGCGTGGCGCCGCAGCTCCGACCCTGTGGAAGAACGTACAACATACATATTGCGACCGAGCACGCGCTGAATGATGCCTGGCAACCATGTCTTCTTGTTGCCAGCAAACACACTGTACAGCACCGGCGTGGAAACCCGAAAACGCGTAGCACCATACGAACCGACTCGGTGCGTGGAAGGCTGCAGCAGGTGAAGGAGAGTGCGGTGACGGCGGCCGTGTAGCAGCTCGGCAGGAGATGGGCCGTCACGTGGCATGCACCGATACGTAGACAGGAAAATTTGAAGAGCTTGCTGCCTGGAGTGCTGACCTTTCATCTTTTCCATGTTAGACTTGAATGTTCGAACGAAACGTTCTGCTTCACCATTGGACTGAGGGTGGAAAGGTGCGGTTGTATGCTGAATGCCATTCACACGACAAAACTGTTGAAATTCCGCACTAACAAACTGAGGTCCAATGTCACTGACGATAGTTTCAGACAAACCTTCGATGCAAAACACTGATGTTAAGGCACTAATTGTACTAGACGCCGTCGTTGAGTTCATGGCAATCACAAAAGGAAACTTGCTGAAAGTGTCTACAACAATTAACCAGCGCGTATTCCAGAAAGATCCGGCAAAGTCATTGTGTAATCGTTGCCATGGTCCCTTGGGGCGTGGCCAGTCTGAGAAACGTTGCGGAGGAGCCGCCTGATGCTCTGCACAAACTGTACACTGTGACGTCATGCTTTCTATCTGGGCGTCCATACCAACCCAGGTACAATGACGTCTGGCCAGTTGCTTTGTCCTAACAATACCCCAATGTCCTTGATGCAGGAGGCGTAACACTTCTCGTTGTAGGGAACGAGGAACAATCACTCTTGTTTGGTCGTTGTCGGTATGTAACAGCAGAACACCATGACTTAAAGATAATGCATGACGTTGTGCAAAAAAACGTCGAACCAGAGGCCGATCAATGTCTTTGGCTCTGGCAGGCCACCCTGAGCGAACAAAACGTGCTACCACAGTTAAGTCTGCATCCGCAGCTGTTTCCTGTGCAACTCGACAGAGAGTTCAAAGGGAAACCTGCGACAGCGGAAGCATTTCTGGAGTCTATCTGACAACATGCCATTTCTGAAGAATCAACCGACACATCCTGGCCAACCGGAAGTCGCGAAAGTGTGTCCGCGTTGGCATGTTTAGAGGTAGGTCGGTACAAAATCTCATACTGATAATTACATAGTATTAAGGACCATCTCTGAAGCTTTTGTGCCGTACGTGGCGGAATTGGCTTTGTGGGTGAGAACAATGACGTAAGAGGCTTGTGGTCAGTCAACAAATAGAATTTTCTGCCATAGAGATATTGATGAAACTTTGTGACGCCGTAAATTATTTCTAAGGCCTCCTTTTCTATCTGACTGTAATTTTGTTGCGTTGGCGTCAGTAGCTTGGATGCAAAGGCAACAGGACGATCGTGAAACAAAATTGCACCCAAACCGTACGACAAGGCATCGACTGCTAGCACTATAGGCGTCTTTGGGTCAAAGGGAATCAAACATGCATCACTGAGTAGTGCAAGCTTCAATTTGTCAAAGGCAACTTGGCAATCTTTAGACCATACAAAAGGAACATTCTTCCTACGTAAGTGATGCAGTGGAGCTGCAATCTGGGAGGCATAGGGAATAAATCTGAAATAATAGTTAAGCTTTCCCATTACTGCTTGCAATTCGTGCACATTCTTAGGAGGAGGCAAGTCTTTGATTGCTCTAAGATGTGACTGTAAGGGATGGATTCCTTGGGCATTAATCACATGGCCTAGGTACTCTATTTCAGTTTGAAAAAACGAACACTTTGCTTTATTGCAACGTAGACCTGCTGCAGTCAAAACTTTGAAAAGGCACTCCAGGTTTGCTAAATGTTCTTCAACTGTACGTACGGATACCACAATATCATCTAAATAGTTCGAGCAACACGGTACAGAAACTGTCAGCTGTTCCAAGAAACGCTGAAAAATAGCGGGGGCGGAAGAACTGCCAAAGGGTAGGCGTTGAAATGGAAAAAGGCCCATGTGAGTATTAATGACGAAAAACGTTTTTGACTCGTCATCAAGCGGAATCTGTAAGTACGCCTCTGCTAAATCAATCTTGGAAAAGAAGCGAGACTGTCCTAATTTGTCCATCAGTTCCTCAGGTCTGGGCAGGGGATAAGTGTCTACAATTGTTTGACTGTTCACTGTTGATTTAAAGTCCGCACAGAGACGAAGTTTTCCTGACTGCGAGGCCCACTGACTCGAAGAAACAGGAGAAATCACCCCACTATCTCGCCAACGTTTAAGTTCTGCAGCAACATTATCACGAATTGCGATAGGCACTGGTCTAGCTTTACGAAATTTTGGAACTGCAGATTCTTTCAAATTTACATGTCCCACGAAGTCTTTTGCACAACCTAGTTCCGGCGAAAACAAGTCACCGTTTTTTTACACAATGCATAAATTTTGTCCTGAGGCACTACTGACGAAATCTGAAGCACATCTCTTTGAATTGATAAACCAAGCAAGTCAAAAGCATCTAGTCCAAAAATGTTCTGTTTAGATTTGGCCTGAAGAACTACAAAAGAAAATGTTTTTGTTATACTTGAAAAGCGGCGGGCAGGCTACACGTTCCTAGCACGGGAATATTTTGACCTGTGTACGCTGTTAGCACTTGTTGAAACGGCGACAATTTTGGCGAACCCAGAAGTTCATAAGTATCTTTATTTATTAATGTGACAGCGGAACCAGTATCAAGCTGAAATTGCACAGTCTTATTGCCTATGGAAAGAGTAACAAACAGTTTTTACTTGTGGCGCTCGACAGGTGCACGAATGTGGGCAACGTCTGCTACAGTGTGTTTTCTGCACTTGCGCATGCGCGGGTTGGGTACTGAAGTAAGCGGCGCGGAATCGGCACACAGATTAATATTACTGTCCCTAGATGGCACTATCGCCGGATCGGAGTCCGCGCAAGCATGCGAAGCTACGCCACATGCACTAAACTGCACTAAACTTTTGAGTAGCTACAACAAGTCTGCTGTCACTATCTACACAATACTGAGCACTATTACAAGGAGAAGTTGCAGAAGGCACTAGGTTCACTACAGGATTGCACTGTACATAGTCATGTTGCTTGTCCCGAACCCTTTTCCGTTGCACAGATTTACGCGCTCGACGAAGCTTGCTACGTGGCTCACTATATAGTTTTGCAGTGGGCGCAGAAAAATTGTCTTGCATTTGAGAACCAAGCAATGCACCGTTCAATTCCACAGCGTCTATGACATTTACTGTATGAACTGGTTTTGCATTGTGCGAAGCACTGTACTTAACGGCACCGTTCTTAGAATTTTTGTTTTGCATACACACTGTCCGCACATGACCTGATTTGCCACATTGATAACAGATGGCGTTACGCCTTGGGCACTGCGCACGCTTGTGGCGTGATACGCACTGGGGGCAAGATTTACGTACATTTTTCTGAAATGAGCGTTGGTGCCCGTTATTCAAATTACTGTTTCTAACACGACGGAGCGACCTTTGTGTTGCACTTTTACACTGGCTACTGTTCACTGTCTGTTCAGCACAGCCAGTAGAATTTAAAGAATCACTAGGGCTAAAATGAGAACTACGGCTAGGAAAGCATCCGTTACGGTGCACTGAATTAACACTGTGGCTTTGCATTTCTACATCTGCTAAGTCAAAGATATCATGCGCTTCTGTAAGCTGCAGTACACTGAGGGGTAAGACTATTTTAGAATTGCTGCCCTAATTCTGGGGTCCTGAATGTTCTGAGTGATAGCGTATCTCAACATCATGTCACCATAAGAAAGTCCACAAGAGAAAGTAAATTAACATTGGCGGGCTAAGTCCCTCAATTCAGTGATCCACTCTTGGTGTGACTGTTGCAGTAATTTTTTAAGTCTGAAAAATCGGTACCGAGCCACAGCTACTAGAACTTTTCTCTCATAATGAGCATTCAGTGCATCTACAATTTGATCGAATTCTAGTTCATGGGTGATGCGTGGGGGAAAAGTTTCTTCAGTAACACGAAAGTTGGAGTTCCTACAGTTGATAAGAAAAGGTTCTTCACTCTCTGACCTGTAATTTGATGAGCCGCGACGAGTTCTTGAAACTGCGTGAAATAGTCAATCCATTCTTCCTCACGTTCGTTGTACTGGCGAAACGTAGGAAGCGTTGCGGCGGCAGGTGTGGGCTGCTGAAGCGGCGGCTGTTGTTGTTGGTTAGCTCCTTGTGCTATTAGCTGGGAAACCGCCTGCAGGAGTTGTGTGATTTGCGCCGTCTGTAACTGAATAATTTCCATTAAGTTTGGATTCAGGTTAGCGGCCATGCTGACCGATTAGGCGCCGCGCATAGAAGTAACTTATAACAAAACACAAATGTAATATGAAAGGAGGGCTCGCTCTGCAACAAAAAAAATGTCCACAAAACACGTAACCAAATATCTTCCCCCAAAAATCTTATAATAAGGGCGGGTGGGTGGGAGCAATTTCTGCGGGGTTCCGACTGCTGCTGTCTGGCTGCTGCAAGCGGGCTGGTCCAAGGTTCGTCTATCACTCCTCGTCACCACTTTAGTGTCCCAGCCTCGTCGCCGCTTTTTGTCTCGTTTCCGTCGTAGGTGTCGGTGGTCGAGTAGGAAGACCGACACAGGAATAAAGGTAGCACGCTTGTACAGGTACGGTGGTAAGCAGCCAGTGGGACAGCAGAAACTAGAAACACTAGAGTAAATTAGAACGAGATATATATCGCACAGAATGTGTACAATACTTAACTTTTACATAGATCAGTACTGCAGAATGGTGATATATAGTTGAGCTAGAGGCCTGCCTAGTGCCTATCTGATTCTGAAGTGTTAACTGGTTCCTATCTCAGTCCCAAGTGAAAAATGTCGTTCAGTTGTGGCCACGAGCGGAGTTGCAGCAGAGGGCACTCGTAGCTGTCGTCATAAGAACGCCGCGCCGTGCGTGCATGGCGGGCGCGGCGAAAGTAGGTAGCGCGCACTTTGTACTGGTGCGACACCACAGACCCGAAGCCCTGCCCTTGTGGGACCCCATCTTTGATAACTTCCCAGTTAGAAGAATTAATTGTTTCTTCTAAATCATGGGACTTGTTATTTCAACTCATCCAGTTATGTATGATTTAAACTATTTGTGCACAGTCCCACTTATACAACACTTATGTTTATCTAGAAGAATCCCATGACTTCCACAATCAAAATCCTTTAAGAGGTCACAAAAAATCCCAACAGGTGATGCCCAGTTATTCAAAGTACTTAATATTTCATCAGTGAAGATCATATAGCATTATCTGCTGAAAAGGATTTTTTTAACTAAAGTGATATTTTGTTACAACTTTATTTTACTAATATGTGAAGCTACTCGATAACACATAACTTTTCAAAAATTTTGCATAAAGCTGTCAGAAATGAGAAGGGGCGGTAATTAGTGACATCAGAAATACCCCCTTTTTATGCAAATGTTTAGCAATAGCATATTCCAGTCTATCTGGGAAAATACCCTGTGTTAAAGAGCTATTACATATATGACTAAGAATCCTACTTAAATCTTGGAAACAAGATTTTAATACCCTGCTGGAAATGCCATCAATTCCATGTGAACTTTTACTCTTGAGGGAATTTATTATTTTCCTAATTTCTGAAGGAGGGTTGGGTAGAATTTTAATTGTAGCAAATTGTGTAGGTATGGTCTCTTCCAGTAACTTTTCATCTGTTTTTATGGTAATAACCTTTTCCTGTGCTCTTCGTTGCCTGTCTCCATTTCCATAATAATCCAAAGTGTTCTAATTTTATTAGCAGAGAAACTAATCTTACTCATGATGCACATGCTTCTGGATTTTTTAATAACTTTTCTTAATGTATAACAGTAGATCCACATGCTTCTGGATTTTTTAATAACTTTTGTTGATGAATCACAGTAGATTTTACAATGTTTTATTGTTTGTGGGTTACTACTCTTTCTTGCAGATACAGTTCCCTTTTTCGGTAACAATATATTTTTATTCCTTTACTGTTCAACTGTAGAAATGTATTTAGAGCTTATGGAACTTAACTACGGGGTCATCAGTCCCTAAACTTACAAACTGCTTATGAACTAGCTAATACTAAGGACGGCACAAATATCCGTACCTGAGGGGGGATTAGAACCTCCGATCGTAATGGCCGTGCACTATGTGACTGCCACAGACCGCTCGGCCTCTGTAGCCAGCGTTTAGTAAGCCATGGTTTTCTGCATGGTTTCTTACAATTATATTTAACTAATTTCTTGGGAAAACAGTTTTCAAATACCTTTACAAATGTATCATGAAGTATGTTATATTTTAAATTAACATCAGTTACCTTATAAAACTATCCCAATCTAACTGCTATAGACTTTCTTTGAAATTTCTAGTTGTTACGTCATTAATCGAGCCGACAAAACTGGAGGAATATTTTCATTACTGAACGGAGCTATATAACATGCTGTTAATAGCTGTGCACCATGATCAGAAAGACCATTCTCAACAGGACAAGCATTGTTAAACTTCTGGTCTATGAAAAAGTTATCTGTCAATGTACTGCTGTCCTTTATTACCCAAGTAGGACATTCAGTAACGGATGTCAGATTGAATGAGCCAAGTAAGACTTCTACGTCTCTCTTCCTATTACACTCTTTCAGTGAATTAACATTTAAATCACCACAAAACATAATTTGCTTTCCCGTATCTGACAGATAGCACAACAAGGCATATAAGTTTTCCAGAAATAACTGAAAGTTTCCTAAAGGGGACCTATATAGTTCAGAATTATAATAGAGTCATCACTGAGTTTAAGCTGACAGGCACACCTGTCAGTATGTTGCTCTACACACAACATTTTTGTTTCGAAATTGTTACACTGTGATAGCTTTAGACACACATGGCAACTCCTTCTCTTACCTTATTATCTCTACTTATATTTGCAGCTTATTTATACCCAGTGACGTTTACATTATTCATACTAGCGACAATCCAATGCTGAGACATTATCAGTATCTTTATCATCTAAACAAACCAAAAGCTAATCTTTCTTAGTCTGTAGTCCCCCAATATTCTGGTGGAAAACGCTAACATTATATTTTACTTTACTTTTGTGAGAAACTGTGGTGTCGCAAAAGTCTGAAGTGCGTGCCACGTACTTTCACTGCGCGCCGCCGTGCACGCATGGCGCGGTTATCTTATGACGTCAGCAGCGAGCGCCCTCTGCTACAACTCTGCTCGCGGGCACCACTGAACTGTATCGGCCACTTGGCAATAGGACAATACTAGATAAGTCTCTCATCAGTAGGCAGGCTTCTAGCTAATCTTCAGGTACACTATGTATCTGCATTCCACTTGTCAGCAGCTTCGAAAGTCAAGTATTGTGATATTTCTACGAAATATGTAGTACTTATCTAGCTTAATGATTCTAGTTTCTGCTGGTCACCTCAGACTCCATACCCGCACACGCCTGCATACTACTTCCCTCCGTCGGTCTCTCTCTTCTCTCGGGCACTGGCACCCAGGGCAACCGGCAGGGACGAGACACATAAGAAACGTTTGATTTTTCAACATTTTTAGTACCTGCCTGCCTGAGAGTCACACTGGACACTGATCATAGACTAAAAATGAGGTACTTCCGTGAACTGCAGTGTCCCCCCTTAAGGATTTTGCTATCAACCCGGCCAGTTTCCCTTTTCCTTTCCTATTGAGACGAAGGTGATGCCAGTGAAATCCCACCTATCAACAACATCAACAGAACCAAACCTATGTCTTACAGAGTAGCCACCCTAAGCGGTTCATAACTCTCCATATTGACCCTCCTGTCGGAGCTGTTCAATTGGGGTCGATCATACCACACGAAAGCAGGGAGCAGACCAACATTTGTCTGGGTCGTTGTAGAAGCTATTTTGTCGACGTCACACTCAATACTGTAGCCCTGACCCCTATCAATGCTGTTTCCCACCCTAACCACTTTCACAATATGATCCTGTTTTGTGAAATCCTTGCACAGGGAACCTATATCCTCTATCACCTGGCTATGATCCTTACTGGGCTTGAAGACAATTGTGACCTCGTACCTGGCGCCTAATTTTTCCTGCAAAATCTGGCCCACACCTCTTTCATGGCCACTTCCGAACAACAGAACTTTCTTCCTACTTTCTAGTTTTTTTAAAGCGTTGGATTCATTGTTAAAGTCTGCTGTTTCTTAACTACACCTACTTCTAAAGGAGCGTCTTCCTCACTTTACTATCGTAGTAAGGTAAATCTTTTGGTCGTGCCAACTGTGAAGCTGTCAAAAACTATAAACTCTTTGTGCCTCTGTTCCCTGCTACCATTTTCCACCCCTGCTCACCCTTCTACCCCTTTAAGCTCGTAAGTTACTCTCTGGTACTATCCAGTTCAGTGAAAGCACTTTGAATAAGAATGGAAGAGAATCTTCTGCGTCCCCCATACCCACACCGTTACATTCACTCCAATGAAAGTACATTTCATAACAGCTGTATAGAAACCCAGCACGAAATTTCCTACTTCAGCTCAGACACATTGTGTTCATCATTGTTACGAGGTTTACTAGCGTGATATCGACAGTATATATTAACTACAGATGCCAAAGTGTTGCTAAGGTGTTTAGGACACTAAAATATGTGTAAGATGTTACTAAATGCGCTTAAAATTGAGGTATAACGCTAAAGCTGCAAATTGGCGAATTTGGCCTTTGAATATACAAGGATGTTTATCACCTTTTGAATATGGCTACGAAACGTCATATGTATGCAGAGTGGCTGTACACATATATTTCTTGACATCAGGAGAACTGATGCATGACGTTTGACTGCTCGCAGAGGTGGGCTCTTAGTAGTGGGAATGCGTTGAAACACATGAAAGTCAATATGACCAAGAGGCTCAGAGGACACAAAAAAAAAAATAAACTTTAACTTTTGTGCTTGTTGTGTGGGCTGATTGCTTGCACTGACATCTCTTACAGCCGATTTTCGGTCTTCCTTGGTGTTTTATAAAGTTTTAAATACATAAGACACAAATTAGTAAAAATATAAAGAGTATAAAATTCCATACTTAAAAAATAAATACACAACATTTCAGAAAGTAATATAAAGTTAAATATATAGAAAATAATAAAATATGTGATGTTTCTCCGTAAATCAGTTGATGTTAATTAAATTATTTTTTGTCTAATATATTTACAAATGTAGGACGTGCGATTTCTATAATGCCTTTACAAAAAATTTTCTTTAAACTTTCACAGACTTTTACTGTTGCATTTGTAGTTGATGTTTTAATCTATTATGCAAAACATTTTCAATTGGCTCTGTTTTTAGTAAATTGGTAAAATAAAATTAATTGGCCTTCAGTCACAAATTGTCTTTTATTTTACACAATGCATTTCCAGCCTTGAGGGCTCTTCATCAGGAGCCTCTATTATTTATTATACATGTTTCAAGGTCTGGGCCTGTTAAGATCGAAACATAGGTTCTCACAATAGGGAAAATTAAAAAAAAAAGATAGATTATAAAGGAGATTAAACAATTGACTTAAAAAGGGGTGCTCAAATACGTCTGGTGCAGTATGATGATTGGTGTGCATTTATATGTATAAATAATCACCAAAACAAACACTGTTCATTTTGAGACACATTGTGGAATAACATCAAATGAGGGACTTATAGCTAGAAAGATGTTCCGCTTCTATATTACTAGGATTTTCTATACAAATCGATGTGTTTAATTTTATATAGATAATAATGTTTGTTTGTTATATATAAAAAGATACAGTTTCACATTATAAATTTATAAACCGCTATTGTTTTATAAAAGGTGTCTGGAAACAATAATTACGGTTGTGGGTTGGTAATTGCTTTAGTAATCGTAAGTATCTCTGTTACTAGGAAAAAGTTTCCTTAATTACTGAAAAAACTGTGGCTGTTAAATTCTGTTTGTTCATTTAACATGTTTTCAGTATAGTTTCTTTATGCAACAATATGTCCAACTATTCAAGTAAGTCAAGTTTTTTTGCCAATTATTTGTTTGTGGAGTACTGATCGGTTACTGTGAATGTCACTTAGTTTGTGTTTATCAAGGTGTAGATGGTTAGCTAGTGTGGATTTGTCAAAATGATTAACTGTAAAAGTGTCAGTGTGATCTTTGTAACGTATGTGAAAAGTCCTTCCAATTTTTCGTATGTAAAATTTAGGACAACTATTAAATTGTACTTTATATATTATGCTGTGTTCTGTAATTGCAGTGTTTTTTCTCACTATGTGTGACAAGTGGTGTACTAGTTTGTTGTTAGAGGAGAAAGATATTGTAATATAGGTGTTCTGGAATAAGTTGGCTATTTTTGTGGCAGTATACCTAAATAGGGAACACTTGTAAAGTTTTATGTTTTGTTTGTGGTTTTATTCACTTCAGTTTTGTTAGTGATTTAGCTTGAATTTTTCATGATAGTTTATCGATTGATTTTTCTGAGTACCCTTTAATAGATGGAATTGGTTTGATTGTATCAATTTCCTCTTTTACTGCTTTAAGTTTCAAAGGTACTGTGTGTGCTCTGTGTTACATGGATCTGAAAGCAGCATATTTGTGTGTATTTGCCTGGTGTGACGGTTGATGTATTGTGATATGTTTTAAAAGTTTGCACCATTTCACACGGTGTACATAGGTTTCTTATAAATGTAAAAATTATCTTCATCATGTTCATTTGTAATTGTTATGCCTAAGAAATTTGCGGTTTTGTTATTTTCATGTTCAATTGAGAATTTAATTTTTATGTGAAGTGAATAAAGTAAGAAGCTATTAAAGTTCTTCTTTTAGTGCCTCAAATTGGAGCAGAGTCATCCACATACCTTTTGTAGCACACAATTTCTTTTGTAAATTTAATTTTTCATCTAAATAAATTAATTTCTTGGTTGTTGATGAATACATCAGAAAGCTTGACATGCAATTACACATAGCTAAACCTTCGTTCTGTGGATAGATTTTACTATTGAATGATAAGTAGCTCAGGGATAGTACAAGTTCAAGTAGGTCTGTTTTGGAGATTCTGATCTCATATCATAAACCTTACACCACTGACAGAGCTCTGAAATACTACATTTCAAACTTTAAATGTATATGGAAGATCACTTGTTTTGTTTTCTCGTATTTTAATACCACTTCAACAGTCTGCTGTTTTCAACATATGATCCATGAATAGTATCACCAACAGTGGTGACAGGTTACAGCCTTGTCTTACCCCTGGAACTATCCTGAACTAGAACTAAATTTGCTGTCTACTCTAACTGCTGCCTGTAAATTAAAATAAAGTCCTTCAATTGGCTGCTGAAGTTTGCCTTGTATTCCATAATCCTGAAGAACTGTAAACGGTTTCCGCCTAGGAACACAGTCATAAGCCTTTTCTAGATCTATAAAATATAGATAAAATTGCCCGACTTCTCCATTATCTGCCATAAACTAAAAATCTGGCCCTGACAGCCTCTAAAAGGCGTAGAGCCACACAGATTTTCATCCAATTTGTCTTAAACTAATATTCACACTCTCCTATCAACAATACTTGAGAATATTTTCCCAACAACGCTCATAGAAGATGCGCTTTCTACTGTGTAATTACAAGAAAAATTAGCTAGAAATAGTTTAGGTAAACCAGTTTACTTTTTTGTGGTTGTAACTGTCAGACTTATTTAGGCATTATTAGAGGAATTTTACGTTAGTCTATATTGCTTTATAACTTCTTAAAGAAACATATGGTTTAGTGTAGTGACGATAAGAAATCGAGGAATAATGTGAACAGCACTGTAAAGCATGTCCGGAGTTATGGTGAGGCATTGGCGTCGAGATGTCGGTCTATCATGATACACTAGCGAATGCAGGTAACCACATAGCGAATAATCGCACGGACTGATTTCTAGGGACGTGGGAGGCCAAGCATGACAAAAGTGGTGGCTGAGTAGACGATCATCACCAATCGATGCACACAAGAGATCTTTCACGTGTCTAGCATTTTTTTTTCAAATAAAACTCCATGTTAATCCAAGCATGTTTGTCAATTTTACCTCTCTATTTACACTATTCCGTGATTTATTAAGTTTTCAAATTTATACTGACTTTTTGATCACCTGTAATAAGGACGAGGACATGATCAGGGTAAACCAGCATCAGGAATGATGGCCCACTTATTAATCTTACAAGGTCAGTAGGGGAAAAACAGGTCATGGCCAACAACCATAGATGATGTTGTTGTTGTGGTCTTCAATCCGGAGACTGGTTTGATGCAGCTCTCCACAATACCCTATCCTGAGCAAGCCTCTTCATCTCCACATGAGAGCGACAACGTACATCTGTCTGAATCTGCTTACTGTATCCATCTCTTGGTCTTCCCTTGCGATTTTTTCCCCATACACTTCCCTCCAACGCTAAATTCACAATTCCTTGATGTCTAAGAATGTGTCCTACCAATCTATCCCTTCTTTTAGTCAAGGTATGCCAGAAATTCCTTTTCTCCCCAATTCTGTTCAGTACCTCCTCATTAGTTACGCGATCCACCCACCTAATCTTTAGCATTCTTCTATAGCACCATATTTCAAAAGCCTCAATCCTCCTCCTGTCCGCACTGTTTATCGTCCATGTCTCACTACCATACAAGGCAACACTCCATACAAATGCCTTCAGAAAGGACTTCCTTAGGTTTAAATCAATATTCGATGTTAACAAATTTCTCTTTTTCAAGAACGCTTTTCTACCCATTGCTATTCTGCATTTTATATCCTCTGTACTGCGACCATCATTTGTTATTTTACTGCCCAAGTAACAAAACTCATCTACCTCCTTTATTGCTACGTTTCCCAATCTAATTCCTTCAGCATCACCTGATTTTCTAAGACCGCATTCCATTACCCTAGTTTTTCTCTTGTTAATGTTCATCTTATATGCACCTTTCAGCACACTGTCCATTCCGTTCAATTGCTCTTCCAGGTCCTTTGCTGTATCTGACAGAATTACTATGTCGCCGGGAAAACGCAATGTTTTTAATTCTTCACCCTGAACTTTAATTCCTTCTCCAAATTTCTCCTTGCTTTCCTTTATAGCTTGCTCAATGTACAAATTGAACAACATTGGGGAAAGGCTACAACCCTGTCTTACTCCCTTTCCAACCACTGTATCCCTTTCATGCCCTTCAACTCTGACAACCGCTGTCTGGTTTTTGTACAAGTTGTAAATAAACTTACGTTCCCTATATTTTACTTCTGCTTGCTTCAGAACTTGAAAGAGTTTATTCCAATCAACATTGTCAAAAGCCTTCTCCAAATCTACAAAAGCTAGAAATGTAGGTTTGCCTTTTCTTAATCTATCTTCTAGGATAAGCCGTAAAGTGAGTATTGCCTCCCGTGTTCCTACATTTCTCCTGAACCCAAACTGATCTTCCCCGAGATCGGCTTCTACCAGCTTTTCCATCCTTCTGTATATAATTCGCGTTAATATTTTGCAACCATGACTTATTAAACTGATGGTTCTGTAGTTTTCACACCTGTCTGCACCTGCTTTCTTAGGGATGGGGATTATAACATTTTTCTTAAAATCTGAGGGTATTTCACCTGTCTCATATATCTTACACACCAGGTGAAACAATTTTGTCATGGCTGCTTCTCCCAGAGACTTCAGTAGCTCTGAGGGAATATCATCTACTCCAGGGGCCTTATTTCGACTCAGGTCTTTCAGGGCTCTGTCAAATTCTTCTCTCAGTACAGTATCTCCTATTTCATCTTCATCTACATCCTCTTCCCTTCCTACAATATTGTCTCGAAGTTCATTTCCTTTGTAGAGCCCCTCTATATACTCTTTCCACCTTTCAGCTTTCCCTTCTTTGCTGAGAACTGGTTTTCCATCAGTGTCTTTGATATTCATAGAGCTGTTTTTCTTATCTCCAAATGTTTCTTTTATTTTCCTGTAGGCTGTATCTATTTTTCCCTTATTTATACATTCTTCTACATCCTTACATTTGCCTTCTAGCCACTCCTGCTTAGCCAGTTTGCACTTCCTGTCAATCTCATTTCTTAGTCACCTGTACTCCATTTTGCCTGTTTCATTTACTGCATTTTTATATTTTCTCCTTTCATCGATTAAATTTAATATCTCCTGTGATATCCAAGGATTTTTTGTAGGTCTTTCCTTCCTACCTATTTTGTTCTCTGCTACCTTCACTATTTCATCTCTCAATTTTACCCATTCCTCCTCTACTGTTTTAATTTCCCCTGTTTCTGTCAATTGCCTAAAGCTCCCTCTGAAATTCTTAAGAACCTCAGGTTCCTTCAATTTATCCAGGTCCCATCTCCTTATTTTCCTACGTTTTTGTAGTTTCTTTAGTTTCAGCCTACAGTTCATAACCAACAAGTTAAGGTCAGAGTCTATATCTGCCCCTGGGTATGTCTTACATTGTAGAACCTGGTTCCGAAATCTATGTCTTACCATTATAAAATCTATCTGGTATCTTCCAGTGTCTCCTGGTCTCTTCCACGTATACAACATTCTTTTGTGATTCTTGAACCAGGTGTTTGTTATAACTAAATTATGTTCTGTGCAAAATTCTATCAAGCGGCTTCCTCTTTCATTCCTTTTGCCCAGACCATATTCACCTACTATCCTCCCTTCCCTTCCTTGTCCTATTACCGAATTCCAGTCTCCCATAACAATTAAGTTTTCCTCTCCCTTCATTGTCTGAATAATTTCCTTTAGCTCCTCACATATTTCTTCGATTTCCTCATCATCGGCAGAGCTAGTTGGCATATAAACCTGTACTACTGTTGTCGATGTTGGCTTCGTATCTATCTTGACAATGATAATGCGATCACTGTGCTGCTCATAGTAGTTTACCCGCATTCCTATTTTCTTATTCATTATCAATCCTACTCCTGTGATACCCCCAATTGATTTTGTATTTATAATCCTGTACTCACCTGACCAGAAATCCTGTTCATCCTGCCACCGAACTTCACTAATCCCCACTATATCTAACTTCAACCTATCCATTTCCCTTTTTAAATTTTCTATTTTTCCTACTCGATTAAGGGATCTAACATTCCACGCTCCGACCCGTAGAATGCCAGTATTGTCTTTCCTGATGATCACATCCTCCTGAGTAGTCCCCGCCCGGAGTTCGGAATGGGGGACTATTTTACCTCCGGAATATTTTACCCGAGAGGATGCCATCATCATATGTTCATACAGTAGAGCTGCATGTCCTCGGGAAAGGTAACGGCTGTAGTTTCCCCTTGCTTTCAGCCGTTCGCAGTAACTGTGTGGCAAAGCCACATTAGCTGATGTTACAAGGCCAGCTCAGTCAATCATCCAGACTGTTGCCCCTGTAACTACTGAAAAGGCTGCTGCCCCTCTTCAGGAACCACACGTTTGTCTGGCCTCTCCACAGATACCCCTCCGCTGTGGTTGCACCTACGGTACAGCTATCTGTATCGTTGAGGCACGCAAGCCAACCCACCTCGGCAATGTCTGTGGTTCATGGGAGTGGACCATAGATGATATGCTATACAAAAGTGGGAACTAGTCTTCCCCAAAGCAAAGAAGCACACGAAATACTTTTGATGATAAGCAAATGACTGAGTTTATTACTTTGTTTTATTTAGATACTTGGCATTCTTGGGTGGCAAGAGTTAAATTGATTTCTTAATAAAAGTTATTTTTGGTGTTCTCTCTCAACAAATTGTACAGTTTATAGCATTAACTGCCTTAAAGAAGACCTCCACAATTTCAAATCTGTTGCAGCCATTAAATATTTGAGCTGGATTGGAGCAAATGTATCTTTCGCAAAGTTGTATTTGAAAAATGTACTATTTGCGCTGGTGCCTTATTTGGTACGATTGTGACTCCCACGGGTAAAAATTCTGTTGAAACAACATTCCGTTTCATTAACTAAGGATAAATTTATATCCTGGAATATGGATGTGGGAATGAATGTGCATATAATTGTATATACGTTCCGAGTGATACTCCTCTATTTAGGTAACAGAGTCTGTGGATCTGAGAGAATTAATTTAATGGTGTTAATGATGCAATGGGGTTAATAATAATTAACTGATCAGCCTGTGTTTGTTATCAGGTTGCTCGAGATTTATTTTGGAATTAGGGTTTGTGATCATAAATAAGGTATTGTTTGCGTAGGTCTCTCACTTTTTGTCTGAGTACTGGTGTAGACAGATGCTGCTGTCTCGCCAAGTGTCTTGCGTGCCTCTTCAAGTTACAGCGTTAAATCATTATTCACTCGGCAGCTGGAAGACGACACTGTTTATGATTAATTTGAGCTCACTCTGATGTCTTGGTACTTTTTATGTGATAGATACTATTTTAACCAGGAAGATGGCGTAGAAATTGCCAGCTCATCAGCTCCGTTTATAAGGAAATTATTAAGGTGGACATCGCATGTGTCACGGTCCTACACAGTTACCTTCTTCGTCATGTATACGACGTTTGCTTACGGGAGTCATGGGTGGATGTTGTCATAGATGATACCTTCCCTTCCCTTGACGTCCTCGTTCGCCATAAAGCACATGGAAGTTCCTGAATGTCAACCATACAGAGAGCTATAAACGGACGCTACCAGCCTTCACAACCCGTGTAAGAAATCGTTCTGTCCCTAAGACATTGATACTTCGAGTGCAGATAAACTGCCGAAGGAACGAACAACATTTTAATACCTTCCAGATTTAGCAAGCCATCTCTCCGTGTATTCATTACCACCGCTACGAGGAGTTAAGAGACATAAGTTAATTCGCTTCACGATGTGTCTCG
This sequence comes from Locusta migratoria, assembly GCA_026315105.1. Taxonomy (NCBI): domain Eukaryota; kingdom Metazoa; phylum Arthropoda; class Insecta; order Orthoptera; family Acrididae; genus Locusta; species Locusta migratoria. The sequence continues at coordinate 596,663,466 of CM048746.1, read as the reverse complement.
CTTACATTGACCCCATGTTTGGGGCAGTAACGCACAGTTTAGCTGCCTATTCTTACCGGTTAGTCAGACAAACATTTGCTGGTAATTAATGCACGTGGCAGCATAGTGCATTGGCAGTAGAAGTATTTCTCTCACTAATGTATTTGTGTGTAAGTAATATAGCAAAAGGTAAAAGGACATTTTGTGTTTGTGTTTGTATCAACCTAAACAAGGTATTTTGGGTCCTCCGAATGAATAGATAACGGTTTTAAAATCAGACTACATTAACATGCGTATTCTTGAACAATGACGAGATAAATTTCTCTCTCCCAGTGTAGAAACATAATGTTGTCTTGTTCTGGAGTTAATGAACTACATCTGTTCGTAAAGTCAGGTTAACACATAGATTCAACAACCATTCCACTTGGCGTAACATGCCTTGTGAAACACTTCTTTCAGGAGTGGCAAATAATCCGCTAAACGTCTTTTGAGCCAGGTTTAATCGCTAATATTGATAGTGAATTGCAGTTGCTACTCTGACTTTAGTATGTCTGACACAATAAAGCAGAAAATAATACTACCACCGTTACGTCGACGACATAAATGACATAAATAATATCGACATGGCACTCAATAACCTACACCTACACCTGAAATTTACTGTAGAACATGAAACAAACAAATCCATAAATTTCCTGGACTTAACCCAAAGTCCCATAAGCTTAACAAACATTTGAACATTTGAACTTAACCAAAAAAATACAAATAACCAACATACATTCCAGATATACAGAAAATCCACTACTACAGACTGCATCATTCACAGAACATCATGCCACCCAAAATCTTAGAAACTACTTTCTTCAACACCATGATTAGCAGAATAACAAAACTACTTCTAAATGAAAAAGTCATACTAATTGAAATAAATATATTGGAACATATAGTACGTATATGCATATAACCCTCTCTTAGTTACAAATTTATACAACAGGAAAACAAAACCCAAATCCTGCAACTTCCACAAGGAAGAACAGAACAGAACAGAAAATAAAAAAACTTATATACATCCCTACCAGATATTTCGGAAATATTTCGAATAAAATCCATAGTATATTCAAAAAGACTAACATCACATTCGCATATCAGAATAAAAACAGTCTAAAATCAACGATCAAATCTGGAAACACTAAACCACCGCACAAGAACGCAGGCATTTATAGATTCTACATGGGACATATAGGCAAGAGTTTCAATGTTAGATACAAAGAACAGAAACGAGATAGCGAACACAACCTATCAATATTTTTTCAGCGTTTCTAATTGAAAATCAAGAAGTAGACACAACCGAAAACTCACTGGACATCCTCTAAATATTAGCAATAAATGGCCTCAAATGAACATTACTGAGGACCCGGAAATATATTTGCACTGTCTAAACCACACCTAAGATCTACTAAATGAACAAATATAACTAAAACATGAACATATATCGAAAACTTTATTCATATCTTCCAGAATATAAACGGATGAAATTAGCAAAGAAAATCTGTACCCGGATCCTTAGCAACACAGTAATTACATAACACAGATAACACCTTCTGATGTAAACAATATGTAACCGTTCAATACCGTTGACACAACTGTGAAATCAAGTTCCACTCGTAAATAAACGTAAATACAGATTTATAAAAAGGAAGAACCGTGTACAACATTTTGATAGATCGACATCCAGTGTAATGAACGGAATTAAAGAAAATCACACGTATCTAAAAGTACTTTTAAATCAAAATTAAATATAGGCTTGAATGGAGTGACACACATAGTGCTTGACATATCGGTAGAATTTTTTCCAGTAATACCTGCGTCTGATTCTGTCGAGGCTCTTCACGAATCACAGATGACCGGATATCGGAGCATCGTGGAATCATTTGAGAATAGCTGGCTGGGCATGAGCTGGAAGGACCAGTAGCCATTTGGGGCACAGTGGATGGTAGTTGTTCTTATACAGTGTTCCATTTGTAAGTTGGAACTCTCCATTGGTCGGTTCTCCTTTCTCCAAGGCCGCTATCGTATTTAATAGTGCAGGATCTTTCCTGTGTTCAGCTGTAACGTCATCTAATTCACTGAGGGCTGAAATTTCATTCATGTTGTTGTGTTCCACTAATGGATTCCTCGAAAGGCAGTCAGCATCCTTGTGTTTGCGCCCGTTCTTGAATACCACTGTGACATCGTACTCTTGGAGTCTTAGTGCCCATCTTGCTAGTCGACCTGATGGATCCTTCAAGCAACTCAGCCAACATAAAGAATGGTGGTCTGTCACGACGGTGAATGGTTTGCCGAATAAATACGGCCGGAACTTGTTGATAGCCCAGATAACTGCGAAGCATTCTTTCTCAGTTGTAGAGCAGTTTATCTCGGACTTTGAGAGTACACTTGATACATAGGCTATCACTTTTTCAGCACCTCCTGAACTTGTACAAGCACTGCACCAATCCCATAACCACTGGCGTCTGTGTGATGTTCCGTTTTTGCATACTCGTCGTACAAGGCTAGCACTGGTGCGGAAGATAGAGCGTCCTTAAGTGCCCGGAAAGCTCTTTCTTTTGCCTCATCCCAGTAAACGCGTCTCCCTGCAAAAGTTCTTGTAATGTACGTGCCATGTTACAAAATCCTTTTATGAAACGTCGGTAGTATGAGCACTGCCCGAGAAAACTTCTCACATTACGAATGTGCTGAGGAGTTGGAAATTCTGTGACTGCCCTTACTTTATCTGGGTCAGGACGGACACCATCTCCGTTGACTAGGTGCCCCAGGATATTTTTCTCTTTGGCGACGAAGAGGCACTTCTTTGGATTGAGGTGGAGTCCTGAAGCCTGAACACACTTCAACACAGTTGACAGACGACTCAGATGTTCTTCAGATGTTTTCGAGAAAACGACAATGTCATCTAAATAGCAAAGACACGTCGTCCACTTCAGGTGTCGAAGCAAGTTGTCCATCATGCGTTGGAATGTGGCCGGAGCATTACATAATCCAAATGTCATTATTTTGAATTCGTAAAGGCTATCAAGTGTAATAAAAGCCGTCTTCTCCCTGTCAGCTTCGTCAACCTCGATTTGCCAGTAACCTGTCTTCATGTCCATAGTTGAAAAGTATGTAGCTCCTTTCAAACAGTCTAAGGTGTCGTCTATGCGCGGCAGTGGGTAGACATCTTTCTTTGTGATTTTGTTCAGCCGACGATGATCGACACAGAATCGCCACGTGTAATCCTTCTTCTTTACAAGGACCACGGGAGAAGATTAAGGACTCTCCGATGGTTGAATAATGTCATCTTGCAGCATCTTCTCCACTTCCTCCCGAATTATCCGTCTTTCAGCTGGGGACACTCCATACGAACGCTGGCTAATTGGTGGATAATCAACAGTATTTATACGGTGCCTTATCGTGGGCCGTTTCGTCTGACTTTTCCCCTGCTGAGGTGTGAATGCACCCGAAAAGGACGCAGTATAGCTAACACCCGCTGGCGTTGTTCCTTGGTCAGTCCGGACCCTATTGGCAGTTCCACGTTTGTTTCCTCCAGCGTGTTGTCTGCACTAACAGCAGAGCATGGGTCTTCGTTGATGACGTTGAGCTCACTGTCCTGCATTGGTTCAGCTGTCCCGATACACATTCCCTTGGGGATAAGTTGTGACTGCTCGTGCCAATTTGTGATCCAAATCTCTCCTCGACCTCCGGTAATGCTTATGTTAGCCGCTGGTATGTAAATTTCTTTGGTGAGCCTGATAAACTTTTTACTATCAACAAGCACTTCACAGTTTAATCGTTCATCCGTATTTGTGACTGCAATTCTTCCCATCGTCAACGGCGGGATCATCACATTGTCGAGGGCAAATAACTTCCCAGAAAATTCTGTATTACGTGTATCCGTCGGAACAACTTCTTCAATTTGCAGCTCAAATCTTCCACAGTCAATGGTAGCTTGGGATGCCTGAAGGAAGTCCCATCTGAGGATGACATTGTGACTATATTCTGTTAACACGACAAATTCAAACGGCTGGGTGCTGTTGTTGATGGTTATTCTTGCGACACAAGTTCCTGCTGGCTGGACGTACTTTCCATTCGCGACATTCAGCATAGTTGTCCCAGTATCACAAAACATTGTCTTCTTCAGTGTGCGGCGGTAATTATCTGACAATACAGAGAAAGACGCTCCTGAGTCAACAAGTGCCCGGACAGGTTGGCCGTAGATTATGACGTCGATGTGATTTCCCGACATCTTAGCGACTGTCGTCCATGGAGGATTTTCATCTGCAGCGGCCTCACCTTCGTAGATGGTCGCCTCAGTTTTCCTGGGTGCGGCGACTAGGGTAGCGGCTGGTACCTCTGTACGGCGACGGTGAACGGCTGCGGCGCGTCGGGGAGCGACCTCGTCGAGGATACGGAGATGGGCTTCATCCCATGGGTCAACTGAACTCATCAGCAGGTGATTATCTGGGATAGAACTGCTCTGATGGCTGACGTCTTGCGGCAAAGTAATCGTCGAATACTCGCCTTGTCTCTCTGCAGTAGCGTACAATATGTCCAGGGCGCCCACAGTGGAAACAAAGTGGTGTGTTGTCTTCTGTCCTCCACACATCTGTTCTTCTGCGCGGCGCCATAGTTGCCGGGAGAAGTGCAGCGTCGGTCGGTTCATAGGCCGCCGTTTGGCGGCTGCAATATAAGTCAAAGAAGGGCGACGCAGTTCTTCACGTCGGGTGCGTCTGGCGGGACAAACAGGAGCTAACGTCTGAAATACCTCTTCCTCAGCGGTGTCGGCTCCCTCGTCACTTACAGGGCTTACATCCATGGCCATGATCTGATGCTCGCTCGGTCTGTCCTGGCTGCCGTAAATTGTTGTAATTTTTCTCTCACAGTTCGTCTTATGAGAGAACGGTCATAGGGACTACATTTGGGAGTCTGTCATAATTCTTTCGTCCAACCCTCCTTTGTTGCATCTCTTCAATACTCTGGCACCACTTAATGAACTCTTCCGTCGAAGCGACGTCTTTTATCAGAAGAACATGGTACATGTCTTCTGCAATACCCTTCATCAGGTGCGTGATTTTGTCGGCCTCCGTCTTATTCGGATTCACTATGTTACACAGTGCCAAAACATTCTGTATGTACGACTGTGTCGACCCACCATGTCGTGGGGCCCGGTTCTTCAGTTGTTCTTTCGCCGAGCGGATTTGTCGTTGGCGGTCTCCAAACGTCTTCTTAAGTTACTCCTGAAACTTCTCGCAGTCATTCAACTTGTCTTCGTTGTCTTCAAACCATTGTTGGGCTGTTCCGTCCAGGTAGAAATAAACTTTGGCCAAGCACATCGTATGATCCCACCTGTTGTACTTTGCGACTCGGTCGAACCATTTTTTTTTTTGTATCCCATCCTCGTCGCCACTTTTGTATCCCATCCTAGTCGCCACTTTTATGTCTCCTTTCCGCCAGTTGTCCTGGGTGTCGGTGGCCGAGTAGAGAGAGAGTGACCCAGGAAAATAGAATGCACGCGTGTGCAGGTACGGAGCTGACCAGCCAGTGGGACAGCAGAAACTAGAAACACTAAGCTAGATTAGTATAAGAGATATATTTCATAGAAATAATACATTACTTAACTTGGAGAGCAGCAGATTAGTAGAATGTTGATACATAGTTTAAATAGAGGCCTGCCTACTGATGATTCCTAGTGCTTATCCGATAGCCATGTCTTAACTGGTGCCAATCTGATTCCCAAGTGGCCGATGCAGCAGTCGTGACCACGAGCGGAGTTGCAGCAGAGGGCGCTCGTGGCTGACGTCGGAAGAACGCCGCGCCGTGCGTACATGGCGGTACGCGGGGAAAGTACGTGGCACGCACTTCATACTTGTGCGACACCACACCCTCCCCCCCCCCAAACCGCCGCGCCATCGAGGCGTAGGGCTGATGGCTACGGCGACGGCACTGGGAGGAGGGCCTGGGCGGGGGTGTTACTGGTGGGACAGGCGTCGTAACAGAGGCTGGGATCAAGACGCAGTCCGCGCCCGGGTATCCACCTTGCGATCCCCCGGGAAACCCACCAAAACGAGGGGAACGGCGAACACCTCCGCCCAGAGGGAGCAGGTCATCTTCTTCTGAGGTGCGTGGTTCCAGGTGGCGGGGGCACGCACGGTCTCAGAGTCCCTCTCGGTGACGCGGTCAGCTGCTACGGCGACGACGGCGACGACTGCGTCGGAGGCGCGTCGACCTCTATGAGGATGATCTCGTAGTCCGGGGACACTGGACCCGTCTGCGAGCGATGTGGCTGCGCTCCCTGGCGACGAACTGGGTCTGGAATCAAGAAACCCGAGAAAGCAACGCGCGGGCTGTGCAGGCGCAATTGGTTTGCGTGGCGCCGCAGCTCCGACCCTGTGGAAGAACGTACAACATACATATTGCGACCGAGCACGCGTTGAATGATGCCCGGCATCCATCTCGCACGTCCACCAAACACCTTGTACGCTACCGGCGTCGAAACCTGAAAACGCGAAGCTCCATACGAACCGACCCGGTGACCGGGAGGCTGCAGCTGGTGAAGGAGAGTGCGGTGACGGCGGCCGTGTAGCAGTTCGGTAGGAGACGGACCGTCACGTGGCATGCACCGATACGTAGACAGGAAAATTTGAAGAGCTTGTGCCTGGAGTGAGACTTGAATGTTCGAACGAAACGTTCTGTTTCGCCATTGAATTGAGGGTGAAAAGGTGCGGTGGTGATATGCTGAATGCCATTTACACAACAAAAGTGTTGAAATTCCGCACTAACAAACTGAGGTCCATTGTCGCTGACGATAGTTTCAGGCAAACCTTCGATACAAAACACTGATGTTTAGGCACTGATTGTACTAGACGTCGTTGTTGAGTTCATGGCAATCACAAAAGGAAACTTGCTGAAAGCGTCTTCAAGAATTAACCAGCGCGTATTCCATTAAGGTCCGGCAAAGTCAATGTATAAACGTTGCCATGGTCCCTTGGGGCGTGGCCAGTCTGAGAAACGTTGCGGAGGAGCTGCCTGATACACTGATACACTGTGACGTCATGTTTTCTATCTAGACATCCATGCCAACCCTGGTACTATGACGTCCTGCCAGTTGCTTTGTCCTAACAATACCCCAATGTCCTTGATGCAGGAGACGTAAGATTTCACGTTGCTGGGAACGAGGAACAAACACTCTCATTTGGTCGTTGTCGATATGTAACAACAGAACACCCTTACTTAAAGATAACGCATGACGTTGTCCAAAATATCGTCGAACCAGAAGCCGTTCAATGTCTTTGGCTCTGGCAGGTCACTCAGAGCGAACAAAACGTGCTACCACACGTAGGTCCGCATCCGCAGCTGTTTTCTGTGCAATCCAATGAGAGTTCAAAGGGAAGTCTGTGACAGCGGAAGCATCTCTGAAGTCTATCTGACAACATGCCATTTCTGAAGAATCAAACGACACATCCTGGCCAACCGGAAGTCGGGAATGTGTGTCCGCGTTAGCGTGTTTAGTGGTAGGTCGGTACAAAATCTCATACTGATAATTTGACGGTATTAAGGAACATCTCTGAAGCTTTTGTGCCGTTCGTGGCGGAATTGGCTTTGTGGGTGAGAACAATGACGTAAGAGCCTTGTGGTCAGTCAACAAATAGAATTTTCTGCCATAAAGATATTGATGAAACTTTGTGACGCCGTAAATGATTGCTAAGGCCTCCTTTTCTATCTGACTGTAATTTTGTTGCGTTGGCGTCAGTAGCTTGGATGCAAAGGCAATAGGACGTTCGTGAGAACCAATACGATGTGACAAAATTGCACCCAAACCGTACGACGAGGCATCGACTGCTTGCACTATAGGCTTCTTTGGGTCAAAGGGAATCAAACATGCATCACTGAGTAGTGCAAGCTTCAATTTGTCAAAGGCAACTTGGCAATCTTTAGACCATTCAAAAGGAACATTCTTCCTACGTAAGTGATGCAGTGGAGCTGCAATCTGGGAGGCATAGGGAATAAATCTGAAATAATAGTTAAGCTTTCCCATTACTGCTTGCAATTCGTGCACATTCTTAGGAGGAGGCAAGTCTTTGATTGCTCGAAAATGTGACTGTAAGGGATGGATTCCTTGGGCATTAATCACATAGCCTAGGTACTCTATTTCAGATTGAAAACACGAACACTTTGCTTTATTACAACGTACACCTGCTGTAGTCAGCACTTTTAATAGGCACTCGAGGTTTGATAAATGTTTTTCAACTGTGCGTCCTGAGACCACAATATCATCTAAATAGTTCGAGCAGCACGGTACAGAAACTGTCAGCTGTTCCAAAAAACGCTGAAAATAGCTGGGGCGGAAGAACTGCAAAAGTTTTCTTGTAAACGTAAAATTTATGTTCCTGATGTTCATTAGAGAAAGGCCCATGTAAGTATTAATGACGAAAAGCTTTTTTGACTCTTTGTCGAGCGGAATCTGTAAGTATGCCTCTGCTAAATCAGTCTTAGAAAAGAAGCGAGAGTCCATCATTTCCTCAGGTCGGGGCAGGGGATAAGTGTCTACAGTTGCTTGATTGTTCACTGTTGATTTGAAGTCCACAAAGAGACGAAGTTTTCCTGACGGCTTGGTTATAATTACTAAAAGCGAGGCCCACTGACTCGCAGAAAAAGGAGAAATCACCCCACTATCCTGCCAACGTTTCAGTTCTTCGGCAACTTTATCATGAATTGCGATAGGCACTGGTCTACCTTTACGAAATTTTGGCACTGCAGATTCCTTTAAAAATACATGTGCCACGAAGTCTTTTGCACAACCTAGTTCCTGGGAAAACAAGTCACTATATTTTTCACACAATGCATTGATTTTGTCCTGAGGCAGTACTGATGAAATTTGAAGCACATCTCTTTGAATTGATAGACAAAAAAATAAAATGCATCTAGTCCAAAAATGTTCTGTGTAGATTTGGCCTGAAGAGCAACAGAAGCAACAGTTTTAGTTACACCTTGAAAAGAGGCGGGCAGGCTACAAGTTCCTAGCACTGGAATATTTTGTCCTGTATACGCTGTTAGCACTTGTTTAGACGGCGACAATTTTGGCGAACCCAGAAGTTCATAAGTGTCTTCATTCATTAATGTAACAGCGGTACCAGTATCGAGCTGAAATTGCACAGTCTTATTTTCGATGGAAAGAGTCACAAAATGTTTTTGCTTGTGGCGCTCGATAGGTGACGAATGTGGGCTACGGCTGACAAAGATTGTTTGCTGTGGTTGCGCATGCACATGCGCGGGCTGTATACAGAAGGAGGCGGCGCAGAATCGGCACACAGCAGATTAATATCACTGTCCCGAGATGGCACTACCGCCGGATCGGCGTCCGCGCAATGCGAGGCTACTACAGATTCACCCACTACTGCACTAAATTTACTTTGAGTATCTACATCTTGAATACTGTCACGAGCTACACACTACTGGGCACTTTTACAAGGAGAAATTGCAGAAGGCACTAAGTTCACTACAGGATTGCACTGTACATAGTCGTTTTGCTTGTCCCGAACCCGTTTCCGTTGCACAGTTTTACGCGCTCGTCGGCGCTTGCGACGTGGCTCACTACATAGTTTTGCCGTAGGCGCAGAAGAACGTCCTTGCAATTCAGAATCAAGAGCACTGTCCAAATCCACAGCGTGTATAACATTTACAGTGTGAACTGTTCTTGGATTCTGAAAAGCACTGTTCCTAATGGCACCGTTCTTAGAATTTTTATTCTGCATGCACACTGTTTGTACATGTCCCGATTTGCCACATTGATAACAGGTCGCGTTGCGACTAGGACAATGCGCACGTTTGTGGCGAGATACACACTGGGGCAAGACTTACGAACATTTTTCTGAAATTAGCGTTGGCGCCCGTTATTACCATTACTTTCTCTAACACGATAGGGCAACCTTTGTGTCGCACTTTTACACTGGCTACTGTTCACTCTCTGTTCAGCACGGCCGGTAGAATTATAAAAATCACTAGGGCTAGACTGAGAATTACGGCTAGGAAATCGTCCATTGCGGCGCTCTGAGTTAACACTGTGGCTTTGCATTTCTACATCTGCTAAGTCAAAGGTATCATGCGCTTCTATAAGGTGCAGTACACTATCTAATGAGGGGTCAGACTGTTTCAGAATTATGCGGTCCTGAATGTTCTGTGGAATTGCATCCCTCAACATAATGCCCCTATAAGAGAGTCCACAAGAGCAAGTAAATTTACATTTGCGGGTTAAGCCTTTCAACTCAGTTATCCATTCTTGGTGTGACTGCTACGGTAATCTTTTTGGTCTGAAAAATCGGTACCGTGCTGCAGCTACGAGAACTTTTCTCTCATAATGAGAATTCAGTAATTCTACAATTTGATCGAATTGTAGATCACGAGGAGATGTGTGGGGGAAAAGTTTCTGCAGTAACATGAAGGTTTTAGTGGTTTTTTTTTTTTTTATTTTTTTTTTTTTTTATGTTCAAATGTTTGTAGAGTCTATGGGACTTAACTACGGGGTCATCAGTCCCTAAACTTACAAACTACTTATGAACTAGGACGGCACAAATATCCATGCCGAGGGGGGATTCGAACCCCCGACCGTAGTGGCCGTGCAGACCGTGACTGGAGCGCCTCAGTCCCCTCGGCCTCCGCGGCCGGCAAGGTTTTAGTGCCCACGACAGAGAGGAAGAAATGTTTGACAGTCTGACCCTTAAGTTGATGAGCCGCGACGAGTTCTTGAAATTGTGACAAGTAATCGCTCCATTCTTCCTCACGTTCGTTGTACTCGCGAAACGTAGGATGCGGTGTGGCGGCAGATGTGGGTGGCTGTTTTTGGTGAGCTGCCTGTGCCGTCAACTGCGATACTGATTGGCGTTGTTGCGTGATTTGCGCTGTCTGTAACTGAATAATTTTCATTAAGTTTGGGTTCCGGGTAGTGGCCATGCTGACCGATTAGGCGCCTCGCATACAAGTAAATTATAACAAAACATAAATGAAATATGAAAGAAAACTCTCTGCAACAAAAAAGTCCACAAAACACGTAACTGAATATGTTACCCCAAAATCCTTATAATAAGAGTGCGTGGGCGACTGCGTGCTCCGACTGCTGCTGTCTGGCTGCTGCAAGTGGACTGGTCCACGGTTCTTCTATCACTCTTTGTCGCCACTTTTGTATCTCATCCTCGTCGCCACTTTTGTGTCTCGTTTTCGCCGGTTGTCCTGGCTGTCGGTGGCCGAGTAGAGAGAGACCGACACAAATCAAATGTTCAAATGTTTGTAAAGCTTATGGGACTTAACTACGGGGTCATCAGTCCCTAAACTTACAAACTACTTATGAACTACTTACGAACTAGGACGGCACAAATATCCATGCCCGAGGGGGGATTCGAACCCCCGACCGTAGTGGCCGTGCTGACCGTGACTGGAGCGCCTCAGTCACCTCGGCCACCGCAGCCGGCAGACCGACACAGGAAAATAGGATGCACGAATGTGCAGGTACGGAGTGACCAGCCAGTGGGACAGCAGAAACCAGAAACACTAAGCTAGATTAGTATAAGAGATAAATTTCATAGAAATAATACATTACTTAACTTGGAGAGCAGCAGACTAGTAGAATGTTAATACATATTTTAGATAGAGGCCTGCCTACTGATGATTCCTAGTGCCTATCCGATAGCCAAGTCTTAACTGGTGCCAATTTGATTCCCAAGTGGCCGATGCAGCAGTCGTGGCCACGAGCGGAGTTGCAGCAGAGGGCGCTCGTGGCTGACGTCGTAAGAACGCCGCGCCGTGCGTGCATGGTGGCGCGCGGCGAAAGTACGTGGTGCGTATTTCATACTTGTGCGACACCACACTTTTAGCCATTTTTTGGGGTCCTGTCCAGCGTCTCCAGAGAAACCGACGGGTGTCTGATGTGCAGCTGGCTCACCGCTGGTTTCTTTTCCAATGTTTTCCTGATGATACGGACTTTTGGAAGGATGTACTCAGTGTATACCTTGTATTCCGGTTCCAGTCCGTGTAAGCAATGGCTTTTACATTGCCTAATCGGAGCCACGGTGATGCAGCTGTTGCACAGTGCACCCGGCGCCTCCACCAATCAATGTCGCATTGCAATGGAAGCAGGCTTGACTTCGAAGGCAACTAAACACAGCACTTATACTGAAAGCACGTTTATTACGAACTTAACATACATGCAGCACTGTCTGCCTCTCGGTCAGAGTGCTCTGCTATTTATACACAGACAGAATGTACCTGAAATTAGAAGAATAGTCAACATAAGAAACAAGTAGAATTTACAAGTGAACATAAGAAAAATATAGAACATTCTGGAACTGTTAATTATAAAGAAATAAGTTATTGCTGGTGGTTGGGATTGAACCAGCGATCTTCAGCACCTCAGTTGGTGACGCTATCCCTGCGCCAGGTCGGCAGTCGGTTTCCGTGGTGTCTCGCGGCAATATTATGATTCCGGAAAACTTAAAATTTTTTTCTGATAATACTATATGTGGTGTCGCACAAGTCCAAAGTGCGCGCCACCTACTTTCGCCGCGCGCCGCCATGCACGCCCGGCGCGGCGTTCTTACGACGACAGCCACGAGCGCCCTCTGCTCCAACTCCGCTCGTGGCCACCACTGAACGACATCGTTCACTTGGGACTGAGATAGGAACCAGCGAACACTTCGGATTCAGATAGGCACCAGTGAAAACTTTGCTATCGTACAGGCACTAGGCAGACCTCTAGCTCAATTATGTATCAGCACTCTGCAGTACTGAATTGTGTAAAAGTTAAGTATTGTATAAATTCTGTGCAATATATATCTCGTTCTAATTTACTCTAGTGTTTCTAGTTTCTGGCTGCTCCCGTCCGTTCACTTGGGACTGAGTTAGGAACCAGTGAACACTTCGGAATCAGATAGGCACCAGTGAAAACTTTGCTATCGTACAGGCACTAGGCAGACCTCTAGCTCAATTATGTATCAGCACTCTGCAGTACTGAATTGTGTAAAAGTTAAGTATTGTATAAATTCTGTGCAATATATATCTCGTTCTAATTTACTCTAGTGTTTCTAGTTTCTGGCTGCTCCCGTCCGTTCACTTGGGACTGAGTTAGGAACCAGTGAACACTTCGGAATCAGATAGGCACCAGTGAAAACTTTGCTATCGTACAGGCACTAGGCAGACCTCTAGCTCAATTATGTATCAGCACTCTGCAGTACTGAATTGTGTAAAAGTTAAGTATTGTATAAATTCTGTGCAATATATATCTCGTTCTAATTTACTCTAGTGTTTCTAGTTTCTGGCTGCTCCCGTCCGTTCACTTGGGACTGAGTTAGGAACCAGTGAACACTTCGGAATCAGATAGGCACCAGTGAAAACTTTGCTATCGTACAGGCACTAGGCAGACCTCTAGCTCAATTATGTATCAGCACTCTGCAGTACTGAATTGTGTAAAAGTTAAGTATTGTATAAATTCTGTGCAATATATATCTCGTTCTAATTTACTCTAGTGTTTCTAGTTTCTGGCTGCTCCCGTCCGTACCTGCACCAGCGTGCTATCTTTATTCCTGTGTCGGTCTCATTCCACTCGGCCACCGACACCTACGACGGAAACGAGACACAAAAGCGGCGACGAGGCTGGGACACAAAACTATACAATACCGAGATCTGTAGATTCCAAGTTACCGCACATATTCGTGACAAATATGCATGTAATATCCTGTATGACGTGTAATTAGGGTTTTAACTAACATAGCGAACGTAAAGCAAGTGTTCTTGGTTTGCAGGTCACGAACCTGTGTTTCTAGTCGCCATTTATTCACCGATAACATTTATATAAGTTACAAAACATCGTAAATCTTTCAGGCCACTGGACGTGCAAAATTCGTCACCCTAATAGTTGGATCAACGTGAACGACTTGAATTATCCTGAAATAGCAACATCATATAAAACTAAATTCTCAGCTGGACACGAAAATATTTGCATTCTTTTTATGGAAGGTATTGATAGTGTTTAACAATGTTCTTTGAAATTGTTAAGCGTGTTTAGTAATCATCTGAATGTGAAGCTCTTTTTAGAAAGTAAACTACTAGTCAGTTTTATCTGACGTTGTAGAAATGTATCAAATCATATAAAATACTATCCAAATTTTACTCAGTATTAATTTCATGTTATATCAGCAGTGCACTCTGATATAACAGGAAAAAGAGGGAAATCAACTGAAAAATGCTCTTGGCCGGAGCACAGAAAAGGCGAATACGTTCTCTGACACAAAGGTGCGGAACCAGCTGCCTCAGTCCTCATTCCGACTTCCCCGCCAAAAACTTTGGCATGCGAACATATTCCAGCTTTTTTTTTTCAGCTGAATATGAGTAGGACAGAGACAGTGCAACAGGCAGCATATGCATGAAAACAGTACTGGGATGCGAAACGAGATGTCGGAAGTCAGGAACAGTGGTAACAACAAAGAAAGATAGTAGCAATTGGAGCAAAAGAGAAAATAGTGGGAAACTAAGACGAAATGAGATCATACATAAAGCATGAGCATGCGGCTCTCCAATACTATAGCACGAAACAATTTGTCCAGTTTTTCCCATACCCAGAAACCGCGTGCTAAAGTTTTCCGGGACTGCCGCAGTGGCCAAGCGGTCTGCGGCGCGCTAGTCACAGTTCCGAGGATACCATTAAGTTCTCGTAGTTGGTAAATGAAGTAGGTCTGTTTTCCAAAGTTCTAAATACATCTACATACTTTCGCAAAAGAAAAATTTTTCTACAGGATCTTTAGAGGGATTGAACAGACAACCTTTTATACCTTATAATCCTATTAACTCCGCTTTACTCTCATTTTTAGGAGCAAGGAGAAGTTCCAAGCAATCTTAACATTTAAGTTTTTTACTCACTTGCCTAATGATGCCTCCAGAATTATATGCAAGTACTTTTTCGGAATATAGTGTCAGCATTTCGTACTCTGGCATATAATCATGTTCACACCGAATAGGCCTACTGCTCTCTGAATGACTTAAATCATGATTTGCAACAGACAGTAAAAGAGGTGCCATGTCTCCTGCTTGGCTACATGACATATCTTCAAATTAAGCTGATTCAGCTGACTCTTTTTTGGAGATCTCCTTGCTGGGGTATTTGCTGTTTGAAGATGTTCAGGGATCGAAAATATCGTCGGAACCGCATTAGCCAGAAGCTTTGTATCATTTGTTGTATACATGATTTCTCATCAAATGCGATGAACAAATGCAATTGTATGCAGTAGGTTTCCACTTATTTCGTATCATATTGGCCAACAATCGTTTTGTAAGTTCTTCATTTTTTTTAAGGAAAACTGAAATATGGACTATTGTATGCAGAAATGTGGTAGGACAGAGACGAGTACACGAAATATTATAAACGAAAACGTACAAATAGTTACTGAAAATACGATATTCCAACAGACTTATTACTGCGATTCGTACAGTTATATGCTGCGCATACACACGGCACGATTTCTGCTTAATAAATAACCTTTCAAGCTTACTACAATACATAAAATTTGAAACCAAAACACGTAAATAGCGTCGGTCTAACTTTCGTATTCGGTGCAGTAGACGTTGAAAAAATGGCTGCCACAGATCCTGGTTGCTGCCACAAGGGGCACTGTTAACCCAAAGATGGCCACTCTATGTAGTTTATATAGCTCGTTGATGTATTCGCTTGAGCAAGCAGCAGAGACCACCTAGGAGTGCTTGAGAACGACCAGAGGCTCCATGTGAAAGGATGTATGTCGTTACCAAAGAGTTAGCGACTTTTGAGACGGTGGCGGGACAGTTTCGTATAAGCTGCAGGGAGCTGATCCTTCCTCTGAGAAGCAAAATTTCTGGCGATGGACCGTTTCCTAGCGGTAGACCGTTAGGAAGGCGAGTTTTCGCCAGAATCTTGTATCCATGCGCGAGGTCTACTCGCGACAACGTCTACACATGTTACCGACAAATTTCAGCCGCTGAAACTAGACAGCAGGATGTGGGGGACGGAGATTTTGCTAAAAAGTTAGGTTCTTCAGTTGTGTCTAAGAGGCCTCTACAGAGCGTGGCAGCAAGGGTGCCGGGAGGAGGGTGCAATGGCTTGGAAGAAAACACACAGACAAACACTGAGAACTAAAATTTTATTACTATGTAATATAAATTATACTTATTCCATCGTAATCTTTGGTGCAAATTACTGTCTAAATAGAACCCTGAGGTGTTTAGCCTGCTGTCCAAACGTGTTCATCTCCTTTTCGACATATCCGGTTTCTTATTTGACCGTTTTTCTGTGAACACTGCCTCGCGGCACCCATTGTAGAAAGACTCCACGTCTTGACTCGTCGTACAGTACTAAATGCACGCTCTATGCTACATGTCGTCCCTGAAATATTTAGACCAATCTTTATTGCCATGCTAACAGATGGATATAACGGTGTGGCTTGCGCAATTAAATCTGCACAGTCAACGGACTTTAAGGTAAAATTACTCGCATCAGCCGGCCGCGGTGGTCGAGGGGAGTGAGGCGCTTCAGTCACGGTCTGCACGGCCACTACGGTCGGGGGTTCGAATCCCCCCTCGGGCATGGATATTTGTGCCGTCCTTAGTCTTAGCTAGTTCATAAGTAGTTTGTAAGTTTAGGGACTGATGACCCCGTAGTTAAGTCCAATAAGATTAACAAACATTTGAACATTTCAACTCGCATCGTTTGACTTATACAGTTCGTACTGCGCCGGAGCTTCAGCAACCAATTTTTTTAAAGAAATGTCCGTGAAAGTTCCGTATATCTTCTGCAGTGACTATAAAAGTAGATTTTGCTAATTTTCTTAAATTTTCGGCATGCAGCTGCTTAATCGAAAATGCTTTATCGTGGGTAGATAAAAATCTGCCTCTCAAGGAAGAGGTGATAGTCTAAGTATGGGATGAAGATAGATATTCTGAAAAAGTCTACCACACTTTCAGATGGTTGGCTTGATCTGTAGATTTGTTTTGACAGCAATCGATGACGTATAAATTAAACTCGTAGTTCCATGTAAATTTTTGACGTTTTATCGAAGATGTTTCTAAACTCTGTCGAAGCATTATCAAGGTTACATTGAATTATAACTGCTTATTTATGTGATCGTGTAGTGCCTTAATGTTCGTATTTACTTGTTCCAGTTGTCTGCACACGGTTTTAAGTTGGCATAACAGCACATATTAAGATGATCACAATATACGTTGGAATTGTTGCAGATATACCGTGGTTTTACCTTTAGAGTTTGATGCGTTGAAGTTATTTCAAGGCTTGTACAGTATTAATAGATTGTTATAAAGTTATATACTAGAGAAGAAAATGTAATCCCAATAGTATTTATATTAAAAAGCATTTATGATGGTAAAATCAAGGTCCCTATAATAAAAATCCTAAGATGTGGAAAGGGATCGCTTCCGACTGGATGTGTAAAAATTCGAACATAAAAATATTAGCCGCGAACTTACAGAGTATTAGAAACAAAGTTCCCGAATTTGCAGCGCTGCATGGAAGTTATTGCGCTCAGACAGTTTTAGGCACCGAAAGCTGGCTAAATGATGATGTGGCAAGTTCAGAAATATTTAGCGAAGCGTGGAATGTATATCGGAAAGATAGATCTGATACAACTGGAGGAGGAGTGTTCATCACTGTGGACAAAGATATTGTTTCTACTGAGATCGAGGTTGAAAGTAACTGTGAAGTTATCTGGGCACGCATAACAGGTCTAAAAGAAGTAAAGTTAATAGTTGGGTGTTTTTACCGGCCCCCCAGTGCTGCTGCAGCAGTTTTAGAATCATTCAAGGAAAGTCTACACCAGGTAGTGTATAGGTATCCGGGCCATGTAATATTAGTCGGAGGTGACTTCAACCTTTAGAGTATAGATTGGGACCTCGCTAGTTACATTTCAGGCGGTACAGACAAGCAGTCTTGCGAGCTACTTTTGGACACATTCTCCGAAAACTGTCTTGAGCAGTTAAACCGGCAACCCACGCGCAATGGAAATATTCTAGACGTTATAGCCACAAACAGGCCTAACCTTATTAACGATGTCTGTGTAGATACAGGAATTAGTGATAATGATATCGTCATAGCGTCGATGGTGACCAAAGTTCATAAACCAGACAAGAAGGCTAGGAGCGACAAGCGAATGTTACGATCGCACTTAGAAAATGAATGGGCATCGTTTAATTCTGGGACTATGGATGTAGAGGAATTGTGGACTAAATTTAAGTGCATTGTTAATGAAGGGTTAGAGAAATATGTGCCAGTAAAGACGATTAAGGATGGAAAAGATCTACCGTGGTATAATAATAATGTTAGAAAGCTGCTGAGAAAGCAAAGGCTGTTGCACTCTCGATTCAAAAAAGAACACGCAAATGATGACAGGCAAAAGTTAGTACAGATTCGTGCGTCTATAAAAATATCGATGCGTGAAGCATACAATAATTATCACAGCCATACCTTAGCAAAAGATCTTTCCGAGAACCAGAAAAAATTCTGGTCCTATGTAAAATCGGTAAGCCGGTCAAAGCCCACTGTCCAGTCACTAGTTGATCATTCCGGGGCAGTAATAGAAGAAAGCAAACGGAAAGCTGAAGTTCTAAATTTAACCTTTAAGAAATCTTTCACGCAGGAGGACCGCATTTGATCATTTGATCAACGTACTAATTCCGAAATGGGGGACATAGCAATAGGTATTTCCGGTGTAGAGAAGCAGCTGAGAGAGCTAAATACGAAAAAGTCTGCCGGTCCGGATGGAATACCAGTTCGGTTTTACAAAGACTATTCTGCGGTATTGGCCCCCTACTTAGCTTGCATTTATAGCGAATCTTTAATTCAGCGCAAAGTTCCTAGTGATTGGAAAAAAGCGCAGGTGACTCCCGTGTATAAGAAAGGAAAGAGAACTGACCCATACAATTACAGGCCAATATCGTTGACATCGGTTTCATGTAGAATTTTGGAGCATATTCTCAGTTCGAATATATTAAATTTCCTTGAAACGGAAAAGCTTCCTTCCATGAATCAGCACGGGTTTAGGAAACATCGTTCATGTGAAACTCAGCTTGCCCTTTTCTCACATGACATCTTGCGAGTCATGGACGAAGAGCAACAGGTGGATTGTGTTTTTCTCGACTTCAAAAAGGCGTTCGGCACGGTGCCACACTGCAGACTGCTAACGAAGATACGAGCTTATGGAATAGGTTCACAGATTTGTGACTGGCTGGAAGACTTCCTAAGTAATAGAACGCAGTACGTTGTTCTCGACGGCCAGTGTTCATCAGAGACGAGTGTATCGTCAGGCGTGCCCCAGGGGAGTGTGATAGGACCGCTATTATTTTCTATCTATATAAATGATCTGATGGACAGAGTAAGTTGTAATTTGCGGCTGTTTGCTGATGATGCTGTGGTGTATGGGAGGGTGTCGTCTGTAACTGACTGTAATAGCATACAGGATGACTTAGACAAAATTTCTAGTTGGTGCGAAGAATGGCAGCTAGCTCTCAATGTTGAAAAATGTAAGGTTATGCACATGAGTAGAAAAAACAATCCTATAATGTTCGAATACAGCATTAGTAGTGAGCTTCTTGATGCTGTCGCGTCGTTCAAATATCTAGGCGTAACATTGCAGAGCGATATGAAATGGAACGACCATGTAAGGACAGTTGTGAGTAAGGCAGACAGCCGACTTCGGTTTATTGGGAGAATTTTGGGAAGATGTACTTCACCTGTAAAGGAGACCGCGTATAAAACGCTTGTACGACCAGGTCTTGAGTATTGCTCAAGTATTTGGGACCCGCAGCAAATCGGTTTGAAGGAAGACATAGAGGCGGTTCAGAGGCGAGCAGCTAGATTTGTTACCGGTAGGTTCGACCAATGCGCGAGTGTCACGGAAATGCTCCGGCAACTCAATTGGGGATCGCTGGAAGAAAGACGACGTTCTTTTCGTGACTTTCTGTTAAGTAAATTTAGAGGGCCGGAATTTGAAGCTGAGTGTAGTACGATCTTGCTGCCGCCTACTTACATTTCGCGTAAAGATCACAAAGACAAGATAAGAGAAATTAGGGCTCGTACGGAGGCATATAGGCATTCTTTTTTTCCTCGTTCAATTTGGGAGTGGAATAGGAAAGGAAATGCCTAGTAGTGGTACAGTGTACCCTCCGCCACGCACCTTACGATGAGTTGCGAAGTATGTATGTATGTAGATGTAATATTTGTTGGAAGACATCCATGAAAACAAAAGCGAAAATAACTTCTGGTTATAAGCTGCGGAGGTTCAAAACATACGAACAGTGTAATTAACACTTACCAGAATACGGTGTGTCGGGAAGCATGGATATATGGTCTTTTCGTTTGCTGATACATCGCGAAAGGCATCGATGGTTGTTAGGCGTGGCCTTCCTTCTCACGTTTTATAAAATATTTTTTAAATAATTTTACCTTGATACATTCATTTTAGTTTTTTCGTAAGTTTCTACAAAGCATGAGGAAATTAATCATTAGTCCTCACTAATTACGTAATAATTTTAGGTATTTCAGTTAGCTGATGATGTGTCGATAACACAAGACACTGGTTGTGAAATCACAATAAAACAGCTGAAGCGGAGAACAGGACTATTAATCAGTTTTGAACCTTACAATTACCTGTTTGACTGTTAATTTTAACTTGAATAACTTATTTACCTGCGGATTCCCTAGGTATAAGAATGTAAGCATATTTTAGTTCCTCAATCCTTTCACCATTGTTATTTAATGTGTTCAAATATGTTCAAATGTTTGTGTATTCTATGGGACTTAACTACGGGGTCATCAGTCCCTAAACTTACAAACTACTTATGAACTACTTACGAACTAGGACGGCACAAATATCCATGCCCGAGGGGGGATTCGAACCTCCGACCGTAGTGGCCGTGCAGACCGTGACTGGAGCGCCTCTGTCTCCTCGGCCACCGCGGACGGCATTTAATGTGTCTTTTGCTAATTTAGAAGGGGTGTATGACTCAGACCGGCAAGTATATAATCTGTTCATATTGTCGCAAAACCACAAGTTGTCAGTCTGCCGGCGTAGTACAATGGATAGCGTCACCGATTGCAGTGCTGAAGATCGCCGGTTCAGTCCCGTTCACTGGCAAAAAATTATCTCTTTATATTTATCATTTCCAGAAAGTTCTACATGTTCACATGTAATTTATACACGTTTCTTATGTTAACTATTTTTCTAATTTCTGGTACATTCTGTCTGTGTATAAATAGCAGAGCACTCTGTCCGAGAGGCAGACAGTGCGGCGTGTATGTTCCAATTCGCAGTAAACCTGTTTTCAGCACAAGTGCTGTGTTCAGTTGACAACCTTGTCTTCGAAGTCAAGCCTGCTTCCATTTCAACGCGACAATATGCAGTACTTAATAAAAGATATCAATAAAACGCAATCAGATTGTATCCAAGCGTTCTTGCCATTTCAGACGAGAAGGTGGTCAATAACACTATAAATACCATTCTTATCCAATAAAAACACAATTGAGACGTTCCAGACATAGACGCCGAGGCTGAAGTATCATGTTATGCGGTCTACTACGTACATTTTGAGTCGAAACACGACGTCTTCCAGCTGCAGGAAAATTGTTATTCATCATGGTGGCTTCGTTCAGGGTTCGTTCGAGCTGAAATCCCTAAATAGGGAGCATTCATTGCTGTAGTAGCCCTATAAAGGGATATACGAGGGTCGTCCACAAAGTAAGATCCGTTTCTATGTCTATCCGCGACAGTGCTACGATCGCAGTTCCGAGGAAGCGCGGCAGGTTAATCTGACTCAAGGAGAAGACATGTACGCCATTTTCAGATCGCTGCTGACACCGTGTGCTTTGTAGTCCTTCTTTATAATACCAACCGTAATTGAATTGCCAGCGCGTGTGAAATCAGACCTGTGATTCATTTTCTAAATGCAAAGAAAATTAAACCAAAGGAAATTCATCGGCAAATCTGGAAGGATTTTATTTATTTATTTTTCCCACGATAACGCCCGACCTCACATGATGAATATGACCAAACAACTCTTGCGAAATTTCTCTGGGACGTGTTTGATCGTCTCCCGTACAGCCAGTATCTCGCGCCTAGCGATTATCAATTCTTCTTAAACCTAAAATCAGTCCTGTGTTCAACGATCTTGACGAGGTGAAAGAATATGTTATCACATGGTTGAATACACAGGCGGAAAATTTCTATGCAGAAGGCATACAAAAACTTGTACCATGCTATAACAAGTGCAAACAAAATTTCGTAAGCTTGTTAGAAAAGCAGTTTAACGGTTGTAGTTTTTTTATTATTTTTATTTTTTATTTTCTTATTTTTTCCATTAATATTATTTTTTATATATGTACACGTCTGTTTTATATAACCAAACAACTTAGCCCTACTTTGTGAACATACCTCGTATTTTCACTTTGTAGCGTAGAGTGCGTTGATACGAAAGTTTATGGAAAACTGTGTGCCGGAATCGAGATTTGAACCTTGTTGAATCTGGGACCTTTGCTTTTCGGAGACAAGTGTCCTACCGACTAAGCTAATTCTACACGATTTACAGTCCGTCGTAACAGCTCTACTTGCGCCAGTACCTCGCCTACTACTTCCTAAACATCACTTAAGTTCTCCTGCATACCTTACAAGACTAGAATTCAGGAAGAAAGGATATGCTAGAGAAAAATGTTCAAATGTTTGTTAAGCTTATGGGACTTAATTGCGGGTTCATCTCTCCATAAACTTACAAACTACTTATAAACTACTTATACTAAAGACAGCACAAACATCCATGCCCGACGGGTGATTAGAAACCCCGACGGGGAACGTCCTCGCGCATCAGAACACAGCGCCTCAATCCGCTCCAGCGGATATGCTGGAGACATTGCGTTGCCACAGCATAGGTAGTGTTTCCAGAACTATATTTTCACACTGCAGAGAAGTGTGTCCTGATATGAGACTTTCTGGCAGACTAAAACTGTGTTACGGAACTGGGGTACGAACGTGGGACCATTTCCTGTAGCGGGAAAGTGTTCTGCCGTGTGCGCCATCCCGACTTGCATCGGGGTAAGTCCTCTAAATTCTACACTGCCATTACCTCGCCTCTTACTCTGCAAACTTCACAGACGTTCTCATGCGAACTTTGCAAGACTAGCACAACTGGAACAAAGTATATGATACAGGAACGTGTTATCCACAGCCTAGGGAATGTTTTGCATAATGATACATTTATTCAGCAGCGCCGTGTGGCCTTGACCCATAGTCAAGACAGATTCAGAAAGTATCATTCTTATGAAACACAGCTAGCCCTTTACTCACATGATGTGATGAGTGTCATCGACAAGGGATGTCAAGTACACTCCTGGCCATAAAAATTGCTACACCACATAGATGACGTTCTACAGATGAGAAATTTAACCTACAGGAACAAGATGCTGTGATATACATCTGATTATCTTTTCAGAGCATTCACACAAGCTTCGCACCGGTGGCGACACCTAAAACGTGCTGACATGAGGAAAGTTTTCAATATTTCTCATACACAAACAGCAGTTGACCGGCGTTGCGTGGTGAAACCTTGTTGTGACGCCTCGTGTAAGGAGGAGAAATGCTTACCATCACGTTTCCGACTTTGATAAAGGTCGGATTGTAGCCAATCGCGATTGCGGTTTATCGTATTGCTGGTCGCGTTGGTCGTGATCAAATGATTGTTAGCAGAATATGGAATCAGTGGTTTCAGGACAGAAATACGGAACGCCGCGCTGTGCTGTATCCCAACGGCCTCGTATCA
This sequence comes from Locusta migratoria, assembly GCA_026315105.1. Lineage (NCBI taxonomy): Eukaryota > Metazoa > Arthropoda > Insecta > Orthoptera > Acrididae > Locusta > Locusta migratoria. Next base: position 596,639,628 of record CM048746.1, on the reverse strand, counting down.
CTAGCAGCCGAGTTGACAGGCATCTTATCCGCTTGGCTGTAAAGGATCCTGCAGCTTCTTTTCGATTCCTGAGTCACCAGATGGGGGCGTGATGGTATGGGGGTGCCAAAGGTTACACGTCTCGGTCACCTCTTGTTCGCATCGATGGCACTTTGAACAGTGGCCGTTACATTTCAGATGTGTCACCAACCGTGGCCCTACCCTTTATTCGATCGCTGCGAAACCTTAAATTCCAGCAGGATAGTGCACGACAGCATTTTCAGAGACAACACTTTTTTTGAAAATTCAAAAGACACACCGCGAATCTCTTCATCGAAAAGTTGCGTCTGTTCTCATATCGAATGGTGGGTCAACAGATAATAAATAAATACAAATTTTATCTATGTTCTTCTCTGCCATTATCACAATAAGGAACAATTTACACTACAAATTTAGGGCGAATACACTGCCCTCCGTAAGTCTGGAAACACCATGCTGCGTATTACAACGTAGCAAGATGGAAATGATTTATGTGAGTTATTTGTTAGAATACGGAATAGCAAGCTGAAATAATGTTCAATAATGAAACTTACAGTATTATACGGTTAATTATTGTACACATACATACATACTGGAACATACTGGCGTTGCTCCGTTCTATGTAAACAGGCGTTACATAAGCAAGCAGTTCTACTAAACACACCAGGTGGCGCGAGTAGACAACACGATTATGTAGAGGTACGTTGTTTACAGTTCACTTGTAGTTGCGTTTGCATGACGTTATAACACGCCATGATGTAATTGAAAAATCACACGTACTGATAATCACTTTGCACCAAGGTGTGCCTGACAAATAGCAAAGAAGCGAAGATGTCAAAAACCATACAACGGCATCGAGAAACCGGGTCTTACGAAGATCGTCCTCGCTCAGGAGCACCCAGGAAAATATCAAAGCCCTAAAATAGTATTTGGTAGTGAGCAGCAAACGTAAAAGATTAAAAGCTGTCCGTGAATTGACTGAATAACTAAATGCAACGAAGCATGCACCGGTGTGCGAGTCAACGATCAGACGACGCCCGGCAGATAACAACCTTCGAGGTTATACAGCTACAACGAAAGCACAGTCGCACTCTGTTCACAAGAAGAAAAGGCTGCAGTGGACTAAGATCAAGCAGGTTAGAATATTTTCCACTCTTTTAACTCTTTGTGCATCACGGCAATACCAACACCTCTCCAAAACTTAGCAACGTGGCGAAGGCAGGCTTCACTTTTGCAGCGCGAGAGCGTCTCCCTGTATTCTAAGCTCCTTGGCTAAGAATTCAAATGTTTGTAAATCTATCGGACCAAACTGCGTGGTCATCAGTCCGTAGCTAACAAACTACTTAAACCTAGGTAAACTAACCTAAGGATCAACACACACACCCATGCCCCAGGGAAGACTCGAACCTCCGATGGCGAGCAACCACGCGCTCCGCAGCTAGGCGCCTTAGACCGCTCGGCTTCTCCACCGCGGCCCTTGGCTAAGACACACCAACATTGGACAGCGGGAGATTGTGAAAAAGTCCTATTCACTGATGAATCCAAGTTCCAAATATTTCGAAGTAAACGCCGTCAATTTTTACGCCGTTTGCCCCATGAATTGCTTGAATCCTCGGAGCGTAATCCAACTGTAATGCATGGAGGGGCTGGCCGCGGTTGCCGAGGGGACTGAGGCGCTCCAGTCACGGTCTGTACGACCACTACGGTCGGGGGTTCGAATCCCCCCACGGGCATGGATATTTCTGCCGTCCTTATGATTAGCTAGTTCGTACGTAGTTTGTAAGTTCAGGGACTGATGATCCCGTAGTTAAGTCCCATAAGCTCTACAAACATTTGAACATTTTTTTTTATTATTATTTTTTTGCATGGTGGGGGTTCTTTGATGGTATGGCGATCTATTGGAAGAAATATAGTCGGAGATTTGATAAAAATGGACGGAAAAAATGAATCAAAACCATTATTATACCCTTCTCCAGCGACATGGTAAAGCATTTGGTCTGCGTCTGAATGGGAAAGGGTTCAGTTGCAGAAAAACAACGACTCGAAACGTAAGCCTCGCCTGTGTCAGAACTATGTGAAGTTTCTAAATGTTCATAAAATATTGAAAAACATGGAATGGCCGCCCCAATCGCTCGATTGTAACCCAGTCGAGCTGCTGTGGGATGAATTGGACTGGAGGACCCGAAAACGGAGATTCGTGAGTGGGACACAATTATGGGAGTTCCCGCAGCAAGAATGGAGATTAATTCCAACTGAAACCTTGGCAGAACAGACGCAGAGCATGCCAGGAGTGTGAAAGGCAGTGACGAAAGCAAAGGGTGGCTATGTTGAGGAATCGCAACTTTTATTGTTGCACCTTCCTGCGGATTATTTGAGCGTAATAAAATGTTTGTAAGTCTATCGTACCAAACTACGTGGTCATCAGTCTGTAGCTTACAAACTACTTCAACTAAGGTAAACTAACCTAACTAAACTAACCCCACAGAGGACTCGAACCTCCAACGGCGTCCAACCGCGCGCGCCGCAGCGAGGCGCCTTAAGGCTAGTTTACACGACTACAGTACGTTTCATAAACTGCGCTACTGGCCAATGCGCATGTGCGGCATGCGTTCGCGCAACTCGTTGACGAAACTAAATAGTTTCGGCACGTTCCAACTTTGGCAAAACTGATTGCGCTTGTTTTTAGGTTAGGTTATGACCAATACAGAACAAAATGCAACATAAAGGGGCGAACGGGAAAAAATAATCCGGTTTTTGAACATATATGCGTTGCGTAGGTGTTTGTGCGATTTTAACGGTGTTATTGCTCTTCTGGCAATTATTTGTGACATTAAATATTGATGGGTTGACGATTAGTGAATTTCAGACTAAAATACATCCAATTCAAAATACCTATACAAATGAAGTATGGCAATTGTGGATTTCGGAACACGGTACATGTACTGCAGCGACGAATATCTACTTGACAAGAAACGTATTGCAATTTGTAATTTCAGTTCTGGTAACAACGTTTCGCCGGCCGCGGTGGCCGAGGAGACTGAGGCGCTCCAGTCATGGTCAGCACGGCCACTACGGTCGGGGGTTCGAATCCCCCCTCGGGCATGGATATTTGTGCCGTCCTAGTTCGTAAGTAGTTCATAAGCAGTTTGTAAGTTTAGGGACTGATGACCCCGTAGTTAAGTTCCATAAGCTTTACAAACATTTGAACATTTGTACAACGTTTCACGCATAACGGTAACTTGTTTCTTTATTCAATTACTAACTTTGTTTAAAAGGAACGTGAACTGTTCTGGTGACATTCTAAGTTGCTTAAAATAACTTCTAGGGTCTTCAATCACAATTTCTTTCAGCAAGGTCGCTGAGCAACAGAGCTGACGTCTTTTTTTAATGCATTCACGAACCCAAACACGTTTCTTATTCTTTTTATGCTTAGTGTTATGCAGCGACTTCACACAGACAAGCGATAGATTCGCCACAACTCGTACAGCTACCAAAACTTTCATATTACGGTGTCTACGGCTCGCACAAAACAACGAAACTGAAGTGTATGGTATTGGCGCCGTGTCTACAGACATACACGAAACCAGTTGCGCGCAATTCATTTCATGCAACGAGTTTCGCAATCTAGTGTAGTCGTGTAGACTAGCCTTGAGACTGCCCGCCTACTCCACCGCGGCTGAGCGTAATAAAAGTTTGGAAAACAAGAAAATGCATTTTATACTTTATTTCCTTTTCATTGGCTGTAATTACTGGGCGATTCCAAACTTATGGAGGGTAGTGTAATTAATTTTGAAGAATAAACTTGAACTCAGGATTTTTTGTTTTGTTTTACAGTCATTCAACAAACAACGAGATACATGGCTCTTCAGCAAAGACACATGGAATTCACGAGCCTCCTTTTCCAGGGAGATAGAAAATAACCTGATGAACAGTAACTTCGTGGCTTCACCATTTTTTCAATCCAGCATCGAAAGTGGGCCACATTGGTGAAATGAATGGGATAGCCGGGACTATTGAAACACGTTAAGATATTCATGACTCCGATCTGAACGTCGGGGACTACCAGTGGGCCTTCGCTGTCGCCACAGATGTTGGTGCCCTCCTCCTTTCGCATCGCGCACGCAGTGGACCGGTTGATGGAAAACGGAGTCGAATGCTTGCACTCCTCCCTGTCGGTCACCACCATTTTCAGCAGGTTCAAGACGGCTCTTTGGAATGAGGCGTGATAATTCTACCCCATCCTAGAATCGTTTCATCGGCGCCGACATTTGGTTCACTACAGGGATCCGGCAGCTTGACCATCTGTTGACAAAGGAAATTTATATTAACAAAATTTTATGTTCCATCGGATCCGCAGCATGGTAAACGTCTGAAAGTGACATTATAAGAATAAAAATAACGATAAGTAACGAAAACGCTGCTATTTAATAATATTTATTTGAACACGAGATTCTCGTTTCGGCTTACACTGCCAGTATCAAGTGACCTGCGATACAGATTTGGTGGTATTTAGGTGTAATAAATTATTACGTTATAGTATAGTATTACACAAAACATCTAAGTCGTCTGCATATAGACTGTCAAATTTGGTTGGTACTTTTATTTCTGTTATTATTATCATTATTATTAATATTATTATTATTTTTATTTTTTACTTTATTTTATTTATTTATTTTATAGTTACAACCACTATGTCGCATGTTTACGAAGCACGTAAACGTCAAATTTAAGTTAGTAGAATTTCTATAATCTTTGAAGTATTTGCTGTGCTAAGTATTTATAGGTGCTAAGAACATGGGCGCGTTTATACCTAAACGTTAATTTTTTGTAGTATATATATTCGATTTTCCTAAGTTGTCTTTACGTTTTCAATGCATATGTTTAGATGTTCAATTAACTGTTAGCTTGCGTTATCTATGGATATATATGATATCGAGTATAACCTTTTTCATCGTCGAAAAATTCAATAATTTTTTATAACAATTTTGATGTTTGAGGTTCGTTTCCTCATTCAGTACGTTTTGTGGATGGTTTCGTAAATGTACATAGATTTCAATTTCTTTAACAATGCTCATGATAGGGATCTTTCGGAATTTTATAGAATATCTGAAGTGCGTGTTCAATGGTATTAACTGTGTGCCGACGTACTTTTAGGTGAAGAAAAAATGTTGATTGCTTGTTTTCTGTATACCTAATGTGTTCTTTAAAGATTGTGTGGAAATTTCGCCAATTGCCGAAACTGGGAGAAATACGACATCGTGGCTGTTACTGTGAAAATGAAAACTCTGAATTAAATTTACCAACCAAATTTGACAGTATATATGAGACGCCTTAGATGTCCTATACATATCAGGTCATCTAGACATAACCGTAAGCTCTATATTGTAAAACTACAATGCGACTTAATAACCTATTCACCCCAAATACTACCCTATGTGTATCGCAGATCACTTGAAAATGGCAGTGTAAGCCGAAACGGAGCCGTCGTGTTCAAATAAATATTATTAACTATTTCATTCCCAGTGAAAACGACATGCTTCTGGTACGGCGTGTAGCCACTTCTGAGGCATTAATTTATCCGTCTTGGCGGATGTGTTACGTTGCCGTCTGTTTGTGGCTGTGAGTATTATTCACGTTATTACATTTCTGCAGTGAATTGTCGCGTCTTTGAAGATTATGTTATCATTATTGATCTGGCAGTGTTATCTATTGACAAAATAACGTCCTAAGTTATAAAATAGCTCGATAGACACATCTGTGTTGCGCATGAAATAGATGACATAAGGAACTATGGAATTCGATAAAAAAAATTTGAAATATATATTTTGATGTTTAGTACACTGTATTAATACAGAAAAACTGAATTTTAATTTTTACTGAGCTGAATTCATAATGTGGTAATGAAAGCGTTAAATAGCATCGTTTTGGTTTATTATTATTATATAATTCTTTTTTTTTTTTAAGAATATTTTTCGAGGTGATATCCGTCAGTGCTCCGTTCCTGACCGTATTTAGTAATTTCTTAGCGCAACCGCCGCAAACGCTTATACTGCTCAACAGGTTCCCAGGACGTACTGAGTTGCAATCCACCGTCTCCATTGAGTTGTCAGATATGTTGATATGTGTTGCCTCGTTTATTACGCTGTCCCAGACGTGAAGCTATAAGCTGTTCATTTGTTTGAAAATTCTATATCCGTTTTTCAGAGCATGTTCTATTATAGGTGATTTTTCAGGGTGGCATAATCGAAAGCACCTTACATGCTCAATGCAGCGTAGTTCTGTAGCCGATATCAAGTGCCCACACTCACACCGAAATTTGTATATGGCTGGCGTTCTAAGGCGTACTTCGTCCTCTGCCTTCGTGGATCAGATGAATTAGCTTCCCAAGCCACAATGGCCGAAGGACACTGAAGAAGATGACTGCATTTCAAACCTTCTGTGGCTCAATAATAGCGACGATTAGCCGGCTACAGAAAGGACATAAAACTGACTCAATCTTCACGCTCCAATCAAGATCCGGCGACTAATTAATCATGCGAAAGACGATGGAAGCCGTAGTAAACCAAGCATGTAAAAAATTCCGTGTGAGTGTGGACAGTTTTATGTCCGTCAGACTATTCGCACTTTAGAACAGCAATAAATAGAGCATGAAAGGTGATTTTGATTACTATACTCTGAAAAGTCAGCGGTAGTGAAACATGCTCTGGTAGCCGACATGGAATTGCATTCGATGAGACGTCTGATATTAAATGAACGAATAGTTTATTGCTTTCGGGATAGCGTAATAAACAACGCAATAGGGATAAAAAAAATCTCGAAATAAAAACAGCCTAGAACGACCTGGAAACATGTGATTGGGGATTTGAAGATTACCAAATGTGGTCAAGAACTGAGAACCGGTTACGTCACTCACTGACGATGGCTAGGCTATATAAAGGCGGCAGCGATATCAATAGAGCAGTCTACCAACTTATATGGCAGAGGTGATCTCTGCCGAAACCTCGTAGCAGAAGGCAAATGACGCCGCTTAAACCCGATAATGTATTATTATTGTAAATCTTTTTATTGATTCTAAAATTGCTATAAATTGCTTGAATAATCGCTAGATGTTATTAGTAGATTATTCATTTTCAATTCACAACATGTTTCGGGCTTAGCCCATCATCTGTTGATCGATATTATATATATTTAGATTTGACGTATTCAGATTTGTCATTTAAAATATTGTTGTTATGTGTTGCCAAATAAGATTAAACATCAGTTGTGGTTAAAATAATATTAATTTATTTCAGTAGTGAATTCTCACGTCTTTGATGCTGTGGCGAAGATTATGTTATCATCATTGATCTGGCAGTGTTATCTATCGACAAAATAAAGTTCTATGTTATAAAATAGGTCGATACAAACATCTGTGTTGGGCATGAAATACAGGACATAAAAAAATAGTTCAATAAATATTATCTTAATCGCAACTGATGTTTAATCTTATTTGGGAAAACATAATAACAATATTTTAAATGCCAAATTTGAATGCATTAAATCTAAAAATATATAATAAGCCCAGAACTTTTTTGAATTGAAAATAAATAATCTATTAATAATATATAGTGATTATTCAAGCAATCTATAGCAATTGTAGAATCAATAAAATTGTATCATGATGGTTGCATATCTCTACCAAGACTTTCAGTCTAAAATACGTATTATTATTGTATTTATTTATTTATTGTGCAAATCCGGTACTTTAAGTGCCGAAAGTTCTTCATCGATTTCTTTTAAATTTTTGTGCCAACCTTACATTCTAATAAAGGTATGTGTTTGGATAACAATTTTCTTAATACATGTATATAATCTACACAGGGTGTTTCAAGAGGAGGTGGTAGAATAGACAAATTGCAATACAAATAATACATTATACGTTTCCATATTTCACTGAATATAGAGATACAAGGGCCAGGAACTGAAACACACTGAAAGGGAAGGAAATATGGACATTGCACTGATACTCAAATGTGCTCTTGGTGGAACAACACGGTATTGAATTAAAAGCAAATATTTTTTTAAGTTCTCCAAGTATATTTTTATTTAGTTAACCAGTTTTCGTTTACACGGCCATCCAAATAATATTAAATAACAATAAACTTTTGTAAGATACATACAGTTCTGATTTTAATTTAATATGATGATGTTCTGCCACGAAACGGTGGAGGAATCTGTTAAAAATCTTCATTTGCTTTCACTGTTAGCCTGATAGGGATATATACTAACAGAGGTGTTCCTATGAAGGGTATTCAAATGAAAAAGTGAGAAACGTAACAAGCAAACCGGTTGAATTTTGAATATAATGATCTTGGATAACGTAGTGCGACATCTAGGGACATGAAGTGTGCGTCATCACCTCCCCCTAAAAAATTCAAGGCTGTACCCTCAGCAGACGAGGTGGCGGTGTCTTTTTGGACGTCCGACGTCGGTACTCATCGAATTCCTCGAGCATGAAAACTTCATTAACAGTGACGTGTACTGCGGAGAGACTCCGTAGTCTACGCATCCATCAACACCAAATGGCCGGGGCTGCTCACGGAGGGAGTGTTTCTGTTCCATGATAACGAGCGTCCACACGTTTCCAGGGTCACCCACTGTGTAATGGTCAAGTCGAGTTCAAGTGGGAGCAGCTTAAGCACCAACTATACAGCCAGGAAATATTGCCGACTTCCATCTGTTTGTTGCGCAAAAAAAAAAAAAAAAAAAAAAAAAAAAAAAAAAAAAAAAAAAAAAAAAAACAGAGCCAATGGAATTATGGTAACAGTAAATTTTCGTCTCGTTAGTGAGATAGTTCTGGCTCAGTCCTCTTATATCTTAAAAGAATGTAAGAAAAATAAAGTCAGTCGCGACGATACCAAACTACCCGGCCGATTGCCTCCATTTTTTTAAACACAAGGTATTCATCCACAGATTTGTCATCGAGTATTCAGAATTTACATAATATTCGCCTTCCTTTTTCTATAGTCAAATTCGATGTCCTTTCTAAAGGGGATGTCATTCCTGTAAACTAAAGTCAGTCGGTCAGGCCGTTCTATCGGACCGATTTTCTTCATTTTTGCTTTAAACAAAAGGTACTCATTAGCAGATTTGTCATCAAGTATCAGAATTAACTTAAATCTCTCCATCATTTATTTTTATTCAAACGCGATATACTTCTGCCTTTGAATTGAATATTTTTATCGTTTTTTTAACGATATTCTCAGTTCTAATCAAGGTACGCAGTTCTTTTTGATCTAACAACACTCAGCGGATCAAGGTCTTTCATTTGCGCTTTTATGTACTTGCAATGACGGAGTCTGAAGAAAGCGATGTGTGAACATTCACCTTTACTTCCATTTTTCCCAACTTTTTTGTCATTCCATAATCGGTGCGAAGTATTCACACGAGTCCTCTAGTTATTTTCAATAAAGACGGTGTCGTGCTGTACCTTTTCAATTGGACAACTACCGTAAATATATACTGGGCGTATCTTATGTGTCATTTTAGTAGCAGTTTACCTATATTACCGCCTCGTAAAATATTTACTATTCTCTGTGAAACACGATATGTGAACGTAACTTTTAACCATATCTGTAAGAAGGTCTCCAAATTACAAATATCGTGTAGATTTATACTTGACATATATTAAAAGTTAGCTACATTGAATGAAGTACGTATAACAACAGAATGCTCTGTGAAAATTTGAAAGCATCTGGTCAAGAACTTTCGTAGCTTTAAGATACTGAACATAACACTAAGTTAGAAATGTAAGAGAGGCGGAGGAGGAAATTGAGGCAGAGAGAGAGGACAGGAGGATATGACGGTAGGAGGATATGAACAGGAACGCGATGATTTGAGGGAAAGTGAGGAGGTGGAGAAGTGCACAAAGAGGGGGCAAGGAGGATTGGGCAGCGAGAACATACGGAGTTGGAGAAGAGGACGAGGGAGGGGGGAGAGACCAATCAAGAGGTAGAAGGATATAGACAAAACAGGGGAGCAGGAGAGAAGCAGACAGATATGGGGGACAGAGAAAATGAGGACATTGAGTGTTGGATGTAAAATGGGGGACAAAATTTACCTGGGCCGAATGATTTAAATTCCAAGAACAGAGCATTCGCAACATTGCGCATGCCCTAGTTCCGAAGTGCGAGTGTTTCCAGCTCTGGCGGTCCTCGTAGTTTCAGCTTGATGTTTGCATCGTCAAATAGAAGAAATATAATAGTTTGGATACAGTAAATGTCGAGATTCAAAGCAGCTTAAGTCCCATATCATTTATTTTGGAAGACGTTAGTCGAGCACTTAGAAGCAGTTGCGGTATAACAACGTCACATGGGTGGATTTAATACAACACACCGCTTCTTACACATGGTTCCTTAACTGAGTGGATAGGCTGACGGTTTATGAACACAAGGTGCAGTAGGAGGAGTTTCAATGGTGTAAACATTTTATTTTATTTTATTTTATTTTATTTACTTATTTTCTTTACAAGTGCAGGTAATTTTTTGTACGCTTTTCTGCATCCCACATCCTTAAACATATTTTGTAATAGCCAAATCTTTATGAGGTAAATGATGGCCACAGTAAACATTTTCAAAATGAATACATGTATTTGTAATTTCTTCGACTATCATACAGTGAATCTATAGTGTTGAGACAAATCTATCAGGAGAAACACATAATTTTCTAAGTCCAGTGTAATATTAGTTCTTCAACTCAACTATTCGACCGTTACGCTAACGAGAAAGGACAGGTAGCTTATTGATAGAGTATTGGCCTTCCTGGTTAAGTGGTGTATATCTGATCGGTTGTCCCCAAAGCCTTTAATTTTTTATATTACTTCTCCTTTTATTGACGTGTAAATTTTTATTGCCATAGTTACTTTTTGTTATTAAATTATATTGGTTTTACTATTTTCAGTATTCTCTTTCGTAAATAACAAATTATAATTCGTCAATTTGATATGTAAAAATAATCTTCCTTAGAAGGTACTATTTATTTGACCATACAAAACAAACAATAAACGTCCTTGGAGGGTGTTATTCATTTGACCTCTCAAAATAATTAACTTCCCTGGAGGTTTATATTGGTATGTCCTCCCATCAAAATAAAAATAATGTATGTAGGCTTCGTATATCTTCAGAATTATGTCCGCATACCGTTGGCATCAAGAACAGCGCGGATCCTTATAAGAATTAAATCTACAAATCTGCAGAAAAAAGGCCACATCCCCGGCAATTCTCTCCCATGAAGAATGTACCAAATCTCACAAGGCATCCTTAGTTCTTGTAGGGGGGTCTGGGTAATTAACCTACACACTTTTCTTGAGCTTAGCCCATACATTATCTATTGAATTGAGGTCCAGTGATGTTGGAGGTCATGGTAGGCACTGAATTCTTCTCACCTTTGGAAACAGCTCTTAATCCTAATGCATGATTATCATGTTGGTAAATGAGACGTCGTTTGGGGTACTTAAACAGAGCTCCAGAAATGATTACATTTTCAAGAAAATTTTAATAGCATGCTGAGTTGAACATTTCACACTTACACGCCCGCTTCTAGTGCGTGTAGCCACTAAGCGTCTTGTTGTTGCCTATCTGTGCGGTCATGAGGCCAGATCATGAATGTATCATCCACATAAGATAGAAGCAGGTGGGTTTATATCTGGAGGCATGGACATGCATAACGTTCCCCAAGCAGAGCACCAGGAGGACAGGACTGAAGATACAATGTCCAGGAGCAGGCACAATGGCAGCGGACCACAGAGGGAGCGCCAAACGATGAAGCTCTCTGAGGTGGGTACGATGGGTGCGGACCACAGAGAGAACTCCCGGGATTGCAGCGGACGGAAAACAAAACATCAGCGCCCCAGAACACCACAGCAAGAGGACGCAGACGGCAGACAGAACGCCAGAGTGCAGATGGCACGACCAGAGACGGGTATGGCGGGCACGGACTGCAAAAGGAACGCCAGACTGCGGATGACACAATCGGAGGCGGGTATGGCGGGCGCGCAGCACAGAGGGAGTACATAGGGCCACTACTGACATCAGCGCCCCAGAACACCTCAGCGAGCGGGCGAGGACCGCAAACGGAGCATCAGACCACAGATGGAACGATCAGAGACGAGACTGATGGGCGCGGACCACAGAGGGAGCACCTACAACCGCCAGTGGAGGGAGAAGGCCGAAGACATAAATACTGGTCCCAGTCCACTCAGAACACAATCTCAGGATGCACCTAATGAAGGTTACGAGTTACGTAGCTGAAATATTGTGCAGAGTAGACACTGACATCCGGCAGAATACCCGACTACCCATCTTGTCACTAGATCGCCGGGAAAGCCTGAAGGACTGAGGCGCGTCAGTCACGGTCTGCACGGCCACTACGGTCGGGGGTTCGAATCCCCCCTCGGGCATGGATATTTGTGGCGTCCGTAGTGTTAGATAGTTCATAAGTAGTTTGTAAGTTTAGGGACTGATGACCCCTCAGTTAAGTCCCATAAGCTATACAAACATTTCAACATTTGAAAGCCTGAAAAGTTACATAAGATATAAAATGCCAAATGGCTATGGAGAGAAAAGCGTTTTGAAGAAGCGAAATTTGTTGACATCCAATATTAGTGTAATTGTTAAGAAGTCCTTTCTGAAAGCATTTGTCTGTAGTATAGCATTGTATGGGAGGTAATCGTGAACGATAAAGTGTTCAGACCATAGAAACATTCGGAATGTGGTGCTATAGACGAATAATGAATATTACATGGGTAGGTCACTCCCATGAACGACAGACATTGCCGAGGTGGGGTGGCTTACGTGTCTCAAGGATACAGGTAGCCGTACCGTAGGTGCAACCACAGTGGAGGGGTATCTGTGGAGAGGACAGACAAACCTGTGGTTCCTGAAGAGGGGCAGCAGCCTTTTCAGTAGTTACAGGGGCAACAGTCTGGACGATTGACTGAGCTGGCTTTAATAACACCATATAGCAAGAGCCCAGTAAATAACATATTTTAAAGTCATCTGAAATATTAAATCAGATAAAATGCAATTAGGATAAATATTCAATTCATTTTTTCCCTTCAAATGTGAAAGATATACAAAGAAACTCTAATTATAATATCACTGTAACTAATTAAAATCTCTGACTTTTACTATAAAAGTAATAATCCCATCGTACTCGCTCTCTGTTCTAGTGTCTGCTCTGTTCCAGTGTCTGCTCTGTTCTAATGTCTGCTCTGTTCTATTGTCTGATCTGTTCTGATTGTTCTGTTGTCTGAATTATAATATGCTGAAACGTACATTATTAACTATTGATTATTGTTCTTAACTGATTATACAAAATCTTCAGATATAAAATGGATACTCAGGTATGCAATAATTGCTTTCTGTTCAAATTAATAAATCCCCTTATTTGAAGCTAACTTCAGTGAGTTGTTCAGTTTGTTATTTATTTTTCCAGTCCCTCCATCTAGTGATCATGCTGTTTTCAGGTATATATAACTATTACGACTTTGGATGGTTCGGTAATTAAAAATGTTAAACTTACGTATCTCGTGTAGCTTGCCATAGTATCTTTGACTGTAATGAAACATTTTGCAATATTTATTTGCTTAGAACCTGCAATCACTTTTATGTGATTAACAGTTCAAAGTCTGATTAGCCATTATTCTGTATTAATTTTCATTCACTAAATTACCTTCTTTCAAAATTATGCTACACGTGGATTGAATCTTAATATTCCGAACCTCCATCCAATGTCGGCGGATAGTTACGCGGATTACAACCAATCTCACTTCAGCTTATCAACGAGATCAACTACACCGCTGTTTAAGGTAACTATTCGTCGAATTCTGTAGGTTTCTTGCTCTGCAAGATGTTTTAAACAATTAAATTTTTGGCCATTTCACTTTTTTTTAATTAACAGTTCGTTTAAATTGAAGGCTTAGTCACTGATTATTATTTTAAAATAGTTCAACAACTTCTGTACGGCCAATTTTTCAAACCTAAATAGTCAGGCAAGCAATTACACTACATGGCCTTATAACATCAGCTAATGTGGCTTTGCCACGCGGTTACTGCGAACGGCTGAAAGCAAGAGGAAACTACAGCCGTTACTTTTCCCGAGGACATGCAGGTCTACTGTGTGAACATATGATGATGGCATCCTCTCGGCTAAAATATTCCGGAGGTAAAATAGTCCCCCTTTCGGATCTCCGGGCGGGGACTACTCAGGAGGATGTGATAATCAGGAAAGACAGCAATGGCATTCTACGGATCGGAGCGTGGAATGTTAGATCCCTTAATAGGGAAACTAGAAAATTTAAAAAGGGGAATGGATAGGTTGAATTTAGATATAGTGGGGATTAGTGAAGTTCGGTGGAAAGAGGAACAGGATTTCTGGTCAGGTGAGTACAGGATTATAAATACAAAATCAGTTGGGGGTATTACAGGAGTAGGTCTGATAATGACTAAGAAAATAGGAATGCGGGTAAACTACTATGAGCAACACAGTGATCGCATTATCGTAGTCAAGATAGAAACGAAGCCAACACCGACCACAGTAGTACAGGTTTATATGCCAACCAGCTCTGCCGATGATGAGGAGATCGAAGAAATATGAGGAGCTAAAGGAAATTATTTAGAAATTAAGGGAGAGGATAAATTAATTGTTATGGGAGGCTGGAATTCGGTAGTACGACAAGGAAGGGAAGGGAAGATAGTAGGTGAATATGGTCTGGGCAAAAGGAATGAAAGACGGAGCCGCCTGGTAGAATTTTGCACGTAACATAATTTAGTTATAACCAACACCTGGTTTAAGAATCACAAAAGAAGGTTGTATACGTGGAAGCGACCAGGAGACACCGGGAGATACGAGATAGATTTTATAATGGCAAGACATAGATTTCGGAATCAAGTTTTAAACTGTAAGACATACCCAGGGGCAGATACAGACTCTGACCATAACTTGTTGGTTATGAACTGTAGGCTGAAACTGAAGAAACTACAAAAAGGTAGGAAAATAAGGAGATGGGACCTGGATAAATTGAAGGAACCTGAAGTTCTTAAGAATTTCAGAGGGAGCTTTAGGCAACAATTGACAGAAAAGGGGGAAAATAAGACAGTAGAGGAGGGATGCGTACCATTGAGAGATGAAATGGTGAAAGCAGCAGAGGACAAAATACTCAGGAAGGCAAGACCTACAAAAAATTCCTTGGATATCGCAGGAGATACTAAATTTAATCGATGAAAGGAGAAAATATAAAAATGCAGGCAAAATGGAGTAGAGACGACTAAGAAATGAGATTGACAGGAAGTGCAAAATGGCTAAGCAGGAGTGGCTAGAAGGCAAATGCAAGGATGTAGTAGAATGTATAAATAGGGGAAAAATAGATACAGCCTACAGGAAAATAAAAGCAACGTTTGGAGATAAGAAAACAACTTTATGAATATCAATGACTTTGATGGAAAACCAGTTCTCAGCAAAGAAGGGGAAGCTGAAAGGTGGAATGAGTATATAGAGAGGCTCTATGAAGGAAATGAACTTAGCGGCAATAGGGGAGAAGAGGTAGAAGGGGATCAAATAGGAGATACTATACTGAGAGATGAATTTGACAGAGCACTGAAAGACCTAAGACGAAGCAAGGCCCCTGGAGTAGATGATATTCCCTCAGAGCTACTGAAGTCTCTGGGAGAACCAGCCATGACAAAATTGTTTCACCTGGTGTGTAAGATGTATGAGACAGGTGAAGTACCCTCAGACTTTAAGAAAAATGTTATAATCCACATTACAAAGAAAGCAGATGCAGTCAGGTGTGAAAACTACAGAACCATCAGTTTAATAAGTCGTGATTGCAAAATATTAACACGAATTATTTACAGAAGGATGCAAAAGATGGTAGAAGCCGACCTCGAGGAAGATCAGTTTGGGTTCAGGAGAAATGTAGGAATTCGGGAGGCAATACTCACTTTACGGCTTATCCTAGAAGACAGATTAAGAAAAGGCAAACCTACATTTCTAGCTTTTGTAGATTTGGAGAAGGTTTTTGACAATGTTGATTGGAATAAACTCTTTCAAGTTCTGAAGCAAGCAGGAGTAAAATATAGGGAGCGTAAAGTTATTTACACCTTGTACAAAAACCAGACAGCGGTTATCAGAATTGAAGGGCATGAAAGGGATGCAGTGGTTGAAAAGGGAGTAATAGATGGTTGTAGCCTTTCACCATTGTTATTCAATTTGTAAATTGAGCAAGCTATAAAGGAAAGCAAGGAGAAATTTGGAGAATGAATTAAAGTTCAGGGTGAAGAATTAAAATAAGATGAACAAGAGCAAAACTAGGGTAATGGAGTGCAGCCTAAGAAAATCAGGTGATGCTGAAGGAATTAGGTAACGAAGCAATAAAGGGGGTAGATGAGTTTTGTTACTTGGGCAGTAAAATAACAAATGATGGTCGCAGTACAGAGGATATAAAATGCAGAATGGCAATGGGTAAAAAAGCGTTCTTGACAAAGAGTAATTTGTTAACATCGAATATTGATTTAAGCCTAAGGAAGTCCTTCCTGAAGGCATTTGTATGGAGTGTTGCCTTGTATGGGAGTGACACATGGACGATAAACAGTGCTTACAGGAAGAGGATTGAGGCTTTTGAAATGTGGTGCTACAGAAGAATGCTGAAGATTAGGTGGGTGGATCACGTAACTAATGAGGAGGTACTGAACAGAATTGGGGAGAAAAGAAATTTCTGGTATGCCTTGACTAAAAGAAGGGATAGAGTGGTAGGACACATTCTTAGACATCAAGGAATCGTGAATTCAGCATTGGAGGGAAGTGTGTGGGGGGAAAACCGCAGAGGAAGACCAAGAGATGGATACATTAAGCAGATTCAGACAGATGTAGGTTGTCGTTCTTATGTGGAGATGAAAAGGCTTGCTCAGGATAGGGTATTGTGGAGAGCTGCATCAAACTAGTCTCCAGACTGAAAACCACAACAACAAGAGGTCACATAACTAATGAGGAGGTGCTCAGCGGAAATGGGGTGAAACGGAGTTTCTGGCATATCCTCACTAACAGAAGCGATAGGTTATTGGGACACATTCTGAGACATCAGATTCAAAAGGATATAGTTTGTCATACGTATTTTCAGATGACGAGGGTTGGACATAAGAGGGTAGTGTGGAGAGCTGCATCAAACCAGTATGCAGACTGAAGACCACAACAATATTTGAAAATTTGTGCACTTGAATTACGCATCATCGTCGTTTCTATCAGTAGCAAATCTCTCTCTCCCCAGCAAGAGCTACATGATAGCGATGATGAGAATCACCTGTCATTCTGCACATGAGCATTACGACTGGATACTCGAGATGCATCATAATCAAAAATAAACGTAAGGGACGAGACTGCTGAGGTCATCAGCCACTGGACTTACAATATTTGCTCGATACAGGACTCAAACCTTAGACTAGTAGAGAAAATTCAAAAAGCACCATGCGTCTTATATAGTGATGAAAGGTACATAACTTTTTTGGTGCCTTTTCGATTATGTCAAACTTGCCCCTAATCCATCCATGTGTGCTGTAATACTATCAGTTTCTGCAAATATATTTTAGTTTTGTGGTAAGATATGTTGCTTGGGAAATCCCAGTGTTCGGAATGGCGGGCTCTGTGAAAGCAGATGCGAATGGCAGCTCGGCGAAAATGCACCCCGGGGCATCTTGTGTATCTGCTACACAGCAGGCCTCTCCAACCAACACCACCTAGAGACAAAACCTCACAATGGCCCATGCTATGTCACACTGACCAGGCCGCAACCGACAGCTAAATTGCTGGCTGCTGGGGCACGCCATTGCCTCATAGTGGGCAGCCAGTAAGCTGGTGACTGCGGCCTGGTCAGTGTGACGTAGCATGGACTGTTGTGAGGCCTTGTCTCTAGGTGGCGTTGCTCCAAGTTGGGTGCTTTGCGAGCACCGGCTGGCACCGGGAAAAGCACCGATGCTCTGTTGCAGCGTCGTTGTTCTGGGCGAGGCAGACACAGCGCTGTAAATCGCACTGCTTGGCGAGTAACGTGTTGTCGAAGCGCATAGTGCAGTGAGAGTCGTGTTGTTTGTGAATTATTAAAACGAATAGTGATAATAATGCCAATATTGTGTATACACAGTTATAATAGTTTTGTTGTTTTGTGTCCCAGCCTCGTCGCCGCTTTTGTGTCTCGTAGGTGTCGGTGGCCGAGTGGAACGAGACCGACACAGTAACAAAGATAGCACGCCGGTGCAGGTACGGAGGGGAGCAGCCAGAAACTACAAACACTAGAGTAAATTAGAAAGAGATATATATTTCACAGAATGTAACAATACTTAACTTTTACATAGTACTGCAAAATGTTGATACATAGTTGTTAGAGGCCTGCCTAGTGCCTGTACAATAGCAAAGTCTTCACTGGTGCCTATCTGATTACGAAGGTCCTGACTGGTTGCTATCTCAGTCCCAAGTGCCCGGTGTCTTTCCGTGGTGGCCACGAGCGGGGTTGCAGCAGAGGGCGCTCGTGGCTGTCCTGAGAACGCCGCGCCGTGTGTGCATGGCGGCGCGCGGCGAAAGTAGGTGGCGCGCACTTTGTACTTGTGCGACACCACACCCCTCCCCCCCCCCCCCCCCAAACCGCCGTGCCGTCGTGGCGTAGGGCTGAGGGCCACGGCGACGGCACTGGGAGGAGGGCCTGGGCGGGGGCGTTACTGGTGGGACGGGCGTCGTAGCTGAGGCTGGGATCGAGACGCCGTCCGCGCCCCGGCGTCCGCCTTGCGATCCTCCAGGGAACCCACCGAAACCTGGGGAAGGGCGCACTCCCCCGCCCAGAGGGAGCAGGTCACCTTCTTCTGAGGTGCGTGGCCCAGGCGGCAGCGGCACGCACGGTCCCGGAGTCCCTCTCGGTGACGCTATCATCTGCGGCGGCGACAGCGGCGGCGTCGCGTCGATCTCCATCGGGACGATCTCGTAGTCCGGGGACGAACGATGTGGTTGTGCTCCCTGGCGGTGAACTGGGTCTGGAATCAAGAAACCGGAGACAGGATCGCGCGGCCTATGCAGACGCAATTGGTTTGCGTGGCGCCGCAGCTCCGACCCTGTGGAAGAACGTACAACATACATATTGCGACCGAGCACGCGCTGAATGATGCCCGGCATCCATAGTTTCTTCTTGTTTCCAGCAAACACCCTGTACAGCACCGGCGTAGAAACCTGAAAACGCGTAGCGCCATACGAACCGACTCGGTGCGTGGGAGGCTGCAGCAGGTGAAGGAGAGTGCGGTGACGGCGGCCGTGTAGCAGCTCGGCAGGAGACGGGCCGTCACGTGGCATGCACCGATACGTAGACAGGAAAATTTGAAGAGCTTGCTGCCTGGAGTGCTGACCTTTCATCTTCTCCATGCGAGACTTGAATGTTCGAACGAAACGTTCTGCTTCACCATTGGACTGAGGGTGAAATGGTACAGTGGTAATATGCTGAATACCATTCACACGACAAAACTGTTGAAATTCCGCACTAACAAACTGAGGTCCATTGTCACTGACGATAGTTTCAGGCAAGCCTTCGATGCAAAACACTGATGTTAAGGCACTGATTGTACTAGAAGCTGTCGTTGAGTTCATGGCAATCACAAAAGGAAACTTGCTGAAAGCGTCTACAACAATTAACCAGCGCGTATTCCAGAAAGGTCCGGCAAAGTCAATATGTAAACGTTGCCATGGTCCCTTGGGGCGTGGCCAGTCTGAGAAACGCTGTGGAGGAGCCGCCTGATGCTCCGCACAAACTGTACACTGTGATGTCATGCTCTCTATCTGAGCGTCCATACCAACCCAGTTGCTTTGTCCTAACAATGCCCCAATGTCCTTGATGCAGGAGGCGTAACACTTCTCGTTGCAGGGAACGAGGAACAATCACTCTTGCTTGGTCGTTGTCGGTATGGAACAACAGTACACCCTTACTTAAAGATAATGCATGACGTTGTGCAAAATAACGTCGAACCAGAGGCCGATCAATCTCTTTGGCTCTGGCAGGCCAACCAAAGCGAACAAAACGTGCTACCACACTTAAGTCTGCATCCGCAGCTGATTCCTGTGCAACCCGACGAGAGTTCAAAGGGAAATCTGCGACAGCGGTGGCATCTCTGGAGTCTATCTGACAACATGCCATTTCCGAAGAATCAAATGATACATCCTGGCCAACCGGAAGTCGGGAAAGTGTGTCCGCGTTGGCATGTTTAGTGGTAGGTCGGTACAAAATCTCATACAGATAATTAGACAATATCAAGGACCATCTCTGAAGCTTTTGTGCCGTTCGTGGCGGAATCGGCTTTGTGGGTGAGAACAACGACGTGAGAGGCTTGTGGTCTGTCAACAAATAGAATTTTCTGCCATAGAGATAATGATGAAACTTTGTGACGCCGTAAATGATTGCTAAGGCCTCCTTTTCTATCTGACTGTAATTCTGTTGCGTCGGCGTCAGTAGCTTGGATGCAAAGGCAATAGGACGATCGTGACATCCAATACGATGCGACAGAACGGCACCCAGACCGTACGACGAGGCGTCAACTGCCAACACTACAGGCTTCTGTGGGTCCAAGGGAATCAAACATGCATCACTGAGTAGTGCAGACTTTAGTTTGTCAAAGGCAACCTGACAATCTTTAGACCATACAAAAGGAACATTCTTCCTACGTAAGTGATGCAGTGGAGCTGCAATCTGAGAGGCATTGGAAATAAATCTGAAATAATAGTTCAGCTTCCCCATTACTGCTTGCAATTCGTGCACATTCTTAGGAGGAGGCAAGTCTTTGATTGCTCGAAGATGTGACTGTAAGGGATGTATTCCTTGGGCATTAATCACATGGCCAGTTTGAAAAAACGAACACTTTGCTTTATTGCAACGTAGACCTGCTGCAGTCAACACTTGGAAAAGGCACTCCAGGTTTGATAAATGTTCTTCAACTGTACGTCCGGATACCACAATATCATCTAAATAGTTCGAACAACACGGTACAGAAACTGTCAGCTGTTCCAAAAAAGCTGAAAAATGGCGGGGGCGGAAGAACTGCCAAAGGGTAGGCGTAGAAATTGAAAAAGGCCCATGTGAGTATTAATGACGAAAAACTTTTTTGACTCGTCATCAAGTGGAATCTGTAAGTATGCCTCTGCTAAATCAATCTTGGAAAAGAAGCGAGACTGTCCTAATTTGTCCATCAGTTCCTCAGGTCTGGGCAGGGGATAAGTGTCGACAATTGTTTGACCGTTCACTGTTGATTTGAAGTCCGCACAGAGACGAAGTTTTCCTGACGGCTTGGGTATAATTACTATAGGCGAGGCCCACTGACTCGCAGAAACAGGAGAAATCACCCCACTATCTTGCCAACGTTTAAGTTCTTCGGCAACTGTATCACGCATTGCGATAGGCACTGGTCTAGCTTTACGAAATTTAGGAACTGCAGATTCTTTTAAAGTTACATGTGCCACGAAGTCTTTTGCACAACCTAGTTCCGGCGAAAACAAGTCACTATATTTGTCACACAATGCATTGATTTTATCCTGAGGCAATATTGACGAAATTTGAAGCACATCTCTTTGAATTGATAAACCAAACAAGTCAAAAGCATCTAGTCCAAAAATGTTCTGTGTCGATTTGGCCTGAAGAACTACAAAAGCAGCTGTTTTTGTTACACCTTGAAAAGAGGCGGGCAGGCTACACGTTCCTAGCACGGGAATATTTTGACCTGTATAAGCTGTTAACACTTGCTGTGACGGCGACAATTTTGGCGAACCCAGAAGTTCATAAGTGTCTTTATTAATTAATGTAACAGCGGAACCAGTATGAAGCTGAAATGGCACAGTCTTATTTTCTATGGAGAGATTTTCTAAAAGTTTGTGCTTCTGGTGCACGACAGGTGCACGAATGTGGGCTACGTCTGCTACGGTTTGTTTGCTGCGTATGCGCGGGCCGCGTAGTGAAGGAAGCGGCGCAGACTCGGCACGCAGGGGATTAACAACACTGTCACTAGATGGCACTACCGCCGGATCGGCGTCCGCGCAATGCGAGGCTACTGCACTAAAATTACTTTCAGTATCTACAAAAAGTCTACTGGCACTATCTACACAGTACTGGGCACTTTTACAATAAGAAGTTGCAGAAGGCACTAGGTTCACTACAGGATTGCACTATTCATAGTCATTTTGCTTGTCCCGAACCCTTTTCCGTTGCACTGTTTTACGCGCTCGTCGGCGCTTGCTACGTGGTGCACTATATAGTTTTGCCATAGGCGCAGAACTACTTTCTTGCAATTGAGATCCAAGGAAAGCACTGTTCAATTCCACAGCCCGTATAACATTTACAGAATGAACTGTTCTCGCACTCTGCGAAGCACTGTTTCTAACGTTACTCTTCTTTGAGTTTTTAATTTGCATACACACAGACTGCACATGTCCCGATTTGCCACATTGATAACAGGTTGCGTTGCGACTAGGGCAATGAGCACGCTTGTGGCGAGACACACACTGGGGGCAAGATTTACGTACATTTTTCTGAAATGAGCGTTGGCGCCCGTTATGCAAATTACCGTGTCTAACACTACGGGGCGACCTGTGCGTCGCACTTTTACACTGGCTACTGTTCACTGTCTGTTCAGCACGGCCGGTAGAATTTAAAGAATCACTAGGCCTAGACTGAGAACTACGGCTAGGAAAGCGTCCGTTGCGGTGCACTGAATTAACACTGTGGCTTTGCATTTCTATATCTGCTAAGTCAAAAGTATCATGCGCTTCTATAAGCTGCAGTACACTGTCTAATGAGGGGTCAGACTGTTTCAGAATTGCTGCTCTAATTCTGGGGTCCTGAATATTCGGCGTAATCGCATCCCTCAACATCACGTCACTATACGAAAGTCCACAAGAGCAAGTAAATTTACAGTGGCGGGTCAAGCCCTTCAATTCCGTAATCCACTCTTGGTGTGACTGCTGCGGTAATTTTTTAAGTCTGAAAAATCGATGTCGTGCGGCGGCTACAAGAACTTTTCTCTCATAATGAGCATTCAGTGCATCTACAATTTGTTCAAAGTCTACATCACGAGGAGATGCGAGAGGGAAAAGTTTTTGCAATAGTACGAAGGTCTGGGGGCCCACAATCGATAAGAAAAGGTTCTTCACTCTCTGACCTGTAATTTGATGAGCCGTGACGAGTTCTTGAAACTGTGCGAAATAATCGCTCCATTCTTCCTCTCGTTCGTTGTACTGGCGAAATGTAGGAAGCGGTGCAGCAGCAGGTGTGGGCTGCTGATGTGACGACTGTTGTTGTTGGTGAGCAGCCTGTGCCTGCAGTAGTTGAGTGATTTGCGCTGTCTGTAACTGAGTAATTTCCATTAAGTTTGGGTTCGGGGTAGTGGCCATGCTGACCGATTAGGCGCCGCGCATACAAGTAAATTATAACAAAACACAAATGCAATATGAAAGAGGACGCTCTGCAACAAAAAAGTCCACAAAACACGTAACAAAATATCTTTCCCCAAAATTGTTATAATAAGGGTGGGTGGGCGGGAGCAATATTTGCGTGCTCCGACTGCTGCTGTCTGGCTGCTGCAAGAGAGCTGGTCCAAGGTTCTATCACTCCTCGTCGCCACTTTTGTGTCCCAGCCTCGTCGCCGCTTTTGTGTCTCGTAGGTGTCGGTGGCCGAGTGGAACGAGACCGACACAGTAACAAAGATAGCACGCCGGTGCAGGTACGGAGGGGAGCAGCCAGAAACTACAAACACTAGAGTAAATTAGAAAGAGATATACATTGCACAGAATGTAACAATACTTAACTTTTACATAGTACTGCAGAATGTTGATACATAGTTGTTAGAGGCCTGCCTAGTCCCTGTACAATAGCAAAGTCTTCACTGGTGCCTATCTGATTACGAAGGTCCTGACTGGTTGCTATCTCAGTCCCAACTGCCCGGTGTCTTTCCGTGGTGGCCACGAGTGGGGTTGCAGCAGAGGGCGCTCGTGGCTGTCCTGAGAACGCCGCGCCGTGTGTGCATGGCGGCGCGCGGCGAAAGTAGGTGGCGCGCACTTTGTACTTGTGCGACACCACATGTTGCCCTCCTTATTTTGCACAAGTATTCAACATTCCTTGTTGATCTTTGGTATCGCTTTGAAGCCACAACTTTTCTCATTTTGTAACAATCATTTTGGCAGTTGCAATTCAATGTACAGCTTGCAATGATGCATTTAACTTCAGCTTGTCTTTGTTTTGTTATGATTTATAACTGGAAACGTTATTCAGAATATTGCAACGCAACGAAAGGGCGTCAATCATCGCGAATTATTTTTGTGCAACGCGTTTAGAAAAGGGACCTGAAATCAAAATTTTAATCATAGTATCAGTCTGTCAATATAGTACTATTTTTTATCAGTTCGTTTTGGGGACATGGTGGGGCATCCTTTGGGTGCACCAAAAAATCCATCTCATAAACGTTTGAGTGCAGGTTTAGTTATTTTATTTCTTCAAACCTAACTTCAATGTTTTCATAGAATGACTGCAACTCTTCCGTTTACTCCCTGATGTGGGCATAAGTACTGAATTCAAAGGATTTTGAGAGGGAAAATTTCCCAAATTTCCTTCTTGAACTTGACTTTTTAGAAAGCAAAACCTGCAATTTGGAACTTCCAATACGGGCACACACAGTACCGATGAATTTATTTTTACCTTTCAACGATTTATTTAAGTGATGTAAATAACCCATGATGTCTTTCTTGAAAGCAAGGTCAGCAATCCAAATGTGCAAATGTTTGTAATCCTATGGGACAAAACTTCTGTCGTCATCTGTTCCTAGATTTAACAAGAACTTGAGCTGACTTATACTATGGACAACACACACATGCATGTCCCATGGAGAACTTGAACCTCCGATGTGAGGAACCCCACATCCGTAATAAGTACAATTTGAAAAACTTATATTTTTGTTTTTCCTTTAGAATAAATAATACTTACCTCTTCAGATTGTGGCAAGTTTGGTATTAATTTAGTAATCAATTGCCGTCTGTCTGGTCTGACAATGCCCTCGGGTGTTACAAAATATTTATTTCTGTTGTGACGGCACTTTGACGGTGCCTTGACATTTACGGTAGAGTGGCATATTAAACATTTTGCTTTCCCACCAGGCTTAAAGAATCTTCCCACCGAGCAATAAAATTGCCGCACACAAATCCGAACGTTTTCTGCTCATGATAAACATTCGCAAGCTAGGCTGATAGTGTCCTATTTGATAAGATTCAGAACGGATATTCATCGCATTCAGGAGAATGCGAGGGCGAGTGCTGAGTCTCTCACAGATATGCTGCTACACGGTGAGGCAGTAGTGGTGGGGGGAAAGCACCGATACCGCACGTCGTGGCATGGGTGCAAGCAAGCACCGTGTGCTCGAATTGGAGCAACAACACCTAGAGACAAGGCCTTGCAAGAGCCCGTTCTACGTCATACTGACAAGGTCTCGGCCGCAAGCTTACTGGTTGCCCCCAACAAGGCAGGGGGCGTGCCCCAGCGGACAGCCATTCAGCTGCCGGCCTAGGCCTGGTCAGCACGAGCTGTTGGAAGGCGTTGTCTCTAGGTGGTGTCGCCTACAGCAAGCTGAGAGGGCCAACCGGAAACGCTTACTCAACGACCGAGAACTTACGGGGAAATTCATTGTCCAGTGCTGTGGTTTCATATGGAAGAGCGCACGTGGGCACGGGATAATTAGTGATACCTCAGTTGGCCATACAGCGGTTTCCTAGAATCTGCAGGGAGGGCAACCGCTTACATCTCTGGTAAATACGATTCTAACAAGGGAACTACCCCATCGTACAACCCTCAGATTTACTTATAAGTTGGCGCAGGGGATACACCGTGCAAAACTGAATGCAGATCAATCGAGAAAACAGGACATAGTTGCGTGGAACTGTAAAAAGGAAGATAATATGTAAAATCTGAGCAGGCCATGTGAAAGATAAACAATGTCGAGCACATTGTTTGCCAGGGAGAGCCGTGTGGTCCTATGGCAAGTGGGAGGATCTACAGAGAGCGAGATCCTTGGTTCGAGTCTTCCTAAATGCGAATTTTTTTTATTTTTTTTATTTTTTTTTATTTTTTTTTTTTATTTTTTTATTTTGGGAAAATTATTATCTGTCCGTCCGACGCAAGGTATCTACGCCGTAGTATGGGGACGCTACGCCTCTAAAAACAATTAAACACACAACGTCATATGTAGGATTTGACAGTCTACACATGGGAAGATTCGAAAACTGTACAATCATATGTTTTGACAGAACACAGGAAAAATTGTACTACTGTGAAACTGTTGTATTCATTTGTTGCAGTTTATGTGACAAAACCTGAATCGGGCAAGGTAGAATCTCTTTCCCCCTACTACTAGTTAGGTAGGTAGGTCAACAAAAGATTCCTGCCATATGACGCACGTAGTATCACGTGTTATATATCAGACATGTTTTCCTGTGGAGGAGTAGGCTGACCTATCACCTTGCGATCAAATGTTTTAGTTTCCCATTGGAGAGGCACTTCCTTCCATATGCTAATCGCACGGTTTTGCGGTGCGGTTGCAAAACACAGACACTAAAGTGATTACAGCGAACAGAGACGTTAATGAACGGACGGACAGATAATAATTTTGCGAAAATAAAAAAAATTAAAATCTTAGTTTAAGGTAAAGCTTGATCCAACGACCTCTCGCTTCGCAGCCCCTCACACTAGCCTCCGGACCACGGCGCTCCTGTCTTCACAATGTGCTCGACGTTGCTTCTCTTGCGCAGGGACTGCTCACTTTTTATATTTTGCTTCTTTTTTTTCATAGTTCCATACAACTTCCTCCTGTCTTCTCGATTGATCTGTGTACAGTTTTTCAAGGCCTATCCATTGCGCCAACGTATAACTAAATCGAAGGGGGATGCAATGAGGAGGTTGCCTTGTAAGCACTTCTCCGCTTTTCCATAGGCGAAGGGCAGGAAGACGAGCGATTCGCAAAACGTTTGTACCCATATCTGATGTCTGCTCAGGATGTGTAAAAGCTGTATGTGTGTGTTGTGTATGTTGAACCTATTGTTAAATTAGACAACAGATTGTTCATTAACACAGTGATTTGGATTAATTAAGGCCCTGATATTGATGTATATGGTGTTAAATAAGAAACGGTGCATTAAACTGATCATGTGCGCAACGGATCTTTTAACAAAACAGCTGTGGCAAGACACCATATGAAACAGACACTGACTATACTCAAAATATTTGACTGCGAGAAAGATAATAAAAAACCACAAACCACTTTCTTAATGTTTGATTGCGAGAATTTTATGCAGATCAGTACCTGATTATTGAAATTTAGTATCCTAATCAACTGACTGCAGTGTTGCATAACAATCATTAACTATGGCACAAATAACGAAATCTGTTCAACAAGATTACAAAATAAATACTGCACTTTAAATCCACAAATAACTAATTATCAAATGAAGGAAATAGGTTAATCTTCTAACTACGTAAATGAAATAGGAAAGAAAGGTCAACTTGTTACTTATTATTAATAATCAGCATTACATTACCTACATAATACAACTTTTTCCTAATGACATCAAATTCAATTACCTTCATTCCAGCGGTGATAGTAATAAGAAAATATAAAATATGTATTCCAAATACAATCAAATCAACTTGCTGGCACAGCAGCCTCTGCTCTACATCGGAGCCATACACACAACTCAACCGCTCTCTAAGCGAGCTAAACCACAAGTACTACTCTCTGCGCGAGTTACAATGCTATGCAATACATGATCTTTACCAAAGATGAAACTTCACAGAGTTAAGAACACATATCGATACACACAGTATAAGCAATATTACACATTTTCTTGTACGCAAGTTACTCGACACAAAACCGGAGGCACAATATTAGACATTTTCTTACAAAAATATTTTTTATGGGAACGTTTCAAGTGTCAGCGCAACTTAATGGCTGCCGCACAAATTGGAGTCGCCACTACTAGCCCGTAAAATATAGGGGCGGGAGTTTGGTGAGGAGAGTTAGCGACGCCACAATGGCAGAGGGGAGCATGTGACGATCCATGGCAGCATTAGGTTATGATCTAGGATTTTTTTTAAAATTGTGTCTGATCATCGCCCCTGTTGGTTGGGTGTTAGCAGTTTGTTGTGATAGCATTTGTCTGAAGTGCCCAGAGCATGCTGACCTAAAATCGTAATTATATCAGTTTTAAAGAAACATAATTATTCCGCAACGAGATCATTCACTCTCTTGTTTGAGCTTATTAAGTGTGGACACGTACGCAGACTGCTTTGTGATGTAAGTGTGAGTGATGTTAAATTTTACTTTAAAATATACCCTCTTTTGTTAAGAGCCATGTCTCCACCCCGTTTTCATTTAATAATGTCCCATCCTTCCTTAATTATTCATTTTCCTTGAGATTTTCAGCTCCTCCATATTCTGTCGTAACATGATGTTCAGACGCCATAACTTCGTGTATTGCCTTGATTAAATCCCAATCAGTTGCTTTAAATCATTATCTATATTACTTTTAGAACCTGCATTCGTATAAACAGTTTCGCGAAGTTCTATAATTTTTTTTTTTCTGTTTGCTATTTGCGTAATCAAACTTTAGTACACGGTCCATTAACAATGACTTACGAGGCGAACAGTCTGGACATTATTTTACTGCGGAGAGTATTATAAAGTTTATTTAAACCATTCAACAGCTTAACAGTTTCAGCTGCTGTGATCAACATTTCCAGAAAGAGGCTACAATGGGTACTTTTCGCAAGTTTTCTCTGTAACGTAATTTTCTGTGTTGCCTCAACCCCAATCTGTAATTCATCTATTGAATCGTTCCGTATATTAATTTCATCCACCCTTGTCAAAAGTATTTAAACAGATTTTTATCCGATTTTTCTATTATATAAATTTTAACAAAAATCCTTAATCTTTTAATCGCGGAGTTTAACATTGATGCGTACATGCGACAACATAAAAGTAATGTTACAACCTCTAACCCCGAGATTTACCTCCCGGCGAGCTTAAGATTATTATTAGTAATTCTGTAACTGTGTGTATGTGACACTTGTTCAGCATCTACAGCTGTGGACATCAGTCCGCAGACTGGTTTGATACAGCATTCCACGCCACCCTGTCCTGCGCAAGCCTCTTCATCTAAGAATACGTACGGCAAACTACACCCTTTTGAATTTGCTTACTTTATTCGTCCCTTGGCCTACCCCACACCCTTCCTTCTGTTGCTAAGTTAATTCCTTGATGTCTCAGAATGTGTCCCAGAAACCTACCCCTCCTCTTAGAATATGCCAAAAACTTCTTTACTTCCCAATTCTATTGAGCATCTTCTCATTAGTTACATGATCTACCCATTTACTCTTCATCATTCGTCTGTAGCTCCACATTTCTAAACCTTCTATCATCTTTTTGTCTGAACTCCTTATCGTCCACGTTTCACTTCCATACCGTGCTACACTCCAGACAGTTGCTTTCAGAATGGACTTCCTAACATTTAAACTAATATTGGATTTCAACAAATTTCACTTTTTAGAAAACGCTTTTTTTCCAATATCCATTCTGCATTTTATATATTTTTCACTTCGGCAATCAGAAGTTTTCTTGCTATAACGAAACTCATCTACTACTTTTATCGTCTAGTTCCTTCAGCATCGCCAGATTCTCTGGTACTACAGTCCAATACCCTCGTTTTACCCTTGTTAATGTTCATCTTATACCTCTCTTCCAAGACAACGTCCATTTCTTTTAATTGCTCTTCCAGGTCCTTTGCTGTCCCTGACAGAAAAACCATGTCATCGGCAAACGGCAAAGATTTTATTTCTTCTCCCTGAACTTTAGTTCTCTCTCCAAATTTCTCCTTGCATTCCTTCACAGCATGCTCAATGTACAGATTGAACAACATTGGGGAAAGCGTACAACCCTGTCTTACTTCCTTCCCAACCTCTGCGTCCCTTTCTTGCCCTTCGACTCTAATAACTGCTGCCTGGTTTTCATATGCTAATAAATATCTAAATGAGAAGATAAAATATTATTATTTCTATCACATTCTCTTCATCTCAGTTTAATGCGATGTATTTGTGTGTTTCTAGAGGGGTTGATAGGCAAGACAGGCAGGCAGATTATCAATGCTTATTTGATTCACTTAATATGCACTAATTAGTAAAAAGTACGTACATTTATTTTTACAGTTTTGTGTTCTCTTTGTTGAAACTACTCCAAAAAGACGAAAAAATGGCAGACATCGCAACTTCTATGTCGCAGCTTCTCTTATACTGATTTTTTTCTGGCAATTTTCTTTTGTGTACCACGTATTTCAATAAACTGTGAAACAAATGAGGAACACTCCTGGTTTTAAAGATCATCTTTGTCTGGAAATTCCGACTTCCTCATCGTCAATGACTCATAGTCAAACGAAAAGTGTAACGTCAAAAAAAAAAAAAAATAAAAAAAAATAAAAAAAAATAAAAAAAAAAAAAAAAATAAAAAAATAAAAAAAAAAATGAGGCATATCTCGTCCTTTGCGAAGAATTGCTCTCACCCATTTTCGAAACTCTGTTAAGTTTCTTAGAGGTCTAAAACTGATTTACTTCCCATTCTATTTTAAAATGCAGGTAGCTATAACACAGAACACTGCTTTATCCGCGGAGAGCCTTCTAATTCTTAGCATCAATGCCCAAAAGAATAATAAACTCACAAAAGAAGTTCAGAATATCGCAAAATACGTTATCTGCTAAAGCAAAACCACGCAAACTTGAGTCTCAAACGACCGTGCTGCTCGTAGTTCGCGGACACGCCACTGCTCCTTTGATACCGTAAGAACACTTTTCCTTCTACTTGCTACGATCTGAGGTAAGAAGTTTATACAGAAATAGCTGCATCAAATTAAAAGACGTACTGCATCAGAAATCATTAGTAATTAAATTAAAATTGAACCATGTTACATGGCTGCTATGCGGCCATTTCATCGAGGCTCTTTGGGGCAATCGTTAAGAGACGTATAAAGGCGGGCGAGGAAAAAAAAAGTGTCTCTGGCGAGCGAGGAGGTGGCGCTGCGCATGCGGAAAGTTGGTGACCGGAACGCCTAGTGAGCGGTGGTGGTCTTGGACAGCTGCGAAGGGCAGAGGGACGTTCCTGTGTGATGCATTGACAGAAACTTTCGGGAGTTCTGAGCAAGACGTTGGCACGCTGTGTCAGCCATCCTGTGTGGAATGACGGTATGTCACCTTGCAACTTTTAAAACCCGTATTTGCCCCAATCAAGTGATATTGTCATTTGCTGGAACTGCTGTGAAGTTTTCTTACAGGACAGCACCAGTAAGGAGTGAGTCGTTTGGTTGGCCGGAGCTAAGGCACGAACTGTTACCTGCTGTCTTAGTTGGACAACATTTGTTGATCTTGAAGTCACTCCTGTAACGAGGGGTACCTGTATTATGAAAGCATGACCGGTCTAAGGGGTGGGTAGATGTTAAGTAATTTTAAGTCAGTTAGTTTGTATGTGCTAATTTAATCAGGTTTTTGTTACTGTAACATCTCGCTGTGTGCTACTGTTTGTAGTGCTGAAAGTTCCTTGCATTGGCAGAGTAGTAATTACGGATATCACTGAGAGCTCTCATGATAAGGTGTTGATTGAATTTCTTGTGGTAAACTGTTAAAATAAATATTGCGTGAGAATAGAAGCAGTTAATTTTCCGGATGAGCTTTTAAAATATTTATCTGACGTTCTCGTGAAGTTTTGGTTAAACTGAGTTATCTTGTTAAAGTTTAACGGCAAGAGTTGATGAACTGGCTGTGTAAATTGCTGTAAAGAAATGTTAATTTTCCTAAGTGGCCGAAGCCTTGCACCTTTGGGCAATAACTAAAAGCTCTATAACCTGATTATAAACACTGTACCGTGTTCCAAATATTAAAAATCTATTAATATTGTTGTTTAAAAATTACCATTTACAATTTTCTTGTAATGTCTTTATTTTAAAGCTGTGCTCAGTTAAAGGGCACGATAAAATGAAATGGTAGGGCACGGTGTTGATTGTTCAGCCAATGTACGAACATTGTTTTCTTTTCGGGCTATTGAAGGTTAATAAACCTTGTAATAAAGTGTTTGACTTTCAATATAAAACCAGAATGAAAATTTCACTCTGCAGCGGAGTGTGCGCTGATATGAAACTTCCTGGCAGATTAAAATTGTGTCCCGGAACCGGGACTCGAACCTGGGACCTTTGCCTTTCGCGGGCAAGCGCTCTACCGACTGAGCTACCCCGACACGACTCACGATGCCGCCTCACAACTTTACTTCCGCCAGTACCTCGCCTCCTACTTTCCAAACTTCACAGAAGCTCTCTTGCAAACACGCAAGACTAGCACTCCTGGAAGAAAGGATATGGTGGAGACATGGCTTAGCCACAGCCTAAGGGATGTTTCCAGAATGAAACTTTCACTCTGCAACGGAGTGTGCGCTGATATGAAACTTCCTGGCAGATTAAAATTGTGTGCCGGAACCGGGACTCGAACCTTGGACCTTTGCCTTTCGCGGGCAAGCGCTCTACCGACTGAGCTACCCCGACACGACTCACGATGCCGCCTCACAACTTTACTTCCGCCAGTACCTCGCCTCCTACTTTCCAAACTTCACAGAAGCTCTCTTGCAAACACGCAAGACTAGCACTCCTGGAAGAAAGGATATGGTGGAGACATGGCTTAGCCACAGCCTAAGGGATGTTTCCAGAATGAAACTTTCACTCTGCAGCGGAGTGTGCGCTGATATGAAACTTCCTGGCAGATTAAAATTGTGTGCCGGAACCGGGACTCGAACCTGGGACCTTTGCCTTTCGCGGGCAAGCGCTCTACCGACTGAGCTACCCCGACACGACTCACGATGCCGCCTCACAACTTGTGAAGTAAAGTTGTGAGGCGGCATCGTGAGTCGTGTCGGGGTAGCTCAGTCGGTAGAGCGCTTGCTCGCGAAAGGCAAAGGTCCCAGGTTCGAGTCCCGGTTCCGGCACACAATTTTAATCTGCCAGGAAGTTTCATATCAGCGCACACACCGCTGCAGAGTGAAAGTTTCATTCTGGAAACATCCCTTAGGCTGTGGCTAAGCCATGTCTCCACCATATCCTTTCTTCCAGGAGTGCTAGTCTTGCGTGTTTGCAAGAGAGCTTCTGTGAAGTTTGGAAAGTAGGAGGCGAGGTACTGGCGGAAGTAAAGTTGTGAGGCGGCATCGTGAGTCGTGTCGGGGTAGCTCAGTCGGTAGAGCGCTTGCCCGCGAAAGGCAAAGGTCCCAGGTTCGAGTCCCGGTTCCGGCACACAATTTTAATCTGCCAGGAAGTTTCATATCAGCGCACACTCCGCTGCAGAGTGAAAGTTTCATTCTGGAAACATCCCTTAGGCTGTGGCTAAGCCATGTCTCCACCATATCCTTTCTTCCAGGAGTGCTAGTCTTGCGTGTTTGCAAGAGAGCTTCTGTGAAGTTTGGAAAGTAGGAGGCGAGGTACTGGCGGAAGTAAAGTTGTGAGGCGGCATCGTGAGTCGTGTCGGGGTAGCTCAGTCGGTAGAGCGCTTGCCCGCGAAAGGCAAAGGTCCCAGGTTCGAGTCCCGGTTCCGGCACACAATTTTAATCTGCCAGGAAGTTTCATATCAGCGCACATTCCGCTGCAGAGTGAAAGTTTCATTCTGGAAACATCCCTTAGGCTGTGGCTAAGCCATGTCTCCACCATATCCTTTCTTCCAGGAGTGCTAGTCTTGCGTGTTTGCAAGAGAGCTTCTGTGAAGTTTGGAAAGTAGGAGGCGAGGTACTGGCGGAAGTAAAGTTGTGAGGCGGCATCTTGAGTCGTGTCGGGGTAGCTCAGTCGGTAGAGCGCTTGCCCGCGAAAGGCAAAGGTCCCAGGTTCGAGTCCCGGTTCCGGCACACAATTTTAATCTGCCAGGAAGTTTCAATATAAAACCAGTTCGCTCCACTTCCCACAGAATCCTGTGTCTCTGCCTATCAAAAATAAAGATGGAAACGTGAAGTAAGTGAATACCGCTATATTTGCAGTGCTGAACGTACCTTGACTTTGTCTCCTGGAGGAAACGGTCGCTTGGCATGTACCACAGCGATGTCGTTTCCCCGCGTTTGCTCGAACACTTCAAATCTATCCACAAAAATGACACATCCATCTGATTCGCGGTAAGATGAACCAACGTGAAACGCTATTTCAATCGTGACTTCATCAGTCCAAATGCAGTCTCTAGCAGTCAATTCCCAAGATGGTGTGATGATTGTTGCTCAACAAACGTATTTATTCCAAATTTCTAAGCCAGCCATCAAAGGAAATTTCTTTATTGATGTCGGCTGTCCATCCAAGAAACGTGATTCTTCGAAGCAACCGGTGACGTAAAGGCAGCTGAATAGCAATAGCAGCGCCTCTGTCCGTACCATGAGGAAGTTACGTGTGTACATTACACCACAATTAATAATCTGTGCTCGAATCGGTCCTGAAGTTTCAGATTTCTCGTTCGAAGCCGAGTTAACCTCGAGCATTAAATCCGCAGCTGTTTCAAGTGCATCACAAAGAATTGGTGGTAATTTTGACGGATGATGGCGGCAGACAGAACCTAATTTCTTTTTATAGGAAGATATCGCCAAAATTCTCGGAAGATAATGTTAGAATGAGTGAGGGGTAGGAAACTCTTTACACTATCCTAGACTTCGACTGCTCACTTTCACCGCCGACAATGATAAAAACTTTGCACTATAAAATCGTAGCAACTCTAACGTCAATAAACATTAACTGGATCAGGATAATTGAGCATAAAAGTGAGCAATGAGGTCAGGTTTGTTTTATGATCACCTATTCTACAAGTAGGCGACTGTAAGTCATTTTTCTATAGTACAGCGTAAATAATAAAATTTTTTTTGTATGCCTTGACCAAATGTGGAAACCAGATGACGCTGACATAGTTCAGCGAAACCGGTCATCTTAAATAAAAATTGATGATCAGCGATCTTGGCTTTTTATATCTTTCCACAAAAAAAAAAAAAAAAAAAAAAAAAAAAAAAAAAAAAAAAAAAAAAAAAAAAAAAATAATTCTTGCATTCAACCAAAGAATCCAGCATGGTCCTCCTGGATGTGACTAAGGCCTTTGATAGTATGTGGCAGCAGGGTCTACTCCATCAGCTACAGCGAGATGGATTCCCTAGAGTATATGTCAGACTATTGGCTAATTACTTTATGGTAAGAACCTTTGTAGTGAAGTTACAAGATACCACTTCCACCATACAGCAAGTGACATCTGGGATAACCCAGGGCTCCGTCCTGGATCCTACCCTCTAGTATATATATACAGCGGGCATACCTTCAAACCCGCATGTCAGAAAAGCTATATATGCTGATGACACAGCTCTAATCTCGCGGAGCCGATGGCTAGGCATCCTAAGAAGAATACAGGAGGCATGCAACGACCTAGAGCTATGGACTGAAGCGAAGAGGATCCAATTCAATGCCTCTCACACACTCCTCCTCACAAAAAGACAGTAGACGAATGTGGGCCTCATCAAGAGATCTGGCACTGAAATCCCGTTGACCTAGTTGGCTAAATACCTGGAAATGACTTTCGATAAAAGACTGACTTAGAAGAAACATGTATACAAAACCTGAAGGACTTCTCAACGACTTGGAGCACTGTGCCCACTAATTAATGAGACACCACGCCTCCCCATAACAACGAGGCTACGATTATACAGGACCAGCTATCGACCAGTAATGGGTTATGGATGTCCATAACTAGATTACAGAGATTACAAAACAAGGCTCTCCGAAGAATTTATCACGTACCAAGAGACTTCCCCGCAAAATACCTCCACGAAGAAGCTACAGAACCGACAGCGATAAACAAATTCATGAAACATGTTGACGAAACCTAAAGAAGACTTCTCAACGACTTGGAGCACTCTACGACAGATCACGGGCCTATACCAACCCACTCATCGCCCAACTTGGGAAATTCAATGACGAAAGAGATAGTCATAAACAACCGGTGGCTATACTGAACTTATGAGTCAGTAGCCACAAGAAGCAGCTCCAACCAAACACGCCAGGCACGAAGTTAGGTAACGTCGCGAAGCACTCGAAATACGGAAACCAGAATAGTAGGCGTAACCCACAAGGGTTAAAGCTACAAGTACGTCGGGGTCACCGTAACCCACCGAAGAGGCGAGCGGCCAGTCTTCAGTCGTGTCTCGAATGCACTCCGTATACGTTCGTGTACTACGTTGTTGTCTGGCATCTTATTCGGCTACGTCACGGTCTCGATTGGTTCACGATTTGATCAGTC
Organism: Locusta migratoria; assembly: GCA_026315105.1. Taxonomy (NCBI): domain Eukaryota; kingdom Metazoa; phylum Arthropoda; class Insecta; order Orthoptera; family Acrididae; genus Locusta; species Locusta migratoria. The sequence goes on along the minus strand of CM048746.1, from coordinate 596,603,207 downwards.
CGTCCCATTTAGTTGCCGTTGTAGTTTGTCGCCTCTGGTTGTCTCGTTTGGTGTTGACTATTAGCGGTGACTCCCTCGGTCGGTAGGTAGTTTTCAGTCGTACGGTCTGTGATCTGGTCTGACGTCAGTCGCAATTCTGCCGACGCCTTCAGTCGGTCGGTCGTTCGCGACTCGCTCGCGACCCGGTCCGGTCTGTGGTCCCAATATCAAAAATCCAGGTAACAGATTTGGTCACGTAAAATACATAAACTATTGAACATTAATTTCGGTCACTGAATGGCCATCTTCAAGTGCTAGATAAGAAGCCCTTTGGGCCAACATAGACTAACAACTTCTTTCTTAACATGGAAATATGAGCTATATTCCCATGCTGGGATGCTATTTAGTACTTTATGTGGGTCCACAGGGCTTCTTCTCTAGCAATGGCTACCCAGTGACCTAAACCAATATTCAATAGGTAAAGTAATAAAGATTTCATGTGATCAAATCTGATTCCTGCATTATTAGTGTGATTAATGGGGTTGTCTGTGTGAGAACTGGATAGGTCTAACTTAAGAGTGTGTACGTATTCCATTCTCTTCCTTCAATGTACGGTACTGTTTCTGTCGTCTTCACTTCGGAGAATGTTTTCATAAAGCTCTCCATGCTATCCTTTAATGCCTCTTCACCTCAGAATAAAAAGAGCAACCTACGTCTACTTGAACCTACTTCTTGTATTCGTCTCTTGCTCTGCCACTGCGATTTTTTCAACCCCACGCTTCCGTCCAGTTCTAAATTGACAATTTTTTGATAATTCAGAATGTCAGAGACATTAATGATGAAGATGAAGCATTGAATTAAAATTTGCGATGCGGCAGGAATCGAACCCGGACCTCCATGCTTACTAGGCTTCACTAGCGATTAAGGCGCCTCGGAATAGTCTAAGCACGATTTCCCTGCACGTCACAAACTTTAATTCAGCTTATGTGTTCCTCTGACATTATCGAGACGAAAAACAGTCTCAGGTAGTATAAATATATATTTAGTTCTGAATGTGTTCTACTAATTGATCCCCCCTTATTGTCAAGATATGCCAGCAATTTTTCTTCAAATTCCAGTCAGTACATCCACATGATTTACGCGATCTACTCACCTTATATTCACCTTTAGATTGTAGCACTTAACTTCAAATGCTTCAATCCTCTTCTTGACACATTTATCGTCCACGTTTCAATCCCGTATAAGGCTACACTCCAGACAAATGTTTTCAGAAATGAAAATTAATATTCTATATGAACAAATATATATTCTTCAGAAATGCTTTCTTGTCTAGTTTCCGATTTTCAGTCCTCTAGATACCTCTACATTCAATTATCATAGTTTTCTTATTGTTAATGTACACAATATACGGTACCTTCAAGAAAATGTCCATTCGACTCAGTTGTTATTCCACGTTATTTACTGTCTACGACGGAATGACAACGTCAACGTGACTTTCTAAGTGTATTGCATACACTTAAATGGCTCGAAAGAACCGATGGGAACGAAATAAAAGATTTACTGCCATGGAATGATATCAGCATAGATTGTTGAATGCAAAGAAAACTGTTCACTGATTTCTTCCATGTGCATTCATTTACTGGCTGTCGTTACATTTTTTTCTTATGTGGTGTTTTTCATAAATTCATAAATTACAGTGATACAAAACTTAAAGTAATGTAACGGCATGAAAAATAAATTCTGAAGACCAGATAAAATTCTCTTCTTTGTAGCGAAAATGAACAATAGTACTGCCTTCGAGCGAACTTCTCGTGCGTACTATGCAGCGCTGAAGTGAGTATTAATTTTGACGATCTTAGTCATTCATAGTACGGCAGCGCCAGAAATGCTGTCAACTTTGACAAAACAATGCAACAATTTTTCAAATTGCACTTCAATATCTTGTTTGATCCTTCACTAATATCCAATGAACTGAAAAACAAAAACAATAAATACAATAAATTTTGTACATGTCACAGAGTATTCCAGATGGTTGTTTGTCTGTTTTTGTTGCCGGAGCTACTGAGTTGTTGGTGTTGCTTAAAGTCAAAGGACTTGTTTGGTGCAGGTGTTTACACAAATCGTTCTGTGTTAACCGTCGTTAAATACGTCACATCAATCTATCTCATTTTGCATTTCTCACCTCTTTAGTCAGGCCGATGCACGATGATCCATGGCTCCGCCTATTGGACTGGGAGACCGCCCCCGTCGCAGTAACGGATTCCAGACATGTTGCCAAGTAGTCAGTTCGCTTCCGGACAATATAGCTAACGGTCGCTGTTGTGCAGCAGAACTGGCAACAGTGCACAGCGCAGCCGGACGCGCGCATGCGCAGAGAAACGTTCGCGTCTGACTTCAATGGTCTGCTGCCGCAGCTGGTGCTCAAAGCCGATTGGCACAAGCAACAGGGATCAACGTATTACGGCTCGACCATAGTGCCAAAGTTTAACTGTGGATCCGTAAAAAACTGTATTGACATAGGGACTCTATATTCGGAATGGGATACCTATTGTGTTATGTAGTGTGTGTATGAAATAAATAGCTACATTTACTTAAATACTCCGCTAATCACATTCAAGTGGAAGGCATCGAAAAGATTTTATGATTTTCTCTAACTCTCCATTATGTAATAGCGCGCTGCAAAAAGAAGCACTTGAATCTTCCGGTTTTCGGTGTGATTTCTTTTACTTTATGATGATCATCTGGGTGCTAAGAAAATGACATTCGGAGAGAAAGTTGGTGACAGAAATCTCCCAAATTAATCTCTGCGTAACGAATAAAGCCTTTCTCCTGATAATTTCCAACCCCAACTCATGCATACTTTCTGTCACACTCTCTGTACTATATCGCGATAATTCTAAACCAAATGTTCAAATGTTTGTAGAACTTATGGGACTTAACTACGGGGTCATCAGTCCCTAAGCTTACAAACTACTTATGAACTAGCTAAGACTAAGGACGGCACAAATATCCATGCCCGAGGGGGGGATTCGAACCCCCGACCGAAGTGGCCGTGCAGACCGTGACTGGAGTGCCTCAGTCCCCTCGGCCACCGCGGCCGGCAATTCTAAACCAGCTGCCTTCCTGTGAACCTGCTGTATATCATTCGCCCGTCCCACTTGGTCCCACAATAGACAGCAATACTTCCAAACAGGACGCAGAAGTATAGTGTAGGAGGCAGTTTCTTTAGTAGAACAGTGTTCTGGCAATGAGACGTAGCCTTCAGATTTCCTTCCCCACAATACACTCTATGTGTTCTTTCCAGTTGTTCGTACTTATTACTTGATATTTAGTTGAATTTACGAAAATGTTTAAAGGATTTTCTTTAGAGCTCATCTACAAACTTTTGATTGAGATAGGTAAATTTCCCATTTTTGCACCATCCAGATGTCTTATCTAAGTAATTTTTAAGCTGCTTTTTATCTCCACCTATTTAGAACTTGAGTGACATACACACGTACAGAATTTTGAATGGGTAAGAGGGAGATACATTTTCTGTCATTTTCTTTTATTTTTTCTCAGATTTTCTCTTCATAAAATCATTCCTTATACTTCTTTTATTAAAGAAGTGAGATAAAACTTGCCGAATTGATTCAGCTGTTGTCGAGTTGTACGTCTGTCGGCACACTGCACGATGCTTTTTTTTTTTATTTTTATGTCTTCTAGTGTAGCAAGTAGTTCTAAAAGTATGCTGTTTGCAATACAGACACGGAATTAAATAAAGCAGTTGAAGTGATGACTCATTGTCATGTAGAAGATAAACTGATGTTCCATTATGGTAAGTTTTACATTTTCATTAAAAACTGAATTTTATTACACATTTCGGATATATGCAGGATGGTCCATTAAGAGAGACCGGGCCAAATATCTCACGAAATAAGTATCAAATGAAGAAAACTAAAAAGAAGAAAACGTTTCTAGCTTGAAGGGGAAAAAGAGATGGCGCTATGGTTGGCACGCTTGATGGCGCTGCCATAGGTCAAACGGATATCAACTGCATCTTTTTTAAATATGAACCCCCATTTTTATTACATATTCGTCTAGTATGTAAATAAATATGAATGTTATATTTGGAACACTTTAGTCGCTTTGTGATAGATGGCGCTTTAATAGTCGCAAACAGATTGCTCACAACTTTAGACGAACAGTTGGTAACAGGTCGTTTTTTTAAATTAAAATACAGAACGTCGGTTTCGTTTGAACTTTATTTCGGTTGTTCCAATGTGATACATGTACTTTTGTGAAATTATCATACATTATGAGAGCGCATGCTGCGACTGCGTGATTACCTGTAATCACCTAATAACATCAATAAATGCTCAAAATGATTACCTTCAACTTCAGTGCATTTGGCAATACGCGTAACGAAACTCCTCTCAGCAACGAATTGTTCGCCTTCAGTAATGTTCTCACATGCATTGACAATGCGATGACACGTGTTTTTAGGCGTTGTCGGTGAATCACGATAGCAAATGTCCTTCAATTTTCCCCACAGAAAAAAATCCTGGGATGTAAGATCCGGTGAACGTGCGGCCCATGGTATGGTGCTTCTACGACCAATCCACCTGTCATTAAATATTCCATTTAAGACCGCTTCAACTGCATGCGAGCCATGTGCCGGACATCCATCATGTTGAAAAGTACATATCAATTCTGTCAAGCACTGAAACATCTTGTAATAAAATCGGTAGAGCATTACGTAAGAAATCAGCATACATTGCACCATTTAGACTGTCATCGATAAAATAGGGGCCAATTATCTTCCCTCCCATGATGCCGCACCATACATTAACCAGCCAAGGTCGCTGGTGTTCCACTTGTCGCAGTCATCGTGTATTTTCCTTTGTCCAATAGTGCATATTATGCCGGTGAAAAAAAAATCTGTTATCGTCCCGTAATTTATTTTGTGCCCAGTGGCAAAACTGAGCACGACGTTCATACTCTTCGCTATGTAATTCCTGGTGCGTAGAAATATGGTAAGGGTGAAATTTATATGGATCTAGAATTCTCAACACCGACGTTTTTGACGTTCCTGATTCTCGCTCAGGTTGTCTGCTACTGACGTGCGGATTAGCCGAAACTGCAGCAAAAACACTTACTTGGACATCATCATATGTTGCAGATCGTGATTGACATTTCACTTGTAACTGAACACTTTCTGTCTCTTTAAATAATGTAACTATCCCACGAAAGGTCCGTACATTTGGATGATGTCTTTCAGGAAAACGATCAGCATACATAGCACAGGGCCGTTCGGCATTTTGATCACAATATCGACCTTTTCTGTAATTGGTAAACGGTCCATATTAACACGAGTATGACGAGTAACACGAGTATCACGAAGAAAATACCGTCCGCACTGGCAAAATGTTACGCGATAACACGTATTTAGTGCCATCTATCACAAAGAGAAAACAGTGTTCCAAAAAAAAACACTCATTTTTATTTACGTACTAGACGAATATGTAATAAAAAACGGGGGTACTTATTTTAAAATAATGCAATTGATATCCGTTCGACCTATGGTAGCGCCATCTAGCGGGCCAACCGTAGCGCCATTTGTATTTCCCCTTCAAGCTAGAAAAGTTTTGTTCTTTGTAGTTTTTCGTTTGATACTTTCGTGAGATATTTGGCCCGGTCACTATCAATGGATTAGACATTTCTAAGGTCTCATGCTAAGCATAGACTACCAATCTTTTTCCAAAATTAAATTATGCTTTATTTAGCATCGACAGTTCTATTCAAAATGTTTTCTACGTTGCTTATTTTCATTTGCCTATAACTTACGGTAAAACTGTTCAGACTAGCTCTTCTAATTGAAAAACAGTGGAATTTTTTTCCTTCTTGCCCATAAAGGTGTGGTTCGAGAAAAATATCGTGTAAAGCTGTGAACCTCCTGTCGATAAGAGTTCACTAGTGATGTGTTATTAGTAACAACTGGTTCCCCAAGAGTCAGCACATTTCACTCATTTAAATAAAATGCAGGAATCTAATCAGCATTTGGGGCACACCTTATTGACTCCTGTGCAGAAAGGCATGCACGTTGGATTTATTTTTAATAAAACACTACCAGAATCTACCAATCTTCGTAGTATTACATACCTGGTATAAGTTAAAGAGTTTCCACTAAGTTTAAAGAGTTTCCAGACATTCTATTCTATCAGGGAAATTGTGGAATAATTAAAAAATTAACTTAATTCATTTGTTAGTTTTTGAATATGTTGATGTAGGTTTTCAGTTTTATCGGATTACCATAGTTTCGTTCTATTACTACACTTCTGTTACAATTTTGTGTAATGCAGGGACGGCCATCCCTTCTCACGTTGAAACTGCATTACACTAATAAATCTGCGCGGGCCTCTTTGTACCATGTAAAAATTTTTACGTTTCCACTGAGGCAAAGCGACAAATGGAAAACGTATTTTCTATAAAATGATGTTCATGGAACAATAAACTGTTACACCTACAAGTAAAAAAAAAAAAAAAATACAACTTGAGACTTCTCTACCAACAGTATAATGACTACAGTTTTTAACTAAATATATCAGAAAAGAAATGGCATTAGTTTTGATTCACTAAAGGCTTAACAATATTTATATATGGTTACAAACAGTTGGCACACTGACAGGAGAAAGCAATTTATCAGTTTGTCATCATCCAGACTGCTTAGTATTTCTGACATATTTTCATTCATTACTGAAATTAACTTGCATACTCATATAAGCAGAGTCAAACATGGGTATAACCTTTTCAGTCTCAATATGTAGACGTCGAAACTCTTATTACTCCTTCATAGTAATCGCGGAACGTTTTGCGTAATATAGTTTATCTTTCAATCGATAATTACGCTACCTGTATGTTCTGCTTGCAAATAGACAGAGGCAATTTCAATCGCTTAAGCACATTGTCTTTTATACGTCTCAGAACGGGATGCGACTTTGTCAGTATCCTGGAAACTATTTAAAAGCAGTTCTTGTATTTATTCCAAAACTGAAATGAATTTTACAAACAATGGTAAAACCATCGAGGCTGCTTCAGTTAACTGCAGAAAAACTGATCGGTCTTTTTCTCCTTGTAATATCGATTTCCATCTGTTTATCTGTTTTCTTTGGCTGTTATATTAACATTATATAAGAACTGTTTCTTTTATTGCTTCATATGATGTTGTTCATTAGGAAAACTTTATTTCTTGTGTCATTAGATGACACCTAATTTGACAGATGATGATGAGGATCATGTGGAATTTTTGTCCTTTAGGCCAGAGCTGGGATTAATGCAAAAAAGGTTACGCCGCCTAGGCAACTTGCACGTTGATGATGATGATGCGTGTGACGAGCCGCGGTGGAGTAGCCGAGCGGTCTAAGGCGCCTCGCTGCGGAGCGCGCGGTTGGTCGCCGTCGGAGTTTCGAGTCTTCCCTGGAGCATGGGTGTATGTGTTGTCCTTAGGTTAGTTTACCTTAATTTAAGTAGTTTGTAAGCTACGGACTGATGACCACCGGGAATCGTACCCGAGCTCGCTGCGTGGCAATCCACCATGATGTCCACTGGGCTACGGAGCAGAACATATAATTTCACTGACTCGTCTATCAAATTACCTGTGATAAAACGATTGAAACGCTGCCGTTTGTACCCTTTCACGGTCTGTCCAGTTACCAGTCGATTTATTGGATCACATCATTTAATTACTATGCTGTTTGTAATGTGTTTTACGTAATTTATGTATTTATTCAGAATCTCTTTCATTACGCCCGTTATGTGGAAACAGGCATATCTTGTTGAGAGGTGTATGAATAATAACAAGCAAAACAAGGAGTCCACAGAAACGTTTTTCCCTGTCCTTACGTAAGTTAATGTGGTGAGGTCTGTGCTTGAATGAGTGTTTTAGTGCCGCGGTGGAGTAGCCGAGCGGTCTAAAGCAGCTCGCTGCGGACCGCGCGGTTGCTCGCCGTGGAGGTTCAAGTCCTCCCTGGGGCATGGGTGTGTGTGTTTGTCCGTAGTTTACCTAGGTTTAAGTGGTTTGTAAGCTACGGACTGATGACCACGCAGTTTGTCCGATAGATTTACAGATATTTGAACATTTGAATTTGAGTGTTTTAGTATTAGCTGCTAACAGAGATAGGTAGTGTATGAGTGCGGGGAAGGTTTGCCAACTTCTTGTTTTAGAGACGGTCAGCCAGAGAGGTTCCTTTGAGGACTTGGTCGACAGCAGGCAGTCGGAAGAAAGTGAGTAGGTTTGAAGAAGACCTGGGCCGATGAGAGCGTGGCGACTAGGCTACTTGAGGAGAAAGGCGGCTGAGCAGGTGGATCAGCCATGTTTAGCGGAGTGGGTCTGAATGATGAAGGAAGAGGACGTAAGTATGGGGACCTCTGTATGGGGTGTGTGAATTGGGATTCATTTTGTAGCCGCGGTGGAGTAGCCGAGCGGTCTAAGGCGCCTCGCTGCGGAGCGCGTGGTCGCTCGCCTACGGAGGTTCGAGTCCGCCCTGGGGCATTGGTGTGTGTGTTGTCCTTAGGTTACTTTACCTTAGTTTAAGTAGTTTGTACGCTACGGACCACGCAGCTTTGTCCGATATATTTATGAACATTTGATTCATGCTGTATTTATTGTGAACTGTTTGGACAGGTTAATGTCTTGATTAAGTTTTGTGTTAAATTCGGGCAATATTCTAGTTATTTTATATGAATAATGTGGGAACTTTGAGGCTAGAGCCAGCCACGAGGCAAAGTAACCTTCGGTCTATGTCTCTGTCTATAAACGATGGGTAAATCAGGAGAATAACGTTGTAGAACAGTGTGAACAAGTTCGATCTATATATATTGTGTTGATATCATTGGATTTCTTTTTGTGATCATTATGTTATGCGAATGTTGTCACAATTTCCTTATATCACTCGACTTTCCCGTATTATTGATTCTTTCACATTTTTTTTCCACGTCAGAAAACAGCGATAATGAGTGCTTCATTAAATGCAGTGATTTTATTTCTCATGTTAAATGCTTGCTTGTTTGAATGATGTGGTGAAGTTTTGGTGTTACGCGATCGCAATGTCTGATCTCTTCTGATTCTCGTGGGTACAAGGTGGTCTATATGAATGTGGAGCCAATGGTGACGTGTTATCGAGTCTCTAAGAAGCTGTACGTGTGGATTATCAATGTTCTCCTCCTTTCCACATTCTGTTTATTCAATACAAGAGAGGAGAGTAATTAATGAAATAGTTAGCTGACCAAATAGTCTCAAAGGTTTTCAGGTAACGTAGTAAGTACGTGATGTTCTCGGCTTCTGCAAGTTCTAATAAATGTTCCGATACGTTCTAAAGCACTCCCTTATTAAATGCAATTATCCCCTCCAAGTCATGTGTGAATAGTGGTGAACCAAAGAATGATAATCCGAGTAAATGATGATTACATAAGAATTTTATGATTTATCATCAATGAGAAGTAAAGAGAGGTACATAATCTCACAGGCGACTGGGTTCCGGTGTGAAACTGCTGTCCATTGCGCATTTCAATATAACTTGTTTCGTGTTGATGTAGTGGTTGATTTGAAAGGCCTTCCATTAATTTCGGATCATTTATCTATATGTTTTATTCATACATATCTCACAAACGCTAATCCTAGGCGCCTGGTAATTACATGGAACAGTTTTTATCTGAATCATTAATTACTGAGAACAAAGCAACCAGAAAGAAAAATAATTTGCGGAAAGCTCACCTATAGCAAATGCAGGTAAAATAAAAGTAAACAGGTGACCGCTTACGATAACATAAGAAATCAACTTGTGATAAATGAACAGCATCATAAAGAACTAAAAAACCAACAGATCTTGTTCACTATGTGATAAAAAGTATCCAGACATCCGGCTTACTTACAAGTTCGTGGCACCCTCCATCGGTAATGCTGGTATTCAACATGGTGTTGGCCCACCCATCCTTGATGATAGCTTTCACTCTTTGAGGCATACCTGCTGGAAGTTTTCTTGGGGAACAGCAGTTCATCCCAAAAAATGTTCAAATGTTTGTTAAGCTTATGGGACTTAACTACGGGGTCATCAGTCCCTAAACTTACAAACTACTTACGAACAAGGACAGCACAAATATCCATGCCCGAGGGGGGATTCGAACCCCCGACCGTAGTGGCCGTGCAGACCGTGACTGGAGCGCCTCAGTCCCCTCGGCCATCGCGGCCGGTACAATTCATTCCTAGTTCAAGTGTGAGGAGACGTATCCATGTAGGTCGATGGGATTTGGCACGAACCAGTGCATTACAGGGATGTTACCGTCGTGTAACCACTCTTCCACAGGTCATACGTTATGAACAGGTGCTCGATCGTGTTGAAAGATGCAGTCGCCATCCCCGAATTGCCCTTCAACAGTGGGATGCAAGAAGGTACTTAAATCATAAATGTAGGCCTGTGCTGTAATAGTGTCATGCAGAACAACAAGTGATCAAGTCCCTTCCATGAAAAACACGACCATACCATACCAATTAAAGGAACTGGAAGTCGTGCAGTCCTATACCTACCTTGGGTAAACCATCTGCAGCACAGGTAGTTGTGAAGAGGAGGTAAGAAGACGGATCACGCTAGGACGAGTGGCTATGAAGAAGCTAAGATCTTGCAAAGCAGAGCAATAGCACAAAGATTCGGCTAGTTGAAGCACTCGTGTTTTCTGTCTTCTTTTATGGCTGTGAATAATGGACACTCAAGGCCAGAGACAAACAACGCATTGATGCGTTTGAGCTTTGGTGCTGGCGTAGGATGCTACGCATAAAATGGACCAAAAGAAGAACAAATGTGTCCATTATTTAACAACTGAATATCTCCAGATGCCTTCTTCTCGAGTTCACGAAAAAAATTTCCAGTTCTTTGGCCGTATTGTGAGAAGAGACGGAGAAAACCTAGAAAAAATAATCTTACAAGGAAAGATCAAGGGCACAAGACCAAGAGGAAGAGCAGCGAGCAAATGGATAGACCAAATCAAGAAGATCTCCGGTCTACCTCTTCAGTTGGCACTGAGAGAAGATGACAACCGTTCGGGATGGAGACTCTTGGTTCATGGAGTCACGACGCTCAGCAATGAGCACAACGACTTATGATGATGACCATAACACCACTTCCTGTTGGCACTACACACGATGTGAGATGACCTGTGCCGAGCATTCGTCATAGCCACACGCTGCAATCGGATCGCCACGTTGTGTACCAGTGATTCGTCACTCCACACATAATTTTTCCACTGTTCAATCGTGCAATGCTTACGCTCCTTACACCAAGCGAAGCGTTGTTTGGCAAGAAAATGTGTGATGTGTGGCTTACGGGCAGCCGCTCGACCATTTATCCAGCAATAAAGCAAGTGCCTCCTTTACGCATGTGAGCAGCCCTTAGCGGCTAGCGTGATACATCATTAGCAAATGTAACAGAAGCTTTATGGCTTAAATTTTTTATTTAACATGTAACTTTCTAAGTACTGCTGCCATACTGTACATCACACTAGTGCTTACATTTTATTTAAAAAACTGTTTCTCTTTTGAAAAATTTTGTAATTTATGTTATAGGCCATTTTAATAATTTCTGATAAAGACACTCTTAGTAGTTGCCGAAACCTGGTAAAATACAGTATATCTCTGGTACCGAGGGTTTCTTACTACCATTCGAATTCATAAACTGTTGCTAAAGTAATACAGACTTCATCAAAATTTTATTCTATAAATATGTGTATTGATGTATAAGATTTTCGTGGAAAGGGATGGTGGGGCAACGAAGTCGGTAAATCAGACAACAATAATATTTGACAAATACTTTTCACTCTGCATCAGACTTTGCTGAGATGAAGTGGACATTGGAACGCACTTAAACAATGACGTAAATGGCTGAACTACATTTAGTAATATGTCTATGCCATAAGCGTTTCGAGTGTAGTAATTTTCATAGGAACAACATTTAGTATGACTGACGCATGGTATTACATTTCAAACAGTTTTTTCAAATAAATTTCAGCAGGCTATCTATGCACTTGCCTTTGTGGGAAATAAATCGTCCAGTTACATGAATTTTAAATGAAGATTGGTATGAATGCACAGTTTCGCGGCGATTTATGCTGATAAAATTCCCTCCGGCTTCCAGCCGCGTCAAGTCGTTTGATATCCACGAACTCGTGGATATCAAACCACTTGACGCGGCTGGAAACCAGAGAGAATTTTATCAGCATAAATCGCCGCGAAACTATGGATTCATGCATTACGTACTTCTGCAGCATTAAACGCCTTGGAAAGCTGTATGTGAAGAAGGCTAATTTGTTAAGCTCTTTAGCCTTCCTACTGCGCTGTCGTGAAGAGCAGACGATTCCACGTTTTGCCATCGTGAGCCACCATATCAATACCACTGCGCCCAGAAGAATTTTTGGCCGAACGAGATTTGTCTTACTACGAGAGAGGATACATCACACTAGGAAGCAGTTGGATACTAACGGACGTGAAATAATTGCCGTTCACCTGCAGTTGACGGAGTGTCTTTCGGTTTTGAATTTTGATTGGATTGGCGCAGTCGCTATGGCACAACAAATAGACGAAAACCACTAAAAGTCAGAAAGGGAAATTAAGCCGGCTTTCTCAGCAACAGCATGGAGCAGAAAGTGTCACAATAGAACGCGCCGTTATCAACATGACGGCGACTAACATCATCGCGGGCGCCATATCGGCTCTCAAGAAGGGACTCAACTTCGCACCTTCACCTAGGACTATCCCTTTCACGGACATAATAAGTGGTGTGGAACAAGCAGTTCGCAAGATAACCAAAGAAACTGCAGAACAAATTTGTCGTGAAACAAATCGCATTCTCTCAAGATCCAAGGAACCAAGATCGAACTTGACAAGAGAGGAGCGTATTGGCCTTCAGGAACTCCGGAATGACCGTCGTATCGTAGTCTTGCCAGCCGTCATTATGCAACGAGCCAACTACGACGCAAAGATTCGGGAAATGTTAAAAAAATGTTCAAATGTTTGTAAAGCTTATGGGACTTAACTACGGGGTCATCAGTCCCTAAACTTACAAACTACTTATGAGCTACTTACGAACTAGGCGGAACAGATATCCATGCCCGAGGGGGGATTCGAACCCCCGACCGTAGTGGCCGTGCAGACCGTGAATGAAGCGCCTCAGTCTCCTCGGCCACCGCTTCGGGAGATGCTGGAGGAAGAGACATACCAAAAATTGCCGAAGGATCCAACATCGAAAATCCTGAGGAAGTCGTCCGAGCTTCTCAAACGGTCTTCACTGGAAGAAAGTTGCATTAAAACTCTCCTTCCACAGGCACCTCAACCACCTACTTTATATGGCTTCCCAAAGGTTCACAAATTGCTAAATGGCCATAGACACGGCTCCTGCAAAGCCTAGCTGTTTCTGTCGTTATGTTCACGATACCTTCGTTATCTAGCCGCATGGACGTGAAAAAACTGGATGAATTCTTGCACCATATCAACACCATCGATGACAAAATCAAATTGCCAGCCGAGGTGGCCGCGGGGACTGAGGCGCTCCAGTCACGGTCTGCACGGCTACTAAGGTCGGGGGTTCGAATCCCCCCTCGAGCATGGATATTTGTGCCGTCATTAGTATAAGGTAGCTCGTAAGTAGTTTGTAAGTTTAGGGACTGATGATTCCGTAGTTAAGTCCCATAAGCTTAACAAACATTTGAAATTTTTTTTAAAACCAATTTCAAGATGGAAGTAGAGAGAGATGGTTGGTGCCCTGCCGTTCCTTGACGTACTTCTCAGGCGCAAAACAAATGGATACCGTAGCCATAGTGTCTTCCGGAAACCCATCCACACGGACCCGTATCTGCACGCCACGACCTACCACCACCCATCACAAAAACGATCTGCTCTAAGGACGCGAGTGCACACGGACATTGAACTGCAAAAGGAACTGAGCCACTTACAGAAAGTGTTTAAGACAAATGGCTACAGCAATCGCTAGATAAGAGGCTCTCCACCAGAAGACGCATTATCAGCTTTCGAGTTTCGTATCTACCACCAGAACAATACCATACGGTGGTGGATATGAAAACAGAAACCAATTGCCAATAATGAAAACTATGACAGACAATCCTTCTCCAATCAATACATTTCATTACATTATATCAAAAGGCTTTCTGTGTTTGTGCTACGTTATTAGCTGAACTAGCCTTTGAAAATTGAGCAACCAAATGTGAATGTGTTAAATTTTGGTGATCGAATAAGCTACGCGAATTATAGTCATCTAGAATGTGATTTTCAAGTAGTTTCCAATGAGAATACTACCAGGCTGGCCGCGACGACCCGTTGTAGAAGCGCGCTATACCAACATTTACATACCCTCGCACATATGATGTATGTGATTTGGGTGCAGATGACCGCGATGTTGAGCGCCCTAAAGCTCCAATAACAACAACATTTCATTTACCAAATCACATGCAACTAATTATGTCCTCTTGGGGAATTGTGGACTGGATAGATGTAGCCTCAGGAATGGCAGCTGGAAGGCTGTATCATTAACCATGGCCAAATACTACATATTATATCCCATCGCCTAAATGAAGAAAGGGTGATAATTATTAATGTATTACTTAGTAAATCATTCCCTGTCAATTATGGTGCAATGAAGTAACATGCTGAAGTTGAACTATTTGATTTACACATAAATTCAAATATTTGTACGGAGGTAAAATACTACATTACTATCTTAAAAATAGTCCCGAAATTTGCGAAAAATATTTTACTTACCTTGCAGGATTCCGAAAAGTGCAGATCCAGCAACAGGCGATACTGGTGTTTAACTATTCTGTTTTCAAATTAATGTCTTCTTTCCTTACATACCTCTCCCATGTGACGAAACTGTCGTCGATGAAAACTTTAATGACAATACGGTCACCAATGGTGAGCTGTTTTTTGACATTGTCAACGAAATAATAAAGACATACTGTGGGATGGTGCTTCTGATGTAGAAGTCAAAACGTTGGCCTCGAGTACGAAACATCTGTTCCGAAGAAACAGGCCAAGAGAGGCCAGTGATGGTCTAGAAGTGCCTCTCCCCATCACATGAATCACATTGATTGTGTGCAATCTGTTGGGGATAAGAGCAAGTGCGACAGGCGGAAGTTCGATTTTGCAGAGCAGCGTGCACGGATGGCCAAGAGGTTGAGGCGATCGCTAGCGAAAAGCAGAATACCCGGATTCTAGTCCCGGTCCGGAACAAATTTTTATTTGTCATCAAGTAATAGACCACCTTTCGCAGATAAAGTCATCAGAACTCGTAATTTACGCAGAATAATTGATTATGTAAACAAATTTGTCTATAGCGCCATCAACCAAAATCGTACCCAGTTCCTTGAATGTGAGGCAGTAACACTTGTACCTTCATTCACTACACAGTTTTCGAGTATTACATGGTCATGGTAGACTTTGTATGGACGTCTTCAGATTACAAGGAAAGCGATATCAACGTTTGGTCGCACATGTACTGTTATGTGAACAAGGACTTTAAAAAGAGTTGTCACAGTGACATGTATGATTAAATCCGCCTTATTGTAGACACTTTGTTTTGTTTTAAAACCCAAACATGTTTCGGCACTTATTGTCCTATGCTCCGTAGGTTTTGTTTTTATTTTCTAGAATAGCATGTTACAGATGTCATTTTGACGAGTTGTTTGATTTGATAATTTTTTAGATATTAGGCCTAATTTATTTACGATTCTTACAGTACGTCATTCGCAGGATTTTTCACAGCTTGTCATCTGCAAACAACAAGACGTTTTGTACTAGAACAAATGATTGGCTGTACATTCCCCTGGAAGTTAAAAAATAGTTCTATTGTGGCTGTTTAGTGAGTAACTTACATTCGAGCTGTGGTGTTGCTGCTTGCTTGTTTGTGGCGAGTCCTTACGTTTCATAGTATTTAGTGCGCTTTTCTTGTAAACTGGCACTGTTTATAGCGCCCTATGTCTTGTGGTGGCTGTATAATGTTCATTTGTTTCTGTGGTGTGTCTGTGATGTGGTGCTTGGTGTTGGTACTGGCCATGTTTTGTGTAGTGTATGTATTTGCGTGTGTTTTGTTGTGTGTGAGTGGAGAGATACTTAAATCGCTCGCGGGCACGCGCGAATGTGTGTAAAACAGAGAGAGAGAAGATAGTGAGTGTGTTTATATATATATATATAATTATTATTTGCGTACATTCCCCTTTAGGAGAGTGCTAAAATCACAAACATCTAGCTTTTATTCCTGTCTTTCTTCTTCTTTTTTTCTTCCCAAAAACCTTTCATTCTTTCACTTTGTGCTTTCTTTTGTTCATCTGTCCATTTTCGTCTGTTGTTTTTGTGTTGTGACTTAAAGTCAGCTTTTTGGTTTCTGATTTTTTCCCTACAGGTTTTGCGGTCTTGTATGTCTTCTATAGAGATGTTTAATGTTTTCAGGTCTTCTATGGTTTCTTTGTACCAAGGTGTTCCCAGTTTCGATGTAGAAATTATGTTGAATATTCTTTTAGTTAGTCTGGTGTCATTCATTCTGGCGATATGCAAGAAAAATTTTGCTCTGCGTTTTTTGATATGTGTCGTGATTGTTTCAGATTGTCTGTATAGTTCTTCCGTGTTAGGATTCTCGGTCAGCTGCACTTGTGGTGGTTCATTAAATAATGAAGGTATTCCACACCATATGACTGATTTGACTGAAGTTGTAGTGGAGAATACTTGACGTTTATGAATACAAAACTACGTCTATTTGCAAAAGGTCACATCTTCTTTTCTACATTAGCCATTTTAGTTCTTAACAGAAAATCAAATTCCCCATTGAAAAGTCGTACATTTCAAGAAAATCTTAAATCGACAGCACCGTAATGTACCGTTTCATACCGACCAATGATTCTTTGTAGACATGGCTTTCCTTTCCCCACTACTTTCAAAAGAAAATTTTGTATTTTATATAACTTCGATATGTAAAACGATTATCTATGAATGTTAGAGAAAAATTTGAGGAATTTCACTTTCAATTTTTTAAAGACAGAAGATAGCAGACGAGAGCTGTTCTATATTATTTTATGTGGCCGCTGTTAGGTGGATTTTTGTTACCAAAGGTAAATATATCGGTTGTGCGCGGACATTTCTTTTATTAATAAACCCCACCTCTCAAATTTGTATTTATGAATTTTCATTTATCATTTTGCCATTCCCTCCCTCCACCCATGATGTATTACGTCTTTTTCAGCCTTGTTGCATCACCGCAACAACGGTTAGTTTTGAATAGTTCAGAAATGTTCCAATGTTTGTAAACCTATGGGACTTAACTGCTTGGTTATTAGTCAGGCTTGATTCCATGTTGGAATTGGTGCTCCACGACTGTATTTGATTTGTGGTAATTCTTTCAGCAATCAGTCGTAAACAATATATATTTGTATCTGACGGGAGGCGTGCTTAGGTAGTCCTTGAAGGTGCGGTGATCACTGTGTCCCCAGTGGTGTAGGGGTCAGTGCAACTGCCTAGAAAGCAGGAGACCCGGGTTCGAATCCCGGCTGGGTACACATTTTCAGTTTTGCCCAATCGCAACTGCATATTTGTTTGCAAATTTAAATTTCGACCACTGTGTGGTCATTATCAATGCTTAAAACCAATTAAAATACTAAAAACATCTCGACCTCCATGTTGGGGGTTGCATACAAACATACGTAGCATACAAACAACGTAAACTATCCTAAGGACAACATACAAAAACACATGCCCGAGGGGGGACTCGACCCCCCGACGGCGAACAGCCGCTCGCACCGCAACTGGGCGCTTAAGTGCGCATGGCCATTCTGCAGCTATTGAATGGTGATATTTCGTGTAGCCTCCCACCCTTTCATCATCATCATTAGAGACTGATTATGCCTTTCAGCGTTCAGTCTGGAGCAAAGTACCTCTAATAAATTTCCTCCATGATCCCCTATTCAATGCTAATATTGATGCCGCGTCTAGTGTTATGCCTTTTACTTCAAAATCATTCTGCACCGAATCTAAGTACTTTCTTCTTGGTCTACCTCGACTCCTCTTACCCTCCGCTGCCGAGCTCATGAGTCTCATAGGTAACCTTGCTTGTCCCATGCGTGTAATATGACCCCACCATCTCAGTCTGTTCGCTCTAACTGCTTCATCTATGGTGTTCATTCCCAGTTTGCTTTGATTTCCGCATTATGGACATCCTCCTGCCATTGTTCCCATCTATTAGTACCTGCAATCATTCTTGCTACTTTCATACCTGTAATCTCTACCTTATGAATAAGGTAACCTGTATCCACTCAACTTTCACTGCCATACAACAAAGTTGGTCGAAAGATAGAGCAGTGCACTGCTAACTTAGTCTTGGTAGTGACTTCCTTCTTGCAGAAGAGAGTAGATCTTAGCTGAGCACTCACTGCACTAGCTTTGCTCCATCTCGATTCCAGTTCTTTCGCAATGTTGCCATCATGTGAGAAAATACATCCCAGGTACTTGAAACTGTCTACCTGTTCTAACTTTGTTCCTCCTGTCTGTTTGAATATCTTTCTCACAGCCATTCGTTTTGGAAATGCTGATCTTCATATCATAATCCTTGCACCTCTGATCTAGCTCTGAAATATTAGTTTGCAACCTTTCAGTCGTATCTGCCATTACATCTAAGTCATCCCCATATGCGAGACTGCTTATTTTGTTTTGAACTATTTTAATACCGCCCTGGAGGCTACTGTTTTGAAAATATGATCCATGAATAGTATGAACAAATTTTATTCCACATTATTATCGTTTACCGGCAATGGTTTCTTCAGTCTATTCTCTCGTAAATTTTTGGAAGTCCGCTGTGACTAACTTACATAATGTTCCCGCCCAAATTTATCATGTAACTTATCTCACTTCACGGTCTGCTACACGGGTCGTAGTTTGATATTGACGAACTGCCATTTCATGTACAACCAAATTTAAACCTCCGATGGGTCCCCTGTTAAAGGTAACCGTTACTCTGTTCTTATTATAATGTTCTGCCAGACCGGAACATTATAGTAGGACACCTAATAAATACAAATGTGGAGCTATATTCTGGTTATCACCGATATTTACGGCAGTACGTTCCTCCCCTGTTGAGGAAGTATGTTAAAATCAATTTAAAAGAAATCATTCACACTCATCGCATATTATAGCCAGAAATGTACCGTGTCAGCCACTTTGAGCTCCGCTGTAAGGGATAACAAAATTCAATTGGAGCGTCGTGACCACTGATCTCTGTACAAACTGGATGTATAACTATGGTATCTGTGGTGTTGCATAAATATGATGTGCGCGCCACGTACTTTCGCCGCGCGCCGCCATGCACGCAGGGCGCGGCGTTCTTACGAAGTCAGCCACGAGCGCCCTCTGCTGCAACTCCGCTCGTGGCCACGACTACTGCATCGTTCACTTGGGAATCAGATTGGCACCAGTTAAGAGTTGACTATCGGATAGGCAATAGGAATCATCAGTAGGCAGGCCTCTCTAGTCAACTATGTATCAGCATTCTGCAGTCTTGAACTTTGTAAAAGGTAAGTATTATCTCATTTCTACGAAATATACAACTTGTTCTAATTCAGCCTAGTGTTTCTAGTTTCTGCTGTCCCACTGGCTGGTCACCTCCGATACCTGCGCACTCGTGTATCCTATTTTCCTGTGTCGGTCTCTCTCTACTCGGCCACCGACACTCTGGACAACCGGCGGAAACGAGACACAAAAGTATCCGAGCATAAAATTGCAGCGTGCCTGCACAGTTACATGTTTTACACACGTTTCTCATTGCCTGCCATGTTTACATTTGTCAAACGAGTTTCCTTCAGTTATTACGTGACAAAAATCGTTTGCTTACCTCTCGATTTGGAATACAAAGAAATATACGCAATACATTGCGATGCAATAGACAATATGGGAGAGGAATCGAAACGTGTTCTCTTCTTGTTTTCTTGTAATATTTCATATCGACCATACTTGAATTTGACAAGAAATATGAACATCTACGGCTGCCACACGGAAGTTCAATGTCCAGGTACTGTAGAGATTAATGGTAGCGACTGTATATCTTAGAGTGTGGCGAGGAGATGAACTTGGTACGGATGCGATTTCACTTTCTTCTGTTTGATCGTGAGACGTATGCAGATCCATTTGTAATAACGTGTGTATTTGTAGAATTTTAATATAATTGCCAAAACTGTGATCTCCCTGTAGATACAACTGAATCTACAATCAACATTTGTACATGAGGAGAACTTTCATTTCAGTCATTTCATTGGAACAATGACCACGTCAGGAATTCCTGTACAGTCTTCATTACTGTCGCCAATTTGGCAGACGTTATATCTATTCAAATAATTAAATTTTCAGGACTGATGAGTCTAAATACGCTCAAAGAACTTCCTTTGAGAGAAATATTTCAAATGGAATAACAGTTATAGAGAAATGGACTGCATTTTCACGAATGGTAGAAAATTCTAGATTACGTAACGGATTCAAGATCAATTAACATATAATTTGCAAAAATAATCATTTTGTGTGCAGCAACTTGTTTCAGAACAGATACAATTGCGATATATTTTCATTTTAGGTGTTACGTAAACGAGCTGTGGTGATCCGACCACAAAGTGTAAATATAATAGTTTCCAATTGCGTTGGTGGATACTTTGTGTCTTTATCATGTCGGACGTCCACAATATTACAGAAATAATCGAATCTTCATCATAATAATGACTATAACTTCCTAGAACAGCCCAATATTATTTTCTAATAATTACATTCATTACTCCCGTCATAGACGTAAACTTACACATACACATTGGTCTGTACATATGGATTAAACATCATGAGGATTATATAAATATAGATTTGACCAGCGTAAAGTTGTAGTGGGTCGCTGGTTACTCTGTGATTACTAATTTGCCATAGTATAAGATACAATAAAACATTTGTTCGCTGATGTAAATTTTTTAAAGTTTATTAGTACATTCGCTTATTTTGTTGGCTGTATGACCCAGTTGTTTTGTCTTGCAGTAAATGCATTTAATACTTTGGGTTTATTCTAAGTCTGTTATTTTCGATATATTTATTTCATACTGACATATTATAAATGTTTATGATTGTAAATCGGTCCTGACATTACAGTAAACAAAGGACTACTAAATTATTAAAGATAATTTATATACACCTTGTGTTTGTAAAAATATTAAAGCAATTGGCTTCGAAGTTATGAACTGTTAAAAAATATTTTTATTAAAAATTTCCCTTAAAGCAATATTACAATATTATCACCTAGAGACATAAAATAAACAATTATATAAAGTATTCACTTTTCCTAAAATTATAATTTCTTAATTGTGGTTAGAATTTTTTTAATTTTCATTTCAAGTATCTCGCCAATTGCGTTATTTTAAGACGGGTATAATAGGCAATTATCACATATGAAAAGGCTTGGACCTGAACGGACGTATTCCTGTATCACAAGCCGTTATCTCAGTAACCTTTGTGCCATCTATAGCTGTCTCCCGTACCGACCCAGACTTACATGTATTACTGTCTATTGATATTATTGATAGTACTATGTATTTATCCCATTGAGCTTGCAACATAAATTGATTTCCTCAGGAGGAGGATGACATCGTAATAACCAAAGAACCAATGTGCGGAACATTTTACATTCAAATAATTGCTTTTTTTAAGCTTGAATACTGTCATATTCATTGTAATACATTTTACGGTTCTGTGTGTCACATAATTTTGTATCTTTATTTTATAGCTATAAAACAGTATCCGATATTCATAAAAAATTAATATAACTTGTAGATATTTCCTGGCATCTTTTACAAAATTTCAATATATATTGATTAAGCTTATTGTATTTTTGGAGATGTTCCCATTAGTTGCCTTTAAATATTTTTGTAGATATAGTAGAACAAATGAAATTACTGGCAACTGATCAATCTAAATACCATTGTTTTACAGATTGCTGCTAAGATACCTCACTTAAGGAGATATTAATCTGATAAGGCCGTTACATGTAAAATTCTCTAATACGTAATGTACAATTGAAATCGATAAGGCATTTGTTATCTTTTTACGAGTTAAACGCAAAATGAAAAAAAAAATATTGCAGAGTAGCAACGTAAAGAATGAAAAAACTACACACATTTTAGCAACTTTTATTTTCTGTTTTGCAACAGATGACTTTGAATAAGGGACAATCAGATCTAAAATATTGATTTTTTTTTATCAGTTATGTTCAATAACTGGATCAAATAGAAAAGTTTTCCAGTTCACTGCAGTTGTATTTAATGAAGTCTTTTAGACTACATAACCGGTTGTGCGACGTTTATAAGTTACATCTTCAGGCCAATATGACTGCTACTTGATGTGACATATTTACTGTTAACAAGGCGTCATGGTTAGCTCGGGGTCACTCAATGCCCACAGCAATTGCCGTGTTAATATCTGATTGATTTGCTGTTACTTGCCTTGCTAATTACGAGATGATTAAAAATCTCCAGTTAGGGTTTTCATCAGAGCAGCAGACCATGAACACGTTGCCAAACCGGTCGTGTAGTCTAGAAGACAGTTGCAGTCGCAGTTGACTCCGACTACGACGTAAAACCTTTATGTTTGTTTTGCAGATTCGCCGTTTCTGCAACGGGGAACTGCCACGTGCTTCGCGCCGAAGATGAAAACTTTCAGTATTTTGCTTTTCACTCAGTCTCCAGCAATACTTCTGATCCAATTTCCAAAATAATACACATTAGTGAGGACGATTCTGCC
Source organism: Locusta migratoria (assembly GCA_026315105.1). Classification (NCBI taxonomy): domain Eukaryota; kingdom Metazoa; phylum Arthropoda; class Insecta; order Orthoptera; family Acrididae; genus Locusta; species Locusta migratoria. Next base: position 596,580,391 of record CM048746.1, on the reverse strand, counting down.
TTCGAGGCTGCCCGAGCACTGTCCACGGGACACGATGCCGTGCTGCATGTATCCTTTCACGAAAGGTCCCCCGCTGTCGCCTTGGCACACGTCGTTATACGTGTCCTTAGGACGGGCGCAGTAGAAGGCGTCCCCGAAATCTTCCCAGTTGTAGTCGACTGCGTACTTGCACTCTTTGGGGTGCAGCAGCAGCAGCGTCGTCTTCCGCATCCGCTTCGGGCTGTTTTCGTAGCCGCTTTGTTTGCCCCAACCCACCACCGATCCATTGTGGGTTCCGACTAAGTAATAGTAAGCCAGTATCACACGCTGTTGGGATACAAACCAATAGAAGTCAATGCATTTTCAAGTTTTTTTTTATTTATTTATTTGGTTATTTAACCTGACCAGATTAGGGCCATAGGGCCCTCTCTTACATCTGATCAGGAACAACATAAACAAAGGATTTCATTACAAAAAACACTGCATTAATAATATTAAATAATAATCATATATGATAATACTAATAATAATAATGATAATAATAACACAAAAATCAAAGTAATACTAATAATAACAAGAGATATTCACATTTGAATTAAGTTTAAAATAAACAGAAGAGAGAAAATGGTTAGTGAAAGAGGAGAAGATTGAAAAATGACAGTGCTAATGGATGTGAGGAAGTGGAGACATGTATGAATGGAGACCTCTGCTGGCGAAAGGAAAGGGAAACATTTATGGGGGGAGGAGGAATTGACAACAGTGGGCTACAGACTGGTAAGTGGAGAAAAAGATGGCTATTGTGACAGACGGTGAACCCTTAGTTGTCTTTTAAAGTTTTGAATTGATTTTATTTCTCTTAACTTTTGAAGAAGATTGTTCCACAGATGTGTTCCCGATACAGAAAATGATTCAGAGAAGATTGCAGTGTTATGTGAACGTAGAGAGAGAGAGTTTTATTTTGGTAAGAGCGTGTGTTTCTGCTGTGCTGTTCAGATAGTAATATAATCGTTGAGGATAAGTATGAAGGTTTGCAATGATTGAGAAAGCGATGCAGCAAACGTAGTGTACGATAGCTTTGACGCTTATCTGCACGTAGCCAAGATAACTGCTGGTATGCGGGACTGACATGGTCGTAGAAACGTAAGTTGCAAATGTATCGGGTACAAGAATTCATCGCCAGCTCCAGCCTACGTGAGTTTTCGTGTGATAGTCCTTGCAGAATAGCATCACCATAATCTAGATTGGGAAGTATTAATGTCTCAACGAGCTTCTTTTTCAGCTGTAAAGGAAATGCTTTTTTATATTTCTGCAGAGAATGAAGTGATGCATATACCTTCATACAGACTCTCGTTGTGTGCTCAGTCCAGTCTAAGTGCTGATCAAATATTACTCCTAAGTTCTTTGCTGAATGAGAGAAGCGTATTTGTGTGTCGTTCAGTATTAAAGGTGGAAGAGTTTCTCTGAACTGTGGAGTGATGAGTCTTTTATGGGCCACTAAGATTGCCTGTGTTTTTGATGGATTCAGTTTCAATCCCATGCTGTGTGCCCATCTTGATAGTTAAAGTAAGTCTGCGTTTACTTGCTGGATGGCTGTGCTTAGGTTTTTAGGACTTTCACTGAGAGATAATTGTAAGTCATCAGCGTATAGATGGTATTTACAGTAGGACAGAACAGTGGACACATCATTAACATATAGTGAGAAGAGTAACGGCCCCAGTACAGATCCTTGTGGAACTCCTGATACAACATCCCTCCATTGTGACCTATTTTTTGCTGTTATCACACACTGTTTACGGGTGGTGAGGTATGGGTGGAACCACTCAATAGCACTTGTAGAGAAAATTAGATTAGATAGTTTAGCGAGTAAAATGTCAAAATCGACATTGTCGAAAGCTTTGCTAAAATCTAAAAAACACATATTGTCGCCTGTTGGTTATCCATAGCATTCTTGAGATCGTCTGTAACTTTTATAAGAGCAGTCGTCGTGCTGCTTTTTTGGCGGAAACCCGATTGATATTCGTCTAGTAGGTCGTGTGATGTTAAATAGCTAGTTATCTGCCCATGGACTATATATTCCAAGGCCTTGGATAGTGATGGTAGGATGCAAATAGGTCTGTAGTCGGAAAGTTTTGTGGCAGATTCCTTTTTTGGTAATGCTTCCATTTTTTTTTTCACGGCGTAAGGATTAATCCAATAAATTTCGTGTGTGCAGCCGTGCAAATTACTGATATTTCGGCTGCGTATCGTCCGGCCATCCTCAGAGTGAGTCCAAGACTGCCGACAAGTTGCCAGGAGCCTTTTATGTCCCATCGCCGCGGCACTGCGCATGCGCGTCACAGATTCTTGTCAGCGGCACGGAGGTACGCTTAGCACGCGCGCGCCCTGCGGCGAAAGTAATCAGGTATTCGATCCTATTATCCATAGATGCTCTGCGATGGCACCACCTTGACGACTTCTCTGCAGTTTTATTATACCAAGAGCAGGATTCCACGCCTTGTACAAATTAAAGCCATTTTCTCTGTTTATTAAAATGTCTGCTTGTCTAATTTCAATAGCTTCCTTGAAAATTGATTCCCAAAGATAATTATCACAGCCATACCTTAGCAAAAGATCTTTTCGAGAACCCGAAAAAATTCTGGTGTTATGTAAAATCGATAAGACGGGCAAAGCCCACTGTCCAGTCACTCATTGATCATTCCGCGGCAGTATTGGAGAAAGCAAACAGAAAACTGAAGTTCTAAATTCAACCTTCAAGAAATCTTTAACGCAGGAGGACCGCATAAATGTACCATCATTTGTTCAACGTACTAATTCCGAAATGGGGGACGTAGCAATAGGTATTTCCGGTGTAGAGAAGCAGCTGAGAGAGCTAAATACGAAAAAGTCTGCTGGTCCGGATGGAATACCAGTTCGGTTTTACAAAGACTATTCTGTGGCGTTGGCCCCCTACTTAGCTTGCATTTATCGCGAATCTTTAATTCGGCGCAAAGTTCCTAGTGATTGGAAAAAAGCGCAGGTGACTCCCGTTTATAAGAAAGGAAAGAGAACTGACCCACATAATTACAGGCCAATATCGTTGACATCAGTTTCATGTAGAATTTTAGAGCATATTCTCAGTTCGAATATAGTAAATTTCCTTGAAACGGAAAAGCTTCTTTCCATGAATCAGCGCGGGTTTAGGAAACATCGTTCATGTGAAACTCAGCTTGCCCTTTTCTCTCATGATATCTTGCGAGCCATGGATGAAGGGCAACAGACGGAATGTGTTTTTCTCGACTTCAAAAAGGCGTTCGACGCGGTGCCACACTGCAGACTGCTAACGAAGATACGAGCTTATGGAATAGGTTCACAGATTTGTGACTGGCTGGAAGACTTCCTAAGTAATAGAACGCAGTACGTTGTTCTCGACGGCGAGTGTTTATCAGAGACGAGTGTATCGTCAAGCTTGCCCCTGGGGAGTGTGATAGGACCGCTATTATTTTCTATCTATATAAATGATTTGATGGATAGAGTACGTTGTAATTTGCGGCTGTTTGCTGATGATGCTGTGGTGTATGGGAGGGTGTCGTCTGTAACTGACTGTAATAGCATACAGGTTGACTTAGACAAAATTTCTAGTTGGTGCGAAGAATGGCAGCTAGCTCTCAATGTAGAAAAATGTAAGGTGATGCGCTATTTAGAAAAAACAATCCTATAATGTTCGAATACAGCATTAGTAGTGAGCTTCTTGATGCTGTCGCGTCGTTCAAATATCTAGGCGTAACATTGCAGAGCGATATGAAATGGAACGAACATGTAAGGACAGTTGTGATTAAGGCAGACAGTCGACTTCGCTTTATTGGGAGAATTTTGGGAAGATGTACTTCACCTGTAAAGGAGACCGCGTATAAAACGCTTGTACGACCACGTCTTGAGTATTGCTCAAGTATTTGGGATCCGCAGCAGATCGGTTTGAAGTAAGACATAGAGGCGGTTCAGAGGCGAGCAGCTAGATTTGTTACCGGTAGGTTCGACCAATGCGCGAGTGTCACGGAAATGCTCCGACAACTCAATTGATGAACACTGGAAGAAAGACGATGTTCTTTTCGTGAATTTCTGTTAAGTAAATTTAGAGAGCCGGTATTTGAAGCTGAGTGCAGTACGATCTTGCTGCCGCCTACTTACATTTCGCGTAAAGATCACAAAAACAAAATAAGAGAAATTAGGGCTCGTTCGGAGGCATATAGGTATTCTTTTTTTCCTCGTTCAATTGGGGATTGGAATAGGAAAGGAAATGCCTAGTAGTGGTACAGTGTACCCTCCGCCACGCACCTTACGTTGAACTGCGGAGTATGTATGTAGATGTAGATGTAGAAGAAGTAGGTGTTAAAAACTTCATATCATGATCTACATCCAAACAATGTTCTGCCACAGCTGATTTGTCTGGTTGTAATAAGAGAGTATATTGTCGGTGTTCATCTATCGTGGACAGTGTGTGTTATTTGTCTGCCGCAGCGGAGCGGCCGAGCACATGCTGCGATGAGCCAGGCCGTTCCCCGTCGGAGGTTCGAATCCCCCTCGGGCATTGATGTTTGTGCCGTCTTTAGTATGAGGTAGTTCATAAGTATTTTGTAAGTTTAGGGACTGATGACCCCGTAGTTAAGTCCCATAGACTACAAATGTTTAAAAAATTTTGTTGCTTGTGCTATATATGAACGATCATAATTTCCGCGTGGAATCTGATACACAGCAGACTTGCGAAGCAACAAATCGTTTTTAACAGACCTGACTACCGCTGCGATCTTCATAGGTGGCCGGAAGATCACCTTAACTTCATGTTTTACGAGAATCCTACTTATCATTGAGGAGAGAGGATCTACGTATGGCAAGAATGCTCTATAATGACACGGTTTCCTTTCCCCGATATTATCAGAGAACATTTTGTATTTTATATTATTTCGGCATGTAAAAATAATTATCTCTGTACACCAAAGTAATAATTTAAGAACATCAATTTCAATTTTTTTTTTTTTTTTTTTTTTTTTTTTTTTTTTTTTTTTTTTTTTTTTTTTTTTTTTGAGACAGAAGGTACTCTTGCTTTGTACTTCGTAGCGATAACATCTTGCAGACGGGAGCTGTACTTTATTATTTTTATGTGGCCGCTATTATGTACATTCAGGAAAATATATGTGCTGTGCGCGTATCTGAAATTTATAAATATAACCCCACCTCTCACTTCAATTCGCACTTACGAATTTTTTTTAATAATTTTGCCGTAGCCTCCCTTCGCCCATAATGTCTTTTTCAGCCTTGTTGAATCACCGCAACAATGGATGGCACAGTTTTTAGTTAATATTGAATGGTGATATTTCGTGTAGCTTGTCACTATTGTTTCAAAATTTATTCCATAATATTATCATTTACCGGCAACAGAATCTGCAGTCGATTTTCTTGTGAATTTTTAGAAGTCCGATGTGTTTGACTTTCGTAATATTCCTATCCGATTTATATCATGTCACTTATCTTACTTTACGGTTTGCTACACGAGTCGTAGTTTGATATTGACGAACTGCCATCCACTGTTCGGCGAGTGGTTATCATATTATTAAAATTTCATTTACAGCCAAATCTCAACCACCGATGGATCTCTTGTTAAAGGTAACTGCTCGTCGGTTCTTTTTGTAATGTCCTGCCTGCACAACACTCCACCGTTAATTAGCTTGTCAATTCATTTAAATGCATTTAATAATTTTTCCAATTTTTTCCGAAATTTTGTGATTCGGATCTTTCATAGCTTCTAACTTCAAACCTTTTCCTTCTGTAAATTTGTTAATCTCAACAATTAATAGCCAGGCTGGAACATTATAGCTCTTCTTGCAAGTCACGTATTTGCATTGTAGTTTTCACCTTGAATGCTCTGTGAATTTGTTGCTCGAAATATTCATTCGCTTCGAATATACTCTTTAGGTGTGTGAGCTCTTCCTGCACGTTCTCGTCATCAGATATACAGTGTGCTCTGTGAACCATTGTTTTAGGAACACCTGTAGTTCGTGAAGGATGAGAGCAGCTACTGGCGTGTAAATACAGATTTGTATGTGTCAGTTTCCGATATATTGCATGTCCTAACGTTCCATTAGTTCATGCGCCATCAGTGCTCGCTCAGTGCCACCGCGAAGGGACATATAAGACCGCTCCTGGCAACTTGTCGGACGATACGCTGCCAAAATATCAGTGTTAGAATTGCAATTTGCAATACTGCACGCACGAAATTTATTGGATTATAGTACTTAGTATCACAACAATTAATTTAGTGGCTACAACGAAAATTGTATTGGCGAGGTACGTATAATTAATGAGTGTGAACGCGATGGCTTACAAGCAGTAATATTGCATACTAGCTGAAAACCCGGCTTTGCCCGGGTATTTATTTATTTATTCCTGCTTTGAGTTAGTACTTCTCCTATTATTTCTCTCTCTGTCCATCTGCTTTTTTTCTAAAAGCATGCTATATTTATGGGAGAATAAATAAGAAATAAGGCCGTTTCGCATAATGTACAAAATTATAAGTGCAGTATCCAAACAAAAAAATTAGTAATCAAAACACAAATGACATATAAAATGCGTACGATCTCATATTTATTGAGTTATGGGTTGTACAATTTTATAATTTTGCAGGTATGTATTTATTTGTATAACTGCTGTATGTCTATATTAAAAGATATTTCTTTTTTACTGCTTTATTTATTTATTCTTATATTTCCTTATTCGTATGCTTATCCTTACAGAGATAGAGATGAAGACATTATAGCACGCATAGACCAAAGGTATGGTCTGTGGCATCACGTTTCGCTGTATGTAACCTCCTTGCTATATAGTCACGAACATCACCGCTGGCCTTTAGTCCGAATTTTTTTTTATAATTGACGACTTTCAACCACCATATCTTCCACCCCCTTATAGCTATCGGCATGTAAGTGCTATCGTGTACAACGGGAGACTTCGGACAACAATTACACACAAACTATTCGTTTGCGTTCTGTAGTTTTCGCTGCATGAGCGAAATATTAACGCACACACACGTAGAGTTTTATATACACCCATAACTTTCCATCCCAACATTCTCCACCCTTTTATCATTATCAACCCTCAAGCAACAATGCAACGAATAAAACCATTTTCAAAGAGTAAATATAATTTGCAAAGAATCATTATTGTTCAGCATTTCGCGTTATATTCTTCAAATTACTAAATATATGTATCAGATCGCTATAAAACCGTGCCTAAAACCTTCCTCAGGTATAAATTAGTAACTGTACAAATATTTAAGTCTCTGCGTCTTGTCCTTTGGACGTGATAAGCGTACGCCGAACAGACATTCACATTAATATATATAGATAAATAGCTATCCGATCGCCATAAAACCGTGCCTAAAGCCTTCCCCGGGTAGACATTAGTAACTGTGCAAATTTATAGCTCTTTATGTCTTGTAGTTCAGACGTGTTAAACGTTCACCGAACAGACATTCACCTTTATAGATAGAGATAAAGAAGAACATTATGCTAATGACACATTATGACATCAAAATCATCGTTATTTAAGCCTGATTATCCCTTTCAGTTTGGACCATAGTCCAAATAATAAAATTCCTTCATGATCCGCCTATTCACAGGTATCGTTGATGCCTCGTCTGATATTAAACCTTTTACCGAATCCAAGTACTTTCTCCTTACGATACCTCCTCTTACCCTCTACTCCCGAACACAGGAGCCTTTTAGGTAACCTTGCTTATCGTATGCATGTAACTTGACTGCGCCATCTTAGCATGCTCTCACTATTTAATCTGTAGTGTTCATTCCTAGCTCTTCCTTGATTTCTTCAATGTGGACATCTTTCTGCCATTGTACCCATCTAGTAATACCTGCAATCATCCTTCCTAATTCCATGTCTGAAACCTCAACCTTATTAATAAGGGGACTTGCATACACCCAGCTACCATACAAAATTGGTCGAAAGATACACTGCTAACCTAGCCTTCGTGCTGACTTTCTTCATGCAGAAGAAAGTAGATCGGAGATTGGGTACTCACTACGTGAGATTTCCTACACCTTTATTTCAGTTCTTCCACGATGTTGCCCTCCTGTGAGAAACTACATCCTACGTACTTGATACTGTCCACATTTCTTTGCCACTAAGTCTCTTTAAATCTCTTTCCCACCGTCATTACTTTCGTTTTTGAGATGCTAAACCTCAGCCAATAACGCCCTCATCTCCAATCTAGTTTTTAAATATTAGATTGCAACCACTGAATCGAGTCTCCATTCACAGCTAAGTCGTCCGCATACCCGACACGCTTATTTTCTTTTCTTCGAACCACAGATTTCCTGAAATTCTAATGTGTGGACAGTTCATGAATAAACTCCTCAACCTATATGATTTCTGTTGTAAACGCGTTTAATGTTTGCTTTGATCCAATTAGTTTATATTACAGCTGATTATCATTTGTGTAGCAATCAAGGAATGGTGTCCAATTAAGGTAATCCTTTCGTCAAAAGATGTAAATATGGAATATGTGGAGTATAGAATAGTGAAAGAACAGTTATCGCTGTCACAATTTTGCCAGTAAGGTACATTGTAATGTATGAGTGTTCCTAATGAGAATTCGTAACATGAGATGGAGTGCGAGTAGTTACTCGCAAGTGATAATGTAATTCACATTAAATTATTATTCAATACTTAAAGTGTTTTCACAAAATATTTGGTAGACGAATAAAATGTGTTAAAATAGTTTTTTGAAGTGAACAAACTAAATTAATATACGGAGTAGTCATTATGTATGTTACTATTAGGTGTTCGAGACATTTTACTAATGACTTTTTATCAGGGCATGATGAGCATGTTGAATATTCCTAAACGTACTGCCATTGTCTGAAGGGTGTTTCGTGAACGGGTTCCGATGTCTCTTCAAACGCAAACGTACAAAAGTTCAAAAAAATAAATGTATTACATGAAAACTTTTAATTACATGTCAACGAACAGGCACCGTTGTTGACGAGAATCAAAATAGGTCAAACGTCCACAAATGCAGCCGTCAATGACGCTGTACCCCAATCAATTGAACGGAGGCCTAAATCCGTAAGTCATCTTTCGGCTCAATTGCTACTTTCGAACTCATCAGTATTTAATTTACCTTGAATAAGCGTGCATGCTATTTACAAATGTTGAAACAAATTCATGACGAGGACTTAGTGGAACACTTGGCGATGCGCATACATATGTTGGAGAGTATGTGGAGACCAATGATTTGATCTGACACGTGTTGCTTAATGATGAGGCAACCGGCGTAGCAACCCAATAAGGGCCGACAAACGTTCAAATGGACTTGTTAAGCATTTCTGAGACATTGCACAGACCAACGGTGTTTGGCAACCACACAATCAAAAATGTATTGACCGTTGTTTTTCAGAGAGAATGTCTTTAATGGTGGCTTTTACTTGGTCATTCTGCAGCAGCATTTGGAACCAGATAGGGACTTAACTACCTCAGTCATCAGTCCCTAGGGTTACAAACTATTTAAACTAATATTCCCAGAATATATGACATCAACTGCGAATGGGAAAAGCTGAAAACGTGTATGCAGCCGGGATTCTTTCGGAACAGACGCAACATCTATATATTTAACTTACGCTAAGGGCAACACAACCAACCATGACATAGGGAGGACTCAAACCTCCGACGGCGAGCATTGGCGCGCTCGGCTCAATTAAAATTAGTGATGCTGTGTCACTCCGTAATATGCGGGAAATTTATTTCGTGAAATGGTGCGCAGAAGGAAGCGTACAAAGACGTTAATAGCGGACGTCTTAAAAACAACCAGTTACGTAAATTATGTAAGGTTTCATTGGCAAATCGGAAATAATGTAAATATTTTTGTAGTAATTAAAAATGTAGAAGACTGCACTACTATACAGAAGGATATAGTTATGTATTTTGTGGCCACTCTGTGTATTTCAAATGAAGTTAATACTTGATTACCAACGTGTAAATTAAACACAGTATGGAAGACTGGAGTTTTACGTTCAAAATGTGCGTGAGGGGTATAAACATGGCTTCTATAAGGAAGCAACCTAATAGCATTTAACTCTTTAAAATTATACAGCCCACAGGTAGCATAGTAAATTGATGTGGTGTTTGTAGAGCTGAAGGGACTTAACTGCTTGGTCATCAGTCCCTAAACTTACAAATTACTTATGAACTAGCTTATACTAAAGATGGCACAAACATTCATGCCTGAGGGGGGATTCGAACCCCCGACGGGGAACGGCCTCGCTCATCGTACCCTAGCGCCTCAATGCGCTCGGCCGCTCCGACGCGACTGCGTAGTAAATTAATAAAAATTTATCCCTAATTGACGTTGTTTTACAAATTTACTTTGCTGCTTGTGAGCTGTATATATTAATTGGAATGGGTGTGCATCGATTTCAGAAGTGATGCAATACTATTTTCACATATGTCTTTTGCATGGTACCTTCATAAAGTCTCTAGACACACTTCAGGATCAACAAACTTTCGGAACATTTATTTCTCCAGAACGAATACCTATGAAAAGCTGTTACACTCGACCATCCTTCACAGTGTCAAAATACAATATGAAATGTAGCAGAAAGTACATAAAATATGTCTTGCCAATATAGACTCTCCGGCAGAATAAATCAGTAAAAACATAATGTAACCTGCTTTGCGTTCCTGTGCGAGTGAGAGATACGTCAGAAAAACACGTGTTTCAGAAAACCATTATTTACTGTAAGGCCGGTGGAATAACTAGTTTCTTTTCTCTGTGTATATTCTATATGAGTATTCAAGTCAGACTTCTTATCGCTTATGGAACAACGTAGAACAAAAGTGCTTTTAATATTTTAGGGAACATTGTTCCAATGAACAGCGATCACAATATTTATGAATAATAATTGTAGCAGTCTAGATACAATGTGATGAAATAAATATCATATTTCAATCCAGAATTATACCTACAATTATTACATTATTAAAAAGTAATATTTTATACAGTCTCTATATCTACTCTACAACCCAATCCACTTTACTTCCTCCTCATATTACTACTTCATCAACTCGTCTGTGTCCAACTCCACCTTCTCTTCCTTCTGTGTTACATTTTCACCTTCCTTCTCTCTGTGTGCATCATACCTTCTCCCATCTATCAGTCCAGACATTCTGTCCCCCGTTGTAGTAATTAAAAAATCAAGAAATAATAAAAAAAATTGTTTCTGAAAATTCTCAAGTCGGAAAGGGTAAAATATTGGGACCAGTTATTGAATACTTGTACAGATACCAACTAGAAGTTATAAGTAACGGTTGGGAACGGTATATGACAGGTTGTAGTCTTTCCCGACTGTTATTCAATCTGTACATGGTACATAAGTTTCGTTATGTGGACAGTAAAATATCGTACTACAGTCGCAGTACAGATTATATAAAAATGCAGTATGGCAATGGAAAGGATGCCATTTCTGAAAGAAAGAAATTCGTCAGTATTGAAATTACTGTGAATTAAAAATTACATGCTGAAAATACACATCTGTACCGGAATTTATTAGTTAACGGCTAAATATTTTGGCCCAAATAGTGTCATCTTCGTGCCACCTGTACAGTGAAAGAGTAAATACATAACGTGTAAACATGCGGTGTGCGTTTTTTTTTTTTTTTTTTTTTTTTTTTTTTTTTTTTTTTTTTTTTTTTTTTTTTTTTAAATTAGTAGATTATATATCTAATACCACGTTATTCAACTTTACGAGAAAGTATTTACAAAATAGGTATCATGTATACATTTCAATATTTCTAGTGATAACTCTGTCTAGCTTACCTGTTCCATAGTTTATTTTAAGACACGGTGTTGTTACACTGCCTTAGACATACAGGTATGGACGCAATTAAGTCCAAGTCAATGATCCTGCTTCAGAAAATGTCAGCATTATAGAAGTTACATTATTGGCAACAATGTGAGTGTTAAACCATTTTTAATTGATCTATTAAATTTTAATATTGGGTACATTCTTTTACTTGTTTCATACACTACTGAAGCAGGCAACAAATATAGTGACTGAAAGGTCACAAATATTTTATTTCGTGTTATCAGTACAAATGTAAATTTATATAGAGTTGTTGTCTTTATTTTTCGTTATTTGACAGTATTTGAACATAGGCCAAATGTACTTATTTTACACCATTAGGTGAAAATATGCCATCAATCTGTTACTTATGTCTGTACATGATAATACAAAAGGTGCAAATTAATAAATTCAAACAGTAACAAATAATGGCACACAAACAGACACACACACACACAGACACACACACACACACACACACACACACACACACACACATATATATATATATATATATATATATATATATATATATATATATAAGAGACATTTCTGTTATGATATTTGTTGCCTGCTACATTTGCATATGAAGGAAATCAAATTGTGTACAGGTGCAAGTATAACAGGATAATTTTAATTAAAAACATTTCAACAATCACATTTTTGCCAATGATTAAACCTCAATAATACTGACATATCATGACATTGTATCTTTGACTAGAACTTGATTACGTTCATTCTGGAATATGTAAGGTGGTATAACAATGACAACTATGGGAAGCTAAGCAAGGAACTGCTATGATCAGCAATATTGAAATGTACAAATAATACCTAGTTTTCAAATACTTTCTCATAAACATGTATGAGAAATGTATTTAGTATACCATCTATTAATTTAAAAATACTAATGCAAGTTCACACATTATTGCACTTCCTGGCAGTATCATTTCTAATCGTCTGTACTCCATGTTACCAGCTTCATTTACTGCATTTCTTATAACTTATACTTTCGTCAATTACATTTCATATCTCCCGTATTATCAATAGATAATTTGTAGGTTTTGCCTTTGAACCTATTTGGTTCTCTGCTGCCTTTACTATTTTACCTCTCAAAGCTACGCATTCATCTTCTACTGTGTTACTTTCCCCAGTTTCTGTCAATTGTTGCGCAAAGCTCTTCTGAAGTTCCTTCTGATGATCATTCAATTTATCCTGATCCTGTCTCCTCACCTTCTTATCTATCTGCAGTTTCTTCAGTTTCAGTCTACATTTCATAACCAATACGATGTAATAAGTGTCTATATAGGCCTTACAGGCCTTGTAGGCCTTACAGTTTAAAATCTGGTTCCGAAATGAATGTCTTAAAATTGTACCATTCCGGTTTCTTCTGGTCTCTTCCAAGTGTACAACCTTGAATCACGATTCGTAAACCAAGTTTTTGTTAACTTTAAATTGTGGTCTATGCTAAATTCTATCAGGTGGCTTCCTCTTTCATACATATTTAGGACTCCATATTGTCCTACTACCGAATTCCAGACCCCCATCATAATTATTCTTCTCCCTTAGCTGTCTGAATAATATCTTTACCATACGTTTCTTCGGCACAGCTATCTGTCATGTATACTATTACTACGGTGGTCTGTGTTGGTAGATCACTATGCCGTTCATATTAGTTTGCCTGTACTCATATTTTCTTATTAATTATTAGACCTACACCTGTAATATCCGCAACAGATTTTGTATTTACAACCCTGTACTCACCTGACTAGAAATCCTCTTCACACTGCACTTCACTAATCCAACACTATATCTAACCTCAGCCTATGCCTATCTCTTTTTAAATTTCCTAACCACCTCACTGATTGTCTAACATTCTACGCTCAGATTCGTATAATTGTATTTCCTGATGACGAATTCTTCCTTAGCAGTCCCGGCGCCGGGATCCGAATGGGAGAGTATTTATTCTCAGGAAAATTTTACCCTAGATGATGGCATCGTCATATATTCATCCAACAAAGCTGTATGTTCTCAGAAAAAGTTGTAACTGTAGTCTTCCTTTGCTTTCAGCTTTTCACAGTAACTGTATGAGAAAGCAACATTAGCTGATGTTACAAGGGCAGCTCAGTCAATCATCCAGACCGTTGCCCCTGCAACTACTACAAAGGCTGAGGCATCTCTTCAGGAATCACACGTTTGTTTAATATGGTGTCGACCATGGCTGGGTTATAATCATTGGCCACTACAATTATTGTCACTATGGCTATGTCTTGTTCCATGTTTTCTTGGCTTAAAGTAATTTTTGTTGCCCTATGTAGCATTGACCTGTATGCTGCCTGTTTGTGGGTGTTCGGATGACATGAGGTTGCAGGGACTGTGAAGTTTTTTATTACATATTTCCTGTACTTGTGTGCAAAAATATTATATGCGATGTTTGACATGTGTGTGAGCTGCCACATATGGACCGGATGAAAACTTTACCACTTATTAGTTACTCGAACTACCCAAATGATCTCTACCAACGCACTTGAGATCTATAACTTTTTCCTGTCTGAACTATTTATCACCCATGTTTCACTTCTGTACAAGGCGACACTTGATACAAATGCTATCAGATAAGACTTCCTTGCAGTCTTTTTCTTCCCATTGACATTATGTATTTTATGTCCTCTGTACGGCGGCTATCAAACACCAGCTATAATGTTTCGTGAGCTAAACTAATTCCGTCATAATCGTTTTGCTCTTGTTAATGTTGATTTTACATGCTTATTGCGACACAGTCTCCATTCCGTACATTTGCTATTCCAGGTCCTATGCTGTCTCTGACAGAATTACAGTGTCAGCAGCTAAACGCAATGTTTTTATTTCATCACCCAGAACTTTATTTCCGTCTCCAAATTTCTCCTTGCTTTTATTAACATTTTCAAACTGTACAAATTTAATAATATTGAAGACTCTCATAACTGCCGTCTGGCTATTTTAATAGTTGTAAATAATCTTCCGTTCCCTACATTCCAATCGTCTTTGTTAAAAGCTTTCTCAAAATTTACAAAAGTTAGAAATGTAGATTTATTTTTATTCATACTATCATCTAAGACAAGTTATAGGGTGAACATTTCCTCCAGTGAACTTACATTTCTCCTAAATCGAAACTGATCTTCCTTTACTTCATCCTGTACCATATTTACGATTCATTTGTAAGAAATTCATGTGAAAATTGTCTTATTAAAGTGATGGATCTGTAATTTTCACAACTGTCCCTGCTTGATTTTTTTATGAGGATTATTACATTATTCTTAACGTCTGAGGGTATATCGCAATTCTCATACGTCTTACACACTAGGTGAAATAGTTTTATCGTGACTGGTTTACCAGAGATTTCAGTAGCTCTGACGGAATGTCGTCTACTCCAGGGGTCTTGTTTCAAACTTAAATCTTACAATGCTTTGTAAAATTTTCCCCTCCTGTTTCATCTTCATCTATTTGGTCTCTCCTTCCTACAACATTGTCTTTCAGTTCATTTAATTTGCAGAGCCTTCTATATATTGTTTCCATCTCGTAGCTTTCACTGCTTCGATCAGAACTGTTCATCTGAGTTCTTGATAATCATATAGCTGCTTCTCCTGTCTCTAAACACCTCTTTTATTTTAGTTTAGGCAGTACCTATCCCCCCCCACCCACCCCTCTTTCTTAACTCCATGAATAATTTCCTATACCTCCTCATACCTTTCTTCGAGCTCATATCATCAGCAGAGAAAGTTGGTACCTAAACTTGTGCTATTGTGATCGGTGTTGGCTTTGTATCTATCTTGACTCCCATAACGCTATCACTGTGTGGCTCATAGTAATTTTTTCGTATCCTATTTTCTTATTCATTACTAGCCCTACTCCTTAAATAGCCCCACCGGATTTTGTATTTATAACCGTGTACTCACCTGACCATTTCTATCATTTCGCGCTTCGATCCTAGAATGCCATTGTTGTCTTTCTAGATGACGACATCCCCTGAGTAGTCCCGGTCCAAAGATCCGTATGGGGGAGTATTTTACCTCCCGAATATTTTAACCGAGAGGTTGCCATCATCATATTTTCATACGGTAGAACTGCATGTCCTCGGGTAAACTAGGAACTGAAGTTTCTACTTGCCGTTCGCAGTAACTGAATGGCAAAGTCACATTAGCTGATGTTATATGGCCTGCTCAGTGCCATTGAAACTATTGAAAAGGCTGCTGCCCCTCTTCAGGAACCACATGTATGTCTGACCTCTCCACAGATACTCTTCCGCTATGGTTGGACTTACGGAACGGGTATCTATCGTTGAGGCACAGAAGCCACCCCACCTCATCAATGTCTGTGGTTTATCATGGGAACGTCGGAAAATTAGCACAAATCTTTTGAGTTTACCCATTACAGTTTTTTTCTGAAAGCCTGTAACTGTGAGATAAATGTATTTGTGTATAAATAACAATACTGCTACAAGTCACGAACTTTTATTTATTTGGCACGACGCGTTTCGAAAAAACATTCCCATCTTCAAGTGCGTGTTTTGTGATGTTTCATATTATTTATGATGTTTCGAGTGTATGAGTTTCTCCTTCATTCTGCTGTCGTTACTGTAATATGTTAATACGCGCGATTTTACTTTATGGTTATCTCTAAATGGAGTTAATAGCGGAATTTTTCGAAAAGCTTTTTACTTACAGTTTTCGTCTGGTCCATCAGTGGCAGCTCTCACACATGTCATACACCACATATAATATTTTTGCACACAAGTACAGGATAGATGTAATGAAAAACTTCACAGTACTTACAACCCCATGTCATCCGAACACTCACAAACAGGCAGCATACAGGTCAATGCTACATAGGGAGAAAAAAAAACTTTAAGCCAAGAAAACATGAAACAAGAAATAGCCATAGTGACAATAATTGTAGTTGCCAATGATTATAACCCAGCCATGGTCGACACCATATTAAACAAAATAAAGAAAAATCCACACACAAGCCACACCACAGATGAAAATGACAATAACAAATGCATATCCCAGCATCCCATATATAGGCAATATTTCACAAAAGATTGGAAACGTCTTCAAAAATCAAAATTGGCTTTTCTACAAACAACAAATTACAGCAAAAGCTACTAAATAACATTAAGTGCAAGCATGACCCATATTCTGACCCCGGAATATATGAAATAATATGCCAAGAATGCTCCAAACTCTATATAGGACAAACAGGCAGAAATATAAACACCCAATACACAGAACACATCAAAGCCTACACAAACAACCACATAACATCAGCAATAACAAAACACATAAAAACACAGGACACCAATTTACAGAAATTGAGCTGAATGTGAAAGTACTGCTCCTTCTAGACAAGGGACATAAAATGGACCTATATGAAGAACTGGAACTTTATTCACATTATAGAAAACATGAAAACAAAATATTAAATGAAAAAGCTGAAAGGGAATCTGTAAATTTTTTCCTATCTTTCGATAGCATATGTTAGCGAAATGTTAATAAGTGTAAATGTAGCACCATTGTAAATATCCATAAATTAGGACATTGAATAAAAATAAAATATCGTCTATAAAATGCAGCTTACACCATGGAAATATTGTTTTGATAAAATCCACAAATCCACAAATATTTTCTTACAGGAAAGTAAATGAAATAACGACATCAATATACAATGTAATTTACACAGTTCGTTGCTACGACACTTTGATAACCACAGCTGAAAACCCCTTTCATTATCTTCTCCAGTTCTCCGCCAGGTTGTGTCCCTTCTATGTATATGAAACATTAATAGCATCTGTCAAATTTCATAGTGACAGGTCAAACAGGGGCGAAGTGTGGCATAAGGTACCGTTCATCATGCACCATAAGAAGCTTAGATGGATAGTGAGGTCCTTCTTGTATTTAAGATCAACTGTAATTATCTGACGAAGATCGAAATAAAAACTTATATTTCAAGTGTATTGTAAAGTACCCTCTGCCATGAACCGAGCGACTTGTTATCGATACAGTGCCATTCCTTCTAATTTGACGATCAAATGTGCAAAATATTATTGCAGTCTGATTAACTGTATTAATGGAGATCTGTCAAATATGTTATTCCTATCGTCACATGCATCAGACAAAAGCTGTCTCTATCTCTCGGTGGATTTACTGGCGCAAAAAGTGGATAAAAAAGGGGGCTGTATACTGTTTCAGACAATGAGCTGATGTAACGTGAAGTTACAGTCTAACATATATGGTCACGACACTCCCGCGGATTTTTATTATACGCCACGACAGCAGCGTTCCTAGCTACCAGAAACGTACATTAATGAATATGATATTGGATGAGTGTGAATACTTTCGTTCAGTTTGACTTTAACTTACTTTACAAATTGGGAATGTATTTATTGGCATAAAAATCTATAGTAACTAGAGCACTCTACACTTTTTTTCATAAGGTTCCTTGGAACTACTGTAGGAACTGAAACGATACATCGCAGGATAGTTAATTTCAGATTGTCTTGAAATCTAAGGCTTTTTAACGAAGAAATTTATTCTATGTTAAGAACTAAACTGGCTAATCCATAACAGAAGATCTATTTGCACATAGACACCGGTTTTATACTTAAAAACGTTAAAGGTACTTCAATAGAATTAAAGTCAAATCAGTGAGTGTCAGACGTAATAATCTTATACGAAACCCAATACCTACTTTATTACTTTACCACATTAGCCACCACAGCGAAACCTAACAAACGCGACAATAAAACGTCGGAAAACAGTTTCCCAACAAAGCAGAAACAAGTCCACAATTGTTGCTACATCTGAACTACAAATGGCAAGAAGAAGAGATTTGTTTTATAAGCAAAAGCAAATGCACTCGAATGTATATGCATTGAAAGAAATACAAGTGAGATACAAAAATATTTTAATCGTTACATCCATACCGAAACGCTACACATAAGAGAAACTGCGTCTCATGTACGAACAGAGTGTAACAACAATTTCTGTTTTTCGCTTGTTTATATTCGATTACTTTCATCGGAATCAGTTGCAAATGTACACATTTTCGTAAATGTTTCAGTGTTCTTACGTTTATTTGACGATTATTTACGTCTCTCCCTATTTTACTAATGCTTGGCACGCTAAAGTTACATACATCAATTTGTAAATTACGCAAAAATGGTATTATAAACACCCAGAAGTCAGTATCGCGACCGATGAGATTAAATTTCATAGAGTGGCTAGAACACGAGTTTCAGTGCTCTTTGTGACATCCTGTGTTTCGACCGCCATATTTACAGTGGTCAGTACACTGCAGAGGTGTTTGCCAATCGTATGTTGTTGTTGAGCGTGAGGTGCGTATTTAGTGTATATTGTATGTACTGGCATTTCTTTGTACAATTTCTGCTGCTGAAATATGCCTAAAGTGTGCATTTAACGTACAAATTGTGGTGATAAAAAGAAAACTACTTCGTGCAAAGAAACCAGATATTTTGCCTCGGACTGTCTTTACTCAAAATTCCTGACTAATGACACTTAGCTGCCCCAAGAGTGAAGCTTCAGATGACCTAACTTGCAATTCCCTTGAAGTACGCCTGCTGCGGTGGCCGTGGGGACTGAGGCGCTCCAGTCACGGTCTGCACGGCCACTACGGTCGGGGGTTCGAATCCCCCCTCGGGCATGGATATTTGTGCCGTCCTTAGTCTTAGTTCATAACTAGTTTGTAAGTTTAGGGACTGATGACCCCGTAGTTAAGTCCCACAAGCTATACAAACCAAACCTTGAAGTACACAACGTAAAAAGTGCTGAGTTTTCTACCTAGTGCTGATCTCTTCCTGAGATGTTTCTTCTTCTGTTGTTGCTGTGGTTGATAAAAGAATATATTATCTGTTGAATGCTAAAATAAACAGTTTTGAGTATGTTCACGGTCTTTAAAAGTATTTGCGTTTGTTGTTGACAATAGTTGATCGAGCATGGTTGACGTCTAATCAGTGCAAAGTATGGAATTTATATAAAAGCCAGAATTTTGTTTTAACTTTCATCTTTGTACTCAAATGGTGTCCACCAAATTTAATAACCAAACAATTTTCAGCAATTTTACAAGTTTGTAGAAGTAATACGTTAGTGAACACAAGATAAATGTATACTTGAATTAACGAAAGCACATCATCAATAGAAGAAAAGCCATGATTGTTGGTCATGACATTGCTCATTGTATGTTTCACACCACCACGTACTTGCATGACGATCAACACAAGTATTTTCACAGCAGCACGTTAGTTATTGATGTCAACCTCATTTAAACGTTATACTTCGAAGTGCAACTGTATTGGTGATAGGTTGGTGAGATTTCATTACAGCAATTTTAGGAAATACACTATCAGGCGCGTCAATTCGCAGCTTCGATAAAGTCTGACGGATCCTGATGCACGTCCGTATTCAATAGTCAATCATTTGAAATGTCTAACTGTAAAAAGGTAAAATTATCAGGTGGGTGTGGCATACCAGCTGACAGCGATACCCCAAATAACAGGCCGGCCGCGAGTTAAATTTGCCTCAAACAAGGCGTACCTATCGCCACTCTAAGGAATTTAAGCTCTTCGATCGCGACTATGGTGAAATAGGAGTAATAATTATTTTGTGAAAGTACTACTTACTTTTTGACTTTCGAGCTTCATCCTAAATTTCGGAGGTATCAAATTTTGAATAAATGATCATTTACATTTGTAAATGCAGATGTTTCTGATCGAAAATGTCCGAAATTTTACCAAATGCTATGAAATTCTGACACAACATTCTACTGGAATACGCGCATATTTTATATACCTAATTGTTTAATATATGTGATACATAAATTTATATTAATTTTATGGTGGGTGGATTATTAAAAATGTCGCAAACCTGACAAATATGTAGATTGCAAATAGTATAGTAAGTTTAGTAAAGCCGTAAGGTTGTCATTGGAAATGGTTATAAATCGCCAAGGCACCGATCAAAACCAACTTACAGGATTCTTAAAGGATTTGGGGAATTGGCGGAGCATGCGAAGAAGAGTACCAGTCTACTTCTTTACATAATTCTAAGAAAGGTCCATGATATCTATGAATCAAGACAGCTAAGTGAAGTTTCAACTAAAAAAAAAAAAATAAAAAAAAAAAAAAAATAAAAAAAATTAAATATAGATTGTCAAGTATAGCCAAAGTTACTAATCTGACACGTTCCACATCATTACGAAATGTCGTATACCTGATCTAAGGAACAAGTATTATTCTAATCTAATGTAAGAATGAATGAGGAAATGATGCCACGACTGTAAGCAACGAGTAAACCGATTAATGAATGAATAATATATCTAAAAATCTTCTTGTATTCCAATGCAACAGTTTGTCAAATTTCGAATTCAATCGGTGCAGAACTTTTCGACTTCTTGAAGCGTACACGAAACAATGGAACATTTTTATTGACAGAGTTGTGTCAGCATCACAGCAAGCTATGGATGCAAATCGCGGACTGTGTAAAACTCGAAAAAAATAGAGTATGTGTTGTGTGAGATGGATACAGAAAATAATGACGGAGAGAATGATCTTACATATGTAATGACAGGATGAATTCATTGATTCCTGAAGGAACGACAAAAGGGAAACTAGTGGGGGACGAAGCACGTAAACAGCCAAGTACTTACCGCTGCACATGTACAAACAACAGGCCAGGCTTTGGGAACACCTGCTACTCCTTGAAGAACAGGCTGCCACAGCAGAAACGTTGGCTTTAGCGTATCAGATCATTGAAATGACTAAAGAATTGAAAGTATAACACTAATAAAGAAATCTATGACGAGGAGAAAATATAAAAAAGCGTCAAGTCGAGCAGGCAAAAGGGAGTAAATGAGGCTGACAGGAAGTGCAGACTGGCTAAGCAAGAGTAGCTTGAGGAGAAATGCAAGACCGTAGAAGAATGAATAACTATGAGAAAGATAGATACCGCCTACGTGAAAATAAAAGCGTCATTTGGAGACAGGAAAAGCAGCGGTATGACTATAAAGAACACAGATGGAAACCAGTACTAAGCAAAGAAGGGAAAGCTGAAAGATGTAAAAATATGTAGGGGTCTCTACAAAGAAAATAAATTTGAAAGCTGTATTGTAGAAAAGCAAGACGAAATTGATGAAGATGAGATGGGAGATACAATATTGCCAGAAGAATTTGGTAGACACTAAATGATTTAAAGCGAAACAAGGCGTCTGGAGTAGTTGATGTTCTGTCTCAACTCTTACTATCGTTAGGAGAGCCAGCCATGAGAAAATTGTTGCACCTGGTATGCCAGATGTATGAGACAGGAGAAATACGCTCAGTCTTTAAGAAGAATACAGTGATTCCAATTCCAAAGAAAGCAAGTGCAGACATATGTGAAATAAGTTATGGTTGCAAAATACTAACACGAAGTATTGACAGACAAATGGAAAAACTGGTACAAATCGACCTTGGAGAGGATCAGTTTGGATTTAGGAGATATGTAGGTACACACGAGGCAATACTCACTTTACGACGTATCTTAGAAAATAAGTTAAGGAAAGGGAAACCTACGTTTTTAACATTTGTGAATCTGGAGAAAGCTTTTGACAGTGTTGGTATACTCTTGCAAATTCTGAATGTAGAAATGGTGAAATTCTGGGAACGAAGATTTATATTAAACTTTTACAAGAACCAGACAGCAGACAGAGCCGAAGGGCATGAAAGGGTCGCAGTGGTTGGGTAGGGAGTAAGACAGGGTTGTAGCCTTTCCCCAATGTTGTTCAATCTGTACATTGAGGACTGCAAGGAGAAATTTGGAGAGGGAATTGTAGTCCATGGAGATAGAATAAAAACCTTGTGTTTTTCTGATGATTTAGTAATCCTGTCAGAGACAGCAAAGGACCTGTAAGAGCAATTAAATGGAATGGACAGTGTCTTGAAGGAAGATATAAGATCAACGTTAGAAAGAATAAAACGACGGTAATGGAATGTAGTGTCAGAAAATCAGGCGATGCCGACGGAATTAGATGAACAATAAAAGTAGTAGATGAGCTTTGTTATTTGGGTAGCAAGGTAACTTCTGATGGACGAAGTAACGAAGAAATAAAATTCAGAATGACTGTGGGAAGAAAAGTGTTTCTGAAGAAGAGAAATTTGTTGACACCAATATTAGTTTAAATGTTAGGAAGTCCTTTCTGAAAGCATTTGTCTGGAGTGTAGCATTGTATGAGAATGAAACGTAGACAAAAGGATGATAGAAGCTTTCGAAATATGCTGCTACAGACGAATAATAAAGATTAGAAGTGTATATCACGTAACTAATGAGGAGGTGGCTCAACAAAATTGGGGAGAAATGTTCTGGTATGTCTTGACTAGAAGAAGGGGTAGGTTGGTGGGACACATTTTGAGAAATCAAGTAATCGTCAAATTAGCATTAGAAGGAAGTGTGTGGGGTAAAATTCATAGAGGGAAGAATACAGTAAGCAGTTTGAAAAGGATGTAGGTTGTCTTTCGTATTCTAAGATGAAGAGGCTTGCACAGGATAGGGTAGCGTGGAGCTGCGAACTGAAGACCACAACAAGAGTATTCATATACCTACGGAAAACATACCTGCACTTTTTTTCCTATTGGGAATTGCTTTTCCACGTGTACAAGAGCGATGTCATTTGCCATCCTACCCGGATATGTAACAAATTTATCCGCAGTGAGTACATGTCCTCCACTTTCGCGGTCAGATGAGCCAACCCGCAACATTATCTCCCCGACCACCTCATTCCCGCGGACGCAGTGGGCAGCAGTCAAGGCCCAGGAGTATTGGACGATGGTCGCTCCACACTCGAACCAACACCACCGCTCGTAGCCAGCCATGTAAGGATACTCCTCTATGGACGTTTCTTGTCCGCCCATGATTCGCCCCGCTGAAATCTCTCCTGTAACAAGCAGGCAGTTGTACAGCCACACAAACAACTCTACACAAAGCATTATCACTCTGAGGGCATCTAACTGGCACACCAAACTGCGATCCCGCCTACATCTGAAATTTCATTTTCGTTGCCATCCTAACTTACGATGTAACTTACTCCGTACTTATCTTTACGGCGCGATGGTTAATGGGAGTAATGGCGACCAGAGTCTTATAACATCGGATCTATCTACATACATAATATCGAAAGAAAATTCGTCGTTTAGTAATTGATATGAGTCCTAAAAAGGCAATATAGTTTGATTTCAGAATCTTAAAATCGTAATATTTTTCATGGGAATAAGGGTAGACCTCTTTGCTTTATAGGTCATAAAACTGCGCAGTGACATCAGAGCTGGTATTTACATTCGTTCCATGCCACCATGCTTTCATTATCAGCATTATATGACACTTATTTACATAACGTCAACGGTTATGTTTAACGCAGCCACTATTTTAAATACGTTTGTTTCTCCAGGAAAATTATACAGATGTGCCAACCAACAGGTAAAACTGTGAACTCCATCCGACAGGCCACTGGGTACTGACCGACTGCGGTCTCATCCTCTGACAATGTCCATTCCATTTAATTGCTCTTACAGGTCCTTTGCTCTCTCTGACACGATTACTAAGTCATCAGCAAAACACAAGGTTTTTATTCTATCTCCATGGACTACAATTCCCCCTCCAAAGTTCTCCTTGCAGTCCTCAATGTACAGATTGAACAATATTGGGGAAAGGCTACAACCCTGTCTTACTCCCTACCCAACCACTGCGACCCTTTCATGCCCTTCGGCTCTGTCTGATGTCTGTAAAAGTTGAAAAAGATTAATATAGATCTTTGTTCCCAGAATTTCACCCTTTCTACATTCAGAATTTGCAAGAGTGTATTCCAGACAACACTGTCAAAAGCTTTCTCCATATCCACAAATGTTAAAAACGTAGGTTTCTCTTTCCTTAACTTATTTTCTAAGATACGTCGTAAAGTGAGTATTGCCTCGTGTGTGTTCCTACATATCTCGTAAATCCAAACTGATCCTCTCCAAGGTCGAATTGTACCAGATTTTCCATTCGTCTGTCAATAATTCGTGTTAGTATTTTGCAAATATTACTTATTTCACATATGTCTGCACTTGCTTTCTATGGAATTGGAATCACTGTATTCTTCTTAAAGACGAGCGTATTTCTCCTGTCTCAGAAATGTGGCATACCAGGTGCAACACTTTTCTCATGGCTGGCTCTCCTAACGATAGTAGTAGTTGAGACAGAACATCAACTACTCCAGAGGCCTTGTTTCTACTTAAATCGTTTAGTGTCTACCAAATTCTTCTCGAAATATAGCATCTGCCATTTTCATTCTCGTGGCTCGTAAGTTAAACACACTGCGGTGCTATAGGTTTTGCGTCACGGCACTGTAGCACGACATTACGGGTGCTTGTGTTGCCATAAACTGCTCAAATCATTCCAGAGGTGGCTACAGAACATTTAGTTTCCCGAGATATTCTAGGAGAAGAAAACATGGATCATTAAATGTTGGTGCAAAAACTGGGAACCCGAACCGATCCCACAGTTACGTATTGTAAGTAATTATGATGATTTGAATCAATATTGAATAGTTAAAATCGTCTGTGATATTGTACTTGCGTTTTTGTTTAGCTCTTCTGAAAGTACTACCTCTTAACAGAGAAGCTGGCTGTAGGGAATTAGCAGCCGCAAAATATCATATTACAGCAAAGCACGCCATAACATACTGTTTTAGAGCATAATATGTGTGTATTATATAGCATATTAAGAAATACATTTCATCAAAAAGTTTTCTACTAGCATTGCACAAATTGTTGAAGATACTTCTGTTGCGTTATTGCGAGACAGTATTACAAACACTAAAACGGAAAATATAAATATACTGGGCAAAAAGTTTCGTTACGGCTGTGGCAGCGTAACTGTGCTGATACAGGCAACTACTGTTGAACGCTATTTCTGGTATTTCTAAGTTTTAGCTTCATAACTTGTAGTATGCAATTTGAA
Source organism: Locusta migratoria (assembly GCA_026315105.1). Taxonomy (NCBI): domain Eukaryota; kingdom Metazoa; phylum Arthropoda; class Insecta; order Orthoptera; family Acrididae; genus Locusta; species Locusta migratoria. The sequence continues at coordinate 596,554,515 of CM048746.1, read as the reverse complement.
AGAATAGTACGGTACCTGATGTATTATCACAACATACACCCTCAATTCAATTTCCTATTAGTAAATGTCAATATTGACGCTTATCTATAACAGGCTGTAACATAGCTGACAAAGAATAGTGGGTAAATTTTACTTCCGCCTGCAGTGGCGTAGTGTGCTAATGTTGGCAACGAAATGTTTGCTTTATAAGGATTATTAAATTACAGACAAGACAAGGGTACTGTTACATACGTAGACCTTGGAACAGAATTATTTATTTATTTCTTGGTCAACACATTCCTATACGATTAGGTTTTCAAATAGCATACAACTATTATTGCCAACATCGGCACCGTGTGCCTCTACGACCGTAAACTTCAGATCCTGTATACTAATATTCTTTTTAGTTTTAGTGTTTGTAATACATTCTGAAAGTCAGTAACATAATAGAAGTACTTTCAGCAATTTGAGTACAAGAATACGATGTGATGAATTTGTCACAGCAGACAGCAAACACTTATACAAGACGGCAAACAAACCATGCATATTGACAGTCATTACTCAAATAGAAGCCAAGATCACTTAAAAATTGTATCTAGATGACCAGTTTCGGCAGCATTAAACGTAGTGCGCAATTTTTATCACAGAAATATGTTTCTTGCTCCTCTTTCTGTATTTGGACAGAAGCAGCAATTGTAAAAAAAACGGGAGGATTTTTTGTCTGATGAAACAAGAGCGGAATGCAAGCTCAATGATTTTCTGAGACTCTCTACACGTCCATCCGCTCGATACAATGGCAAACGATACTCGTCGTACAGGGCAACATGTTTCTTGTTATCGACAGTCTAAGGTCGGTGTTGACGGGCTGAAAGCGACTTTACATGAGTGAGCCTTCTGATCCGAAAGCTGATATCGATAATGATTTGTTGGTTCCCTCGCTGACCTCTATTGATCGCCCAGAACCGAAAACCATAGCAATATGAGCATGTGACAGAATAACAATAATTAAACAGTTCGCTGCTAAGTAATATCATTTTCACACGACTGTCCCGTTTCGACTTAAAATACCATTATCAAGTTACGTATGTGTCTAGATGGTCTCACATACAAAGGACGTCTAAGGCGTCTGTATATTAACTGCCAAAATTTGTTGGTAATTTTAATCTTCATTTGGTATTTTGAGAGTTGTAGCCAACAAATTTTGTCATTTTTTTTTGTCAGACCATCTATCATATACGTCACTTGATGACATTTTAAGCCGAAACGGGACCGTCGTATGAAAATAAATAATACTGCGTAAAAGCTATTTGGTTAATTATTATCATTATGTCACTTGCTGACATTTACTACGCTGCGGGCCTTACGGAATATAAAATTTGAGGAAGGATTAGACGTCTGTCACTCTAAATGATTTCGTCAGTCCTTTTGTTCGTCCAGTTATTGTCGGATCTTTCACCGGCAGCTGCGATCTCACTGATTTGATGTTTCACAGATATCCCGATATTTACTGTGCACTCTCGAAACTGGCGTACGGAAGTATCCCCACCTCATCCCTATCTGGAAGATCCTATGTCCCATCTCTCGTGCGCCTCGTTCAGACTCATTTAAATCGTTATAACCGGCCACTATAGCAGCAGTAACGGATCTTACGGCTGCGCCATAACCTGCATATGACAATACATCTACATATACATACAAACTCTACAATTCACCGTAAGGTGCGTGGCGGAGGCTACACTGTACCACTACTAGGCATTTCCCATCCTTTTCCACTCCCAAATAGAACGAGAAAGAAAAAAGGATGCCTATATGCATCTGTACGAGCCTTAATTTCTCTTATATTGTCTTTGTGATCACCACGCGAAATGTAAGTAGGTGCCAGCAAGATCGTACTACACTCAGCTTCAAATTCCGGCCCTCTAAATTTACTCAACAGAAATTCACAAAAAGAACGTCGTCTTTCCTCCAGCGATCCCCAATTGAGTTGCCGGAGCATTTCAGTGACACTCGCGCATTGGTCGAAGCTACAAGTAACAAAACTAGCTGCTCGACTCTGAACTGCCTCTATGTCTTCCTTTAAACTGATCTACTACGGCTCCCAAACACTTGAGCGATACTCAAGACATGGTCATACAAGCGGTTTATACGCGGTCTCCTTTACAGGTGAAGTACATCTTTCCAAAATTCTCCCAATAAACCGAAGTCGGTTCTCCGCCTTACTCACAACTGTCCTTACGTGTTCGTTCCATTTCTTATCGCTCTGCAATGTTACGCCTAGATATTTGAACGACGCGACAGCGACGTCCTCTTAGTGGTTACATAACTGAGTGTTTAGACATACCTACACCAGTTTCTATGGCACTTCTGTGTGTTATTACCTCTGAAAATGGGCATTAACTTTGTCACAAAACTTCAGTACTATCCGCTGGCCTTTGGCGCATAAATAAATTTGTACTTTCATTTTGGTTATGTTTTATAGTCTAATAATTTTACCTCACTAACGGTTGTCGTCCACCGACTGTGTCTCGGAAGCCAACTCATTGTGACGAAATAAAATTGTTTGAGGTGTCTGCTGAAGCTTGATCAGTGATTTATTAATCTCGCTCGCTCTACCCTTCCCAGTAGTAGATAAAAGTAGTTTGATTAGTGGCGGGGGTAGTTTCTTACGACTGTAAGCAGAAATTGGTGTTTTAATTGTTTCAAATGTTTGTATAGTCTATGGGACTTAACTACGGGGTCATCAGTCCCTAAACTTACAAACTACTTACGAACTAGGACGGCACAAATATCCATGCCCGAGGGGGGATTCGAACCCCCGACCGTAGTGGCCGTGCAGACCGTGACTGAAGCGCCTCAGTCCCCGCGGCCACCGCGGCCGACGGTGTTTTACTGCTAGGGTTATTTTGTTGATATTTGCAGAGTACGAGGTTAGTTCAAATATTCTGGAACATAGTACATAAAACTTTTATACGCTTACCTTTCACTTATTGTACATGGTCTCCTTCGAAATAACATCACCACAATTGATACAGCATTCCAAACGACGTTTCACTTGCAGAGATAGTCTTTCAACGCCACTTGCCGGATATCGTGTAGCGCCGTCTTCGAATTTTCTTTTATCTCGTCTGTCGTTGTAGTTTCGTCCTTCCAAAGGGTTTTTAAATGCTTTGTTCTTCTGGAATCTCTCGGACACTCAGTCTTAGAACAGCATGCGAAACTTCGTTGTGATTCCTGCATCTTAAACTGTGGTGTAGCACGAGTCCAAAGTGCGCGCCACGTACTTTCGCCGCGCGCCGCCATGCACGCACGGCGCGGCGTTCTTACGACGACAGCCACGAGCGCCCTCTGCGGCAACTCCGCTCGTGGCCACCAGTGAACGACATAGTTCACTTGGGACTGAGATAGCAACCAGTTAGGACCTTCGGAATCAGATAGGCTCCAGTGAAGACTTGGCTATAGTATAGGCACTAGGCAGGCCTGTAGCTCAACTATGTATCTGCAGTACTCTGTAAAAGTTAAGTATTGTATAAATTCTGTTCAATATATATCTCGTTCTAATTTACTCTAGTGTTTCTAGTTTCTGGCTGCTCCCCTCCGTACCTGCACCAGCGTGCTATCTTTATTCCTGTGTCGGTCTCATTCCACTCGGCCACCGACACCTACGACGGAAAAGAGACACAAAAGTGGCGACGAGGCTGGGACACAAAAGTGGCGACGAGGCTGGGACACAAAATAAACGACGGGCAGTTTTAATTTCCGTACGGCCATTTTTAAACCGGGTGAACAATTCTTAGCACCAATTACGGCTTAAACACACATAATTGTAACTTCCTGCGTCATTTGGTGTTCCTTCTGGCAAGGATTTCTCTTCGCAAAACTGAATGCAGACGCGTTGATCCCCTTAATTCTGACATCTTGTAATTCTCAAACTCTGCAGTACATTCTACTCAATGTAGCACTGAACCATAACTAAGAGACATACAATAATTAAACTTACGATAGTTACACATTCAACACTGGCATGTGCGAAATTGCGAATGATCCTGAATTTTTGAATAGACCCCGTTTATGGTCATGCTGATAAGAGGGAAATCTCATTTAATTCAACAATGTCTGCAATATGAGTTAAAGATAAAGAGGCAGTATGTGTGACTCATGTCAGTTGTTGTACGGAACACTACGTATTTTGGTAAGCAACACTGCGGAGGTAATGGGTGACGCAAGTGCTGCAAGAACTGCTCTCACACATTGGTTGCCGACGTGCATCAGCTCGTATCATTGTTCGTTGAAGTCGTAGAAACGTAATTTTTTCGCTTATAAGCGTCCCTTAATCATGTCGAAGGTAGGATTTGTGAAATGTGTTTACTTATTACGGAATCCAAGTTTTGGCATGATATTACAAGAGGAATACCTGTTTCTGCTGCAAGGACAAGCAACACAGAATATATTATGTAGCATTATTTAAGTACAATTTGGGGGACAAGGTAGATGGTGATTAATCTGAATTAAATTACCTGCCATTCGGTATATGTACGTGCAAAGCCTGATAAACGTATTTACAGGAGATCCAGATTTCGGCAATCAGTGCTAAAATGTAAAAAGTGCAATGTCTCAGAAAACAGAGATTAAAATCGCTTACAGAACTAACTACTGATTACAGAGAAAAATAATAACAAGGATAAGAGACAAAGAGAACACATCTGGTATCCCCAACTGACTTGTCAGTTCTGCAAATCTATCACAGCCATGATGGCTAAGTTCAGGTGACTGTGTGAAACAATAAACAAATATTCGTATATCTGCTACCGGTCACTTTATTTGTTAGAGTTTAACCGAACATAGCTCAACGCGTTTTGAACTTGTTTTGCTCGTCATCAGGCCCTTTCTATACATACAGAAATGGTTATGTTAATTATAATTTACTTATGTAAAGTCCATTTGTTATTGTTGGTGGTTGGGGGGGTTGTTGGGGGAGGAGGGAGGGGTGGGGCGAGAGCAGTGGATGACCATAAACTAAGAGATAGTGCTGTCTTCTGCGGGTCTTACTGTATAGTGCGATTTCTTTCACCATGATTTTCGTGTTCCAAGATTTCTTCTACACCTCTGGTGGAGCACTGAAGTAACTGCTGTATATTGATCTACTTATACGTTGCTTCTTTAACAATGATTGTTTTTCTCACACACTCACACATATAAAGTGTACAGAAGCATGTAAATACGGTCTTGTATCTTGGAACACGAAAATCATGGTGAAACAAATCACACATGTAGGAAAACCAGCAGAAGACAGCACTACCTCAGTTTATGACCATCCACTGCCGCCATCCCCCCCCCCCCCCCAACTACCACTAACCATCAATAACAAGAAATGGACTTTACATAAGTAAATTTTAAGTAACATAAGAATTTCTGTGTGTATAAAAAGCGCCTTATGATGAGGAAAACATACTCGAAACGTGTTGTGCTTTGTTAAACACTAACAAATAAAGTGACTCATAGCATAATTAAGAATATTAATTTGTCCATCGATATTGTACAGACCAATACAAACATTTAAATGTTTTCTAAAGCTTTGAGATCAAACTGCAGTAGTCATGGGTTCCTAGACTTACAAGCTGCTTAAACAAACTCATGCTAAGGACAACACACACACACACACACACACACATGTACAAGTGAGGACTTGACCACACATTCCTCAGTAAGGAGCTTATGCGTACGATCATTCTTGCACTGCTGTTGTATACCATGCAGAAACTCTAATACCCACGACGGTACCACACATTCATACACACACACACACACACACAACGAAAAACATTATAAAATAAAAATAATAATGATAAATTATATGAAGATTATCAACACTAACAGGTCTACTATATGTACACACACCCACCCATCCACCCACCACGCACCCACCCACGCATCCACACACACACACACACACACACACACACACACACACACACACACACACACACACAACTATCCCCCAAAGCAACAACAACACAAACGAAGGACATAACACAGAAACTCAGCAAACAAACTGGTACACACTTACTTATGGAAATAAACTGACACACCGAATTGAAAACATCCTCAAGAAACTTGGAATAAAAATAGCATATCAAAGCCATAACCCATTACAGAAATGCCTAACGAATACAGAAATCACTGACATCTACCAAAAATTTAGTATTTATCAGCTCAAATGTAACAGTTGTGATACTCTTTACTTAGGATAGACCAGCAGGACACTTGAAACACGATTTTAAGAACACAAACGAACATGAGAATATAGCAACAGCCATTCAACATATCCAGAACACCTTAGGCAAAAAAACATTGTCCCACCATCATAGAAACCGACATGAAAATAGATTTAGCAGTAAGAAACACCTCGTAACCCTCGAAGTAAACTTCCAAATTCAAAAGCATTATTAGAAAAGAAACACATATTAAATGACCAAGTAAACATCAGCAACCAAATATTATTTAAACTAATGGAACACATAGTAGACAAAGACAAACCTACCCCTCCCTCAAACCCACCACAGAACACAACCACATAAAATAACAACAACAAAACCCTACCCACCCAGACACACCTACAGAAAATCAAAATCTCTCTCTCTCTCTCTCTCTCTCTCTCTCTCTCTCTCTCTCTCTCTCTCTCTCGCACACACACACACACACACACACACACACGTACACACAGAGACAGACAAACACATAACTTCGCTAGTTCAAATAAAATCGAATTTACACACACACACACTACACTCAGAACATCACACACAAAGTTCCCAGCAGGCAACAGTTTTGACAGAAACGAAACAAAAACACATCTCACAGCGCAAAAGAACATGTAAGCACATAACACACACACACACACACACACACACACACACAAAGGAAGAACGAAACAAACGACATACAAAGCCTGCCAACCCATAGAAATGGCGATTTTTCAAAAAAAATTATAAGAAAGTGTAAATGTAAATATTGTAAATCTAAATAGTGACAGCAAGTCGCAATGTGCTGAAGTGTGGATGAAGTAACAAAAATATAAAATGCTGAATGACTGTGGGAAAAACGCGTTGCTGAAGAAGCGATATTTGTTGACATCCAATATTAGTTTAAATATTACGACGTCCTTTCAGAAAGCATTTGTCTTGTGTGTAGCCTTGTTTGGTGGTGAAATAGGGACGATAAGGAGTTAAGACAGAAAAATCATAGAAGCTTTCTAAATGTGGTGATACAGACGAATGATGAAGATTAGATGTATAGATCACGTAAGTAATAAGGAGGTGATCAACAGAACTGAGGAGAAAAGTTCTGGCAAGATAAAAGAGAGGTTGGTGGGACACATTCAGGCAATCATAAAATTAGCATTAGAAGGAAGTAGGTGGGCCAAAATCGTAGAGGGACGAATACAGCAAGTGGCAATGTGCTAAATAAGACACATGAAGAGGACAACATAAAAATTCTGAGTAATATTAGTAGTTCATTTTATTTAGAATCAAAATAATCATGTTGCATGAGAACTGTTATCGATCGAATTTAATCAAACAAATAATATAAAACAAAATATTTCTCGTACAGCTGGCCACTGAAGACGCTTTAGAATAAAGCGAAACGCGTCTGGTCCGAATTAGACTAATTTACAGTTGTATATGACAGTTACCTAACCTATACGAATTCAAATAACGATGATCCAAATTCATTTGATGCAACTCCAAGCCAATCACAAAAAAACGAGCGTGAAGTCAACATTTCAGACTGTCAGTGTGGGTGATATAGTTCATCGGGATTCCCACGCAGGAAATATCTGTGTCAGCTCTGGCGACAAGAGCTGTTGTACTGCAGGAATAACTGATTCGGAGCAGACCGTCGCAACGGGCTTTACTCGCAAACTTTTCCGCTCACGGTCCCACATTGTCATTAATGCTTTGGCCTTGTTTGATTTCCCCATTATTGAAAAGAATAATGTAAAAATGGTATCATTACAGATTGACATTCAACTAATTGCAAGTTCGAGGGTTCGAATCTCGCCACAACTTATCTTCCATGTGTTTAAATCCTTACGCCATTTAAATGCACACAACACGAAATATATAGAAATGAACAGATACCTGGTCATAATTACTTATTAGATTTTCACGTCTTTTTGTTTTTTCTTAATTTTCAATATTTTATAAAAGATCTGAGTAACGAGTGTTTTAATTAAAAATAAGACAAACTGCATTTTGGGGCAATACAGATAAAAGGAAAGAAACAGTAACATTATTTGGAGTGTGTTTATTGATTTATACCACAGATGTGGTCGCACATCCTAGACTGGTATCTTAAAATAGATAACAATAATTTCCACAGAACGGAGCACATGGAATAAACGCTCAAGAATTTTACAATTTCAATGAAAAGTATAAACAACATTGTGATAAACAAGTGAATGAAGTTTTATGCAATACTTGGAGGTTTGCAGAAGATTAATTAAGTTTTCTACTTGAAGGTGAAAATACTAATTTGGGACCACATGATGCGGACGTGACTCAATCAGATCCGACTTACTGAAGACAAACTTCATCTGGAACTCCAGTCATGTCTTGTTTCAGTGTTTGGAAAAGCACGGGCCGTTCTTTTCTCTTGCGACTTGAGGGTCATTTTAAGCTTCTGTATGATCTTGCCCAGTAAACAACGACAAACGTCTTCCATTATGTTTATGTACTTAACTAAAGACAAAGAAAGTTGGAAATATTTAATATTACTGAACATATGTGAACCAAAAGAATGGAAACTATAGGGTAAGGTGGTACAAATTCGATATAGGTACAATTCAGATCAACATAATTTGTCAGTTTCGTAGTGTTGGTAGCACTTGCCTTTGTGTGGCGTTGTAGTGTAGCGGGTTTCTACAGCTCCTCTTGTCTTTTCCAAGAATACACCACTTTGCGCTACGGAGATATAAATTTTTTTCCTGTTAAGAGGTACGTGGAGCAACTTCGTCGAACGCGCTCTTATAAATTATCTAGTTTCCACGCTATTGCAAATGTTTGCAATGTTTGTTACCTAGAAGTATGCGTTGGTTCCCAAGGAAAAATGTGCTTTTTATGTGGAAGAAGCCAGTGATCAAAATTGTACGAAGAAGTGATCATAATTGTACCTACTGTGGTACATTATCAATCAATTTTTCACACTTCTGTAACATTTTTTTTTTGTGTTTATACCAACATTTGTAATGGTCAGTATTTGTGTTACATATTCGTTAAACATCCAAGAACAAGTGCCATAGTTAAAATTATCTCTTTTCTCAACATATTTCCAGTACCAACAACATTTGTCCGAAATGATCGGAATTGTACCACCTTACCCTAGTTTTCACTGGTCACCAAAGCGATGAAGTGAAAGGTACTCTAAGTATTATGACGTAACTTAATGTGTCATAGATGCTGGTAGCGCTTTGCTGTTGGTATAAGGGATATAGCGCGGATGCATATAAGAAGTGAGACACGGGTTTGTGCCTCTCTCGCGTGGTTTTAAGCAGCTTCGCAGAGCTGGCCGTGTGCGTAATCCCCCGTGAAAGAAGAGGATTTACGCAGATGCACATTTCATAAGACCGTTTCATTCTCCTTTGTGTTCAAACGAGTCCAATTTTCCTCCTCCGTGACTTTATAAAGCCTTTAATGTTATTTACGCCACGCAGACGTGACCATAAAAGCACCGGAAAATTAGTGGATATGCAGGACACGGGACAAACAGAAGCAGTGGAATTCTCGCTTACTTCTGCCCTCTAAACACACACAGTGCGAATCTTGCTCGATTTCGTCTACGTCGACGCCGCCTACATGCCAAAAACAGCCATTGGAAAGTTATTGAGATTCTATAGATGATTAATTTGAAATCTCTAATTACTTCGTTCACTCGTTCACAGCGAAAGAGCACTCTGACAATACAGGGCGAGTCAAAACTCACAGTATGCTCCTTCATTTCAAAAATTCTGCAGGATTTGGTAGGTATCAAAATTCCAGCACCCGAATAGACGGGGTGTACAATCTATAACGACACGTACCGAACAAGGACGCTACATTAAAATCGACCGTTTTGAATCTAGGCAAGGTTTTTTTTCTATTTATTTATTTATTTTTTAATGGAGAGGGGCGTCATGCGATGTATCATCTAAAATCAACAATTCTTAAGAAATTCATCAATGTAAACAGATACGACATAGCAGTTACGGTCAAAGGTTACAACAGGGTTTCTTGTTCAGTGACATTTTTGATAGTGGTGAAGTAAACGGTCACAAACCTGGTGACCAGCATACACACTTGATGCAACCTTCAACGATAACTGGTGATACAGACATTGTGGTGTGGTGTGAAATAAAGAGTACTCATGCATTGGGACCCCTTTTCATTGACCAGAACCTAAATGCTCAAAGCTGCTTGGAAATGCTGCAAGAGGTGGCGTTTGCGTTAGTTCTGAATGAGAATGACAGGTGCTCCTCTTATTTTCAACAGGATGTTCGTCAGTGGTTAAATGGTCAAATTTCTGGTCATTGGGTTCTGCCGAGGAATGGCCACCGAAATCACCTTATCTCACACCATTAGACTTTTATCTGTGGGGGCATTTGAAGCAAATCGTATATTTAGAGAAAATAATAAACAGTGACCATCTCGAGCAACCCACTTATGAAGTGTGCTACAGCGTTTCTGCAGAAATTCTTCTGCAAGTGCAATGCAATTCGATTCACCGCCTTCAAATGTGCATCGAGCAAGAAGATCAGCATGCTGAATACATTAAAAGACGCTTCTTTATGAAGAACACTCCAGTCTGTACCTCCATATAAGTTGTTTTCATATCACATGCCACTCTTTCCAAAATAAATGGCTGATTTCAAGATGGCTAAATGGTTGCCGGCTGCAGTGGCCGAGCTGTCTGCGGCGCGCCAGTCACAGTCTGCACGGCCGCTACGGTCGGGGGTTTGAATCACACCTCGGGCATGGATGTTTGTGTCGTCTTTAGTATAAGGTAGTTTATAAGTAGTTTGTAAGTTTATGGACTGACGACCCCGCAGTTACGTCACTTAAGCTTAACAAACATTTGAACATTTTTCTGCTAAATAGTTAAAAATTCATAGTAAATAGAAGTTATAGCGATGAGAACCTGAGGTGAAGCAATTTTCAAATTTGGTTCTAGAACACTACTATAACTTGGTAACATCAAATACGCCCGAAAGTCACACATATCTTAACAATGAGAACACAAATGAACAATCTGTGAAAGACAATAATTTCTTAATTCATTAGAAATATGTCATAATAAACAAGGAACAAGAGGTAGACATGCCTGAAATCTGCTCTTGGTGTAGGATGAAAGCACGGCGACGCCCTTGGTAAGCAAATCAAAGTACAAGGTAATTACGTACCGTAGATTCCTAAGTCCTCATTGCCAGTCGGTGATCACACCTCGCTTACAGTAAAAGTAGCTACAACCATCTAAGAAATAGTATAGAACTGTTTCGTATGTAGCTTGGGAGTGCAACGAATCTACAGACCTGTACTTACGAGATAAAGGTAAGCATTAATACAGAAAAAAGGAGACACACTGTTCAAATACGGAACTTTAAAAAACTTCCGAGTTACATCAACTCGCCAGGCAATATTGGTCGATGCAGAAGAAATGCACTACCCACATGTACACCCACGGCGAGGGCAGGCAAATGACACGCGAGCGGCTACAAAGCAGAAGAAACTGCAGGTTTCACGCAAAACAGGTTATTAAAGTATCAATTGGAGAACATCAATTGATAAAGTGGCATTTAAAACCCGACAAGGGAATTCAAACGCACACACACTGCAACAGGAAGTCTACTCCTAAACCTTTAGTAATAGTGTATGCTGTCACAAAATTCCATCACGACTTGTATGGGAGAAAATTTTACTAAGTCACTGACCAGAAGCCTTTGCAGTCATTGTTTCATCCCTCCAAGCCAATTCCTACGCGCACGGTACACAAATTGCAACTTTGGGCACTGCTCTTATCACAGTATCAGTACGAGATTGTGTACAGACCCACAACTCGCCATGGAAAAGCCGACGCACTTTTCTATCTTCCGATAAGTCCTGACAAAGATTTTTGACACTTCTGAGACGTCTTGTTGTCAGATAGATGCAAAGGAAGATAACTGGTTGCAATCCTTATCGTTGGACTATGGGAAAATTGCCCGATTTACAAATTTTGCTGCACTACATTCACACAGAATGGCCTCGTTCACAACGTGACATTCAAACTTCACTGGTGCGTCGCTATTTTGTTAGACGAAATGAACTTTCAGTCCATAGAGGTGACATTCTAGTTTCAAATGACAGTGAACAATCGCGTGTGTTGATCCCGTGACATTTGCAAAAGAGGTTTTGGACTTACTACACCAGGAACATTGAGGAATGGTTCGCACTAAGCAATTGGCACAACGACACTGTACTTGGCAGGGTATGGACGCCTATATAGAACAGATAACGTCACACTTTTCAGCCTTCACTACCAACCAGTTCGCTCTACCTCAGAAATTTTTGCGTTGCCAAATGCAGATTCACCATGGCAATGAGCGCATATTGACTATGCTGGTCCCTTCTGGAACACTAAGTTGCTTATGTGGGTGATGCTTTTAGTGGTTACCCATTTGCAGTGTCGATGTCTCCTACGACTTCTAGTAGCACTATTAGGGCGTTTTCTTCAATTTTTTGTGTGTAAGCTCTCCCTGAACTGATTTTTGTGTCCCGACTTCATCGCCGCTTTTGTGTCCCAGCCTCGTCGTAGGTGTCGGTGGCCGAGTGGAACGAGACCGACACAGTAACAAGACAGCACGCTGGTGCAGGTACGGAGGGGAGCAGCCAGAAACTATAAACACTCGAGTAAATTAGAAGAGATATATATTGCACAGAATGTAACAATACTTAACTTTTACATAGTACTGCAGAATGTTGATACATAGTTATTAGAGGCCTGCCTAGTGCCTGTACGATAGCAAAGTCTTCACCGGTGCCTATCTGATTACGAAGGTCCTAACTCGTTGCTATCTCAGTCCGAAGTGAAGTGCGAAGTGCGAAGTGGCCGATGTCCTTCAGTGGTGGCCACGAGCGGCGTTGTACCAGAGGGCGCTCGTGGCTGTCGTCGGAAGAACGCCGCGCCGTGCATGCATGGCGGCGCGCGGCGAAAGTAGGTGGCGTGCACTTTGTACTTGTGCGACACCACACTGATAGTCTCTGAAAAAGGCCCTCAGTTTACATTGCACGAATTTCGTTCCTTTTGTGAATGCAATGGCATTAAGTACCTCACCAGTGCACCGTTTCACTCGCAGTCAAACGGCGCAGCAGAACGCTTCGTTCGGACATTCAAGCAACAGATGTCTAAGCTTCGTTCAGAGCACTGACGGGCGGCAGCTCTGCAACTGCAACTGCAACTGCAACTGCAACCGCTATTATTTTTTATCTATATAAATGATCTGATGGACAGAGTAAGTTGTAATATGCGGCTATTTGCTGATGATGCTGAGGTGTATGGGAGGGTGTAGTCTGTAACTGACTGTAATAGCATACAGGATGATTTAGACAAAATTTCTAGTTGGTGCGAAGATTGGCAGCTAGCTCTCAATGTGGAAAAATGTAAGGTGATGTGCATGAGTAGAAAAAACAATCCCATAATGTTCGAATAAAGCATAAGTAGTGAGCTTCTTGATGTTGTCGCGTCGTTCAAATATCTAGGCGTAACATTGCAGATCGATATGAAATGGAACGAGCATGTAAGGATAGTTGTGAGTAAGGCGGACAGCCAACTTCGGTTTATTGGGAGAATTTTGGGAAGATGTACTTCGCCTGTAAAAGAGACCGCGTATAAAACGTTTGTACGACCACGTCTTGAGTATTGCTCAAGTGTTTGGGACCCGCAGCAGATCAGTTTAAAGGAAGACATAGAGGCGGTTCAGAGGCGAGCAGCTAGATTTGTTACCGGTAGGTTCGACCAATGCGCGAGTGTCACGGAAATGCTCCGGCAACTCAATTGTGGATCGCTGGAAGAAAGACGACGTTCTTTTCGTGAATTTCTGTTGAGTAAATTTATAGGGCTGGAATTTGAAGCTGAGTGTAGTACGATCTTGCTGCCGCCTACTCACATTTCCTCGTTCAATTTGTGAGTGGAATAGGAAAGGATATGCCTAGTAGTGGTACGGTGTACCCTCCGCCACGCACCTTTAGGTGGATTGCGGAGTATGTTTGTAGATGTAGATGTAGATGTTGCTCGCCTCCTACCGCTCGCATCCACGTGAAGGGTCATCGCCGGCCGAACTTCTACACGGTCGCCGCCACCGCACCCTGCTCCATCGGCACCACTCACTGCGCCGCCCAGAGCAGCAGTCGCCGACACACAAGTATCGCTTCGCTCCGCGTAACCCAGTTTTTTTTTTTTTTTTTTTCAGAGGTTTTGGTGGTCGCAGACGGTGGAAGTGTGGCGAGAACGTCGAGGGTCCCGATGGTGTCGTACGCGGGCACCGCACTCAAATTCGCCCTTGTTGTGTACCTTATGCGATTCTCTCGGCAAATTCACGCACCATGCCGCCCCCACAGCAGATCTACAGGGCACCGCGGCCCGACATCATGGAGCCCACGCCGCCTCCGCCTCACCTGGACATCCCCATGGAACTGGACCAACTGGACCAAGACGCCACGCAGCATCCGACGCCGACGTCGCCATCGACAATATCGTCTATGTCAGCACCTGGGGCACAGGTCGTGGCCATCGACCCTTCGGAGGTTTCTCCGGAGGATGTTCCTCGCGAGCTCAAGCTGAAAGGAAGGGTCCAGCCGGTAGTCTGCCGTCCTCTGAAGCTAGAGACTGCAGTCCATCGGTTGTTAAGCTCCATACACGACAACGGTTTGGCACTTTGGGGAGGGGGGTTAGGGTTGTTGTGGCGTACAGTCAGCGCCACACGTCAGACGCAAGAGAACGATCATAACGATAGCAGCGGTCGACCGAAAGTCAATCGCACACTGCCGCCGCACCTCTTGGAGAGAGTAACCGTAGACACGCGCCCTCTAAAAGGTACTATATCTAGGCCGACATGCTTCTGGACGGCCCCGTCAGAACTTGGTCAGAACTCTGCTATGAACTAGGCAATAACTACGTCACAGTGCAGCTAGCATCGTACGGAAGATGCCGCGAGAAGAAACAGACGTATGTTCTAAAGTTAAGTATTGTATTATTCAGCCAATGAAACTTGTAATACTAATCTAAATAGAACTGTTTTAGCTGACTGCACATCACCTTTCCTGACAACTGGACAACAACTAATCAACAAACAGTAGCGAGGACAACATTGACGATATCTTGATTTATCAAATGTGCCCCACCAACTTATCCCTTCTCTCAGGATATGCCACAAACTGGTTTTCTTCCTGATGCTGTTGAGCACCTTCTCATTAGTTACGTGATATACCCACCTAATCTTCATAATTCGTTTGTAGCACCACATGACAAAAGCTTCTATCATCGTTTTGTCTAAACTCCTAATGGCCACGTTTCATTCCCATACAATGCTAAACTCCAGACATATGCTTTCAGAAAGAATTTCCTAACATTTACATTAATATTGGACGTCGAGAAATTTCTCTTTTTCAAAATGTTGTCTTGCTGCGGAGTGCGCGGTTGCTCGCCGTGGAGGTTCGCGTCCTCCCTGGGGCATGGGTGTGTGTGTTTGTCCTTAGGTTAGTTTACTTAGGTTTGTAAGCTACGGACTGATGACCACGCAGTTTGTTCCGATAGATTTACAAAAATTTGAACATTTTTTTGAACATCAGAAATATTTTTCCTCCCATAGACATTCTGCATGTCATATCTTCTTTACATCGGCCATCAGAAGTTATATTGCTACCCAATTAAAAGAACTCATTTAGTACTTTTATTGTCTCAATACCCATTATCATTCCACTAGTATCCCCTGATTTTCTGACACTGCATTGCATTACCCTTGTTTTTTACTTGTTAATGTTCATCTTATACCCTCTAGGTCTTTTGATGATTATGACAGAAAAACCATGTCATCGGCAAACCGCAAAGTTTTTTGATTCTCCAAATTTATCCATGCATTCGTTCACAGCTTGCTCAATGTACAAATTGAATAACATTGGAGAAAGGCTACAACCTCTGCTTCCCTTTCAAGCTCTTCGACTCTAATAATTTTTGTTTGTACCAGTTGAATATAACTCTTCGCTCCCTGTATTTTACCCCTGACACCTTCAAAATTACAAAGACTAAAAGAGTAGGTTTGTCTTTCCTTAACCTATCTTCTAAGACAAATCGTTATGTGAGCATTGCCTCCCGTGTTCTTACATTTCTGCTCAATCCAAACTGATCTTCCCCAAAGTTGGATTTTAGCAATTTTTCCATTCGTCTGTAAATAGTTCTTTAGTAGAACAAAATATAATGGAAATAGCAGCAAACGTTACCTGTATGCAAATCTTTATAATGATGTTGTCACATTGCAGCTATCTTTAAAATGTTAATGAAGATAATGTCATCCGCAATAATAACAGGCTAATAAAAGCATCAAATACAGTCGCATTACTGGTTTTAGCATCTTTAATTTTACTGCAAGACTTCTACTATGCTGCAGGCCCATAAAAAGTAGAAAAAAAAGGTCGGTTTCCTTGTAGCTCGAATAGTATCTGATATTAGGTAAGTGGAGGTGCCTTTATCAGCATAGATATAGTGGAATTGATGTCTCGCTACAGGCGATTAAAGGCTTAACGGTGGTGTATCGTATGAAGGTCAATAAATTAAACATATGAATTGGCACTGAGAACCAACGATGAGGTCTGAGTTCGTTAAATGTATCTGTGACACAGCTACGGACTGTGAACTGCAGCACTTTCCTTAGAACGTAATTATGTAACTCAATTATCGCACTTACACCCCACTCACTGTGTAATAACGGGAACGTGGGTAATTATTGCAGTCCCGGACGAGCAGAACAATTACTAGAGACCGTACGTGGATGCTGCAGTTAAGGAAGGGGGCACAGTAGAGGCGAATTATAATGGGGAGAGAATGTCACCATTTATGTTCATCTTCCTTCTCGACCATCTTGGTTCACCGAGGTCAGTCATTACGTTTCTCATGTTCCTTACCTTTCTCCGCTCATATAATTTTGCATACTTTTAATTCTAGAACAATTAAACTAAACTCAATTGTATTGATACCCTTCTTTGAATTTTCTCCAGTTTTTTATGTAGGCTGAGATGAAAAGGTTTTTAATGCGGGCCTCTCTCTTACTATGATAATTAACGAGGTATTTACGATTCTATATAACTCTTGCTTACAATTTCAGTTCTCCAGAGCTGCAGTAATTTGTCGATAACTGATATTACAAGATAAACCATCAACCTACATACAGGTTTCAGTTTTATTCAAATGTAGCACGCGTTTTACGTTCTCCAGTAGAGGTAGATTTTCTTAGACACATGGAAATTACTCAGGAATAGCTGCAGTAACAGCATCTTTACATAATGAAGAAGTCAGGGCCACCTCCCACACATCAGTGGGGAGTTGGAGGCTGCAGCAACAAGGGTATCTATGCTTCTGTTAAAACTAGAGAATTAAGTGACTATGGTCATCTCTGATCAAATGATACATCCGTAGACGTAAACAGTGACCGGACAATTTGTAGAGACATAATTCGTCACACGTGCCGATTTCGTGAGTATCCCTAGGTGAAGCCATAGTTCCCTATCAAAGTTTACCGACTGTCAATATTTAGTGGTAAGCTGAAATTTATATTTGGTGTGACCTTAAACCGTCTTCTTTGCATTAAATTTCACAATAAGCTCGTGTCACTATATTTCATAGCGTCTCTCATAGAAAATATGCATTGCCCTACCCTACCTTTAAGTACGTCTTAGAAGGTACTTTTAAGTTAGGATTAGTTAGTTCACAAATATGTTTAATTAATTACAATTTTTTTTTAATTTTTTTTTATTTTGCCGTCAACATTTTTTAGATTTTTGAAGAAACTGTAAACAATTCCCTGCCTTCATACTGATATTGTCGGATAATTCCTCTGTTTTTGTTCTACCAGTGTATACTTCCCAATAACTACAATCTATTCTATGAAGCTCTAATGTTGTTGATAAATATCTGTAAATCTTACAATTACCCTGTTCTTTCTCGATATGTCGGCAAATTTCGTTTCACTCGTAACTTCGTCAACATTTTGATGATGGGATATGCAAAGTTATCAATAAAATTACGAAACATTGCCAGTGGAGGTCATTATTCCATCATATTTCTTTAGTTAAAGAGAGTATTGGACACATAAACGAATACATTATTTCACAAACCCAAGTACTGTAAAACTGAAATAAAATCACTGCGAGACATCAATCATTAACCTTATCGCTAACAAACGCCACAGTAAATCATGGTATTCTTCTAGATAAGCCTAAGTATTTTGGTATGAGTGGGACAGTTCACAAATGGTTTACATCATACTTAGCCGGAAGAGTGCAGAAAGTTGAAATAAGCAGTTCACATGATACAGATGAAACAATTAATACCTCTAACTGGGAAGTTATCAAAAATGGGGTCCCACAAGGTTCGGTCTCGGGTCGCTTGCTGTTATTAATATATATTAATGACTTGCATTCCACAGTCACCAAGATGCCACGCTAGTACTTTTACTGATGATACAAGTATAGCTATCACACCTGACGAACAGGAATTAAGTGATGAAATTGTAAATGATTATATTTCAGAAAGTTATTAAGTGGTTCTCTACAAAAGGACTCTCATTAAACTTTGATAAAACCCAGTATATACAGTTTCATACAGTAAATGGCATGACACCATTAATAAATTCAGACTTTGAACATAAATCTGTAGCTAAGGTATAATATTCGAAATTTTTAGGTTTTTGCATTGGTGAGGTACTGAATTGGAAGAAACATATTGAAGATCTGAAACGTTTCAGTTCAGCTACTTATGATATCAGAGTCACTGCAAAATTTGGTGATATACATCGCAGTAAATTAGCTTACAGCGCTTATTTTCATTCATTGCTTTCATATGGGATCATATCCTAAGGCAATTCAACATGAAGTAAAACAGTATTCATTGCACAAAAGCGTGTAATCAGAATAATTGCTGGAGCCCACCCAAGAGCATCCTGCAGACATTTATTTAGGGATCTAGGGATACTCACTGTAGCTTCACAATATATATATTCACTCATGCAATTTGTTATTAACAATCCGACCCAATTCAAAAGTAATAGCAGTGTGCATAACTACAACACTAGGAGAAAGGATGATATACACTATTGAAGGTTAAATCTAACTTTGGCACAGAAAGGGGTGAATTGTGCTGCCACAAAAGTCTTTGGTCACTTACCAAGTAGCATCAAAAGTCTGACAGATAGCCAACTAGAATTTTTAAAGAAATTAAAGAAATTTCTGAATGGCAACTCCTTTTACAATGTAGATGAAATTTTAGATAAAACGTTTAAAAAAATAAAGAAAAAATTAAATAAATAAAGAAATAAAATAAAAAATGTAATAAAAATTCCTTAAAATATTGATTGTCAAGTGTAGACAACATTTACTAGACTGACACGTTCTACATCATTACGAAATGTCGTATATATAATCTATGGAACAAGTATTATTCTAATCTAGTTATTAAATGAAGATTATCATAGGAGGATTGATGATATTTTTGTTCCAACTTATTATAGAAAGTTTCAGAACGATCGTACAATCCCCAATTAAGCGTTACAAGAGTCTTCTATATCTTAAAAGATTTTCAGTGCAGAAGCATTTCGATCCAGATTGTTGGCTTCTGAATTGTGTATAAGCGAGAGGTTCCCCTAAGACTTATTGCGAATTCTATGACCTCTGAGACCAATGAGGTATTTAGATATTAGCCTCCTCATTCGGAAGTATCAAATACGTTGCAGAAATCCAAGAGCCCTCCGTAATTAAATAAATGAAGTTAAAAGGGAAACTATGCAGCCGTATTTGTAGGTGAGCTGTGTCACGGTCTGGCGGCGTTTCGATTCCCCGCGCGGCGCCGTCATTTGCCTTAGTTTTAGAGGGCGTTCTTAGTCCGTCTACCGCGGAAAGGCGCGCGTCGCCGGTGAGCGGGTCGGTGAGCAGTGTTGTGGAGAGTTCGGTTTTGAGCTTCAAAGGAGAAAAGAGTGTTGCAGCAATGTTGGCGCCTCCCGCTGGGTTAAAACCCGTGCATGCACGCGCTCCACACTGAAACGTTACGTCTGTCCACTTTATTTATTAGATCAAGCCTTGTTGAAACATTTATTTCTTTCATAAAATGCATTTTTAAAACCATTGGAAGTTTATTAAAAACCTTATATATCAACCAATTTCGGTCAATAGACCATCTTCATAGATGAAAAGGTGTTAAAACTAAGTGGGAAATGCATCAAATAAAGTACATCTAGTTGAGACACGCAGGAGTCAGTATGACTAAAAATATTAAAAATACAGTGGTCATCTTAGGTAAAACCTGTAAGTCAAGTTAAGAACAGTCTGTATTTTTAATATTTTTAGTTGTACTGACTCCTGTTTGTCTTAACTAGATGTATTTTATTTGATCTACATCTACATCTACATAGATACTCTGCAAATCACATTTAAGTGCCTGGCAGAGGGTTCATTAATCACTTTCATAACTTTTCTCTACCGTTCCATTCTCTAATAGCGCGCGGGAAGAAAGAACACCTAAATCGTTCCGTTTTCGATCTGATTTCTCTTATTTTATTGGGATGGTCATGTATCTCTATGTAGGTGGGTGCTAGCAAAATATTTTCACATTCAGAACTAAAAGTCGGTTATTGAAACTTCCCAAACAGATCACGCTGCAATGAATAACGTCTTTCTTTTAATGATTTCCACCCCAATTCTTGCAACATTTCCGTGACGCTTTCCCCCCGTAACGTGATAAAACAAAACGAGCTACCCTTCTCTGAACCTTCTCAATATCTTCCGTCAGTCCTACCTGGTGAGGGTCCCACAAGGGGCAACAGTACTCCAGGAGAGAACGCACAAGTGTGATGTAGGCAGTCTCTTTGGTGGAGCTGGTGCATCTTCTAAGCGTTCTGCCAATGAAACGTAACCTTTGATTCGCCTACCCCACAATATTTTCTATGTGTTCTCTCCAGTCATAGTTGTTCGTAATTGTAACTCCTAGGTATTTGGTAGAATTTACGACCTTAAGGTTTGACTGATTTATCGCGTAATTGAAGTTCAGTGGATTTCTTTTAGTGGTCATGTGTATTACTTCACACTTTTCTTTATTTAGTGTCAATTGTCAATTTTCGCACCATGCAGAAATTTTGTCTAAATCGCTTTGCAGTTGCTTTTGATCCTCTGTTGATTTCACTAACCGATAAACGACAGCATCATCCGCAAACAGTCTAAGGGAGTTATTCAGATTGTCTCCTAAATCGTTTATAAACACGAGGAAGAGTAGGGGACCTATAACGCTTCCCTGTGAAACGCCAAATATCACTTCTGTTTTACTCGATGACTTACCGTCAATTACAACAACTGTGTACTTTCTGATAGGAAATCGTGAATCCAATCGCACAATTGGGAAGATATTCCATAAGCACGCAATTTCATTAGAAGCCGCTTGTGGGGTACAGTATCAAAAGCCTTCCGGAAATCAAGAAATATGGAATCGATTTGATATCCCTTGTCGATGGCACTTAACACTTCATGTGAACAAAAGGGCAATCTGTGTTTCGCAACAACGATACTTTCTGAATCCGTGTTGACTATTGGTTAATAGGTCGTTCTCTTCAAGGTAGTTCATAATATTCGAACAAAGTATATGTTCCAAAATCCTACTGCAAATCGACGTCAATGAGATAGGCCTGTAATTTTGGAGATCAGTCCTATCGCCTTTCTTGAATATTGGAGTAACTAGGGCAACTTTCCAGTATTTGGGTACAGATCTTTCGCTGAGTTATCGGTTGTAAATTATAGCTAAGTACGGAGCAATTGCATCAGCATACTCTGAGAGGAATCTAGTTGGTATACAATCTGGCCCGGAAGATTTGTTTTTGTTTAGTGACTTAAGTTGTTTTACTACTCCAGGAACATCTACTTCTAAGTTTCGCATGCTGGCAGCTGTTCTTGGATTGAATACTGGAGTGTTCACTTCATCTTCTTTGGTGAACGAATTTCGGAAAGCTGTGTTTAGTAATTCTGCCTTAGCAGTACTGTCGTCGGTACTATTACCATTGCTATCGCGTAGTGAAAGTATTGTTTGTGTTTTGCCGCTAGTGTACTTCACATATGTACAGAATTTCTTTGGATTTTCTGCAAGATTATGAGACAGGATTTCGTTGTGGTAACTACTATAGGCTTCTCGCATTGATGTCCGCGCTAGGTTGCGTGTTTCAGTAAAAGATTGTCAGTCTTGTGGATTCTGTGTCTTTTTAAATTTTGCATCCGTTTTTCTTTGTTTCTGCAACCGTGATCTGACCTGTTTTGTGTACGACGGGGGGTCGGCCCCATTTTACCACTCAGTTTTAACACCATTTTATCGATGAAGATTGTCTGTTGACCGAAATGGGTTGATATTTTTTTTAGTAAACAGCCGATGGTTTTAAAAATGCATTTTATGAAAAAATAAATGTTTCAACGAGGCTTGAACTGACAATGTGGACACATGCTCCCATCCCTATCCCACCAAGTTTCCAATGGCTGCTATCGAAGGTGTACCTCAGTAGGGGGGATACTAATTTAAAGAAATGATTTGTTAACCATGTAGTTTATTACAAAGAACCAGTATCCAATTTAATCCTTTATCTTAATATTTCAATGGAATGTTCGCACACAAATAATTGTTAGTTATTAATGGTATCTTATATTGAACATTAAAAAATTCATCCCTTGCGTGTGTGTGAGTGATCACTTCCGATATTGTTTGATTTTCCGGTATATGTTTCTGGCATGAATTACTGTCCTTTAATTATCTGTAAAACTTACCTTTTATGTCATTCTAAACACCTTGATCTTATGTACAACTTACGTATGTTTTGCAAAGCTTTATTTTTTATGGTTATATCGCGAGAATGATACTGTATTTCTATTCATTTCATCAGGACAGAACATTTAACAAAAAACGAATTTATTTTCAACGAAAAATATTTCAGTTCCTGAAGTTAACGTAATCAGTGACATACATTACAGAATTAAAGAATACTGTTTTAGGGCACTTGCTTCTCTGTATATTAAATTTTAGATGGCCTTGCAGAAGAATAATTCGTCCACATCTCGAGCAGCCTGTATTATGATTCCGGAAGCCAATTTTTCGAGTATGTAAGAAATTACACAGCAAGATACACCTATTGACCATAACATTGTTCGATTAAGGCTGTTTTGTGAGCTTATGGCCGGCCGCGGTAGCCGAGGGGACTGAGGTGCTCCAGTCACGGTCTGCACGGCCACTACGGTCGAGGGATCGAATCCCCCCTCGGGCATGGATATTTGTGCCGTCCTTAGTCTTAGCTAGTTCATAAGTAGTTTGTAAGCTTAGGGACTGATGACCCCGTTGTTAAGTCCCATAAGTTCTACAAACATTTGAACATTTTTTTTTTCTGTGAGCTTATGCTTACTAAAGAGGCATCGACTCTGCTGCGTTGCAAATCATAAAGAGACATTTATGTATATACAGTTAGTCTCTTCTTGAATCTTTAGTTGGAGTAAGGTAATAAAAGGCGTAAATTTTCCATTGAATTATCAATATATTTACAGTGTTATAAGACAGTTACATTATACATATATTTCCAGTGGTCAGCTGTACCTAATTTCTCAGCCGCGCAACCCTAAATATAAAGCCTCTGTCACTTAAACACAGTATATGAATATAGTGATAGTGTTTTGTAACAATTAAAGAATCGTTTGACAGGGTATTAGTGTATGCTTTATTAACATTTATCCATGTTCACAACGGAAAATTTGTCGTTGCCCGAAAAGAACGAGTTGTCCAGTGTGTTGAGAGAATATCTGCAGAGACCAGTTTTGTTTTTCTACTATGTAACACGTCGAAAACAAAAGACAGCGTGAATGAGGGGTCCACGACCCAGAGCAAAGTCAACGACCGACTTCAATGGCGTTCGCTCTGTGGAGGACGCAGCAAAGAGCATTGTGCGTGATCTCTAAGCGAGTCCGTGGCTACACTGGAAATGCGGGCTTTTTGACCGCCATAACATAAACATTCACTTTACTTCCCCAGTTCTTTAGCCCTGCGGAGCTGCGTTGCCACACAAAACACAATGGTATTCTCTGATCTCGCCTTGTTCAGTTGTTTGGAAACAGGGGCGAACAAGCGTATTTATTCCTGCCAACGTCAAAGAACGGGCAATGCACAGCGTTGAAATGTTGTGTGGCTAGACTGAAATGTGGCTCATGAACAGTGAATACAAGAAAATCGCGTATTTGCACGTACGAAATGCAAGTGTTCCTTTTTGTAGAAATTAAATTCAAATTAAATGCGCAACTCTGAAGCTTACAACTTCAACAACAGAGGTGTCCGCAGCAATCACATCTCTTAAGAATAGAAAAGAAGCTGCCTTTTATGAAATTGCTTGAATGTCTAAAATGCTCAATGTCTGTTTACAACGTCGGAACGTCGTACGACTGAAGACGTTACACGACTCACTAATTACCGAAAGAAAGAAATCATCTTCTTAATACATGAACAAGAAAATTGAAGTGTCGATTTTTAGTACTAAATATACAAGGTCTGACAAAAACGTTTGGTGAAGATAATAATAATATGGTTTTCTGTTCTTCAGGATCTATTTCAAGAGTAAGACTCCATGGTTATGGAACAAGTCAATACATCAATTTTAACTCAGGAATAGAAAATTTTTAAGTATTTCTATACACATTACAATCTTTAGCCTAAGTGCAAAGAATCAATGACGAAAAAAAGGGAATTAGCTTAATTGTTTATCTTTTGCAGGAGTTTCTCACCAGAATAAAAGTGAAAGAGGTAGTTCTTCGATTTAGATTTGAAAGCAAGTGGGTTAGTACTAAGATTCTTGAGTTCCTGTGGCAGGTGGCTGAAAATGGATGGTGCAGAATACGGAACACCTTTCTGCAGAAGTATCAAGGTGGTGTGATACAAATGTAGATTCTACTTCTGTATAGTAGTCACCGTGTGAAATCTGTAACATTAACGTAGATTAACCATCGACTACAGCTACCTTCGAAATAGCTGCCCCCTCCCTCCACAACTAAGCACGCTGAAGTCCTGCGATATATGTATTGAAAACTTTGAAGTGTTCATTTGAGCAGGTCTTCAAAAGCCTCCTCACATTTCGTTGGATGTCAAAAATACGTCCAATCTCTTTCTTTCAAACCGTGTTTGAGGGAATAGGAAGAGAGATCCGATGAGTATGATGGATGTTCAAGTTACGCGACAATGATCCCCAACACACAGTCAATATCGTAAAAGAGTTCCTAGCGGAAAATGGGGTTGTTAAACTTGAACTTTCGCTATACTCCCTCAATCTCAATCCTACAGACTTCTTCATATTCCTTCCACTCGTTTTGAAAGGAAAGAGATTGGACGATATTCGAGACTTTTGAACAGCATCCTAATGGAAGACATCATGCGACGTCTCCAAGACATGTGTCGCAGAGCTCAGTGCCTAGTTATGGCATCTGACTATTTCGAAGGATAGTAACTATAGTTCATAATATATGTTACAGGACAATTTACCAAACTTTATTCTCAGAGGTTGCATTAGGAGGCTAATGAAATTAATGGAATTTTAAAGGTTTTACTCATTGGTGTTCAGAATCAAAAACAATATGTTTGTAGCTATTAAAAATTGTGAAATAGACGTTTCCATACCTTCAATTCTAGGAAACCTAGGGGTGGAAACTTAGGAGTGGTAAAATACTAGCGCTTACAGGTGTCACAGCAGTTCCTTTTCGAGGATAGGCAGGACAAAAAAAAAAAAAAAAAAAAAAATGGCACGTGCTCACAGACGTCAGTAGTGTAGTGAGACAAACGTTCAGTTTAATAACGTAACTAAACATGCTAACTATGACACATTAAATGAACAAACACAACTGTTGGTTAATTTATACTGTTACCTTTCCGAATAGGATAGCTAAGGACTCAAAGACAGCCATTGATAACATCTTTATAGAAATGTTAATTGATCAAAATTATGTTATACAATTAATAATAAGCTGTCTTTCAGACCATGACATGCAGTTGCTTTTGCTAGATGTTAATACTGATCAGAATATAAACTCTATCAAATCTGAGTTTAAAAGGGTAACCAGTAAGGAGAAATTGGTCGTTTTACAAAATTACTCCGATACATGATTTGGAGTGATGATTACAGTGCTCAGATCATGAATGAGAAATACAACACATTCATAAATAATTTCCTCGACTTATTTTAAAACTGCTTTCCTGCTAAACTGACCCAGATTAGACCAAAATATATAAAGAAACCCTGGATTACTCAAGGAACAAAGGTCTCCTGTAAGAGAAAAAAGATACTGATTAATTTGGATTACATTGTCCCAGGAGAAAAACAGCGATCTTCCTGACTATATTTGTATTTTAATATCAGTCTTGATCGCAGAGGTACAAATGGTTTGTTTTAAAGGTTGGACCTTGTAGGACTACCGTGACTGTTTTCTGTTCGTAAGTTGGTAGTTGGTAACTACTGGAAAAAGCCACGGCAGTACTACAGGGTCCAGCACCGGCCACATGGACTGTATATTCATTATTTCTGAAATGAACTATATTAGATTGAAATCTATGAAATAAAACAGTTGTGCCTCTGCGATCAAGACAGTTATTACAATACAAAGAAGATACTATCAGCCAGAAACAGTTTACATGTAAATCCTTTAGATGATAACAAAAATACTGCGAAATATTGAGTATGGTAATGCGGACATCACAGCAAATTAATTATCAGAATAGAATAGTCGCATCAAAAAATAAGATAAAGACAGTAAGGGATATAGTGAAAGAGGAACTGGTAGAAACAGAGCTGAAGACGAGTACTTGGCATTGACAGCACATGAAACACAGGTAAAAGATTTTGATGCAAATTTAAATACTCATTTGTTAATTATCACTGAAGAAATGGGGTTATTTGGGTCAGTAATTGCAGCAATAGAATACTTCTCACCTGTCACTACAAATATGAGTATGACGCTCACAAGACCACTAGAAGTAATGTCAACCATAAACTCTTTAAAATAAAAAAAATCCAGTGTATATGATAATATATCAACCGATTTGATTAAAAATGTTTAGTGGGTTCGAAAAACTAACGGGTGTGCAACGAGGTATCAAATTCGACGTCGGCCGACATTTGATACCTGACTGCATGCCCGTAAGTTTCTCGGAGTTGTTACTAGCCAGGAGAAATTAAGAAACCACAAGGATTAGTGACATTTTAAGTTACTAGTGTACCCAGACTTTTAACATTGGAACATTTCCTGAATGGTTGAAATGTGCTGAAGCCATTAGACAAGAAAGGAGATAAAGAAATTACATCAAATTTCAGTCCAATTTAACTTTTTCGTGCATTCTCAAAAATTTTACAAAAGTTAATTTACAGTCTTCTTCTTAAACATCTGACCACTAATAAAATGTTATACATGTCACATTTGGGTTTACTAAATGGTTCTGATATTGAAATGGTTATTTACACATAGAGTGAGAATTTACTTAATTCATTAGACAATAAATTACATGCTACTGGTGTCGGTGTAATAGTAAACGCTGCAGAATTTTTCAGCGTGTATATCTGTACAGGAAACGAAGGAAAGAGATGTATATTGAACTATCAGGCCTCATCCAAATGGAAACTAATAACATCTGGATTCCCCCGAGGTTCCATGTTAGGGCCCCTGCTTTTTCTTTTTTATAACAATGACCTTTCATCAGCAACGTTACCGGATGCGAAGCTTATTTCATTTGTAGATGATACAAACACTGCAATAAATAAGAAATGAAATATAGCCTTAGAAATGTCGGCTATTGAAATTTTCATGTACATTAACAAATGGTTCCTAGCCAATTCTCTATCGCTAAACCTTAAAGAAACACACGATATGTAGTTTACTACTTGCAAGGTTTCCTGCCAGTACATGCCTTAAGTATGACAACAATGAGATAGAAGAAGCAGAAAGTGTCAAATTCTTGGGATTACAGCTTAATAATAAATTTAAGTGGGAGGAGCATATCACAGACGCGCTGAAGCGCCTAAAGAAGTCCGTATTTGCTATGTGAACGATATCAGACACAGCAGATATAAAAATAAAAATCCAGCTTATTATGCTTACTTTCACTCCATAATGTCACAAAGGATTATTTTCTGGGGCCACTCATCGGAGCAACGAAAAATTTTCAAGCCCAAAAAGCTGTAATACGAATCGTTTGTGTTGTCATCTCAAGAAGATCCTGCTTCTCATTACGTCAATTCTCTAATGAAATTTGTCACACACACACACACACACACACACACACACACACACATATATATATATATATATATATATATATATATATATATATATATATATGAGTGTGTGTGTTTTTCTCAAACCAATAGCTCAGTTCATGGGATCAATAATAGAAAGAAGAATAATTTGCACAAAGATTTAAAGTCAGTTACTTTGGCTCAGTAAGGTGTCCACTACTCAGTAATACACGTTTTCAATAATATGCCCGCAGGCATAAAAAAAATGTAACGCACAATAAAGTTCATTTTGAGAAGTGTGTAAACGATCTTTTGATGGGAGACTCCTACTCAACTCATGAATTTCTTAGCAGAAGTGATTGATATAAGTTATTGTATTTACTACTAACTGCTACCCGCCGCGTTGCTGCCGCAGAAGAAATTATTGTGCAACCCTCTCTCACTCTCCTCCTCTCATTCATTCTCCTCCTCTCCACTCTCTCATTCTCCTATTCTCCCCTTCACTGTCCGTCTCCTGGTCCACATATTCCTTTCCCTCCTATAAGTGGAAACACACGCACATGCGTCAAATTTCATGGTGACTGGTCAAACGCTGCCAAAGTCGCAAGTCATGGTAAATTCACTGGCTTGCAGAATATAAAAATCTCCTTCATGAAAACATACATTTATGTGTTGACTTTCATGGTGACAGTCATTTCCCCGTCGGGAGTTCGCATCCTCCCTCGGGAATGAATGTTTATATTGTCTGTTGAAGAAGTTAGTTCACAAGTAGTTTGTAAGTTTATGGAGCGATGACCCCGTAGTTAAGTCTCATAAGCGTAACAAACATTTGAACATTTTGTGATAATCAAACAATTTGGATGTCTGTTGTAACGTACCCTCCGCCACGCACAGAGGCCTACTAAAGGTAGCATATGTATTAATTCGGGGTATAAGCTATCTTCATTCCACATTTCATTGAATTCCGTCCAGCCGTTTCAGCGTGAACAGTAACAAACTTGTTAACCCACTGCAAGGGACCCTCCGCCACGCACCGTGCCGGGGTAGTCCATGTATTAATGCAGGGTATAAGCTATCTGCATTCCAATTTAATTTAAATCTTTCCATCCCTTTCACCACGAGTGAGTAACAAACATATTAACCCGTTGTAAGGTACCCTCAGCCACGCACCTTACAGTGGCTTACGAAAGGTAGCCCATGTATAATCAGGATATTAGCTACCTCTGTTCCAAATTTCATTCATATCTATCCGTCCATTTCAGCGTGAAAGCGTAAGAAACGGATTAACTACCGTCCGCCTGGCACTATACGAAGTTAATTTTAGTATGCCTATAAACTTCGCGCGAGTGCAAGCAATGATTTCACAGAATTTTATCGTATTCTGCTGTACGATATGGCGTGTATTTAAATACGAACAAAAAGACAAACAAACAAACATTAATTTTTACATATTCGTTTTATGTATTTTCAAATTCGCATTAAAACCATACGTTGGTTACAACAAATTCCCTCTATGGGTGGTTTTCACGCCAATGATTCGGTGCGATTGGTATGCATCAAAGCTGACAGCAAAAAAAAAAAAAATAAAATAAAATAAATAAATAAATAAATAAATAAATAAATAAATAAATAAATAAATAAAAAAAAACAATCCGTCATTTAAAAATCTGAATGAATTATGCATATTTAAAAAAAAATTCTTACTATAAATCGCTTACATGAAATTGACATCGGGTGAATTTGTATTTTAAATGTCTCTTTGATGATTATCACCCTGAAAAATGTAACGTAACTACAAGAGAGAGCTGCTAGAATTTTCAAAAATTTTATTTCATTAGATACTTGGCTGAAATCTGAATATTAACTGTTTAGTCACATTAATTAATTGAAATGATTGTAGGTAATCTGAATGTATTAATACTGCACTGATAAACTGAATTGTTCAATCATATTTAAAAATTTCATCAGGTTCGGAATACAACTTATTGTAGAATCTGACGAAGTCCACATGTAAAGTATCCTCCGTCATGCACCACCTAAAATTTCATGTGACCGTGACCTTCCTCTTGTTTTGGAAGTCAAGTGTCCAGAATGTCATGAAGATTTTAGGGTGAATAAAGTGTCCTTATTCGCATGTCGCACGATACCAAAGGTTTTCGACCATCTAATCGTTGATGACGTCATATCTCCTGAACTACATGTCGTGTGTAGTTCTTACCCCTACATCAATTGTTGCCTCATGGAAGGAATATGTGTACTAAATTTGATTGAAATCGGTACAGTAGTTTAGAAGCAGACGTCGCATGATGCAGCACTTTTCCGCGCATTTCATTGTTTCTTACGTCATATCGCAAAACTACTCGTCGTACAGTCATTTAACGGTGACTATGACAATCGCGAAGGTGCAATCACTATTCTGACAAAGTTACATCACAAACGTTTGAACGCTACTGTCTCGCATAAAATACAAACACACAAACATTCAGTTTATATATTAGATATCTACTTTAGTACTAATTTTGTGCATTAATGTGATCACGGCAAATGAAAATCCTAAGAATTACAATATGCAGCACCTATTACACTTAACATTTAGTATGTAGCACAACTTTGATGCCCTTTACAACGTAAATATTCCCTCGATGTTTTCTCTGACCAATTCCACATTCACAAGGGCAATTACATTTGGGATCTGTGGAAGGTACATAACATATATTATGGTCTCTTTTTGTAATGGGGTATTTGTTGTGTATTTTGCTCTGACAAGATCTACATCGAATAGGACCTCCTCAATTTTGATCTACTGGAACGAAATGTACTTCTAATGTAATCTGATCTAAGATGGCAGATTTTCTTCTGACACTCAACATCAACTGGTTCCACCGCGCAACGGAGCCGTTGTTCTGTTCGTCAATGGTTACACGGTCAGTTTCCTGGTCATTGGATGAGACGTTTTCTGTGGAATGGCTACCAAGATAATCTAATTTCACACGAGTTTTATCTGTGGGCCCATTCAAAGTAAAGCGTATAATCAGTGACATTAAGAAATGGAGACCAGAATGTCTGCGGAAATTGTTTTGCCAGTACAAGACGAATGAATTCAGCACATTCAAATATACATTTACCAAGATCGACAGCGTGTTTAAAACGCTAAATAAGAGTTCGTCATGGCGAACAGATTACTGTTCTATGATGATATGCCAGAAGAAGAAGTTGGTGTTGAAATTGAGGGGATCATATACAAGAGTCAGAATTGCAATATCTCACACATATCTGTCCTATCATTCTTCCTAAATGTGAGGATTACATTTTTCGGAACTTCTGATGGCACGTCTGGTAGACCATACTTATGGAGTTTGCTTGGCACTTTCGATAATTATTATATAAACTCCGGCGGAATCAATGGCTTCCTCAGCTCTTTCAAATTAAGACTTTACTATCGTCCAGAATTGGTTGAAGATGTTCCCCTTCTGCAAATTCATTGTATGTGCTACATGGAAAGTGGAGCTCCGGCACATTTTGCTGCTGCTGTGAGATCGCATACGGCTGAAGATGGATAGATCGAAGCGGACCTGTACCTTGGCCTCCAAGAAAACCTGATCTAAATCCTTTGAATATTATGTTTGTGGTCATCTCAAAAGCGAAGTGTACAGCACACAAGTTAACACGATTGAAGACATGGAGCGGAGAGTTGTACACACATGTCGAGAATTACGAAATGTCCAGGGGTTTACGAAAGAATTAGGAATTAATTGCAGAGACGAGCACAGTATTGCATCCAGATGCAAGGAAGTAATTGTAATTAAAGTTCCGGATTGCTGCTTATATATTATGCAATAGCGCTACAGCTGTTTCAACATTTTGTCATTATTAAGCGCCTGCGTATATAAGAATGACATTAATTAATTACAAATCAAATAATACGAGAATATACATAAAAATATTTGTTATAAATTTTCCTTATAACTATAAGCTGACATCTGTTGTAACTGTTGTATAAACTGTATGGAAATATTCACGTATTTCGTAGTTGGATACGTTTTTTAGCTACCATTTTTATGCACCTTTTTACGCTAAAACGTTAAATCAAAGAAAACTTTTATATTTTGTGTAATTAACAACAGCTCTGCCAAAGATGTTTACATACATATAGTAATCGACTAAATTATCAGACACTTTTTAACGTTGACATAGGTCAGAGAGGTTTATTTCATTTTTTAGCTACCTCGGGTCATTTAGAATATCTTTGTTTCTCAGCCTTTTTCATCGATAAAGTCAATAAAATTAATCAGATAATTTTTATGTTTGAAATCAGTGTGTTCATTAAGTAATCCGTTCATTTAATTTTTAGTGTGAATGTATGTTTCAAATTCCTCCAAAATATTCATTTCTATTCCCTTTGGTATTTTATGCAATATCATAAGTGCGTCTTCGATGTTAAGTGCGCAATGGTTTTCGTTTCTGAGATGTAAATAGAAACTAGATTGGTTGTTTTCACTCATTCTTACGTGTTCACAATATCTTGTGTGGAAATTACGTCCGGTCTGACCAATGTAAAACCTGTTATAGTTGTCACATGTGATATTATAAATACCTGGTTCTAAGTATGGGGAATTACTGATGCATGCGAAGTGTAAATTTGTTCTTAGATTGTTATTAGTGCGAAAGGCAAATTTAATTCTGGTGTTTTTGAAAAGTTCGTTAATTTTGTTGGATATTTTACCAAAGTATGTGGCGAGTATGTATTGAAATTTGCCATGTATTCTGTCTTCTCTAGCTAGATAGATGTCTTTGTGTGTTTGGTCTTCATTCGGTGTAATTTGTATCTTATACAACTGAGTGACAATCTCTGGATTAATGTTGTTTCTGAATGCTATGTATTGATCATGTATATGAACCTTG
The DNA here is from genome assembly GCA_026315105.1 of Locusta migratoria. Lineage (NCBI taxonomy): Eukaryota > Metazoa > Arthropoda > Insecta > Orthoptera > Acrididae > Locusta > Locusta migratoria. Next base: position 596,521,088 of record CM048746.1, on the reverse strand, counting down.
TTCTAATACCTAATAGTAAAGTGTAAATTTCTAATACGTTGACCCCATAGTGGAGATTGTGCCAGCCCACCTCGACACTGCAATAAAGAAAAAGAAGTTTCCAGCTTCTTGAGTGATATGAAATATATATATATATATATATTTTAATTTACTTATCGATTTCGTTGTAATGACGGAACATCATCATTGCAGATTGCATATCATGGTGACTCATGTACTCCACATACAGATTATATTAAATTAGTTTGTTCCATGTTCAGGAGATCCTCGTGGATGTGGAACATGTAATTTGTTTCTTGTTGATAATGTAATATCGGTAAATACATTTTTAAAAGCTGATAATATAATAACACTAATAATATGAATACAGATAAAAGCATTATTTGGTTCTATTTAAGAATTCGTTAGTAAAGTAGTAGGAGTTGGCCATAGTATACTTGTTCCTAGTATTGTAGATACGAACTGAGCTGTTTGTTGGGAAAAGGGATATATTATTTATGACAAATTTCATTAAGGAGTAAATATACTGAGAAGCAGTAATTAATATACCCAGATCATTGAAGAGGCTCCTGCAGGGTTTCCGTAACTTTACACCACAAATAATACTAATGATACGCTTTTGAACTCTGAAAACGATTACTTGACTTGAAGAGTTGCCCCAAAATGTTATACCATACGACATTATGGAATGAAAGTAAGAAAAGTGTGCAAGCTTTTTTTCTATTTTTACGTCTCCTGTATCTGATCTCACACGCATTGCAAATACAGATTTGTCCAGTCGTTTCTGTAGCTCTGTGGTCCGCTCGTCCCAACTGAATTTACTATCAAGCTGTAATTCTAGGAATTTATTCTGTTAACCTCTTCTATCTGTTCTTCTTCATACTTGATGCATAGGTTGGATGGGAATCTGTTACATGTTCTGAACTGCATGTAGTGAGTCTTTTCAAAGTTTAATGTCAATGAATTGGCTTTAAACCATTTATTAATGTGAACAAAAATATCATTAGCACCGTTTCCAGAACTATGCTCGACATGCTATTTAATACAATACTTGTATCATCTGCAAACAAAACTAACTCTGCTTTTGGCAGTGTAACTGATGAGAGGTCATTAATGTACACAAGGAATAGCAATGGCCCAAAGATGGATCTTTGTGGGACACCACATTTAATTCCTTCCTAATCTGATGAAGACTGTTGGCTCAAATCCGATTTCCCTTGCACTGACACCCTTTGTTTCCGGTTAGTAATGTATGACTTGAACCATTTTGCAGCAAGTCCCGTGACACCATAGAATGTTATGGTTTACACAATCAAATGCCTTCTGATAAATCTCAGAAAATACCTGCTGCTTGTGATTTATTATCTAATGAATTGAGTACATTCTCACTGCAGGTGTAAATAGCCTTCTCGATATCGGAACCTTTCAGAAATGCAAACTGTGTTCTAGACACTTTCAACTTGTAACATGTACTAGGAAAACCTTTTTAGTTATTTTATGGATACTACTATAAAATGTTTTATGCGGAGCACATATCATGACTTCCAATTTGGACTGTTGATGTTCCATCATAAGAACGAAATCGATATGTAAATTAAAATAATAATAATAATAATATTGCATATCCCCCACGAAGCTGTAAAGCTCTAGTTTTTATCTAAATTTCAAATTAATTTAGATGGGAGATGTTTGCTATAAAGTCAATGGCCTGTGAACTAAATGGCTTGTAAAACTTATTTGTAAATCTCAATTTCAAATTATTGTGTATTAACAAGAACGATGTTTACAATGATATCAGTGGCGGCTTGGAACCAAAAATTCGTTTGTGAACCCATGTTTACTGGGATACTTTTGCTTATATCATCATGTACATTTGCGCCATCTTTTTGGATACACCCTGTCTATAAAAGCAAGTACAATTTCGTCAATGAAATTTCAATGGTTGTAATAGGCACCAGTGTAATTTTACTCCCCTAATGATGCAACATTGCCCCTGTTGTGCCAAAATATTAACTTTAGGGAGTGTGTAAATCCGTGTCTCAGACTAAGCGGAGATGTCTACAGGAGGAGTGATCGTTGTGGGTGGATATTTCTGCCTGCAACAACGGTGACACAGTAGCGGCGGCGTCGGCTGCTGGCAGGGGATTTGACCCGGGAAACACGGCCGGGCCGCGAGAAAGGCCGGGATGATCAGATAAATAACGAGCGGCTCAGCACACATCGCGCGATTGGCTGCCAAGGGCAGGCAAATCTGGCCGCGGCTCAGCATCCATCACGGCGGCGGCGTGGTGGCGGCGGCGCTGGCGGGGGCGGTGGCGGGGGTTTTAGCAGGGCTCGCGTTTTACGAGGGGTGGGGGAGGCGGCAGTGCACCAGCAGCCGCCGCACACGACGCCGGCACTAAGCTGGGGACAGCCGAGGCAGAACGCAACGCGACACCCCCGCGTCTGAGACACAGCGAGCTACATGGCAGGCATACGCTTTTACTCTCCCTTCTCGCCCTATGTTGTTATTACTGGCGCCATGCTACTATGTTTATTCGTGTGGGGTTGCTAGTCCCCCATAGTGTTGCCAGCCCGTGGGATTTGTCCCATATCGTGGGACATTCTGACAATTACTTTTCAGAAAGGGACAAGGGATGTTTTTTTGCAAAAAGTGAGGTGAATATGGGACTTTTTTTAAATTTAGCTTTGCCTCGGTTGTACAGTGGTAGAGTGCCAGACTACAAATCCAAAGGTCCCGGGTTCGATCCCCGCCAGGTCCTAGGATTTTTATCTGTCACTTTCCACTCCTTTCACCTCTGGCCGTATTGCTCATGTGAAACATACCGAGTAGCACCATGGTTCGGAACCCATGTAAAATTGTAGGTCCCCCTATAACTGGCTGCCGAACGCGGTAGCCGAGGCGACTGAGGCGCTCCAGTCACGGTCTGCACGGCCACTACGGTCGCGGGTTCGAATCCCCCCTCGGGCATGGATATTTGTGCTATCCTTAGTCTTAGGTAGTTCATAAGTAGTTTATAAGCTTAGGGACTGATGACCCCGTAGTTAAGTCCCCTAAGTTCTACAAACATTTGAACATTTATAACTGGCTGGGTATGTCAGTTCGAAGGTCGGAGGAAGGCAACGGCATACCACCTACAAACAGGAGAATGCCTAGTAAAGCGCTGTGGTGTTCAAACCAATCTTCGGATTGTTGACTGATTTACCGTTTATTATATTATATATTTTTTATTTTACTTATATATATATATATATATATATATAGATTTTTTTTTTTTTTTTTTTTTTTTTTTTTTTTTTTTTTTTTTTTTGCTCGTCTGTTGTGGTTTGTTTACATACCACGTCTTTGTGATTGGGCCATGCCACGATAATAAAGTGAAACAAGTGACACAGCAGTCCGTAGTAGTTACGCACAGAAGTGGTAGAAGGGTCGTGCGGCCTCATTTCGAAGGTTTTGGACATATCACTGAACATGGCTGTATGTTAGCCGGAGTTGTAAGAGGCGATAGAGGAGTGTGAGGAAACTGTAGAGAGAGAGAGAAAGAGGAGACTAACAGGGAGAAAGTGATGATGGGGAGGGGGCAGAGATGGGGAGGTGAAGGAGGTAGGAGGAAAAGTTTATTTCATGTTTTTGTTTGCCGTGGGACACTTTACGCTGAAAAGGGACGTTTTGAAGTCCTGGGTGGGGCACTTGAGCTTCAGAGGCTGGCAACACTGGTCCCCCATCGGGCGCCTCCACAGGTGGCGGATGAGGGAAAGCCTCCCAGATATGAGTGGTACCAGGGAAATGAAATACCCGGGGTGGGCCAAAACCAGCAACAAGGGCGGCATCTGTACTCCAGAGGATTGGGCTGTCAAAGGCGTCTGTACGCTAATTAGGGGCGGCCTGGAAAGTTGCATCCCCAATCCGTTCTGAAGCAAGCGTTGTGATTATGTTTATCATCTTTGAGTAATGATGTGACAGTATGCTAAAATGTTCCGGGGTTAAAATGATCCCACATTCGGATCTCCGGGCGGGAGCTACTTTAGTGTCACAAAATCCTAAGTCTACAAAACGAAAGAAGCAGTGCCTTCAAATATGGACATACAGTTGTCGTTCTCTAGTGAGAGAAGAGAGGTTGATGAAAATAGAAGAGGAACTAGAGACAATGAAGAGGAGCATCGTTGGATTAAGTGAAGTACACCGTAAAGGTGAAAACTGTCTTCGCTTAAATTCATGGAATCTTTTAGATTACTGTGGTGAACCAAACGGAAAACTAAATGGAGTTGGATTTTTAGTAAACAAAACCATTGTCGACAAGATAACAGTATTGGAAGGAACTTCAAGAAGAACTGCACGTCTGGTCCTAAAAATATCAGGTATGTATAAGATCCAAATAGTTCAAGCATATGCACCTACGTTTACATATTCAGATGAAGAGATAGAATCTCTCTACGAGTGTCGTAAAGAAACCTATAAAAAGTGCAGACATTGTTTTAAGAATTCATAATTGGAGATGTTAATGCCGAAATTGGTACATTCAAAGAAGGTGATTCAGTTGTTGGCAAATATGGAATAGACGAAAGAAATGACAGTGATGAGAGACTGGTACAGTTTGCAGAATGCATGAAAACACCTATTATGAATACGGTTTTCAAGAAACACCGAAGTCTCAAGTGGACTTGGAGGAGTCCTAACTTTGAAGTGAAAAACGAGATAGACTTCATTCTCACAAATAGGCCTAAATACATTAAAGATGTCACTGTGTTAAACACGTTTCAGACAAACAGCGACCATCGATTAGTAGGAACAAACTTGGAATTTAATAAAAATATGAAAGACTGAAACTAATTAAAGAAAAAGAGTGATTTTAAATATCAAAAATCTTGAAGAACGGAAAGAGGAATTTCAAGGAAGAATGAACAGCAAATTAAGAGAATGTAAAGCAGAAGAAGTAGCAAAGTACTAATCACGAAAGCCAAAGATGTGGGTGGCTTGTTTAAATCACAAAACTAACCCAAGAATCACAGATAACCAGTTTGATGGATCAGAGAAGAAAAATGAAAGTTGATACAGTTAAAGATAGAATATGAAGAGCTGTGCAAAGCCCTGAGAAAGAGCATGAAAGATGTGATGTCAAGCACTTCTCTGTGCTTCTGCAAAATGAGGAGCGAGCTAGTGAGTCCCCACTCCATCTACCCCATTAGGTCGCAGAAGCAACTACCGCTTGTTTCATGACCCTTCCACAGCATACCTCGTGAATAACTGGTGACGTAGTATGATAAAGCATGTAGTGTACGTGATATGATTAATCGTGGGCGAATGGCAGCAATGAGAGCATGGGGTGTAGATGCCACCTTCTTTGGAATTTTCTGTTTTTCCCTTTTTTTCGCTGATATGCAGTCCATGAAGACTTGGAGTGATGTACCATTTCCTCAGCTTCGCTACAGAATTTGTCACAGGGTGGAAAAACATAACTAAAATTCGCCATTGACTGAACATCATCAAAAATTATAGTGGCAGCTGCCTTTACAATTCTTAGGCATGTTCATCTTTGCAGTTTTAAGAATACCACGATGACGGCTCATAATCCTCAGTTTCGTATATGCCGTCTGACAGGCGGCGTATGACACGATACGGACAAAAGTATTGCCTCAATAACTTTTATGATAGTCCAACTTTCCGTACAGGGGTAAAAATCCATACCAGATCTCCTGTGGTGTACACAACAGGTCGCTGTTTGTCGTTATACCTCTGGCGGTCCTTCTCCTGAGCGTCCTGAGTCCGTATGTGAGCCAGCTGTCTTGCTTCTTCGACCCTGGTGTTGAGCTGTTTCACATAATCCTGAGTGTCGTCCCGTCCGGCTGAAACGGGAACAACGTATTCATTGTCGTCTCAGCTCCACGGCCATGGAGCAGAAGAAACGGTGTCTTGTCTTGCGGTATTGTAAGCAAATGTCACGACTGCCAGTATTGTATCCCAATCCTTCTGCTCTACGTAGACAGCATATCTGCCAACGTCTTGTTAAAACGTTCCATAAGACCATTTGTCTGAGGATGGTATGGAGTTGTATTCTGTGGACAATGTTGCAACGTGACATTACCGCTGATACTACTTTTGTCTGGAGTACTTTTCCACGATCAGATATCATCACACGTAGTGCTCCATGCTTCGAAATAATGTCTTCTACAGGAAATTTAGCGATCTTTGCAGCTTCTGCAGTCGGCACAGGTTTGGTGATAGCGTAGAGTGTGAGGTAGTCAGTGCAGACTATTATCCATGGGTTACCGGTTATCGACTTCGGGAACCTCCCTCAAAGGTCGATCCCAACTAGGTGGAATGGAGCTGCTGCAGGTGGAATTGGTACGAGATGCCCTGGAGGTAATTGCGACACATGCTTCCATCGCTGACACTCTTTACAGTCTGTCACATACTGCTTGAATGGTCGGTAGAGACATTTCCAGTAATACCTGCGTCTGATTCTATCTAGGGTCTCCAACAAGAATCCCAGATGTTCGGATATTGGAGCATCGTGGAAATATTTGACAATAGCTGGCTGGAGGTGAACTGGAACGACCAGTAGCCACATGGGGCCCAGTGGATCGTAGTTGCTCTTATACAATGTCCCGTTTATCAGTTGGAACTCTCCATTGGTCGGTTCGCCTTTCTCCAAGGTTTCTATGGTTTGTAATAGTGCTGCATCTTCCCGCTGTTCAGCTGTAACATTACCTAATTCAGCGAGGGCTGAAATTTCATTCGTGCTCTTGTGTTCTACTAATGGCTTCCTCGAAAGGCAGTAGGCATCCTTGTGTTTGCGCCCGTTCTTGAATACCACTATAAGGTCGTACTCTTGGAGTATTAGTACCCATCTGCTAGTCGACCTGATGGAGCCTATAAGCTAGTCAGCCAACACAAAGAATGCTGGTCTGTCACGACAGTGAATGGTGTACCGAATAAATACGGCCGTAACGTGTCGATAACACAGATAACTGCGAGACATTCTTTCTCTGTTGTAGAGTAGTTTATCTCGGACTTTGAGAGTACGCTTGATGCGTAGGCTATCACCTTTTCAGCACCTACCAAAACTTGTACAAGCACTGCACCAATCCCATAACATCTGTTTGCAGTTCAGTTTCCGCATTCTCATCGGAGGCCATCACTTTTTCAGCACCTACCTAAACTTGTACAAGCACTGCACCAATCCCATAACCACTTACGTCTGTGTGAAGTTCAGTTTCCGCATTTTCGTCGTACAAGGCTAGAACTGGTACGAAAGTTACAGCCTCCTTAAGTTCCCGGAAAGCGCTTTCTCTTGTATCGTCCCAGTAAAACTTGGCGTCTTCCTGCAGAAGTTCTTGCAATGGACGTGTCTTGGTAGAAAATCCTTTTATGAAACGTCGGTAGTATGAGCACAGCCCGCGAAAACTTCTCACATCACGAATGTGCTGAGGAGTTGGAAATTCTGTGACTGCCTTTACTTGATTTGGATCAATACGGACACCATTTCCGTTAACAAGGTGCCCCAATATTTTTATCTCTTTGGTGATGAAGAGGCACTTCTTTGAATATGAGGCGGAGACCTGCAGTCTGAACACACTTCAACACAGTTGACAGACGACTCAGGAGTTCTTCAAAAGTTTTCGAGAAAACGACAATGTCATCTAAGTAGCAAAGACACGTCGTCCACTTAAGGTGTAGAAACAAGTTGTCCATCATTTGAACGAATGTGGCCAGAGCGTTACATAATCCAAATGGCATTACTTTGAACTCATAGAGGCCGTCAGGTGTAAATAAAAGCTGTCTTCTCCCTGTCAGCTTCGTCATATTCGATTTGCCACTAACCTGTCTGCATGTCCATAGTTGAGAAGTATGTAGCTCCTTTCACGCAGTCAGAGGTGTCGTCAAATCGCAACGAGGGGTAAACATCATTCATTGTGATTTTGTTCAGCCGCCGATAGTCGACACAAAATCGCCACGTGCCATCCTTCTTCTTTACGAGGACTACCTGAGACGACCAAGGACTCTCAGAAGGTTGAATAATGCCATCGTGCAACATCTTCTCCACTTCCTCACGAATTATCCGTCTTTCAGCTGGCGACACTCTATACGAAGCTGGGTAATTGGTGGAATATCCCCAGTATTTATACGGTGCTTTATCGTGGGCCGTTTCGTCTGACTTTTCTGCTGCTGGGATGTGAGCGCACCCGAAAATTGGCGCACTATAGCTAACACCCACTGGCGTTGTTCCTTCGTCAGTCCGGGCCCTATTGGCAGTTCCACGGTTGTTTCCTCCAGCGTGTTGTCTGTACTAACAACAGAGCATGGGTCTTCGTTGATGACGTTGAGCTCACCGTCCTGGATTAGTTCACTTGTCCAGATACACATTCCCTTGGATATACGTTGTGAGTGCTCGTGACAATTGGTGCTCCAAATCTCTCCTCAACCACCGGTAATGCTAATGATAGCCGCTGATATGTAAACTTCTTTTGTAAGCCTAATAAACTTTTTACTATTGACAAGTTTAACCGGTCTTCTGTGATTGTGACTGGAACTCTTCTCATTGTCAACGACGGAATCGTCACATTGTCAACGGCAAATAACTTCCCAGAAAATTCTGTATACGTGTACCCGTCGGAACGACTTCCTCAATTTGCAACTCAGATCTTCCACCGTCAATGACAGCTTGTGATGCCTGAAGGATGTCCCATCCGAGGATGACATTATGACTACATTCTGTTAAAACGACAAATTCAAACGGCTGGATCCTGTTGTTGACAGTTATTCTCGCGACACAAGTTCCTACTGGCTGGACGTACCTACCATTTGCGACCGTCAGCACAGTTCTGCCCGTACCACAAAACATTGTCTTCTTTAGTGTTCGGCGGTAATTATGCGACAATACAGAGAAAGAAGCTTCTGAATCAACAAGTGCCCGAACAGGTTGCCCGTCGATTAAAACGTCCATGAGATTTCCCGACATTTTAGCCACTTAGACATCTCCGTAGATGGTCGCCTCGCTTAGTTTTCCTGGGCGCGGCGGCTAGGGGAGCGGCTGGTACCTCTGTGTGCCGATGGTGAATGGCAGCGGCGCGTCCGGGAGCGACCTCGCCTAGGGTACACCGATGGGCTTCTTCCCATAGGTTGACTGAACTCATCAGAAGGTGACTGCCTGGGATAGCTGCTCTGATGGCTGGCGTCTTGCGGCAAAATAATCGTCGAATACTCGCCTTCTCTCTCTGCAGTAGCGTAAAACATGTCCAGGGCGCCCACAGTGGAAACACAGTGGTGTGTTGTCTTCTGTCCTCCAGACGTCTGTTCTTCTGCGGGGCGTCATAGTTGCCGGGAGAGTTGGCTGTGGTCGAGTCAGTCGGTTCATGGACTGCCGTTTGGCGGCTGCAGCGTAAGTCATAGCAGGGCGACGCCATTCTTCACGTCGGGTGCGATTGGCGGGGCAGACAGGAGCTAATATTTGAAATACCTCTTCCTCAGCGGCGTCAGCTCCCTCGTGGCTTACAGAGCTTACATCCGTGGCCATAATCTGATGCTCGCTCAGTTTAATAGTCCCAGCTGCCATAAACTGTTGTAATCCTTCTCACAATTTTTCGTATGAGAGACGAAGTCATGTTGGTCTTCCACAACGGCCATAGGGACTACATTGGTGAGTCTGTCATACTTCTTGCGTCCAAACATCCTTTGTTGCATCTCTTCAATACGCTGGCACCACTTGATGGACTCTTCTGTCGTAGCGACGTCTTTTATCAGAAGAGCTTGGAACTTGTCTTCTGCAATACCCTTCATCAGGTGCATGATTTTGTCGGCCTCAGTCATGTTCGGATTGGCAATGTTATACAGGGCCAAAACATTCTGTATGTACGACTGTGTCGGCTCAACATGTCGTTGGGTCCGGTTTTTAGGTTGTTCTTCCGTCGAGCGGATTTGTCTTCTTAAGTTCCGTCTGGAACGTTTCCCAGTCATTCAGCTTGTCTTCGTTGTTTTTGAACCATTGCTGGGCTGTTCCGTCCAAGTAGAAATAAACGTTGGCCAAGCGCATTGTATAATCCCACCTTTTGTTTTTGGCGACTCTGTCGAACCCTTCTAGCCATTTGTTGGGGTCCTGTCAAGCGTCTTCAGAGAACACCGACGAGTGTCTGATGTGCAGCTGACTTACCACTGGTTTCGTGTCCATGCTTCTTCTGATAATATGGACTTTCGGAAGGATGTACTCGGTATATGCCTTGTATTCCGGTTCTAGTCCGTGTAAGCGACAGCTTTTACGTTGCCTAATCGGAGCCACGGTGATGCAGCTGTTGCACAGGACACCCGAGTTTGACTGAAAATATTAGCCGACGGCGGGGTCACACTGCATCCGATATAGTTTATCATATGCTCGGGTTAATGAGAAGGTTAGATTAGAATCTGTGTGATGTATTTTAGACTTCAATTTTTTAGGGTGCATTGGATTCCACGTGTGAGGTAGAGGTAAGAGGAGACATTTATATAACGTACTCTTGATGTTTCGTGGTGTCAGTGACAAGCAATATTGCCGTTTTGCTGAATTTACTTGACGTTAACCTCCATGCTTTACATAACGAAAACCTCCATCAGTTAGGTAAGTTTATTGCTTGTCACAGCGAGCTTCGAGATTTATTCGTTTATTCTAGTGTATTTGTTTACAGAAGAACGGTACTTTTACGACGTTTCAATGTATGGTTTTCTGTCGGTCTTGTAATGCAGTTGTCTTTTTTTTTTTTTTTTTTAGGTTACTGAAGTTCAGAAAATCGGACAGAAGAAAACTTGAGGAGTGTATGTTAGATATCACAATTTTCTGTCTTCTTAAAGGAACTGTGTCTCTGCCATTATCGGAATATCAAACATAATGATCATGACTTAGACCTACCTTTGTACAAGAACCAATGTGACTATTTTTGTGTTGTGATATCCATTGCAATGAAGCAGACACGATACTTGCATGTACAGACAGAAGAAGTACAATTTAGTATGAAAAAATTTGCCAATATTTATTACGTAAGATTTCCGTCATTGTGTAGTAACCTAAAAACGACTACATATGTGCAAGAGATACAGAAAATCACACATGGAAACGTCAAGATGTACAAATGCACTAACAGGAAGACAAATTCTCGAAATGCGTCGTGCGAAGGATAAAATGCGTAATGGATGCAGTTCTTCAGAATTTAAATCCATGAATAACACGGTTATAGGCTATCCAGAAACGTACGATTACGATGAACAAAGTGAATTTACACTGATCTTCAATGACTGTGGTACAAGTATGAAGTTAAGAATAAGATAACTCTGAACACTGAAAAGTTGAAGCACACGTACACCAAATTTGCAGATAACTTCAGAGAACAGAATCACCACATTCTTAAAGAAAACCAAAACGAGTAAGAATAATTTGTGGACACCTAATACCAGATTATCACAAAGCAAAACAACGTAAGATAGGCCACTACAATAACATTAAGATAAGCCACAATTTTGAATTAAACACATTTTTCGAGGTTATAATTTACGCGTAATATTTCTGATACAGAATTCAACCAACTTGCGGTTTTCAATAAACTCTAATATCAGACCATAAACTCCTATTTATCATCTTCTGTGTGCTACAATCTCTTTTTTCTTTTACTAAACGTGTCAGTTTCTCACTGGCCGCATCTACTGTGTGAGAACGTCGGTCGATTTGACCGAAGAAAATAAACAATTTCACCGTCGTCCGAAGTCCGGGTGATGGGCGTGGCAACACTGTGAGCGTGGCCATAGTGGATTACTCATTTGAAACGATCGGCCGTCTTCCGCCGATGCCAGTCGTCGGAAAACCCACTGATATCGGTGCCACTGAGAGCACATGAAATGGTTTACAGATCAGTAGCTAATTAGGTGCTTAATTTTGGCCGGAACGTGTTACGGCTGTTCCGCCAGATTTTTTGACAGGTGTCACTGAGTATTGGAAAAGGTACACGTGTATTACATCACAACATAATTATTATTTGACGCTGCGACAGCACAAGTGAGCGTGACAAGGGGTCGCTAACGTGGAACGATCGACAGTACGGTTGTATGTATGTGTGTGTGTTTGTGCGTGTGTGTGTGTGTGTGTTTGTGTGTGTGTGCGTGTATGTGTGTCAGCGAGAGAGAGAGAGAGCGCGCTTGTGTGTGCACACGTATGTACAGTATACCCAAGATATTTTGAGCTTCATTCCAAATTTCTGTACATATTGCCTTTTGTTTACGACTGCCAAACATCTCAGCGATGTACTAGCAGGCGCCGTCTTATCGTGTAAATAACGTATGGCGTGTGATTCTTGAAGTTTTCCCGGCATACATAATGTTTCATGAAATTTCGGGATTGCAGCCGGATTCCGTCGAAAGGTTTCCGATGCATGGAAGCAAAGCTCTTGACTTGGAAACCTCCTTCTTGATTTTGAGGGTGGTCAGGTTTCTTCCTCTTCAATGCTGCGATGACCTGGTGTGGAGAATATCCATTATGTGCAATATCCATTATCTCTGAAAACGGAGTGTAGATGTTCTAGCTCTGTAGGAAGGCTTTCTCCGTCAGACACAACATGTGCGCGATGCACCAACGTTTGAAGGACGCTGGTAGATTGTGCAGAGGGTGGTGGCAGCTGGATACTTGACACTTCGGGCAGTCGCTCGCTCGCTGCTTGTGGACTTTTTTTCGCAGAGGGCGGTAATTTCTTGTGACGGTGTAGTGGGACGGATTTGCGCATCTCTAATCTCCAATATCAGCTTTGCTTTTGCATAGAAGGTGAGTCACCTAACATTTCCGCTGAATATATTTCGTAAACCACATCAAATACTGACCAACCGATCCACAGACCGAACGTGAGGAGAGGGGCAAGTGTAATTGGTTAATACAAACCATAAAAAAATGCACGGAAGTATGTTTTTTTTTTAAACACAAACCTACGTTTTTTTTTAATGGAACCCCGTTAGTTTTGTTAGCACATCTGAACATATAAGCAAATACGTAATCAGCGCCGTTTGTTGCATTGTAAAATGTTAATCCGGAGATGTTGTAATCTAAAGTTGTCGCTTGAGTACCACTCCTCCGCTGTTCGATCGTGTGTATCGGAGAGCACCGAATTAAGTAGGGATTCAAAGGGAACGTTGATGTACCTTACGCACAGAAGAGACTAGAACAGCACATTATGGCTACACCTTTATTGGTCCTTTTCACTGACGCACATGTACATTACCGTGAGGGGTGAGGTACACGTACACACGTGGTGTCAGTAGATGTTCAAAGTGGTGGCCATCATTTGCTGCACACAGTTGCAATCTATGGCTTAATTAATGTACACGCCGCAGTACTTCTGTCGCAGGCTGCCACAATATGTTGTTTCATTTCGTTGTTTGTTTGTATAGCTTATGGGACTTAACTACGGGGCTATCAGTCCCTAAACTTACAAACTACTTATGAACTACTTACGAACTAGGACGGCACAAATATTCATGCTCAAAGGGGGATTCGAACCCCCGACCGTAGTGGCCGTGCAAACCGTGACTGAAGCGCCTCAGTCCCCTCGGCCACCGCGGCCGGCTTGCTCCATTTCCTCTGGGGTTGTAGACACATCACGTTACACATAATCCTTTAACGTACCCCACAGAAAAAAGTCCAGAGCTGTAAGATCAGGAGATCGGGCTGGCCAATTTATGCGTCCTCTACGTCCTATGAAACGCCCGTCGAACATCCTGTCAAGTGTCAGCCTAGTGTTAATTGCGGAATGTGCAGGTGCACCATCATGCTGATACCACACACGTCGACGCGTTTCCAGTGGGACATTTTCGAGCAAGGTTGGCAGATCATTCTGTAAAAACGCGATGTATTTTGCAGCTGTTTGGGTCCCCGCAACGAAGTGAGGACCAATGAGGTGGTCGCCAATGATTGCGAACCATACATTTACAGTCCACGGTCGCTGTCGCTCTACCTGTCGGAGCCAGCGAGGATTTTTCACGGACCAGTTATGAGTGTTCCGTAGAATCACTGCCCCGTGGTTTGTAAAACCCGCTTCATCGGTAAACAGCTAGAACTGCAACACATTCTCTGTTAATGCCAAATGACAGAATTGCACTCGATGATAAAAGTCATCACCATGTAATTGGTGATGTAGCGACACATGAAACGGGTGAAAGCGGTGACGATGCAGTATGCGCATGACACTACTTAGACTCAGTCCACCGGCTCTCGCAATTTCCCGTGTATTCCTGTGTGGGTTCATGGCAACAGCAGCTAACACACCAACTGCACCCGCTTCTCCTGTGACGGGCCTATTACGGACCCGTTTGCGTGGTACGACCATACCTGTTGCATACAGTTCGCGGTAGATGTTTTGAAATGTGCGGCACGTTGGATGCTCTCTGTCCGGGTACCGTTCTACACACACCCTGCAGGCTTCAGCTGCATTTTGTAGACAGTCGCCACAGATGAGTATCATCTACGCCTTTTCAGAGTTCGAATACACCATGGTCACAGTTCCTACAACACTACACTATCACAGTCGTCTGGTAACGCAGTGTACTACAGTCAGTCTGCGTGCAAAGACGAATGCAAAATAACAACAAGCGCTACATGCGGACACTGCGACAGCTAGACCAAACCACGCCAGTGCACTACAGCCACACTCGTAAACACGGTCGTCATCGTAAACTTGTCCCTGCAGATTCCGTTCAACGACCGTGGCCCGTGTTTGCTACAACACGCAACTGAACGTCGTAGGTTTCAAGCGTCAACTTTAGGTTACAATATCTCCGGATGTAATTAACGTTTTACAATGCAACAAACGGCACTAATTACATATTTCCTTATATGTTCAGATGTGCTAAAAAAACCTAACGGGGTTCATTAAAAAAAGTAGGTTTATGTTAAAAATATACTTCCGTGCTTTTTTATGGTTTGTATTAACCAATTACACTAGACACTCTCCTCAAGTTCGGTCTGTTGAATCGGTTCGACAGTATTTGATGTGGTTTACGAAATATATCCAGTGATACTGTTAGGTGACTCACCCTGCATATATAGACGAAAACGATTTATTAAATGTACGTGATATGATTTTATTTACGAAGTTATACTTAAAAGTTTTTCGTGTTTGTTTTGTACGTTTGATGGTTGATCGAGGTACTGCAATGAACAGGAGCAGCGTCGCCGCAGCACCGACCGGCATCACAGAATTGGTCATCATACGAAGTTATCCGACGGTCAAGGGGCAGCGGACATCTTTGCGCCTTCTTTAATGCGACAGATCGATCATTCTCTAGAAAACATATAAAAAAAGAAAAAAATGCTACTGTATCACGTTTGTTCAGTCTCATATGAGTGTTTGACTGGATCACTGGGAAATGTTAATGCTTGTTATGTAATTTGATTCAATAAATGTGAATTACTTTTCATGAAAAAAAAAAAAAGATGTAATGTATTATCAAGAATTATCAATTATATAGTATTCTATTCTTGGAAATGAAATATGAGACTTTTTTATGTTATGCGTTTTTCTACAGCCATGAAAGCAGTGATGACTTGAAAAGTTTATTGCAAGTTATCAAGTTTAGGAGGCATTTGAAATTAGTGAAATGTTAATCCAGAAATCTGTGCATTTCAATCGAACATCAAGGTCATGCTATGTAACTTTGAAAGTGATTTCACATGTTTGATTTATTTTTCTCCAGCTTATACAAGGACCTATTAAATACAACTAAATTCACTTATTGACATAGAGAGGAATATTCATATATGACAAAGACTTAGAAAATAAGTTCAACGGCACGATTTTTGTAATGAAATGAGATGCTAGGTAACAACCAAATTGTAAATTTGCAACTGATTAAATGATCTGTAAACAAGGTTTTTTAATAAGACTGAGCTAGAGTTACGACGAATTCATTGTGTGGGTTGATTGTCTAGAAAACGTCCTTCACCACCGTTTACCTTTGTCCCACCGCAACGGCCACTGATGCGCATGCGCCTCCGCGCAGTCTTTTCTATAAAGGCGTCGTCTATAACTAGCACTCTCCAGTGGAACGCACTTACCTGAAGATTGCTGAACGCCCGAAATATCGTGGCATGAAGTTGACGGAATCCGGCTACAATCCCGAAACTTTATGAAACGTATAGCGTGTTCGAATATGAGTGTCCTTAGTATGTACTTTAATGAGATATTTTCATTCCTTGTCATAATTTATGTCATAGCTGCTGATCAACTGTGCGTATGGAACATGTATGACGAAAATTTGGCAGCGTTTCTAGCCGTTATGGTCTTTGCCCGTGGCTTTCTTGACCTTTCAATCTTTAGCTTCCGCGCACCCCTTTAGAACGTGATTGTATCTTATTCAACCTATGCAGTTGACAGGAACTGCGACAGAGGGCAATTTTTGCTACCGATGCATAAAGGAAGGGGGGGGGGGGGGGGTTCATTTTGGAGCCAAAAGTATGATTGTCTGCCACAACATAGTTCCCAAACTAAAGTTACGATAATGAGTTTGGATAGTCAGCGAACTAGCATTCGAGTATGTTTCAAAATGAAAATAAGTCACGGTCACAAAATGTTTTTAGAAGTTATTTTTTAAACTAGTCTGAGATCAGCATCAGACCTATTCGTCGTTGACGATATCATAGTAC
Source organism: Locusta migratoria (assembly GCA_026315105.1). NCBI lineage: Eukaryota > Metazoa > Arthropoda > Insecta > Orthoptera > Acrididae > Locusta > Locusta migratoria. Next base: position 596,504,445 of record CM048746.1, on the reverse strand, counting down.
ATAGAAAGCTGTCACCGTACTATGAAATAAATTGTAAAAATATTTTGCAAACGTGACTGTTATTTTCATTCTGAAAGTTACGGTGCTAAAGCAGTTTTCGTTTATTTGAAATCTGGTTCAATAGAGATAGTTCGTTTCTGTATTGCATGTACGACTGCATTGTTATGAACTCAGGCACGGCGACACTATCAGCTGCTATAGCACAAAAGGCAAAAGCAATTAATTTTTCATGTAGACGTGAGTAATCAAAATTTTATATGACCAAGATGCAACGCCAACACCTTCATCGCCATTAACCGGTAAATGCCGTGTTGATTAATACTGAACACACGTACACAGAGCTTGCTACACGCCAACTGTTGGAACTTTGCCGTTGGCAGCAGTAGAAAACATAGCACAGTGATGATGAACACCCACTTTTACCAATACAAGAAGTACAACTAGCGAGCAAAGTGACACTGTAAATTTGACAGTTGTTTGTATTGAGACCTGTGGTTTCTATAACTTTAATTATAAGACATAGTGATTCAAAAATCTGAATTGCATTAGTCCCTAACGATGATTTCTAATTGTTATATGATCACAAGTCTTTTCTGTGAGGGAGGCAGGGGATGTTGGTTGAAGGACGACCGGTTTAGGTGCACTGTGTCACCATCATTTGGTTAAATATATGTTATAATCTGGTCATCTTGTTAAAACAAATTGGGTATAATGTTGCACTTGTTATTTTATACCCAATTTTTTTAACAAATCACCAGCTTATAACATATATTTAACCAGATGATGGTGACACACTGCACCGAAACCGATCGTCATTTAATGAATTAATTATGTGCGATCTTGGCTTTTCATTTTGAAGACTTAGGTAAAATTGGTCAAAAATTTTGACTCCATATAATTCTGTAGAATGTTAGAAATATTGTCTCCAATTTTCACAGATTACTTAGAACAACAAATAATAAAAAAGCTGTCTTGTTTTAACCACTGCGCAGCGCCACGCCCACTTTTTCCAGGCGACACTCTCCATGTTTGCGATGTTTTTATTACTTCCGGCTGTCAGAAAAGCATCGGAAGAGTATAGAAGGCTGTGGACCCGTTTATGTCGTGTTATCTTTGCCTTCCGCTATGTATCTTTCGAAGCTGTTATTGTCAATGGTGCACAGATATAAATAATTTATTTTTGCTGTTACTGTGGTAATTACTACTGTGTTCAATATTTCCTTGTATGATTCATCGTTTAAAATGCCAAGATACAGTGCTAAAGTGTTCAAGAAAGTGACTAAAGCTCGCCATTTACCTGTAAATAAAACTTTTCAGAAAGTGAATCAACATAACTCAGCGGAAGATAATTGTGAAGCTAAAAAAGATGAGCAGTTCACAGAAGAAACTTTGAACTGGTGTAGAGTTTTATTCCACCAAAGACGAATTGGATAGTGGTTTCAGGATAAGTGACTTGGAAATTATGTGTTCTATTATAAGAAATTCGTGTCAATGTGTTAACTGTGGCAATAAATCTTTAAGATTATATAATAGCAATAACAGAGATGGTATTGTGCGTTGTATTCACTTGTTTTGTCACAGCTGATAAATCTGGCATTCAATTAAAAATATCACTTGCTAAGAGTGGGTGTATGAAGCGAATGTAAGATTCTGCTATGGTATGAGATGTGTTGGTGTTAGAAGGAAAGGTAACAATTTGTCTTGTGCAATAATGAAAATGCCATCTTCATCTGCCTCATACTCAACACTAAACCATCATCTTCTGAACGCCTTGGAAATAGAATGCAATAGCAGTTTGTCAGCAGCAGTGAAAGAGGCAGTTTTATTTAACAAAGGCATTCAGACAGACGTAAATGACCCTTTGCCCTCTACAGATCTATGTATTTCATGTGATGGCACATGGATGAGAAAGGAGCTACACCTCTCTACATGGTGTTTCATCAGTTATAAGTGTTGAGACAGGAAAAATTTTTAATTTGCAAGTGATGTCCAAATGTTGCTCTATTTGTGCAAAGAGAAAGACATTAGACAATAAATAAGGAGAGAAACAGTGGCAAATAAAACACAAAATAATTTACAGAACGAATTATTATGGTTCGGGTGGCATGGAACAAGTAGGAATGAAATTAATATTTCTTCGGAGTGAAATGAGGCATGGAGTTAGATACGTGAAATATCTTGGTGATGGAGTTTTTAGTGCTTTCATATCTGTTGTAGAAAGCAAGCCTTATGGAAATGGATGTAACATTGACAAGCTAGAGGGTGTGGGGCACATTCAAAATAGGATGCAGTCTTAAGCACCATAAAGCCAACATTCCGGTTTCTTGATCATCCAGATTTGTTAAAGAAATGTTCCGATTGTGGAAGACAAAATATGAATGAGATCTTCAACAGTTTCATTTGGAAGAGATGCCAAAAAAAACTTTTAGTCCAGCTACTGTTATTAAAATTGCCACATATGATGCATGTCTTGTGTTTAATGATGGTAACACTGGAAGTATAACGGCTAGGAATTGTCGATGGTTGCTTAACCAAGAAGCTGTTGATGAAGATAGGTAATGCACGTGTTGCAAGTTCTAAAATGTCACCGCGGCGGAGTGGCCAAGCACATTGAGGCGCTATGCTACGATGCGTGAGGCCGCTCCCCGTCGGACTTGAATGTTTCTGTTGTCTTTAGTATAAGGTAGTTCATAAGTTTAGGGACTGATGACCCCCGTAGTTAAGTCCCTTACGCTTAACACACATTTGAACATTTTTTCTAAAATGTCTGTGAAGGATATAGCCAAAAGGGCACCACATAAACATCAGTTACAAAGGAAACATGTTCAAGAAGAGCAAGATGACCAATTCTATGGTTATGGTCAACATTGTCACAAATATCCTTCAATTTTCCTCACAGTAAGAAATCCTGGGATGTAAGATCCAGTGTCTTTGTGGGTCATGGTAAGGTGGTTCTAAGACCAATCCACCGGTCATTAAGTATTCCATGTAAGACCGCTTCAACAGCACGCGAGCCATGTGCCAGACATCGATCATGTTGAAAGTACATCGCCATTCTGTCATGCAGTGAAACATCTTGTAGCAAAATCGGCAGAACATTATGTATGTAATCAGCACACATTGCACCATTTAGATTGCGATCGATAAAATAGGGACCAATTATCCATCCTCCCATATTATGCCGGTTTACTTTAACTCTGTGTGTGAAGTGTCGTCACTAAACAGAACGCGTGAAAAATCTATTATCGTCCCTTAATTTATTTTGTGCCAAGTGGCAAAACTGTACATGACGTTGAAAATATTCGCCATACAAATCCTGGTGCATAGAAATATGATACGGGTGAAATGTATGTGGATGTATAAATCTCAACTCCGACGTTTTTGAGATTCTCGATTCCCGCTCAGCTTGTGTGCTACTGATGTGGGGATTAGCCGCAACTGTTGCTAATCCACTTACTTGGGCATTATCATTTGTTGCAGGTCGTGGTTGACGTTTCACTTGTGGCTGAACACTTCCTGTCTCTCTAATTTACGTAGCTACCCGACGATGATGTCTTCCAGGATAACATTTGCTGGTAACCGTTTCTTGGTTTGTTGCTAATTTCTCGAGATATTTGGCACGGTCACTATCAATATTTCGGAAACAGCGCAAGGTATCAAATTTTTTTCTTAGTCAAAATATGACATATCGTAATATATAAATCCAAGTTTGCTGCTAACAATATTTTTTTCAGCTTGTTCAACTTGACTCCACTACAAACTTGTTTCGGCTTTTGCCATTTTCAAGTGGACCTGGTGATGTATAATAAAATAATTACCTAAGTTACAATGTACTACTTTCATAAAAAAAATTAAAAAAATATTTCATTACAAATTCACTTACGTTGACATTTGACTGACGCCCATAAAGCATATTAGAGTGTCTTTTTGTGACAAGATGGTAAGGCCACGTTTCATCTCATTACTTTTTATATTTGACAGATATAGACACTGTTTACTCTGTTGCTACTTTATGTTTACAGTAAAATATATCTGTGCCAGTCAGAGGGTGTACTCGTGTGTCATGGATATACAATAGCAGACAAACATCTTTCCTTTTTCTTTTCTTTTTTTTTGTGGACTTTTTATCCGTTTTCCTTTTCCAAAATTTCAATAAAGTTCTCTAAATAATATTTATCCTTTAAATCTGTTTGTTCGTTCAGAATAGCAAACGGGTATTTTTTTAAGTGTGTGAAAATTTCTAGTTGCTCCAGAATATTTAGAATATGGCCTTTAGGAACTGAGTGTAGAATTTTTAAAACAGTTTCGATGTTTTCAGCTGTGTGATTTTGGCTTTTTAGGTGTAAGTAAAAGTTCGACTGGTTGCTTTCACAGTCTCGTGTCGAATTTTACAGTTTCTTCCTCTTTGCCCAATATAAAATATAGTGCAATCATTACACGATATTTTGGAAACACCAGGATAGGAATAAATGTCGGTTTTCGTTTTTTCTTAGCATTTCCTTCTTGGTAGAACCTCAAAAAGTAAGATAGTAGTGATAGCCCAAGTTACAAATCCAGCATACGCCACTTACTTACTTACTTTCTGTGTCCGGAACTAGACTTCTAACTTCCAAAAATTAGCAGCCCTATGGCTTTGTCGTTATCCTCCCATAAGTCTTCCATTGTACAGGGCTTTTCTAGATATGGGCAGATAAGCAGGTGTTGAAGATCCTGTACAGCACCACAAAGACACAGAGTGTTCTCATTATCTTTTAGGAAGCCCCATCGCTGCATGTTTGTCTTGCACTTTGGCACTTCTACCCTCATACGGTTCAGGGTTCTCCAGACTGTGTATGGCAGGTCTCCACCAGGTGCCAGTTCTTCTTTTGCTGCTTTATGGGAACTTCTCAAATCCATTTCCCACCTTGCAATACGGTTTTCTGCGGCCGACCCTTCCAGTGCTCGGGCACATGACAGGAAGCTCTTCCTCGAACAAAGCCGTCGGTCAGCAGGCTGGTGTCCATATAGAGGGTGACGCATGTCCTTTTCTTGCTTCGTTTTTTCAGCTTTGGCAGCAATGTCACGTCGTATGTTGGGCGGTGCGATCCCCATAATTACGTACATCTTGTGTACTGGTGTTGGTTTCAGGCACCCAGTCACAATCCGTGCCATTTCATTCATCGCGTTGTCAACTTTTCTCGCGTGTGTTGACGAACTCCATACTGGAGCGGCGTATTCCGCAGCTGACAACTAAGCGCAAGGGCTGAGGCTTGGGTTTGCACTCCAGGATCCGTTAGTTAATTTCCTGATGATATTGTTTCTCGTTGAGACTTCCTCCCTTGTGGCATTCCAATGATGTTTATAGGTCAGCGTGCGGTCCAGTATGACACCGAGATATTTGGGCGTCGGACAATGCGCGAGTCGTTCACCTCTCCAAGTAACATTCAATTCCCTATTTGCCTCCGCGTTCTTTCAATGGAAAGCACAGACCTGAGCCTTGGAAGGGTTCGGCCGTAGGTGGTTTGCCTCATAATACTGGGAGAGGGATTCCAAGGTACTGGATAATTTCTCCTCTACATCCAGAAAACTCGTACCTTGTGCTGCAACTGCAGTGTCATCGGCATATATAAATTGGCGCGTGGTGTTTGGTACTGATTGGTCATTTGTGTATATATTATACAGAGTTGGAGGAAGGACGCTTCCCTGAGGCAGGCCGTTCCTCTGATTTCTCCACCTGCTCTTCTTACCCTGGAGACAGAAAAAAAATCTCCTATTTTGCAGGAAAGTAGCAATCAGTGATGTTAAATGATAGTCTTTTGTTACATCGTATACTTTCCTGAGGAGCCACCGATGGTTTACAGTATCATACGCCACTGATAATACGAGTGGCCGTCTGTGGTAAATGCCAAAGTAAGGCCTGTGGAAGCAGGTCAGATACGGCTGTGGGGTCGGCTGCGGGCCTAATGGTGGGGAACGGCTGTGAGTCGGGGGTTGGCGGGTGATGTACGGCCGCGGAGAGCGCTCAGACCCTCCGGAGACCGGTGAGGGCAACCGCCGCAGCCACAGCGATAGACGCCGACCAGCTAACCAGCTAACCAGCTGGCCACCACACTCCGCCTGCAACGCTATCGCCAACACACGCCTCTGTGGCACCTGCTGTATCTGCTGTCGCCCTATCCATCACTCAGCCGGTTTCTCAAAATCCTTTTCAGTAGCAGGAACCAGGCTCTGGAACAATCCACCTCAGTATATCAGAGAACTGAATAACACTGCCAGCTTCAAACGACAGTTAATGGATTATCCACTAAGGCAATACTTACGCCAGTCTTTAATACCCTACGGTCCAGGTACGTCACATCCATTCCTCCTTCCAGATATTCCCCTACTGCCATTGCTCTCGCCAGGTACAGCTTTCTTAACTTCCTTCTGTCAGAATTCGCCATGCCTCAACCAGTCTCGATATATTCAAAAGTACATCTTGTATCTGCTAATATCAATGATGTTTCTCCTATTATTACACTAACAGCAGCAGAAGGTATCTCAGTGGTACTACTAGTATTAATCCTATTAGAGTTAAGTCAGTACCTTTTATCTACATCCTTTTACATGTAATCAACATGTATAAATTATGTTATTAATTGTTTATCTGTAAAAATCATTCTTATGTTATAGGAAACTCACATAGAAACAAATACTGTATGTGTAAAACCGTGGTCCGATGTAAGAGAGGGCCTGATGGCCCTAATCTGATCAGGCTAAATAAACAAATAAATAAAAAATTAAATAAATCTCCGGCACCATGCTGCTTTTCCTAGACGCCTTTGTTCCTGCAGAATAACACTCCTTGTGTTTAAAAGAACAAACGTGACGGTGTGATGGTTTGATTATCTGTTGAACTTTGTCTGGAGTGTAGCTTTCTATGGGAGTGAAAAGTGCACGATAAGCAGTGCAAAAGATGATAGAAGTTTTCGAAATGGTATGCATATTGTAACGTTTCTGCTATGTTGCACGCTCCTTACAAAAATCAGTTGCCAACATTACAAACACAAAATATCGGACACCTAAAATGAAACTTGACTACCGGACAAGTAAAATATCACATTTTCACCTTCAGTTTGAAATTCTATTTACACTCTTAGTAAACCGCTTTTAAGAAATAGTACGTTGATTTAAACATAAATTTGGCTGTCCTTTTACGTAATTTTCAATTTTTAATACTTTCGTAAATAATAGCTTCAAACACTAAAAATGCATTACACTTAGTTTCGGAAATTGCTGAACCTATATAGTTACTAATTTGTATAAAAACAACAATACTACATGTTATAACTATTGCACAACATGATTACATATATACGTTTTGTTTAAATAAATTAGGACAGACCATGTTTTATATATCACTGGATCCTAATTTAAATACTGATCATTTTTCATGCACTAAAATTAATAATCCGTTTGGTACTAAGAAACTATCTTCGAAATTAACAAAAACTACAACAACCATATACAAATACGTGTTAATAAAAAAATTAGACCACAAACTGAAATACATTAAAATTCCATGCCACAATAATAGTACGCCTACACAATATTGGCGAAACAAATATCTGTGCACTTCGAAAACACAAATAATGTAAATAATTTGAGCACTGTAAACACTAGTCAAAAGATGATTTCAAATTTGTGTACCACATTAAATACAAATTTCATGAAACATGTACATACATTGACATAAACAGTTAAAGCTTAAATGTAATGTTTTAATTTCTGTATTTTGGCATATTTAATGTAAAAGAATATTGTTTAATTGTGAATTACAAAACTTTGTCATCAATCTTATTATACGGTTACGTAGAAAGATGTTTGAGAGAAACCATGTTTTGTGGGTCTTCTAGCAGTTACAAATCTGTAAGCAGCTCTGTTAGCTTGCGTTTTTTTATATTTTTGATTGAGCAACAATGTGATTGATTTAAACTTTATTTAAATGGAAATAAAATCGTTTCCATATTAGCTGTCATGTTTATGATTTTCGAAGATATCCTGAAACATCAAATCTTTTAGTGAATGCCGAAGACAGCTTACAACGCAATGGACTACAGCCAGCATATAAGATAAGTTCTTTTTAAATCAACTTCATCTACAGTGGAATGACTTTGTTATAGAGACTGTGAACTAATAAAACTTTCCGTTATTTAGGAAAATATTAGGGCTCAGTTTGAGTCATTCCCAAATGGGGTGATTGTCGTTAGAATATGTCTATCACAGTAGTAGGTTTACAGGAATTTTTTAATAATTTTAACAGATGTGGTAAATAGTGTTACTCATTTGTTATGTTTTATCAGAGTGTTGGATCAATATTAATACCATTGTCTTGTTACAGCCTTTGATAATGACGACGTGTCGAAATGCGTAAGGCCTTAATAAATTGCAATTGTGGTCAAGAGAGTTAAAGTTATTTCAAGTTCATCAAATGGCCACCACGTCTCAGAAATGTCTAACGCAGACAGCAAGGAAAGGAATTAAACTTGAAGGCAGTATTCTAGAAAGGGAAGACTAAGTAGAGGATTATGAGATAGGAGATTCGATACTGCGAGAGGAATTTGACAGAGCACCAAAATATTTGAGTTGAAACAAGGCCCCTGGAGTGGATGGTATTCCGTCTGAACTACTATCATCTTTAGAAGAGCCAAAGACATTATTCCACCTGGTATGCACGATATATGAGACAGAAGACATACCCTGCGACTTCAAGAAGAATATCGTAATTCCAAACCCTAAGAAAGCAAGACCAGAAACATCTGAAAATTACAGAACTTCAGTTTAATAAGTCATGGTTGCGAAATCCTAACACGAATTATTTACAGACGAATGGAAAAACATTATGGAATCCGACTTTGGGGAAGGTCTGTTTGGATTTAGAAGACGTGAAGGAACACGCGAGGCAACACTCAATGACGACTTATCTTAGGCTAAGGAAAGGGAATCCAACGTTTTTAGTATATGCGAATCGGCAGAATGTTTTTGGCAATGTAGACTGGAATACCCTCGTTAAAATTCTGATGGTAAAATTCAGGGGTAAAATATATGGTGCAAAGAGCTATATTCAACTTGTACAAACACCATACAGCAAGTATTATAGACGAAGTACTCGATAGGGTCGCAGTGGTAGCGTAGGGGTATGACTTGGTTGTAGCCTTTCCCCAATGTTGTTCAATCTATACATTGAGCAAACTGTGAAGAAATGAAAGGGGAAATAGGAATTAAAGTCCACGGAGAGGGAGTGAGAAATTTACGGCTTGCTGACGACATAATAATTTTGTCAGAGACAGCAAAAGACCTGTAAGAGCAATTTATCGAAATGGACAATGTATTGAAAGGAAGGTATAAATGAGCATTAAGAAGAGTAAAACGATGGTAATGGAACGTAGTATCAAAAAAATCAGGCGATGCTGAAAGAATTAGATTAGGTAATGATACAATACAAGTAGTCGGCGAGTGTTGCTATTTGGGTAAAATGAAGAATGGCAATGGCAACAAAACCGTTTCTGAAGAAGCGAAATTTGTTGACATACAATATTATTTTCAGTGTTAGGAAGTCCTTTTTGAAAGCATTTGTGTGGAGTGGATTGTTGTATGGGAGTGAAACGTGCACGATAAAACACACACACACAAAAAAAAAACAAAAAAAAAAAAAAAAAAAAAAAAAACAAAAAAAAAAAAAAAAACAAAAAAAAAAACAAAAAAAAAAAAAAAAAGCTTTCGAAATGTGGTGCTACAGACGGATGATGAAGATCAGATGGCTAGATAATGTAACTAATAAAGAGGTATTCAACAGAATTGCAGAGAAAAGTAGTTTCTGATATATCTTGAATAAGAGAAGAGATAGGTTGGTGAGACACATTCTGAGACTCCAAGGAATCGTCAACTTAGCATTAACAGGAAGTGTGTGGGGTAAAAATCGTAGAGGAAGACCAAGGGACGAATAAAACAGATTCAAAAGGATGTGGGTTGCTGTATGTTTTCTCAGATGAAGAGGCTTGCTCAGGACAGGGTAGGGTGGAGAACTGCTTGAAACCAGTATGCGAACTGAAAACCTCAACAACAACAACAACATCACAAATCAAATATACTATCCGCAAAACATAATACGACGGGGGAAAAGAGAAAAAAAGTGGGTAATGTCTTTAAAAGTTAGTTAAAGTTAATTGTTTAGAATTAAGTACTCAAGTTACTAACTTTTTCTCCTCTTTCTACCCTCGGACCTGTTACCAAGGCACTTCGTGCCAACATTTCTGTTTGTGATAGAAAACCGCACTGCACGTTGAAAGACGACCGTCTGTCGTCTTCCATATATTTCTGTAAAGTTATAATTTATTTAATGTCGCTAGTTATCATTTTGTTAAAACTTGAACCCCACTCTTTTCAAGAGTTAAAACCTTTTTTGATCATGTGGCGGTGTATGAACTCTGTGTAAATACTTTCTAGCTTTGTGGGGCCCGATTTCTAATACGTGATATGTTCATTTTTGTACAGTGCATGTAAAAATCTGCTCATCGTTTCCTTCTGTGAGTGATATGTGTTCCACGTGGTTGTTCATAGAACAAAGCCTTCAGCTTCCACTATTGTTTGTTCCATGCCCATCATGCAAGTAACTATGCGGGTATCATCCTGATTTCCACGAATATTTCCCAGTCTTGTCTCCCCGCCAATTTTAATTTTGCTGTTCCTCTCCAACTTGTAGTACGCACTTTGTCTTTGTCAGAAATTCTCTCTGAGCCTTGTACAACCTCCTTCAATATCTTCCTTATGTAATTCTAAACATTTCTATGGGCTGCATGCTGTAGTTAATTTTCTTTATTTTTCGGAAACTGAATTTATTCAATTTTATCGGTTTTCGGAACCACATGGGTCCGACTTCCGGGGTTTGCAGCTAGTCGCCTGAATTCACGCCACTTCTCATATAGAACCAGTACCTAGATCGATTGCTAACAGACTGCAACTTAAGAATCCACCGTGATTTCGTATAATGAATCTGATTTTCAACCACTTCACCTTCAGTGGAGTGCGTTCATGTATTGTAGTCTTGTGTCGCCGTTAGCGTGTTTGCTCGCGGTCCAATTCAGATGTAATTGAACTTGGCTATACCCATGCACCACTCAAAACAGGCACGACAGATCAGAGCCAGCTTCAAAGTGTTTTTGTATATTGTGTTTTGTGCTACCTCCGACTTGCTGAATTTCGCCTACGATAGCGGCGCCTGCTTTCGCCTCGTCTCAGCACGCTGATTTTGGTGAGTTTCGATGCGGCATTGCGTGTGTGTGAGCGAATGAGTGTTTTTTGTGAATCCTTCCCCCAGTAACGTTAAATCATGTATAATTTAGGATGGGCACCGTCCGCGTTAATCCATGTAAGAGATGCATTTTTATTGTATTAACAAAATTGGTTCCTCGTTTTGGCTGTTTTCTATCTGAATAAACAAGTTTAAGTTCAGAATAATCCGTAAGTTGCCTATAAATTGTAGAGCACCTTACCTCTTTTATTTATTATTGTTCTTCAAAGTGCTGAGAACTAGTTCATAAGCAATTTTTATGTCTACATTCCGTTGCGCCAAAAATGTTTTCTTAGCCACCTTTGTAAGATAACTTTAATTGTGGTGGCTTGCATATTAATGTCAGTGTGTAGTGACGTGTGAGCTGCTATGTATATTGACGACTGTAGTATTAACTTCCTGTTATTGAAGTAATTTGAAACGAGTCAGTTCTCAGTTTGAGCCAGGGAACAAACAGGGAGTAACCAGTAGTTCACACGGACGTCATTTACTAATTTTAGTGATAAAACAAGGCTCGTGTTTCGTACAGTGGTCGGCTTTGAACGTGAGGGGCCGTATTGCTTCGTACCTCGTTATGGTATGAAGACGAGTTTGTTTTCACTAACCTAATATCTTCTTTCGCTGTTGTTGTCCCCTGTTTAGAAGCAGCACTAACGTTGTAGATACGTTGTCTCTTGATCTGAGGCTGAAATAGTAATATGGCCAGGTTTAAGCAATAACGAAAGTCACAACAAATGCGGGTTGCTAGTGGCTTTCCTTCTTTTAATTATGATTCACTGTTCCTATACAGTAAGCCGCGACGGGGAAATACTAGGGTCGTCCACAAGTAAGTTCCATTTCTATTTAAATCCGCAGCTGCGCTACGACCGCAGTTCCGAGCATGAGCGGCAGTTACTATGCCTCAAGGAGAAGACATGTACGTCATTTTCAGATCGCTGCTGCCGACGTGTTCTTTGTAGTGCTACTTTGCAGTGTTATCCGTAATTTAAAAGGCCGTCGCGTGTAAAATCACATCTCTGATTCGTTTTCTAAATACAAAGAAAGTTAAACCGAAGGAAATTCATCTGCAAATCAGCGAGGTTTAGGGACAAAATGATATGAGTGATTCAAGGGCTATAAGATGGGTCAGACTGTTCAATGAAGGACGTGATCAAGTGATGATGAAGAACGAACTGGACGCCCGTCTGAGGTTATCGATGAAGTGGTTTACACAATTGAAGAGATGATTAAGCACAACCATAATTTTGCACTTAGTGCCCATGCTATTGAAGTTTCACATCTCACGATCACTAATTCATGAAATTGTTACTGAAATTTCGAAAATTTTGTTCGTTGTGTACCTAAAATTCATACTGAATAATACAAAAAATAACGGATGGGCACTGCAATTCAGTGTTTGACACGCTACAATGAAGAAGGCGATGTTTTATATATATATATTTTTTATGGGGGTGGGGCAATGAAGGCATTTTGCTGATAGATTGCTTACCCACGAGGCCAAAAATGAATGGAAATGGCTACCGCGAGAACTTGAAGAAATTGCGCCGCGCAATACAGAACATGTACCGAAGATTACTGTCGAAAGGTGTGTTTTTTGTCCACTATAATACCCGACCTCACACGGCGAATGTAACGAAATAGCTCTTACGGGAATGTTACAGGGATGTGTTTCATCTTTCTCCGTACAGCCCGGACCTCGTTCACAGTGACTTTCATCTCTTCATATACCTAAAATCTTGGCAGTTAACACTTCACAGAAAGAACATGTTACCACATGGTTGAACACACACAGGGGGCAACCTTCTATGAAGACGGCTTACAAAAACTTGTGCCAGGCTATGACAAGTTCGCCGACCGCAGTGACCGAGCGCTCTGCGGCGCGCCAGTCACAGTCTGCACGGCCCCTCTCGGGCATGGATGTTTGTGTCGTCTTTTGTATAAGATAGTTCATAAGCTGTTTGTAAGTTTAGGGACTGATGACCCCGCAGTTACGTCCCATAAGCTTTAAAAACATTTGAATTTTATGACAAGTTCTTACAAAATTTCGGAAGCGATGTAAAAAGTAGTTAAACAGTTTTGTTTTATGTACAATAAAAATTTTTTCATGTATCTGTACACGTTTGTTTTGTGTAACCAAAGGGAAATTACTTTGTGGGCATACCTCGTAGAAATTTAGAAAGTTTAACAAACTTATATTGTATTATTTTTACGTGATACATGCACTCGATTGACATGGATGAGATGCTTAGTTCGACTGACTTAGAAATACTGTATGAGGCCCTTAGCTCGAATGACTTCATCTTGGCGCCAACGGGTTATTCTAGATTGTTACGCCTGTCTTCCTTCTATTAAAATAACAATTAAATTACATATACATAGATTAACGAACGGCAATTACGTTAAATTAAATATTAATAAAAATGTTTGCGGGTTTTTGCGAACTGAGAATATTTGTTAGTGTGAATCAAATTTTAGATGAAAATAAGGACGGAATTTTCTCACGGGATACTTGCTCACCAGACCATATGCCGTCACTCGGCGTCCCTCTACGATTCCTTGATGTCTTAGAATGAGTCCGATGTGCAGATGTCACATAAAACGTAGTACATCTACAAGATATTGCAATAGTACTTACAATTTTGCACATAAATATTTTTGCACATCCGATACGTAAAAAGAGCACACTTTTTGTCATAAAGACATCTTCGATCGAATCGCATTGCAATAAATCTAAATGTGACATTAAAATATAGTATTTCTATATGGAGTGACATAAATAGTATCATCATACAAAAAGGAAGAGAAACGAAGCATCATTACATACAGATTAGAGCAATTGGACCCTCTTGTTAAAAGGCTACATATTTCTTGTACTTTGGGGTTATCTGTGTCTGTAGTTGTACAAGGTCGAAATTTATAAAATATAGCAATTTTTATCAATGTTGAATGGATTGATGACATGTTAATTACAAGAGATATGAGACACATTTACAAATATGGATTATACAGTCTTCCTGATGAAATAAGTCTTCAGGTTATTTGTACATTCATATCTAAGTTTTACAATACTAATCAAAGAGACAATTTATTTTTAGCGTATTCAAGACAGTGTGGCATAACATCTAACAGTTCTCAACATACGTCAGATTTGCGCTGTATAAAAACATGTAGCATTTATTACAAAATATGCTTAACATCCTCATATGCAAAGGAATAGGTTAACAGATTTAAAAACCAAAATTAATATTTGCAGTTTGATATGAGGACGAATGCTTCAAAATGTTGTTAAATTTTACATATTTTTAAGCTTAAGATTGAATCAGCTGCCATTTGTATATATAAAGGTAGTTACACATATATAGTTCAATATGTACTAAATCGGCAGATTGACAAGTTATTGTAGTATAATAAAATAGTACTAAAAACAGTCAGCGAGTAAACGTTGTAAGTGTGTAAAAAGGCAACATCAAAACAGAATTTCATTAAATGCAAGACAAAACAATCATTCATATACAACTGATCATTTGCACTTACTTGTTAATCGGTTACATCTTTTTTATACTTAGGGTTTCCATATGTTTACAGATGTTCGAGGTCTAAGTTTGAAATGTCATAATTTATTTATGTAATCTTGTAGGTTCTCAGCTTAGGTTCTGGTGATAATGTGACATAACATTATGTAAGGACAGATGTCTTTTAAAAACAAAGTAAATATACAACCCGTTACAGTAACACTTCCAACTTCTCACGTAAAATATTGCACAATATTTGAAAGAGAGACGAGTGCAAGGTAATAGAATTTTTCTATATCTAAATGTGACAAATGTATATAGAAACGTTCGTTTTATAGAGGAGTCACAGTAAATAGCATCATTTTATAAAATAATATAAGAAGTTTAATCCAATCATCGTAGAAAGTATATCAATTGCATTCTCTTATTAAAAGACTACATTATTTTTGTAGTTTGAGCTCATGAGTGTCTGTAGTTATACAAGGTTTAGGCAAATGTTATCAATATTGCCTAGATTAAAGACATGTTAATTTCATGCAATATTGGAAACATTTACAAGTATGGATCAAATAATATTATTTATCAAACAAGCCTGCCACAGGAATTGTATGATGCCTATGGTATGCGTGAAAAAGAGGTCACATTAGTTACACTGAGCGTTCTACAATATGTACTACAATACAACACACGTCTGGAAAAGTGTTTTATCACTAAGGTGCCAGCAGTTAATGACTCTTTACTTAAAAACGGAATACAGATATACAAAAATAACATATAATTTTTCTTTATTGCTCATGGAAATAGAAATTAAAAAATTGTATTCCGAATTTGGGTTACATATTGCAGAATAAACCAGCATCCCTAATACCTATTGCACTGATCCATACCTTTATTCGAAGAGGCATGTTTTCCACAAGATTATTAATAGATTATTGGTCCAAATTGTACCAATTCTCGACAGTGACACGATGAAGGTCCCTCTGACAGATTGTGGGGTCGTCTCGTGCAAAAACAGCCGTTTTCAGTGTATGCCAGACATGTTCAGTGGAGTTTTCTCTGGAGAACATGCTGGCCATTCTAATCTTGAGATGTTGTTATGGTGAAGGAACGCTTTCACAACATGTGTATGAGAAGCACGAGAACTGTCATCCTTGAAGACAAATCCCTCAAGGAAATGCTGCGCTATACGACGAAGGATGACATCCCTACACCTTATAGCCTTCTGATTGTCATCTACGACCACCAGTGGCCTACTGTGACCCCAAATAATGCCATCCAAACTATTATTGACCCACCACCTTGCCGGATTCGCTGTACGATTGTATAGTTAATGGCAAATGCGAGTTTCATCTACCACAAGATCTTGATGCTGATTCTGCCGAATTTCTTCAGCTTGCTGCTGTGCCAGTCTGTTCCTGGCTGCATGGTGTCTAGGCTGCATGGTGGGCAGTAAAATCGTTTCACGTTGCACGACAATGCTCACCCACACACAGACAGTATTGTCAAATAATTCCTGCCGTAAATGGGGCAGTGCAACTTGAACATCCACCATACTTTCCAGATCTCAATTCTCCAGATGTTTTCCTATATCCTCAACTCAAACTCGCTTTGAAGCGAAAGAGATTTGATGACACTGCTGACATAAATGTGACGAGGCTTTCGAACACCATCCCAAACGAAGGCTTGGTGAATGTATTACAGAACCCAGCCTTTCATGGTTACGGGAACTGACTATTTAGAAGCTGAGAATACATCTACGTCAATATTATAGGACAGTTCATCGAACTTCATTGTCAGACGATGTAGATCTCACCTTTTGTTGATCAGTCACACACCTTCGTTTAATACATGATGACCAAGAATTCTGATTTCCTTCGCTCCAGACAGATTTACGTTTTAAGCCATCCTACCTCAGACACGAACACATAAATGCAAGGAACTAGTAGCTATTTGTATCTCAGAATTGTGCAAGCACCAAAATAGCTAATATATGAGTTTGCAGATCTTAAAAAAAGGATTACATGAAGTAATTTTGTGCTGCGTAAAATGATCACAAATAATGTCAAGTTGTTAGTAATTTTATGCAGTTCAGTTTTCCTATAAGGGGAAATGCTCATAAGAGCTACACCCACATTGACGAGTGGTATTATTAAGGGTGCCTCAAGATAACTAAATTCAAAATGAATATCAAATACATACATTTAAAAAGAATCATCAGTAAAGTAATGCGCATAACAACTACTGAAGAGAAAGTAGAAAAAATAATAAGGTTCAATTCTCTATGTTACACCATCACGCAATGGAAAAATCGCAAAAGAAAAGCTGTATAATGTTTAAGTTTATTCGAAAGGTCCACTTAGTAATATAATACGACCATTTAGAGGAATTTAAAGAAAGGTAAGAAGGATATTTCCCAACGCTTGATACAAGCCAGTTTGATTCGAAAAAAATGTTCGAAATGTTGAAAGCTATATACGTGAGAAAATACAGTATGTAGAAGGGAGGAGGTGGTGGATTCTGACAGGATGTGGTGCAAATAATAACAAGGAAGGGGAGAGAAAGGACGGTATAGAAATGGAGTAAGCAATTGGTTTGTTCATCTGATATTAAAGGATAGGTGTGGGTGACCCACCATCGATCAGTTAATGAATTAATACTCTAATTTCCAAGTAATAAAAGCCATCCAAAGTTGAGTAAAGGGTGCTAACCAATGTGAATGACAAGTAAAGAAATAATTTTTGACTCGTTGTATTCTCTGAAGTCAAATGAACGTCAACGTTTAAAGATTAATTCACATGCAATTAAACCAAAGATCAAATCTAACAAACATAAAATACAAACAGAATATACAGGCGCCAAGTATGGCCAATCACAGCTTGCGTTCGGGAATCTGACAGCCGAACCCCCTTACTATAAAAGAGTAGCCAATGGCCAGCTTTTCCTGCGTTTCCACCAGTCCGGCCTCGCCCTCACGTCCAGCGATTTCACAGTAGCGGCGGATGGCCTTCAGGCACCGCCCAAAACACAGCCAATAAGTTATTCCAAGTAAACGACCAAACCCCCTCGCTATTGTACAACATGTTGCCAGATACGTACAATGTCCCAGTGGGTGCAACCATGGCTCTAGCCAACTGGGCGCCAGACTGGTCCTCCCAGAGGTCTGTCTTTCATGTGTTTCCCCAGGTTTCCCCTCACAACGCACCAAGCACTGCCCTTAGAGGCACATTGTATTCCTTCAGACACTCACGCCCAGATGATGCCAGCGTCGGTGGCGCGAGACAGATGGCGGTAATGGGTGCGAAAAAACTTGGAAGGCTCTGGCCTCCGTTCTACCTGCTCTGGCCCTCGGCCCTAAGCCATCTTCTGGGACCCGAAGTCTCTCAGAATATCAATGCGCCACCCACATTATTGCCACCCGTTTGCATTCAGCTCTGAACAGGCCACACACAACCAAGTAACAGAATAAAACTTTTCACTCTGCAGCGGTGTGGGCGCTGATATGAAACTTCCTGGCAGATTAAGATTGTGTGCCGGAACCGGAACTAGAACCTTCGACCTTATCCTTTCGCGGGCAAGTGCTCTACCGACTGAGCTATCCCGACACGACTTACGATGCTGCCTCACAACTTTACTTCCGCCAGTACCTCGCCTCCTATTTTCAAAATTTCACAGAAGCTCTCCTGCGAAACATGCAGTACGAGGCGAGATACTGGCGGAAGTAAAGTTGTGAGGCGGCATCGTGAGTCGTGTCGGGATAGCTCAGTCGGTAGAGCCCTTGCCCCCGAAAGGCAAAGGTCCCAGGTTCGCGTCCCGTTTCCGACACACAATTTTAATCTGCCAGGAAGTTTCAAGAAACAGAATATTTCTCCTTCGCCACAAGTTATTAAAGAAAATCAATAACTTACGAATAATAAAATAAAATTAACAAGAGTATGTTGCCCTTTTACCATTGGAAAGCAAAGTGGCAGTACTGAAATCTCTCAATGTTTGTAAAACTATTGGACCAAAGCGCTATGGTCATTACTCCCTAGACTTGCAAACTACTGAAACTAACTTACATGAAAGACACACACCTGGCGACAGCGGCCACCCAGGCCGTAGCATGTTGCCTTCGATTCCTTGGCTACTCCGGCGTGGCTAGGGCCAGTATGAGCATGGTGGAATTTGTACGGAATTAAATGAAATAACGCGAGTAATGGCTAAAATTAGCAGGAGCACTACGTTTGCACCGTGTGACGAAATAGAATATTTGGGTCTGGACTGAGTCATGCTGAGGTAATCCGTGTCATGTAGTCATGGTGATCACGGTGTGCAGGTGGTGTAGCGGTCAGTGCAACTGCCTAGTAAGTAGGATGTTAAGGTTAGGATGTTGGAAATAATTTTCAACATTCTCCATTGATTTAGTTAACTGACACTGACAGTTAATGTTGTAAATTTTACTCTGTCTTCACGACGTTGTGCGCCCTGATACCATACACAACATTTCTGTAGAGGAGCTGCGAGATTGTTAGCTTAAATCTACATCATCTGAGCAGCATCACCAATTATTATGAATTCAATAGCGATGTGGTAGAGGTTTGCTATCATTATGTTTCCCGAGATAAAAGTCTATGAAATTAAATAATAATAATGGAATTAGACGAATAACCTAAAGTACTGTCTGAAATGATCCTGCCATGGGTGGTAACCATTTTGCGATTAGTTCCTGACATCTTATGATGGAACCTAAAAGTCTCCCATCAGTTATACATCGCAGTAAAATTTGTATTCCTCTCCCAAATGAAGCCCACAGTTGCTGCACATTTGTTCTTCTTTTCTAAGTGACCGCGAAATAGAGCGAACATATTAATTTGTCTGATTAAGCTTACGTTACTTGTCTGTAATTTTTCTAGTTTGAATAATGAGTGCCAGCTTTCTTCTGTGTTATACATAATACTAAGAAATGACTTACTATCTACTATGACTGCGTGAGTTTTCATCACTGACATCACGCCCCTTCCTTTCTGTTATATTGCAGTGAAGTGATCTTCTTCATATCATTGCCAATGAAATCCTGTTCAGAATCCGCAATGTGAAGTACATAATCTTGAATTATAATTTTCTCTTTGTCATCCAATGATTAGTCCTGACACAATTCACGAAGATCTTCATTAGTTGTCGAAAGAAGTTTTTTTATGAGTCCAGAAGAAGAAATTATGTAGCACAGTTATACTGACTGGCATTGGGTAAGAAAGGTATCTAGAACTAATAATTTCCTTACGAAATAAGGTTCATATTCGAGGATTCTAATATATAATTATATTTTATACTGTAATTAATTTCTAGAAAGAGCCACAAAATCGATTTTAACGGAAAACTAGACATTCAATTAAAAAATTTAAATCCACTTACAAGACTGGCAGCTCAGCGCAACTCTGCATCAGTTACGTACTTTGTAGTAAAACGTTGATCAATACAAACAGCTATGCTCTACCAAATAAACGCCATTAATGCAATTGTTACAGCCTCATAGATTAATAGTTATTGCGAGGACATAAGCATCCTTAAAGAACTGGTAACATATTAGCACCAGCGCTGCATCTCAAGGTTTAACATAAAAACAAAGTGACCGATTGCTAAACAAGTCAGAAAGATAAGTATAGTTGGAAAAATTAAAACATCGCACGATATTTACAGAACTGAATAAGCCCAACCACGATAGTTAAAGATGGGTGGTTAATGAAATAAAGTTTGGGTTATATAATATATGCTACGGCATTTAAGATGAAAAATAAAACCATATAAATTCTTATGAAAATTAAATCCCAGTAAACTTTTTTTTTTTTGTATATAAGTGCTTACTGTTGTGGCATTCTTTACGGTTTAGGAGATATGTCGCGGTCATTGTTTATGTGTTGTTGTTCATATGTGCAACTTTTGATGTGGCTCAAAGCCACGAAACCAGTAGAGCCTGAATGAAAAATATCAGCTGCTACGATGGGACGATATAGAAATTATTACCTTTAAGTGGATATCTCGATTCAAGTGCAATTTTCATACAAGATGTGAAAAAAATGTTCAAATGTTTGTTAAGCTTATGGGACTTAACTACGGGGTCATCAGTCCCTAAACTTACAAACTACTTATGAACTACTTACGAACTAGGACGGCACAAATATCCATGCCCGAGGGGGGATTCGAACCCCCGACCGTAGTAGCCGTGCTGACCGTGACTGGAGCGCCTCAGTCACCTCGGCCACCGCGGCCGGCAAGATGTGAAATTTTCAGTATTGGAAACAAATGATAGTAAATTAATTGCGAAATTCAATGACGTCTTTCTGATATTCATATTTTGAACAACTATGTGCTGTTCATGGGTTTAGACGATTAGGTTTGCTCATTTCATGAGATGAATAAATCATATACCCTATTTACCGCCAGTAAATTTGGTTTTGGGACGATCTTCTAATATTTAAAGCAGAGTGTCTGTATGATTGTACGTGTTGCATACAAATCTACAGTTTTGCTCCAATCTATATGAAATTTTGTACACATAAGCGTCAATCCATGAGGACGGTCGCCGTAAGTGTAAGAATCACATACGATATATAGTTCACGAGATATTACGTCATAAACAATGAGATGCGCGAAAAACTGCTGCATTTTGCGACAATGCTGCTCATTTTTTCCTAAACCATTGGACCGATTTCAACCAAATTTGGTACACACATTCCTTACCGTGAGGTAACAATTTCTGTATGGTTAATAATCACATACGTCACATGGTTCAAAAAATATTATGTCATAACCAATAGAAATCGCAAAAATGCCATATAATTCGGCGAGACTTTCGAAACACATTGTATGAGAATGACAGTACTTAGCGACTTGCAACAAACTTTAAACATAATTTCAAACGTTTTGTTAAACATTTTATCGCTGGCAACTATAATAAAATGATGAAAGGAAAAAAGTTTCTCGCTTACTACTTTTCCGCTGTTTATGGAGTAAAACCACGGCTTCCGGTATGACGTTACAATTTATAATGTCTTCATTAAAAATTGTAGCCGTAGGAAATTTTACAGACAGTATACACACATATAGTTGAGTGTACTTTCTAAATTGTATCACAGTACGACACGTAGTTCATGAGATATGAACACATAAGCAGTAACGTTCATGGGAAACTGCCCCTTCCCGCACCAAGTTTAATCTATTATTTCTTTACTACTAATTGTCTTCCCAAGAGATTGTACAGACATGTAGTCCTTATACAAATGAATATATATACCTGAAAAATGGCAGGAATAGATACATAAACATCCGGGCAACGTCGGGTTTTCAGCTAGTATTTAATATTTTAAATGTAGGGTGCTTTTCTTCCTTCCGCAATTCAGCATTATTATTTGTCACATTATAAATAACCACCCATGGCACCCCTATTTTATTAACGTGTGCACGATGGTATGTCCTCAAACACACAATTCAGCTACAAAGCAAAGTAAGTGGTTGCAAATGTTCCGCTGCAGACACTGGACGGGGTCCATTTCATTACGTTTATTAGATGGTGCTACGGGCGGCGTTGTCACGAAAGCAGTCTATCTCGCTTGAAGTGTGTGTTTGTCATCAGGAGGAGGTTTCCTCTACGCTGGAATATGCACGTTTGTAATTTAAGTGTGTTTCATACACGAAGCACTTTTTCGATTGACACTGAGTGTCTTAGGGCATGTAGGATGTTGTGGCGGCTGGATATTTAACTCGGGATAACAATGAAGGGGTCCTTGTTTGCAGTAGCGAGCGCGCCAGTGAAATGGGATTTGCAACGCCTCCCACTGTCGGCACCCTTGTTGACCAGGCGGATGCATAATCAGCTAGGTGGAGACACAGTTAGGAGGATGTGGGCACGGCCCACGCCTGTTGATATACGCCTGAGTGGCAGCGAGTGGCCGCACGTTTCTCGGAAACCTTCCCACCGCAACTTCGAACGAACAGCTCTGGCCAGATAATACTTCCTACGCAGAGAACCCTCGAGCGCCATACGAAGCCACTCGAGTTAAGGCTCCTATAAACCCGAGCTGAACTATCCGCCATTTTTTCCCCAAGCTGTAGGAGTTGCCACGTTCCGGACGAAGCTCACGCGTAACCTCCCGTTTCATTGATCTCGCCCACACTAGCAAACTACTCACTGTATGAACGTGGAATTTTTATCAATGTCTTCGTTAAGAACTACGCTACATATTCTTTTCAGTTTTATTTGTGGCAATAATTTATAAATAGCATATATTGATAGTTTACGACCATGCACTTTCTGACGACTTTACGGAATTTTCGACATGCGAGGTACTTTATTTTCTGTTCTAGTTAGGTGAACACATTAAGCGAATTAAATGTTCAAAATACATCAAATTTTCATGCTCTTCAAACAGCAACTCCGTGAGAAATGTATAACTTGAGATAATGTCAGTGAAATGTAATGCACTGGGATCCGCCCGCCCGTCTAGTAGTAAGACGTCTTCCGTATTAGAGCTCCTAATAATTAGGCACGTGATGTTACTGCATAACATCCATACTTGAAGAGACTGGTATTGACTTCTTTTAACCCATTAAATTTAATAGTTGCACACTACGAAAGTGCTGTGTCTCAATGTAATATGCAACTTCAATTTTCAGTTATATGAAAAGGATATTCTAAATATCTCAATACAGAGTGCTTTATTATGTGAGGAAATGATAACATGTCACTTCGTTAGCTAGTAAAGAGAAGTATTCTCACATAGAATCCTCTTTAGATACAGTAACTTCCGATTTGTTACTGCTAGGTTTTATACTGAAGGAAATCTAATTCCTGTAGTAGCTCTGAAACACAATGGACAAGAAGCAAAGAAATAAACATTTGTGAGAGACGAAGGAATATCTGCAAATCGAATAATAAATCACTAACTTTACGCTTTTTTATTCTACAACTATGTATTTCCTTGAATAACGTGACAGTTAGTGAAGTTTTGCGTAGTAACCATGTGGCATAATACTCTCCACTTTGTTCGTTATCATTTGTCAAAATATCATTTTGATACGCCTAACCGTGTATGAGATACGCAGTGATTGATTCTGAGCTTATCGCCATCGGAAATGAATGCGCTAGATAAAAGTTTAGCGGTATGAAAGAAAGGGTGAAATGTAAAGATCTCCTCCTAAGTCGAAAATAAAATTCAATCCATTAGGAAAGTTTCAACTGCAGCAACATATGGTGCAACAAGCACCAAACGGAATATCATAGCAACCTCTATTTTTTACTGTAAACTTTTCCTAATGTAGCGCAGTCTCTTATTTCGAAGCCAATATCTTATTAACTATGACTATTAAAGAAATGACGAGCATTTCGTCACAATGCTGACATATGAATATTTAAGTAGCGGAAAAATTAAATATTTCTACCAGTTACTTTTTTGCGAAATCGCTTGTGAAAGATGGCAGGGCATGCGTCTCTATGCTGTTGGTGAAAAGCAATTCCAACCATGTTGGGGAAAACATGGCAGACGATTCAGCCTGGGTATTTAGGAGCTCTAACTCTAGTCGGTCACCATGAAAGACGTGTTAAAGTCACGAAGGCACGTTCGTCTTCTCCCAACGGCCGTAGTGACGGCGAATTCCCGCACAATTTGCAAACTACTGGCCGCCGGTAGACCGTGGGACACATGACACGTGTGTGCTGGTTTCATGCTCTGTATAAGTGGGCCCGCGGACGGTAACACTCTACGTAGTTCCCTTATGACCAGTGGCGGCACGTCGTAGTGTTCACTGGTTCAGTGAACCACGCAAAAAACTCTGCGTACAGAATAATTAAGTAACTAAATAAAATAAAAAGTTTTTTAAACTATCATTCTTCGTTTCGTTCTATCAGATTTTATATGCACTTTTAAAGTATTTTTATCGCATGAGAAACTTTTACGTCGCGGAGACAGAACGCATACGAGTCGCGGCGCGGTCTGCTTAGTATATGCGGCTGAGGTTCAAATTCTCTTCTGAACCTCCTGGAGGCAGCACATTGGCGCTTCGGTGTTTACGCACAAATGGTCCCGAAGCAAAGACAATGGAGCTACTGCGCATCTCGCCTTGCGCATCAGCAAATACTTCAAGAAGGCAACATCCGCTCTTCATATTTGTTTTTGACCCATTGAAGATTCATCAAATACACGTCATATTTGGTAAAATATATTAAAACTATAAATTAAAGACGTTATTGTTGTTATGGTCTACAGTCCGGAGACTGGTTTGATGCAGCTCTCCCCCTACTCTATCCTGAGCAAGCCTTTTCATCTCCTCATAAGAACGGCAACCCACATCCACTTGATTCTGCTTACTATACGCGTCTCTTGGTCTCCCTCTGCGATTTTTACTCCACACAGTTCCCTCCAATGCTAAATTTAGGATTCCCTGTGTCCTATCAAGCGATCTCTTCTTTTAATCAGGGTATGCCAAAAATTCCTTTTCTCACAAATTCTGTTAAGTTTCTCTTCATTAGTTATGCGATCTACCCACCTAATCTTCAGCATTCTTCTGTAGCACCACATTTCAAAAGCCTCTATTCTCTTCCTGTCCACACTGCTTATCGTCCATGTTTCACTCCCGTACAAGGCAACACTCCACACAAATGCTTTCAGAAAAGACTTTTTTACCCTTAAATTAATATTCGATGTTAGCAAATTTCTCTTTTTCAAAAATGCTTTTCTTCCCATTGCCATTTTGCATTTTATATCCTCTGTACTGCGACCATCGCATGTTATTTTACTACCCAAGTAACAAAACTCATCTACCACCTTCATTTTTTCGTTACCTAATCTAATTCCTTCAGCATCGCCTGATTTTCTAAGACCGCATTCCATTATTTTTGTTTTGCTCTTGTTAATGTTCATTTTATCCGCTCTCTTCAACACACTGTCCATTCCATTCAACTGCTCTTCCAGGTCCTTTGCTGTCTCTGACAGAATTACAATGTCATCAGCAAAACGCAATGTTTTTATTTCTTCCCCCTGAACTTTAATCCCGATTCCAAATTTTTCCTTGCTTTCCTTCACCGCCTGCTCGATGTACAAATTGAATAACATCGGAGAAAGGCGACAACTCTGTCTTACTCGCTTCCCAACTGATGCTTCCCTTTTATGCCCTTCGAGTCTAATAACTGCAGTCCGCTTTTTTACAAGTTGTAAATAACTCTCCTTTCCCTATATTTTACCCCTGCTGACTTCAGAATTTGAAAGAGTGTATTCCAGGCAACATTGTCAAATGCTTTCTCCAAATCTACAAAAGCTAAAAATGTAGATTTGCCTTTCCTTAATCTATCTTCCAAGATAAGACGTAAAGTGAGTATTGCCTCCCGGGTTCCTATGTTCATCCTGAATCCAAACTGATCTTCCCCGAGGTCAGCTTCTACCAGCTTTTCCATTCTCCTGTAGATAATTCGTGTTAAAATTTTGCAACCATGACTTATCAAACTGATGGTTCTGTAATTTTCACACCTGTCTGCGCCTGATTTCTTTGGAATGGGGATTATTACATTTTTCTTAAAGTCAGGGGGCAATTCGCCTGTCTCATACATCCTACACACCAGTTCAAATAGTCTTGTCATGGTTGGCTCTCCCAGAGACTTTAGTAGCTCTGAGGGTAAGTCATCTACTCCTGGGGCCTTGTTCCGACCTATGTCTTTCAAGGCTCTGTCAAATTCATCTCTCAACATAGTATCTTCTATTTCATCTTGATCTACTTCCTCTTCCCTTCCTACAACATTGTCTCTAACGTCATTTCCTTTCTAGAGCTGCTCTATGTACTCTTTCCACCTTTCAGCTTTCCCTTCTTTGCTGAGAACCGGTTTCCCATCTGAGTTCTTGATATTCGTAGAGTTGCTTTTCTTGTCCCCAAATGTCTCTTTTATTTTTCTGTAAGCGGTATCTACTTTTCCCCTTGTTATACATTCTTCTACAGATTTGCATTTGGCTTCTAGCCACTCCTGCTTAGCCATTTTGCACTTCCTGTCAATCTCATTTTTTAGTCGTCTGTACTCCATTTTACCTGTTTCATTTACTGCATTTTTATATTTTCTCCTTTCATCAATTAAATTTAGTATTTCCTGTGATATCCAAGGAATTTTTGTAGGTCTTGCTTTTCTACCTATTTTGTCCTCTGCTGCCTTTACTATTTCATCTCTCAATTCTACCCAATCCTCTTCTACTGTTTTATTTCCCCCTGTTTCTGTAAATTGTTGCCTAAATCTCCCTCTGAAATTCTCCAGAACTTCACTTTCCTTCAATTTATCTAAGTCCCATCTCCTTATTTTCCTACCTTTCTGCTCTTCAGCTTTCTGCTTTTCTGCTTTTTTCAGCTTCAGCCTACAGTTCATGACTAACAAGTTATGGTCAGAGTCTATATCTGCCCCTGGGTATGTCTTGCAGTTTATAACCTGGTTCCGGAATCTATGTCTTACCATTATAAAATCTATCTGATACCTTCCGGTGTCTCCTGGTCTCTTCCACGTATACAACCTTCTTTTGTGATTCTTAAACCACGTGTTTGTTACGATTAAATCATATTCCGTGCAAAATTCTACCAGGCGACTTCCTCTTTCATTCTTCCTGCCCAGTCCATATTCACCTACTATTTTTCCTTCTCTTCCTTTTCCTACTACCGAATTCCAGTCTCCCATCACAATTAAGTTTTCCTCTCCCTTAACTGTCTGAATAATTTCCTTTAGCTCCTCATATATTTCTTCTATCTCCCCATCATCGGCAGAGCTAGTTGGCATATAAACCTGTACTACTGTTGTCGGTGTTAGATACGAAGCCATCTTGATAATGATAATGCGATCACTGTGCTGCTCATAGTAGTTTAGCCGCATTCCTATCTTCTTATTCATTATCAGTCCTACTCCTGTGATACCCCCAACTGATTTTGTATTTATAATCCTGTACTCACCTGACGAGAAATCCTATTCATCCTGCCACCGAACTTCACTAATCCCCACTATATCTAACTTCAACCTAGACCATTTCCCTTTTTAAATTTTCTAATATTCCTACCCGATTAAGGGATCTAACATTCCACGCTCCGATCCGTAGAATGCCAAGATTGTCTTTCCTGATGACATCATCCTCCTGAGTAGTCCCCGCCCGGAGATCCGAATGGGGGAGTATTTTACCTCCGGAATATTTTACCCGAGCGGATGCCATCATCATCTGTACATACAGTAGAGCTGCATGTCCTCGGGAGAAGTAACGGCTGTAGTTTCCCCCTGCTTTCAGCCGTTCGCACTAGTTGTGTGGCAAAGCCACATTAGCTGATGTTATAAGGCCAGCTCAGTCAATCATCCAGACTGTTGCCCCTGTAACTACTGAAAAGGCTGGTTTCCTTCTTCAAAAACCACACGTTTGTCTGGCCTCTCCACAGATACCCCTCCGCTGTGGTTGCACCTATGGTACGGCTATCTGCATCGTTGAGGCACGCAAGCCACCCCACCTCGGCAATGTCTGTGATTCATGGGGGTGGTTAAAGACGTATCGACAGTAAAAGCCTTCAGAAGATCCGATCACAAATAATAATGGAGTCACTACTCTCCACCTAGCAGGAATAGCAGTGTGGTTAGCGACAACACGTTGCGCCGTCGGTATGGTAGTGGATTCGAGACCGTCTGCTAACGATTTTCTTTAAGGCCAATCTTCTTTTTAACAGATACGGGAACAAAAATGACGTTTTGCAAATGTGTCGCGATTGTGAGCGTAAATGAGATTTATGCTATTAGTTGTAAGAAATATTTAACTGTTCCAAAATAAATGGGGGAGAGCAGTTTTTTCACATGCGTAAGGTTAGGAGGGGGTGCTGCTCACCGTGTCACATGACTTGAAGGTAGCTTGTCTCTTCATCGTAACAGATTCATTTATTTGTACTCTGACAATGTAATCAGTTTCTTATTGTCTTCTAGTGTTTATGTTCACATTTATATGTACTTGGCGTTATTATCAAAGAAGAAAACCCTTCTGTATCTTTTAGGAACAAATTATTCAGCTTTAAGCTTGAAACGAATAAAATAAAGAAGCTTGGTAGGCCGACGCCTCAGCTCGAGTTGAAACAAGCGCAAAGAAGCCGAGGTAAGACAATATTGCAGATCTTTTTCCGAAGATATAACTAAAAGCGCGGCACCGAGCGAGGGGGGAGGGGCGCTGCGCCACTAATCGACTACCAAGATCCGGCACTGAAGAAGTAAACACCCAGTCATCTGAAGCACCAGCCGCCACTGCTTGCGACTATGTTTCCGACAGGCATTGGTCGGCGCTCGCGATCCAGACGCTGCCATTGGACATAGAGAAAGTTGGGATGGAGTCGTTTGAATCTGCAAAGTGAATAGGGAACTTGAGGTGGTCGTCTGCGTGCCTTCTAGAGCGACTGCCATCGACTGTGGTGGTCACTTCGGTTTTGTACACCACAGAGTGCGCTCGCTATCTACTTGTTATTTTTCTGCCATCAAGTGTGGTCGCGGGTTTTAACGAATTTCGTTTTGGATCGTCGTCCCGAATGCTGGCGAAGTACCTCTCATCACAGTGAAGACGGGATAGAGGCAGGAGGCTTCTACGCTCGGCGATCTACTCTGGGTAAAGTATCGTGGCTACGGTGTTCAAACGCCGTTTGTCGATCACTACCCGCTACCCCACGACAAGTAGTTGCATGTGCGTAATATACAGAGCCCCCACAACATTTATTTAGTAATTTCGAAAGGTCAGCAATCGATATTTCGGAAAAACGTACGCGAATAATCCCTCATCTCTGCTTTGCCATTCGCTGAGGCACAAAGGGCAATTCTTATTGTATTTGTTGCAATTGTAAAGAGTTTTAGTTTGATATCATATGTTTAATGAATATGTCTTTGTTTTAACGTAGCCGTTTCTCATTTCAGCCACTCAAACATTTAGTTATAATTAGTATTTAATACTTTTGGAAATGGGGACTAATTAATAAAATAGACGATCTCAGTTGAAATGTATCAGGACACTAATTCTGATTTTTACTTTTAATACGTCAGATGCGTTAACGTTTACACGCCATCAACTATTTAATAAAAATAATTGTGACCCACACAGTTTAACCTTCCTTTAAGTTAATCCCCAACCTCATGAACCACAAACACTGTCGAGGAAGGGTGGCTTGCGAGCCCCAACGATACAGATAGCCGTGCAGTAGGTGCAACCACATCTGTGGAGAGGCCTTACAAACGTGTGGTTCCTGAAGAGGGGCAGCAGCCTTTTCAGTAGTTATAGGGGCAACAGTCTGGATGATTGACTGAGCTGGCCTTGTAACATCAGCTAACATTGCTTTGCCACGCAGTTACTGCGAACGGCTGAAAGCAAGGGGAAACTACAATTGCAAATTTTTCGGAGGACATGCAACTCTACGGTATGAATATAAATGATGATGGCATTCTCTTGAGTAAAATTTTCCGGAGGTAGAATAGTCCCCTATTCGGATATATAGGCGAGGACTACTCAGGAGGATGTCGTCATCAAGAAATACAAATCAAGCATTCTATGGATTGGAGCTCGAATGTTCTATCCCTTAATCGGGTAGGTAAATTAAAAAATTTGAAAAGAGATGTGGGTGGGTTTAAGTTAGATATGGTGGGAAGTTCGGTGGAAGGATGGACAGGATATTTGTACAGGTGAGTACAGGGTTATAAATACAAAATCAATTGGTGCTAACGCAGGAGTAGGTCTGATAATGAATAAGAAAATATGAATGCGGGTTAGTTACTATGTGAACGTATTATCGTAGCAAACATAGACACAATGCCAACACCGACCACGATAGAACAAGTTTATATGCCAACTACCTCTGCCGATGATAACAACACCGAAGAAATGTATGTTGAGATAAACGAAATTATAAAGACCGTTAAAGAGAAGAAAAGTGGAACTCTAACTATCATTGTCTATTCTCCTCCTGCCCTGTATCCAATTATCACACCCAACCTCTGATAATCGCTCCTTACGTCTGACAGCGGATACAGGAGGAACCCTACAGATGTAGTGTGCAGTCTTTTTATGACTAATTGAAATCACGTTGTAAGTTTAAGTTTTACTGTGGACAATACTCAATTACTGACTTCATATGTTATATTACTGTTATTTTACTTAAAATATTAAGTAATTAATATATTAAGAGTGTACTGTTTCTGATCAGTGTATACCTGAAAACTGTTTTATCTCGTGTTTTATAACAGAGAGCTAACATGTGCTATGCACATATGAATCTGAATTAGAGGATATTTTAAATACTCTTAGATTTTATATCATGGATATCTTTCCCTCATCAGTATTCCATAAACTGTAATACTATACACAGTACTTTCTGCCCCAGCTCCTGTTACAAGTAGTAATAAAATGTATATAAATATCACTACTTTGACACATTGTACTACAGAGATAATGGATAAACTGCTTTCGACAGTCCTGAGGTTCTAACGAAATCAGAAGTATTGGCATCCTATACCTAACCTACAGCCCTAAGTGTAAATATCACACAATCCCCGTAGCCAAACAAATTGGGCAAGCCGTTTGGTCTGGGAAGTGTTTATACGACTTATAAAAGAACCGTTTGTTTTTGGTTCCTTCCTGAGGAAATTGTAAAAAACTACCTTTTGGGTACAGAAACAACAAATTGTTCGTGTGGCCATACCTTACCTTTTACTCACTGCAAATCGTTGAAATTTTTACCATATATCCTTAGGAGTACATTTGCGGACCACTATTATAATTTGTTTTTTATATCTTTATCCATTATCGAAATATGAAGGTCAAAAATCACCGACATATACGCAGATTTTCTACCGTGTTTGCACTGTGGAACACATATTACTAAATAGCTATCTAGAGCAAATTACTGAAATCGCAGAACAACGTTTTATGTAGACATATATTTAAGATGGACATTTTGCCATTTTACAATTTCTTTATCCTTATAAGCAAACACATGAAAAACAATGTTCGGGTAACAAAAGTAACAATTGTCCTAAACGACGGCGCTTGAGCTGCTATGAAACTTACAAACCTATACGGCGAATAGATTTTATTTTTGCTTCCCTTTTAGCTGTTATCTTTGTCCAATGAACTGTTGGCTTTTATTTAGTTTGTCCTTACAGTTACTGTGAAACATGAAATTACACAAATCACTACGACATATTTCACAGGGTTTCGAAGGTTAAAACACATTGCATCAACTTTCTATTAGGTGGATTTTAGGTCATGCATACGAAAGTATGAAATCAAATGGAGATACCAAGATTTTATTTAAAATAGAGTGCACACTTACATCTCAAAGAGTTCTCGAGTTATTCCTTTGGAATCCGGCGGGCGAACTAACATGGTTTCTTCATTTCCGCCAAAGCGTATTTGTCGACCGTTAGCAAATACTTACCATCCCATTTTAAGAAAAATACCTGGGAAAAGTTATGATTTTAGGCCTCGTACAGGCTTATATCCTCTCTAGATGAAATATTTGTGATATTTGTCTCAGTATGTTCAAATGTATGTTAAGCTTATGAGACTTAACTGTGGGGTCATCAGTCCCTAAACTTGTACACTACTTATAAAATACCTTATACAAATGACAGCACAAACATCTATGACCGAGGGAGGATTCGAATCCCCGACGATGAACGGCCTCTCGTATCGGAGCATAGCGCCTCAATGCGCTCGCCACTCCGCCGTGACGTCTCAGTATGGATATAAATAAAAGTAAAGCAGTCAACAATCCGAAGATTGGTTTGAACACCACAGTGCTTTACTAGGCATGGTCCTGTTTGGAGGTGGTATGCCGTTGCCTTCCTCCGACCTTCAAACTGACTTACCCAGCCAGTTATAGGGGGACCTACAGTTTAACGTGGTTTCCGAACCACGGTGCTACTCGGTATTTTTCACATGAGCAATACTGCCAGAGGTGAAAGAAGTGAAAAGTGACAGATAAAAATCCTAGGACCTGGTGGGGATCGAACCCGCGACCTTTGGATGTGTAGTCTAGCACTCTACCACTGTGCAACCGTGGCGCTATGGATATAAATATGTCGAAATATATCTCGAATCAGGTTTTACATATCTATAATGAACTTTCATTCAAATTAGCCTCCGGCCATCAAAATTTAGGTTCTCCCATATTGCCCTTAATCGTACCAGCAAAATTACGGGACGGTTCCTTCTAGTTGGCCCGACAATTTATTTCTACATTTTCATCAAAATAATGAAGCTAGTGCTCCATCTCTAATCGTCACGTTGTTGGCGGGATGTACATTCCATACACTGCAGATACTCCGTCATTTTTCTACAAGTTTCCAGCGTAGCGACCTCTCATTGTGTTATTTCATTATCAACGAAGTGCCTCATTGTTATTGCGCTTTTTTCTATGTGGTCAATAAAGGTATGTTCTTCAAAGCAACTTTTCCATAACGCGACAATCCTCTTCCACATCCTATATCCCCGTTGAGAATGATATTCTGGCCTGTTTGCTGTACATTCTAAATCCAATCAGTTGATTTGATAGACCCTAGGCCGTTAACTTTTTCATCGGGCAAGTGGGCTGAACAGTATCTAACGCCTCACGGAAGGGAGTCCTTTATAATCCTGTAAGTCTCGTGGACGAATAGCTACAGATGGTTCTCCCATGAACTTGGCTTTCGAAAACCGTGTTGCTTCTTACAGAGGTGGTTTCGTTGAGAAATGCCGTAATACTAGAATATAACATATGAGCTCAGATGTAGGTCTACAGACTGACTTATATGTTCAATGACCCTTTTCCAAAACGTAAATGAAATTTAGAAAGATGGCCTGACCCACAACCGTTAGAAAAGCAGGAAACGGATTGTTACAGTAATGTAACAAATTTTAAGTATTTCGTTCACGAAAGTGTTACGCTTGCACGTGTAGTCCCTCTGTTGACCAGGTTGTTGTCGACTGACTGGAGCCATAATGTCATCCCCTGACGTGGGCGTTACGTCGTGATGTACGCAGCAGGCACGCCTAGAATTCGCAGTAGCTGTCACTGCCTGATTGATGAACCTCTCTCCAGAGTTTCGCAGTGGCTATTACGCACGCCGAGATCGTATCTATTACAATGACAGCGTTGTCGCAATTTATTTCATGGTTCTAAATGGTAGAGGAGTGATTTTCAGGTGTTTGCGTGCACGTTGAGTAAATCGCGGGATACTTAATGATCTGAAAAAGAGAATGTTTAATCAGCTTCAAATTCCTTCGTATGCCTATCATCACAGTTGAACAGTGGTAGCATATTTAGTGACCAAGACAGAATAAACGGGGGTTGGGGCAAAGTCATGGCAGTTATCATTTATTTTCCTTGCAGTTACCACTCCGGTTGAAGAATGTTACATACACAGACGACAGCACAAGGTGTTAACCACACTTAAGGACAATAAATAGCACTGAAATGTGGTAACGCACTAATTTATACGGTAGTATACAGCACAATATAGCCTTCACGGTGCAAAGGAATGTGTGACATTCCTGGCCTATGGCCACTTCATATTTCTGGCCGCTGGCCGTTTCTTTGCTAACATTGTACGTGTCTTAAACGCGGCAGTAAGAAGTACATCATATGTTGGAATGTGGGGTGGGGAGCAGTAGCGTATGGTACGGTAGGTGCTCGTTCCCCTGGGAAAGCCCGCCTATGTTACTGGTAGTCTCCTCGCATTGGCTGCTGCGTTTCATGTCACGTGATTTTTTATATTAGTTTCATTTATTATTTACTAACTATTAATTATTCATAGCTGAGAATTTGTTATAAATATCTCTCAAGGACAGGCTAGGTTTTGACAGTTTAAGCCGGCCGTGGTGGCCGAGGGGACTTAGGCACTACAGTCACGGTCTGCACGGCCACTACGGTCGGGGGTTCGAATCCCTCCTCGGGCATGGATATTTGTGCCGTCCTTAGTATAAGGTAGTTGATAAGTAGTTTGTTAGTTTAGGGACTGATGACCCCGTAGTTAAGTCCCATAAGCTTAACAAACATTTGAATTTGACAGTTTAAGAAGTTATTGTAACAAGAGAAGAACGATATTGCAGATAGCACGTGACGGCCTTGTTTTGGCGCTAAATTGAGCGTCAGGTGTCCCTCGCATCGCGCCGCAGATGAGCCTCGAGTTGACCACTATACGCGCCGGTCCTCGCCGGTCATGAGTAAAGTTTAGCACTTATGTTAACACTCGAGGTCTCACTATGAACTGCGGGCAGCATAGGCCGTGTAGTATTGATAATAGTTGCTTACATAGAAAGTAATCCTCATGTTAAGGTGTTTATTAATTACTATCATTTTGCAACTAGACGAAATAAATGGCATCCCTGACTGTTGAATATCTCGAAAATAGCTTCTTGTACTTCCATCTTACCGAAATTATTCTAGTCTCACTTGTGTGCTGAAGAAGGACCAACGACCTGTGTGCCGTCTTCTGCGCTGGGGGGACAACTATAGAAGATAACAGGTTAGTCAGAACTCTATGCTTTCCATAATGTTTTGGATAGCAACTACGGCACTTCGTGCGTACTGTAGGGTGGTACAAACGCACACTGCTACGCATCAACACCCGTAAGGTTGTGGAGGTTTAGGGGATTTGTGGGAAGAAGGAGTTAGGAACTTTGTCTTCCGAAACTAACTTCTCCGTCCACAAAATAAACCCCATGGAAGCTTGTAAATAACTACACAGATCACATACAGTACACATGACAACCCTGGGCCTAAAGACCCTTCTACTGTCACCACACGTTATCAACGGTGTGGGATGCGCCGAATACCTACTGCCTCAGAATTTACAGCTCCATGTCTGTATTGGGTCACCTGTTCGTGCACCGTATTAGCAATTTCCTCTTGTGTTGCAAACCGCCTACCAGCAGTGGTTCCTTAATTTCGATGACGGCACGTACCACGTCTCTCCGTACACTGACAAATCGTTCCTAACGGTGCTCATCACTGGTTGACGTCCTTACTGAATCTCTTCTACCCACCGTGCTACTATACGGTATGGTACAGCATTATTCCCAAGGGCTTCCACTAATTCACTGTGACATTCCATCGCATTTTTTCCCTGAAGGACGGCTAGTTTGATGTAAGCGCGCTGCTCAACACGGGTTACTTCCATCTCGTACGACAGTCACGAAGTGAGTGATTTCACAGCCCTTGCTGAACTATTACCAACCTGCCGCGGTGGCCGAGGAGACTGAGACGCTCCAGTCACGGTCTGCAGGGCCACTACGGTCGGGGGTTCGAATCCCCCCTCGGGCATGGATATTTGTGTCGTCTTTAGTCTTAGCTAGTTAATAAGTAGTTTGTAAGCTTAGGGACTCATGACCCCGTAGTTAAGTCCCATAAGCTTAACAAACATTTGAACATTTTTTACTATTACCAGATTATTGTGAAATGTAATCATTCACGGTCGGAAAGGTCAAAATTACTAAAAATTTACGGACTATTATGCGCAGGTCTTATGGATTTGTTATGGAAACCTAACGTTTCTACGTTACTACCATCTATCACCAAGCCATCTGTTCTTCTGCATACAAACTATGACTTCAGAATTTCCACACAACACATGCGCACATGTTATCCGTTCACATATGTACGAGAAGCAAAACGGTTGCCATGACTTTTTACTACAACCCATGTAGAAGGTGGACTAAGGATGCAGACTTCTGCAGTTTTATGATTCTCCGATACTTTACACCAAAAAGGGTTTCCTCGCCACTTACGTCCACAACGGACGATGAGGTCTGAAACAGCCGCTTAAAACTGGGCAGTTCAGGCGGCAGTTAGCGGCTGTCCCCACCACGGCTTCCCCACAAAGCCGGACACAGCCGTGGCCTTGTGGCAGGCGGCAGGAAATCTCCCCTCAGCCTCCCCTCCATGCTACCCTCTGATGTGCAACAGGCATAAAGCTCTGTATACGGAAAGTATGGCCATCCTTTTCCGCGTCGCGTGCCGTCATCCGCAGCTCGTGATTGGCTGAAATCGAGCCACATGGTTCATTCGGCCATCTTGGTCCTGTTCGTTACTTAGCTACCATGAGAAGTCTTGTGTATATTTTGGTTTGAATAATGCCACAATGATGTACTTTTGGGTGTTTTTAATAACCGAAGAAGCGAGGTAAACATTACAGTACTTCCATTAGATATGAGCAATACAGGAAGGTGAAGAGTCTGGATGACGAAAGTCGACAGAAAAAACTAGGAGTCCAGAAGCGAACTTCGGTTCTTGTGCTATGATGATTTTAATTCATAATGTAAATTAATAGAGTAAAGCTTCACTGACGAATAAATCACGCAACAGATAGCTATATATTTTAGATACCTATATTTTTATTATATATATTAGATATCAGAAATACAGGAAGGTGAACAGTCTGGCTGATGAATGTCGTTAGAGAAAACTAGTAGCCCAGAAGCGGTTCTTGTGCTGTGATGATTTTAATTCATAATGTAAATTAATAGAGTAAAGCTTCACTGACGAATAAACAGCATATATGTTCAACTGTGATGATAGGCATACGAATGACTTTAAAACTCGTTAAACATTCGCTTCTCAGATCATTAAGTATCCCGCGACTTGCACAAATTCTTGTGCACGTAAAACATATGAAAACCACTCCTCTACCATTTAGAACCACGAAATAAATTGCGACAACGCTGTCACTGTAATAGATACGACCTATATATATATACTGAATAAATTGGTGAAGAAAATTCGTGCATAATGTCGTGAGGTTAAATTATTCACGCGTCGTAAATTTTATCTGCAGGTAGTTGCCGAAAATACACAAATTTTTGACATATCAGTGTGTCAACTAGATTCGTGTTTCGATATGAAATTAATATACAGTTCCTGAAGTAAGCTTTTCTCAATAGTTTTCATTTGTTAAGTGTAGGATTACAGGAAACAAAGAATTTAAACAAGACAAATATTAGACAATTCAAATGTAATTGGCATTGTAAAGGCACCTTTAATTTCTGTTTCTGGTAAAAGTCGTAGCGGATATCTACCCGCATTTTTCGTAGTTCGTGTAAGATATAACTACATAACACGCAAAAATACTCTTCAGAGACTTATCGATAACCTCAAATATTTTTCTTAATTTGCAGTATGCTCCGATGACGTCATGTTCGCGGTATATTCGAATATTTGGCTACGGTACAGGTCAATCTGAATTTATAGGTTAACGCTTTAGATCTAGAGCCACAAAACAGTTTTCTTAAAATCGGACGATAAGTATTCCGTAGAGCAGCTAGAACTACGCGAAGTTCCCGCAACTTGTCCGTCAGCTATAACATCTTGTATCTCGAGAGTGAAAAGAGTTATCGTTCTGCTCTCAACCTTAAATAAAATTCCGATGTCTTGCCTACATTTGTTCCAAAGCATTTTATCTGCTAAAATCAACCATACGTAAAGTCTACGCAGTGCGATTTTTCCTCTACAAACTCTTCCAAATTTTGCGCAGTATTTTACTTAATTTGATGTAGTATGTAAACTATAGGTAAAAATGAATAGAGACTGACATCATTATCGAGCGAATATATCATACTATAACACGTGAAAAAATTAATTTTTTTCATTGTTTAGTTTTCTCAAAATCGGTTTATAAGTATTGTTACGCGCTGGGAACGTTGTAGCGGACGGTGTGCAAGCAGAAGCGGAACAGGCCCAAGCCGGCCGCGGTGGCCGAGGGGACTGAGGCGCTTCAGTCACGGTCTGCACGGCCACTACGGTCGGGAGGTTCGAATCCCCCCTCGGGCATGGATATTTGTTCCGTCCTTAGGTGTAGCGAGTTCATAAGTAGTTCCTAAGTTTAGGAACTGATGATACCGTAGTTAAGTCCCATAAAAAAAAAAAAAAAAAAAAAAAAAAAAAAAAAAAAAAACAGACCCAACATGGCCGCTGCTGGCAAGTTGGTCATACTTTCCCTATACAGAGCTTTAGAGAGGCACCCTCAAAAGCGGCTCTACTGTGATCTACCGGTACTATGCTGGGGAACCGCCTGACATATGGTCGCATCTTACGGAACTACGAGGAGAATATAGGAGAGTGGTTTAGGGGGGCTTTCTCTCTCTATAGTTACTCTGTGCCTGTACGCATCTCACTCCTGTGTCCACTCTGGTGAGGTCACGTGGCAGTCTGTTTGTCATTACAGTCAGTTGATAATATCAGACACGAAACAACTGCAGTGTACTTAGTGAATGTAATACTGATCAATCGAGACATGCACCACAGTGAAACTGAGGCCCAAAGGCTGTAACCACTACGTTTTCAAACCTTCTGAGCACGTTTATAGACCCACGAAACCGAGGGAGCTATCCAGGTGCATGTCGTGTAAAGAATGACTAACGTCGCACCTGATATTGCCCAGAGAGATATCGAGTATTTTGTAGTCCATCCCACGCAAGGTGTGCTTTGCTTAGATGAAAATAATGTCAGTTTACAAAGTCGTATAAATAAATGCTATGCAATTTATGTTGTAGCTTCTCAATTTCGTCTGACTGGGGTGTATGACTTCACACCATTGTCCGTACTATTCCATTAGCTTTTCATCTTTTGGCTTCTGTCCTTGTTGACTTGCGGGCACGCGACAATCAGTATTTATTAGATATTAATTACTGTCGTGTGGAGGACACCAGTCATCGGCGCGACCACTGCTGTTACAGTCTGAACCGAGGTATGTGTCTCAGCCTTTATTGCTATTCAGGGGTCACTCCACATTTCATGTTCATAATTTGAGGCATCGCAGTTACTATCCAGTTTACATACTGTTCTCTTCACCTATACCTTTTGGGACTGATGACAAGGGTAAAAAACCTCTTGGACGTATTAGAAACTCTTCACAATGTATGGCATGAATGGCATGTGTGGCATGAATCATCGACTGCTTAGTGAAGATTGTGACAGTTATCCTGCTGATACAGAGAAGGAAGATTGTGTACTTGAAAGTTCTCATGTTTTTGGATCGCAACAAAAAGTATCAGAAAAACATCACAGCAAGAAGTAATTCAGTAGAATGCTTTATTTCTATTGTGTACTGTAAATCTGAAATGACTAAATGGAATAAAAGTAAATAACCTCCCAACTTTAGAACAAAATCTTGTAGTATTATTACTCAGTTACCTGGACCCAAAAATGAAGTTCGTGTAACAAAGAAAAATATATTCCAGATTTAACCTGGGATGAAAATATAAAATGTGTTATCACAAAATATGTGATATTTTTATTTTATACCACATATATTGTGATTACGCCACAGGCATTAAGAATGTACGAAAATTCTTTATTCGCACTATCATAAATAATTTCTATGCACTATAGCACCATTATCAAACGTATGGATAAAAAAATTACAAACTGCAAAATTAGAAGTACTGAGTGACATTGTCGTGTAAATAAATTTTGAAAAAGTACATTTGATTTGGTAACTGGAACAAGGTCATTTAAAGGAGTGAGACCAGTCTCCACTGGCTGCAGTATCCACAGCACACAGTATCATACCATTTCCGACCATAAATTAATTCTGCTGCTGTATGGTGTCGATTAAGTTTCGGTTATAAATGGTATGATACTGTGTTCTGTGGATACTGCAACCAGTGGAAGTGGAGGGGGGGGGCGGCAGTTTGACTCCTTTAAATGACCTTGTTCCAGTTACCGAATCAACTGTACTTTTTCAATTTTTTTTTACACGAGAATGATGTACACGGCTTGCGTGTGCCGGTATATATG
Organism: Locusta migratoria; assembly: GCA_026315105.1. Classification (NCBI taxonomy): domain Eukaryota; kingdom Metazoa; phylum Arthropoda; class Insecta; order Orthoptera; family Acrididae; genus Locusta; species Locusta migratoria. The sequence continues at coordinate 596,463,858 of CM048746.1, read as the reverse complement.
TATGGCTCGTTGAGCGTATTCACACAAATAAATTACTGTCATGGTAAATTACATTTCTAATCCTGATGTTCCAGGAGGAACAGTAAATATTTTGGAGCGATTTGGTAGACGAATTGTTACAGACATTCATATAACAAGCTCAAACTCTTTCTCATTACTGACATCCAGCAGTTAGCATGTAACTCAGAGGGAAAGCAAATGAGGACTTTCAAAGTAGGTTTTCAGAAAATCCACCGTCAAGTTAAATGCACTTTTCACTTCTCTTTACGGATCTTATGAGGCCGTCTTTACATTTTGTTATAAACGCTGCACTATTCGCAATTCGGAAGAAATTAAATGGACTACAGGATTTATGGAGATGCTTAATAAAATAAAATAAAATAAAATAAAATAAAATAAAATAAAATAAAATAACAAAAAGAAACGATTTAAAAGGACGCATGACAAATGGGGCCAGTTTGGTTAATGCAATATGAAAAACAATATTTATTGGACGCCGTCTGTTTCACAAAATAAATATATTTATTTTCAGTCTAACCTAAAATACATGGATTCTTATCCCAAGTGATTTATTTATAATTTGTCTGGAACAATACGTAAAACACCCCGCTACAGGATTTTAGTAGTTATTTTTCTGCATGTTGGAACACATTTTATCTGTTACTATAATAGAAACGATCTTCGGAAGAACAATCATTTATGATTAGCATAATAAAACACTGCACCAGTTAGCTCGGTAATAGGCATTTTGAGATTTAACTGCAAGTGCATTTATTTTAACAGGTATTTTATGAAATGCTTCATAAAATCAGACGAAATAAATGTCAGATGTCAGTAAACTATATAAAGAGTTTAGGAGTCATGAGACAGAATGATAGACACGCAAAAGTAATATGAAATAACTAAGAAAGTATATTTAAATAACTAAGAAAGTATGTGTAAATAACTAAGAAAGTATGTGTACATATTACACAATCCCCGCAGCCAAACAAACTGGTCAAACCGCTTGGTCTGGGTAGTGTTTATACAACTTATAAATGAACCATTTGTTCTTGGTTCTTTCAAGAGAAAATGGTAAAAAATAAATTCTCCAAAGAGGTTACGTTAAGCACGAAAAAATGCTTAAAAAGGTAACTATTGGAGTGCTTCCTTATTTACACAATGACATAAATTTAGGACTTCTTGAAACATCTATTATGATCATTTTAAGAATTTGAAAATACATTAATGAATTGAAATGAAACAACCAAGGTTTAATGATTTGCCCCGGTTCCTTCTTAAAACCTCGTTGCGTGCTGCGGCGACATGGACCTGACTGTCAAAACTTCCGTTCAGCTTGTCGACCTGTTCCTCGTTCCTCAATTTTTTCTTGTTTTCAAGACATACACTGTCGGAACTTTTGTCAGCACGTTGCAACAGTTGTAACTTTGCCTAATTCACGACTGTTTTAAGTTAACGAAACTGGCAACAATTGCACGTTTTTTGTTTGTCGGAATTGGTTTCCAGAGTGAAGGTTTTGTGTCCCAGCCTCGTCGCCACTTTTGTGTCTCGTTTCCGCCGGTTGTCGTAGGTGTCGGTGGCCGAGTAGAAAGAGACCGACACAGGAATAAAGGATGCATGCGTGTGCAGATACGGAGGTGACCAGCCAGTGAGGCAGCAGAAACTAGAACACTAGGCTAAATTAGAACAAAATATATATTTCGTGGAGTCTTGGTAGTACTTAACTTTTACATAGCTCTTGACTTAAGAATGCTGATACATAGTTTAGATAGCGGCCTGCCTACTGATGAGTCGTAGTATCTATCCGATAGCCAAGTCTTAACTGGTGCCTACCTGATTCCCCAAGTGAACGATGCAGCAGTCGTGGCCACGAGTGGAATTGTATCAGAGGGCGCTCGTGGCCGACGTCGTAAGAACGCCGTGCCGTGCGTGCATGGCGGCGCGCGGCGAAAGTATGTGGCGCGCACTTCATACTTGTGCGACACCACAGAAGGCATCTTTACAACAGCGAGAAAAAGCAAACATTGCCATAAATTTCTTAGTGTGATTATGAAACATCGAACAGGATACATTTTTTCGGGTGTCATTCAAACAGACTAAATCCGTTGTCGTCATGGTATGATGTAAGAGATGCACAGCTTGCCGACAGCAGCCCGCCTTCCGTTGTGGACACAGACGCGGACGGGCTGATCGGCGTCAGCAGATGGGCGCTGACAGCCGGGCCACGCCCCTGTCAGCCGCGCGTCGCTGACACTGATCCGCGTCAGCGGGCTAATGAGGCGCGGCAGGCTGACTGCCGGCGAGCGGCGCCTCATCCGCGAGTCAGCGCTAATGCAGGAAGTCAGCGGGCGAATGAGGCCACCGGATACTCTGACGTCCCTAACTGCTGATTTCTACAGAGTCTTAACTGAGGGTGAAATTATGTCAGTAGGTCTTTGACGTTAGGTTACGTTAGTGCTTGTTCTGTAGATCAGGAATACGACATTTCGTGATCATGTCAAACATGTCACTGTAATATAAAGTGTCTGTACTTGAAATATCTGAAGACATGCAGTTTTATTTATCTATATATGTGAATGTCTGTTCGGTGTACGTTTATCACGTCTGAACCACAAGACATAAAGAGCTATAAATGTGTACAGTTACTAATGTCTAGGCACGGTTTTATGGCGTTCTGATAGCTATATATATACATATATATATATATATATTAGTGTGAACGTTTGTTCGGCATACCCTTATCACGACCGAACGGCAAGACGCAGACACAAATATTTGTACAGTTGCTAGTTTAGACCTGAAGAAGGATTTACGCACGGTTTTATAGCGATCTGATAGATATTTAGTAATCTGAAGAATATAACGCGAAATGCGAAACAATAATTACCCTTTGAAAATTTTATTTACTCTTTGAAAATGGTTTTATTGTTGCTTGAGGGTTGACAATGATAAAAGGGTGAAGTATATTGGAATTTAAAGTTATCGGTGTATATAAAATGTGTGTGTGTGTGTGTGTGTGTGTGTGTGTGTGTGTGTGTGTGTGTACGTGTGTGTGTTAGTTATTATTTCGCTCTGCAGGGAAAACTACAGAACGCAAACGGATGATCTGTGTGTAACTGTTGTCCGAAGTCTCCCGTTGTACACCATAGCAGTTCCATGCAGTTAGCTATAAGGGGGTACAAGATATGGTGCCGGCCGCAGTGGCCGAGGGGCCTGATGCGATCCAGTCACGGTCTGCACGGCCACCATGGTCGGGGGTTCGAATCCCCCCTCGGGCATGGATATTTGTGCCGTCCTTAGTATTAGTTAGCTCATAAGTAGTTTGTAAGTTTAGGGACTGATGACCCCGTAGTTAAATCCCATAAGCTATATAAACATTTGAACAATTTTTTTTAAAGATATGGTAGTTAAAAGTCGTCAAATTATAAAAAAATTGGGTCTGAAGGCCAGCGATGACTTTTGCGACTCTATAGCAAGGAGGTTCCATGCAGCGAAACGTGATGCCACAGACCATATCTTTGGTCTATGCGTGCTACAATGTCTTCAGAAATTTCTCTGTAAGGATAAGCATACGATTAAAGAAATATAAGAATCAATAAGTAAAGCAGTAAAAGAGAAATTTCTTTTAATACGAGTACAATTCTTAAAAAAAAATCGATTTGACGTTTCGCGCATTATCTATCATAATCAACTCAAACGCATGCAGAGCCGCGGGTTTAAGCTAGAGGGTGTCCCAGCTATATTGTCCAACCAAAATATCTCTTGAACAATAACAGCTATTGGAAAACCATTTCACCGGTATCAATGTATGGCTGGGGGCCCATGAATGAACATATTTGGAAACATTCCAGAACGAAAGCAATTTTTTTTTTTTTTTTTTTTTTTTTTTTTTTTTTTTTTAACACAAACTTAGATTTTTTTTAAATGGACACCCTATATTCTTTCTTCAGCAATCCATAGCATGACAAGTCACATAAACAATGGCGTTGATTGCATCGCAATATTCCAATTACATCCCGAGATATTGTGACGCGAAGTTGACCCTTGAAATACGCGAAACGCGCGGCTAGCTCTCGTCCTGAGCAGCATGGGGTTCTCGCCTCAGTCTCAGGACGTGCGCTAGTCCCGCGTTTCGTGTATTTCAAGCGTCAACTTCGCGTCGCAATATCTGGATGTAATTGGATTATTGCGATGCAATCAACGCCATTGTTTATGTGATATGTCTTGCTATGGATTGCTGAAGAAAAAAAAATAGTGTGTCCATTTAAAAAAAAAAAGTTTGTGTAAAAAACACATTTGCTTTCGTTTTAGAATGTTTCCAAATATGTATATTCATGGGCCCCAGTCGTACATTGATACCGGTGAAAGTCGTTTTCCAATAGCTGTTATTGTTCCAGAGATATTTTGCGGGGACAAGATAGCTGGGACACCCTGTATATATATGAATATTTGTATGTCCTCTATGTGTTCATAAACAATTCATTCGATTGCAATGAAATTTTGGTGAACTGTTCACCGTACGCCCACGAAGGTTCCTGAAACATAAGAACACAACACACAGCTCAGGAGATAAGACTTCATAAATAATGAGAGGCCACAGTGTGTGAATACTCAGATTTATGCGTCTATTATTGGAAAATGGTAGTAGTTAGCGACCTGCAACGAAGTTTGCATGTAATCTCGGACGTTTATTAAGTGTTTTGTAACTGACCCTTCCTCTCGCCCCACAAAATGATGAAACGAAAAGAAGTCTACCAGTCACAACAGTTTCGCTGTAGATGCCATAAAACTGCTGCATCAGGCATGAGCATATATCAAATAAAGTTAGCATTACAGATTTGCTTTTATTTTTGTCTGCAAGTCTTCCTTAATTCTCTTGCATCCAAAATTAAGCAATCTGATTCTATATAAAAGCGAAAGGACACTCACTCACTCACTGGATAAGCACGAAATCTCGAAAACTACTTCGCCTATGAAGCAGAAATTTGACAAGAATGTAGTTGATAGGTAGAAAACGTCAGCTAGGAAAGTATTTTGTGACAGGTGCATAGCGGAACATACTTCTCTTAACGACTCACGAAATGTACAGTTTCATTCCGATCTTCACGAAATTTCGCTCGCCTGACCTTCAAAACCAGAGGAAGGTCACCGTCTACCTTAGGTTTCACACGGCGCATGGAGGAGGGTACACAGCAACATACAAATGATTCCTAAATACCTTGGTCGCGCCATAACTTGAGAACCGCTCGACCTATGTAACACAAACTTTTTTTTTTTTTTTTTTTTTTTTTTTTTTTTTTTTTTTTTTTTTTTTTTTCGTTCTTCTTAGGACAAGGGCCGTATGAAATAAAATTGGAATATTTGAGAACAACAAAGTTCGCTTTTCAATGTGACCCAGCTTTTCTATTTCATAGAAATCTATATTTATGTTCCGATATTTATTAAAAATTTGCACACTCTACCTTAAGAACAAGAGGGATGTCACTGTCTGTATAAAATTTCGTTCGGTACATGGTGGAGGGTACTTACGGTACATTACAAAATGCATAGTTTTGCTCCAATCTTTATGAATTTCTGCACACATGACCTTTAGCTGAAAAGGAAGATCACTGGATATTTAAATGTTTGTATGGTACATGAGAGAGGGTGTTGTTGTTGTTGTGGTCTTCAGTCCGGAGACTGGTTTGATGCAGCTCTCCACAATACCCTATCCTGAGCCAGCCTCTTCATCTCCACATAAGAACGGCAACCTACATCTGTCTGAATTTGCTTGCTGTATCCATCTCTTGGTCTTCCTCTGCGATTTTTACCCCACACACTTCCCTCCAACGCTAAATTCACAATTCCTTGATGTCTAAGAATGTGTCCTACCAATCTATCCCTTCTTTTAGTCAAGGTATGCCAGAAATTCTTTTTCTCCCCAATTCTGTTCAGTATTTCCTCATTAGTTACGCGATCCACCCACCTAATCTTCAGCATTCTTCTGTAGCACCATATTTCAAAAGCCTCAATCCTCTTCCTATCCGCATTGTTTATCGTCCATGTCTCACTCCCATACAAGGCAACACTCCATACAAATGCCTTCAGAAAGGACTTCCTTAGGCATAAATCAATATTCGATGTTAACAAATTTCACTTTTTCAAAAACGCTTTTCTACCCATTGCCATTCTGCATTTTATATCCTCTGTACTGCGACAATCATTTGTTATTTTACTGCCCAAGTAACAAAACTCATCTACCTCCTTTATTGCTTCGTTACCCAACCTAATTCCTTCAGCATCACCTGATTTCCTTACACTGCACTCCATTACCCTAGTTTTGCTCTTGTTAATGTTCATCTTATATGCAACTTTCAGCACTCTGTCCATTCCGTTTAACTGCTCTTCCAGGTCCTTTGCTGTATCTGATAGAATTACTATGTCGTCGGCAAAAGGCAAAGTTTTTAATTCTTCACCCTGAACTTTAATTCCTTCTCCAAATTTCTCCTTGCTTTCCTTTATAGCTTCCTCAATGTACAAATTGAATAACATTGTAGAAAGGCTACAATCCTGTCTTACTCCCTTCCCAACCACTGCATCCCTTTCATGCCCTTCAACTCTGACAACCGCTGTCTGATTTTTGTACAAGTCGTAAATAACCTTACGCTCCCTATATTTTACTCCTGCTTGCTTCAGAACTTGAAAGAGTTTATTCCAGTCAACATTGTCAAAAGCCTTCTCCAAATCTACAAAAGCTAGATATGTAGGTTTGCCTTTTCTTAATCTATCTTCTAGGATAAGCCGTAAAGTGAGTTTTGCCTCCCGTGTTCCTACATTTCTCCTGAACCCAAACTGATCTTCCCCGAGGTCGGCTTCTACCAGCTTTTCCATCCTTCTGTATATAATTCGTGTTAATATTTTGCAACCATGACTTATTAAACTGATGGTTCTGTAGTTTTCACACCTGTCGGCACCTGCTTTCTTTGGAATGGGGATTATAACATTTTTCTTAAAGTCTGAGGGTACTTCACCTGTCTCAACATCTTACACACCAAGTGAAACAATTTTGTCATGGCTGGTTCTCCCAGAGACTTCAGTAGCTCTGAGGGAATATCATCTACTCCAGGGGCCTTGTTTCGACATACATCTTTCAGGGCTCGGTCAAATTCTTCTCTCAGTACAGTATCTCCAATTTCATCTTGATCTACTTCCTCTTCCCTTCCTACAACATCGTCTCTAAGTTCATTTCCTTTGTAGAGCTGCTCTATGTACTCTTTCCACCTTTCAGCTTTCCCTTCTTTGCTGAGAACCGGTTTCCCATCTGAGTTCTTGATATTCGTAGAGTTGCTTTTCTTGTTCCCAAATGTCTCTTTTATTTTCCTGTAGGCTGTATCTACTTTTCCCCTTCGTATACATTCTTCTACAGATTTGCATTTGGCTTCTAGCCACTCCTTCTTAGCCATTTTGCACTTCCTGTCGATCTCATTTCTAAGTCGTCTGTACTCCATTTTGCCTGTTTCATTTACTGCATTTTTATATTTTCTCCTTTCAACGATTAAATTTAGTATCTCCTGTGATATCCAAGGATTTTTTGTAGGTCTTGCCTTCCTACCTATTTTGTCCTCTGCTACCTTCACTATTTCATCTCTCAATGCTACCCATTCCTCCTCTACTGTTTTATTTTCCCCTGTTTCTGTCAATTGTTGCCTAAAGCTCCCTCTGAAATTCTTAAGAACTTCAGGTTCCTTCAATTTATCCAGGTCCCATCTCCTTATTTTCCTACCTTTTTGTAGTTTCTTCAGTTTCAGTCTACAGTTCATAACCAACAAGTTATGGTCAGAGTCTATATCTGCCCCTGGGTATGTCCTACACTTTAAAACCTGGTTCCGAAATCTATGTCTTACCATTATAAAATCTATCTGGTATCTCCCGGTGTTTCCTGGTCTCTTCCACGTATACAACCTTCTTTTGTGATTCTTAAACCAAGTGTTTGTAATAACTAAATTATGTTCTGTGCCAAATTCTACCAGGCGGCTTCCTCTTTCATTCCTTTTGCCCAGACCATATTCACCTACTATCTTCCCTTCCCGTCCCTGTCCTACTACCGAATTCCAGTCTCCCATAACAATTAAGTTTTCCTCTCCCTTAACTGTCTGAATAATTCCCTTCAGCTCCTCATATATTTCTTTGATTTCCTCATCATCGGCAGAGCTAGTTGGCATATAAACCTGTACTACTGTTGTCGGTGTTGGCTTCATACCTATCTTGACAACGATAATGCGATCACTGTGCTGGTCATAGTAGTTTACCCTCATTCCTATTTTCTTATTCATTATCAATCCTACTCCTGTGATACCCCCAATTGATATTGTATTTATAATCCTATACTCACCTGACCAGAAATCCTGTTCATCCTGCCACCGAACTTCACTAATCCCCACTATATCTAACTTCAACCTATCCATTTCCCTTTTTAAATTTTCTAATTTTCCTACTCGATTAAGGGATCTAACATTCCACGCTCCGACCCGTAGAATGCCAGTATTATCTTTCCTGATGATCACATCCTCCTGAGTAGTCCCCGCCTGGAGATCCGAATGGGGGACTATTTTACCTCCGGAATATTTTACCCGAGAGGATGCCATCATCTTATGTTCATACAGTAGAGCTGCACGTCCTCGGGAAAAATAACGGCTGTAGTTTCCCCTTGCTTTCAGCCGTTTGCAGTAACTGTGTGGCAAAGCCACATTAGCTGATGTTACAAGGCCAGCTCAGTCAATCATCCAGACTGTTGCCCCTGTAACTACTGAAAAGGCTGCTGGCCCTCTTCAGGAACCACACGTTTGTCTGGCCTCTCCACAGATACCCCTCCGCTGTGGTTGCACCTACGGTACGGCTATCTGTATCGTTGAGGCACGCAAGCCACCCCACCTCGGCAATGTCTGTGGTTCATGGGAGTGGATGAGAGAGGGTACCTTACAGAGGGTACCTTACAGAAAACCTTGCCAAGAGAGAGAAAGTTGGGAACGAACAGAGAGTAGGGAGGGAAGGAGGTGGATGCAGAGAGAGGGGGGAAAGGGATGCGGACTACGAGAGTGTAGGATAAATAAACACGCTAAATAAAATTACTAATTAAAATCTAAAATTCCTCATTTTAGTTTCCATTCAAATTGTTGTTGGCTATTTTTTAGACTTTTGGTACTATTTCGCAAGAAAACAAAGAGTTTAGTGGCAGCATGATTCATTCCTTTCTGGGCAAAAGCTAGATTTAATCTTCTATAATGAAGGTCATCGTTCCTCTTAGTGCTGCAGTTACGTGCGCTGCTATCACTTTTGAATTGGGTTGGGTCATTAGTAAATTTCAAATTTCGTAAGTGGATATATGTACGGGGGCTTTTCAGAAAGTAGGTAACGTTCTGACAAAAAAAAAAAAAAAAAAAAAAAAAAAAAAAAAAAAAAAAAAAAAAAAAAAAAAGCAAACTGAGACGCTTACCATCTTTGAAATTCCTTCGTCGTAAAATTCTGCCACATGAGACTTCAGCCAGTCAGTCACGCCCGTCTGGATTTCCTAGTCGTCATCAAAGTGCTGCGTTGCAAGCCAGTTCTTCATGTTGGAAAACAAGTGGAACTTATTTGTTGCAAGATCTTCGCTGTAGGGCGGACAAGGAAAAATTTTCCATTTCAATGAATTAAGGAGTTCTTTATTACGGTTTACCGTGTGAGATAGGGTATTGTCGTGCAAAAGCTAATATTTGGACGTCAGATTTCGTCGGCGTTTATTTTAAATGCTCTTCTAAGGCTCTGAACTTCTCTTCACGAATCGTTTCGTCAACTATACCGATCGTCAGTCACAATGCTCGGGCGTCCACTCTACTCTTCATCATGAACGTTGATTCGGATAGTTTTAAGCGGAATGCACCTTTTCCGGACGAAAAATTCAGTCATTACGTTGTTTACATACACCTCGCACAGTTCACGATAAATTCCTATTTTTTTTTTTTTCCAACAAAACCGTATCACAGGCTGCACCTCAAAATTGGCGGGATTTTCGATTGTAGCGTACATATAATATTATAATATTGAGATATCCAGAAAGGCATTGACGTTCCTGTCATCCTGCAGACATTTATTTCTGAAACTTGAGATGATAAGGGTGGATACCAGCTACTACTAGGGTTACATGCTCTTACGCGATGAATACTTATGTTGTCAGCGACGAATTAGTCCCAAATACGATGACATATGAGAGAAGAATGTAAATAGGCACTGGATGATAATTTACTGAGATGCCTATTACCAAAATTTCAATAACCGTAATAGCGTAAGTAGCTTTGTGTGTATATATGTGTGTGTCAACGTACTGCAAACGTTGTTGGAATATTTCCATCGTAAAGACTGATTTAGCAATCAATTGTACCAATATTAAGCAAGTAAAACCGGAAGCGTTGGAGGCGCATTCACAAAGAACCTTTAACCCTTTATTGATAAAATGTACAGCTATGTTTTAGCTGTGCTTCGACGTAATCACCAAAACTTGAGACTACCCATTTTGTGGGATGCGCTTCTGTAAACAAGTGTCGTAGAAGTCTGACACCTATGAATGCAACCAGCGTGTGAGAGTCGTGTTCAGCTGTTCATCACTGTCAAACCTCTGGCCTCTGGCTTTTTTTGAGAGTGTACATTCTCCTTCAGAGGAATCAGTAATAGCGTCGGACGTAATCAAGTAACCATGACGTGTATCTGCGATCGCTGCATGCAGGTGGGAACGACGGACCGATGGGGAGGATTGTACCCGACTCCTTGCGTCACAAAACTTGTTGAGAGACAAGGATGAATGTGACTCTGTGAACCATATCGCAATGCATTATGGTTGTTTTGTAACAAGCTTATCCGTGCGTACATTTCAACGTCGTTTGCGTGCTTATGGAATATCGCCACATATGTGCGGCTGGATATCACGATTTACTGACAGAAAGGACGCAACAAGTAGTAATTGATGGAAAGTCATCGAGTAAAACTTTCCCTGGAAAGTGTTATATGGCCCCTACAGTTTCTTATCTTTATAAAAGTTTTAAAATACAATCTGAGCAGCTCAGATATTTGGCGGATGATGCTGTCAATTATTAGTAAAGTCACCCAAAGATCCATAGCAAATGCAAAACGCCTTATATACAATATTTGCAGGGTGCGATTTTTTTCCTTTATTGTTATTAAATGCCAATGTACAGTACACCGACAGGCTGTCAGCGGCTTCTTACCCTGCTCTTCATACTATTAATTGTATATAATGGGCATGGATATTTTAAAAAGACCAATGACATGAAGCCTTTAAAAAAGTTGACATAGAAAAGTTAATTGGTGAGAATAACAGACGAAGATGATAAAATCATAGACCATGGTGACGTATAAAACACACAGTAAAAAACACAACTCTGGAACGACGAAAAAACGCTGAAGACATTGTTACGCCTAAGACATCGACACTTGTTTGTGTTATGGTGGTTGACGCACTGGTAAAGCTGCACACTGAGACACATAAGACGAAACGGTGCACTGTTTGAAATTGAAAGCAGTGAGGGCCCCACAAGGGAGATGAGGAGTGGAGCAGAAGCATGGACGTAGGGGACGGGGGTTAGGAGGGGAGGGAGCATAGCGACTCAAGAAGAGTGGTGGGGAAGGAGACAACCAAGCGGTGGTAGCGAAAACGAGAGGAGGAGGAGAGGCAGTTTTAAACCCATGGGGACAGCAGGTTTGGTAGGAGAGCGTCATCGGGCCGGGGAGGTGGCGAAAGTCACCCTGGGAGTCGAAGGGAAGGAGGGATACAGTGGTGTAGGCGTTACAGAGACACAGGATAGATCAGGATGGGACAAACCAGTAGGGTGCAGGAGTATATTTTTTGGGATATGTATAGGAGACGAATATGTTCGTGTAACTATAGGAGGTGGGAGAATGCGATGAGGTTGTACAGAATGCATTTGGGGGAGGGAAGGCGGATGCAGTACGCGAGGGGGAGGATGTGGCGTTCGAGGATTTGGTCTTGTAATAAGTAGGGGGAGTGGAAACGCAGGTCTGATGGAAGCTGAAGAAAATGGGACACATGATGGATCTGTAGGTATGTAGGATAGTCTATGGGTTGAGGTCCCACATCTGACAGGAGAGGAAGGGGTTAAGTTGGAACATTGCTTTGAATTCCAGGTGGGAGGCCCAGGAGAGTGACTGATCAAAGGTGACGCCGAAGCACTTGAGGGTGGGTATGTGGCGAATGGGATGGAGGGTTAGGTAGAAATCATGGAGACGGAAGGAGGGTTTGGTAAGACCTGTGACGATTGCCTGGGATTTGTCAGGATTGACGGAGAGGTGCCACCGGTTGCACCATGCAGCAAACTCAGTGAGGTGAGACTGGAGTAAGTACTGGGAGTGGGCAAGGCAGGGGGCAAGGGACAGGAAGGCTGTGTCGTCAGCATTTTGCAGGAGGTGGACGAGAGGCTGGGGTTGGGGCATTTTGGCGGTATAGGTAAAGGATAAGAGAGGGGACGGAGCCTTGAGGCATCCCAATGGAGCGGTAAAGCAAACGGAGTTGCAGTGACACAGGGAGGGGGGGGCGGTGTGTGATGGAGGAAGCAATGAGGCGGACATAATTAATAAGCATAGAGCTGATCTAAAAGGAGACTGGATTTTTTTCTGGGTATCCATCTTCATGATTTTTACCTAACCCCCACGTCCATCCCATTCGCCACACCCCCACCCTCAAGTGCCCTAGCCTCAACCTTGATCAATCACTCTTCTGAATCTCTCACAGTCCGACAGACTGGAATACACGATCGTAGGCTTTCTCGATATCATGGGAGATGAATGCGGCAGAGTGACGGGAATTTAGTAGGACGGAGAGGAGGTGAGTGAGGCGGAGGAGCCGAACATTGGCAGAGGAGGAGTGTCAGAAGCCACGTTGCTACAAGGGGAGGAACTGATGCTGGTGGATGTGTTGATGGATGCGGCAGAAGAGGATGGTTTCCAGGACCTTGCTGAATATGGAAATGAGACTCTTTGGAAGGTAGGATAAGGCCTGGTATGGGAATTTCTTGGGTTTTGGGGAACATGAGGGTATGGGAGGTTTTCCACAGGTTGCAGTAGATGACATTGTAGAGAGAGGCCAAAGCATAGTGGAAGGAGGGTGGGCAGGCCCGAAGGTGCCGGTATGTAAGCGTTGAAGTGAGTCAGTACGGCGAGATAAAAATCCGCAAAAATATAGAGCAACAAATATATTTAGCAAACGTTATATTATTTGTAATTACTGATATGGCGTGTCTTCTTTTCGGACATGTCCGGAAAGAGCAGACACCATATGAATAACTGTAAATTTATCCCCAGCACACAACCAAAGCATTCATACACTTGCGGGAATACAGTATAGGATTCGAATAAGAGGAAGTAATGGATAGAAATGAAATGAAATGTTTGTTCAGCTTAAGGGACTTAACTACGGGGTCATCATTCCCTAAACTTACAAACTACATATGAACTACTTAAGAACTAGGACGGCACAAATATCCATGCCCGAGGGGGGATTCGAACCCCCGACCGTAGTGGCCGTGCTGACCGCGACTGGAGCGCCTCAGTCACCTCGGCCACCGCGGCCGGCAAGTAATGGATAATGGACAGCAGAATCGCGTGCTAAAAATGAAAAATTAAAGTTGGAGGGGAAATGTGCCTGGATAACGTAGTTGGTTGAGGCGACCGCTGGCTTGAAGCGTGACATCCGGGTTCGAAACCCGGTCCAGAAACAGTTTTCAACCCCATCATTCAATACATTTCAATGCACTGAAACGGTCGAAATGTTTAAATTTTCTAATTCGTATATATTTTCGCCTTATCAACTTTACCGTCAAGGAGATTCAAATAATTGAACATGGTATCACCTATTCTGAGATCAGCCATTCGTTCCATCAGGGGGACGAAATTTTCTTTCCCGAAAAATGATTCCTCCCTTGTACCGTGTGTGAATATTGACCTTCTGAAGTAAATATACTACATTGACGGCAACATCGGAGTAGGTACGTAGGCGTGATGTACACTTGAGCAATACACACGAAATACAAGAAAGCTTTTCGTCAGTAAAAAATCGGAGTGCGTAATTTGCTGGTTTCACTTTTTCAGTGGTTAGTGATCAACAGACGGTCTAAACTCCTTGTTTGTCGTCTTTATCTATATACTTCTCGGATGATAAACCCCCAGATGTTCATACTTTGCTTCTTTCCAAATTTAGATATGAATGGTAAGAAGTGTAACTAGAAAATGTACCCGATATATGTCTCAACTCGACCTGCATACCAGCCAGTTACATCTTATATTGACATAAAAATCACAACAAAATATCCATAAGGAGTTACAACATAGTGGTAAATACGGAACTGTGTATACAAAATATGCTGAAATGTCTGTCTGCAATAATCTTTGGTTTTGTAGCGCATCACTACTGCAACCCAGCTATTCGCGATATTTGCAGTTGAGTTACGTCTCTAAATTGTAGAGTAATTACTGTTTACCCTATAAATGAAAACAAGTAGATTAAAAAAATGGGAATTGGTGTTATCTATGCCGATTTCATATATCAGTAGAAACCAGTCAGCCACCTTGCGACGTCTTATATTTCTTCCATTGAAACCAAATGTTAGCCGTACAACCTTTGTGTATTTGCGTTCAATTGCCAGTCAGTTCTGAAAATGCATTTTGAAATGGAAAAATGCTGTCGTGAATGAATAATGATAATGAGGCATTTGAAAACTTGATTTTAACGCCGATTTACATATATGAAGCACGACATTAGAAACTCTAGGTGCAATCTGGGACATTTCGAGGTCATTCCGGGAATGCTGATTCATCAACGTCATCAGTCTCCATGTCTCAACGAGCAGGGACGGCACGTTCCCGCACCCTTCTGGGTATCAGGATTATACAATTACACCATGTCCAGTCAAAGCACTATGACATGGTCATCGGTCTCCACGTGTGAAAGTGAGGAGAGATGAGTTTCCCCCAGATCCTTCTACATAAATACTCTGCTAATCACAAAGAAGTGTATGGCAGGGGTTCATGGAACCATTTCTATATTTCTCTACCGTTGCATCTCTAATGACTTGCGGGAAAATTAACACTACATCATTCCATTATCTATCTGATTTCTCCTATTTTATTATGATACATAGGTAGTCGCTAAGTGAAAGTTGGTGAAAGAAATGTAGGAAATAGATTTCACCGTGATGAATGACAAAAATTTTTATAATTACTTCTACCATAAATCGTGTAGCACTTCTGTATCATCTCCTGTATCACGATAATAATAAAAATTGATCTTCAATTCTCTGAACTTTCTGTATATCACCCGTCAGTCCTGTTTGGTGGGCATTCAACAATGCGCAACTCTACTCCAAAATCGGACTCACAAGTGTATTGTACGCAATTTCTTTAGTAGCAGTATTGCATGTTGTTTGTGTTCTGTCAATGAAACATAGTCTTTACTTCGTGCCGGCCGCGGTGGCCGAGGGGATTGAGGTGCTCCAGTCACGGTCTGCACGGCCACTATGTTCAGGGGTTCGAATCCCCCCTCGGGCATGGATATTTGTGCCGTCCTTAGTTGTAAGTAGTTCATAAGTAGTTTGTAAGTTTAGGGACTGATAACCCCGTAGTTGAGTCCCATAGACTTTACAATCATTTGAACATTTAGTGATTATTGTGTTTGATTTCCAAACAAGGTGGGAGTAAAAAAGAGATGCACTGATGACACCATAGGAGCTTCAAATCCTCTCTCGGGCATGTGTGTGTGTGTGTGTGTGTGTGTGTGTGTGTGTGTGTTATCCTTCAAATAATTTAGTTTAAGTAGTTTGTAAGCCTAGAGACTGTTAACCGCAGTAGTTAAGTCCCTTAGCTTTACAAATATTTGAACATTTGAAAGTGTTTGGTGACGGTCACAAATCACAATTTTATTGTAATACATGTCAGAAAATTTATTAATTATCTTTTTCATTGGTATACTCTTATTGTTAAACTACTCGTACTTTCCCACTGCAATGTTATTTTGTCATGATCAGTGTTGTGTCATGTAATAGTGCAACTTACTATTCTCATATGACGAAAGAATATGTGAAGGAAAGAACGTGACACATCTTATTCCTATTTTTCCAGTAAAAGCAATCAGTGTTTTAAAAACGGTATATGGTACAGTGTATACCATTTTTCTTAACGTCCTTGCAAGTTCAGTCAAAATACTGGAAATCCTAAGAGTAACTTTCTTATGTCAATATCGTTATTTCTATCTGTTCACGTAAATTTACGTCTGAGAAAAACCAGATTGCCCACTTGCTTTGTTTTTCAGAAAGAATGTTATTTGTAGCCTTAATTAATATTAACTCAGCAGTGTCGCAGCTCTAGCATATTCATCACTTTTTATTCAAGTACTCAAATGACATTTAATTATGTAACTATGTTACCAAATGATCAGTTCATAAACAGAAAAAAATTATATCCGTTTTCTGACACTCACTAAATGTCAAAGTCAAAGTAACGTAAATTGTATCAACAAATAACATACAAACGAAATTTAATTATGAAAAATTGATCTGCTGAGAAGATTATGGACAGTTCATCTTTCTTGTACAATAATTGTCAGGGGCAACACATTTCCAGAAAATTAATTTGGGTTTTATTGGTGATTAGAAATTTATTTCGTGCTTCTGAACAGGAGTAATTACAGATACACAATACACACACTTAACAACACCTGATACGGATTTGGCCCATCTACACTGTAGGACAATTTTATTACGTAAATATACCAGCAATTTATTTTTTTGTTTCAGTCTGCCAATCAATCAATGTTAATTGTCACATGCAGTCAGATGCAATGACACACTACATCTACATCTACATACATACTCCGCAATTCACCGTAAGGTGCGTGGCGGAGGGTACACTGTACCACTACTAGGCATTTCCTTTCCTATTCCACTCCAAAATTTAACGAGGAAAGGAAGAATGCCTATATGCCTCCGTACGAGCCCTAATTTCTCTTATCTTGTCTTTGTGATCTTTACGCGAAATGTAAGTAGGCGGCAGCAAGATCGTACTACACTCAGCTTCAAATTCCGGCCCTCTAAATTAAATTTACTTAACAGAAATTCACGAAAAGAACGTCGTCTTTCTTCCAGCGATCCCCAATTGAGTTGCCGGAGCATTTCCGTGACACTCGCGCATTGGTCAAACCTACCGGTAACAAATCTAGCTGCTCGCCTCTGAACCGCCTCTATGTCTTCCTTCAAACCGATCTGCTGCGGGTCCCAAATACTTGAGCAATACTCAAGTCGTGGTCGTACAAGCGTTTTATACGCGGTCTCCTTTACAGGTGAAGTACATCTTCCCAAAATTCTCCCAATAAACCGAAGTGGGCTGTCTGCCTTACTCACAACTGTCCTTACATGCTCGTTCCGCTCTGCAATGTTACGCCTAGATATTTGAACGACGCGACAACATCAAGAAGCTCACTACTAATGCTGTATTCGAACATTATGGGATTGTTTTTTCTACTCATGCGCATCACCTTACATTTTTCTACATTGAGAGCTAGCTGCCATTCTTCGCACCAACTAGAAATTTTGTCAAAGTCATCCTGCTTGCTATTACAGTCAGTTACAGACGACACCCTCCCATACACCACAGCATCATCAGCAAACAGCCGCAAATTACAACTTACTCTGTCCATCAGATCATTTATATAGATAGAAAATAATAGCGGTCCTATCACACTCCTCTGGGGCACGCCTGACGATACACTCGTCTCTGATGAACACTCGCCGTCGAGAACAACGTACTGCGTTCTATTACTTAGGAAGTCTTCCAGCCAGTCACAAATCTGTGAACCTATTCCATATGCTCGTATCTTCGTTAGCAGTCTGCAGTGTGGCACCGCGTCGAACGCCTTTTTGAAGTCAAGAAAAACACAATCCGCCTGTTGCCCTTCGTCCATGGCTCGCAAGATGTCATGTGAGAAAAGGGCAAGCTGAGTTTCACATGAACGATGTTTCCTAAACCCGTGCTGATTCATGGAAAGAAGCTTTTCCGTTTCAAGGAAATTTACTATATTCGAACTGAGAATATGCTCCAAAATTCTACATGAAACCGATGTCAACGATATTGGCCTTTAATTGTATGGGTCAGTTCTCTTTCCTTTCTTATACACGGAGTCACCTGCGCTTTTTTCCAATCACTAGGAACTTTGCGCTGAATTAAAGATTCGCTATAAATGCAAGCTAAGTAGGGGGCCAATGCGGCAGAATAGTCTTTGTAAAACCGAACTGGTATTCCATCCGGACCAGCAGACTTTTTCGTATTTAGCTCTCTCAGCTGCTTCTCTACACCGGAAATACCTATTGCTATGTCCCCCATTTCGGAATTAGTACGTTGATCAAATGATGGTATATATGTGTGGTCCTCCTGCGTGAAAGATTTCTTAAAGGTTAAATTTAGAACTTCAGCTTTCCGTTTGCTTTCTTATATTACTGCCCCGGAATGATCAACTAGTGACTGGACAGTGGGCTTTGACCCGCTTATCGATTTTACATAGGACCAGAATTTTTTCGGGTTCTCGGAAAGATCTTTTGCTAAGGTATGGCTGTGATAATTATTGTATGCTTCACGCATCGATCTTTTTATAGACGCACGAATCTTTACTAAAAGAGATTTTCATTTAAACACAACACCACAATTGTTTTATAGACAACATTCAGTAATTCCTATAGATTTAGTTGAATTTCGGGCTTGTAGTTACAATTACTTATCGTGTAAATGGATACTAATGCTCATGTGACATATTTCATTATTAGGGACAATTACCGATTTTCGCACCCTGGACACTCTTTGCACCAAACGCAATACCGCAGCAGCATTCACTTGTTTCTTGCAGGGTACACAGACGCGGGTGGAAGAGGAAATGCTAATTTGAAGTCTCTGCGGGTTTTCTGCCGGGTAATAAAACCAACTGATTCAATATTTCGGCGGTACAACTGCCCACCATCTTCAGGAAACTGCTGCTGCTGAGTCCCGATGAATACTGGAGCAATATCGAAGTACCGCGTTCCATATTGGCGTCGGTCGCGTGCACGGCGCATGCGCCGGCCGTCACAGTTGCTACCTCCTAGACAGGGCTGGTGGCGCCGTCCCTTGTGGAACAGGGCAAAACGATATATCGCACCTTATATTTATCATTCCCAGGTGCTGGAATCCGGGTCGAACAACGCAATTTGATATTATTTAATAGTGGAATCAGTGTTCTACTAAGAGGAAATCCCATATCTCTATTTATTAGATTGTCCGTCACCCTAATTTCAATGGCTTCTCTGTAAACACTGTTCCAGAAACTGGAGGTATTGGTTACCATGCGGGTTTCATCATATATGATCTTGTGTCCTTCCGTTAAACAGTGTTCTGCTACCACCGATTTATCCGGTTGCAAGTCTCGTGTGGCGGCAATGTTCCACGCATCTATCATGTACAGTTCGAAGCATAGTCAGTAGCAGCAGTTTCCTGAAGATGGTGGACAGTTGTACTGTCGAAATATAGAATCAGTTTGATTTTACATATTTTTGGAAATATTTTTGTTTCTCTGTTTTTGGGTTAACAGCACTCTATTTAAATTTATTAATAAAGAACAGTCTAGAATGCACTAATTTATTTCATTCAACTAGTTTCAGTCTTATGTAGACCATCTTCAGGAATTTGTACCCATCGATGTTGTGACGCACTGGAAGGCTCCCAGCTACCTGCCAGCTCCACAACATCGATGGAGACAAATTCCTGAAGATGGTCTACATAAGACTGAAACTAGTTGAATGAAATAAATTAGTGCATTCTAGACTGTTCTTTATTAATAAGTTTGATTTTATTATTCGGCAAAAACCCGCAGAGACTTCGAAGATTTGTCACGCCGGGAAAGCTTACGGGAAATGTTACCATTTGCCAGTTGTGGATCGTTATCGAAGGAGGCCGTGTATAGCTAATCTTTTTTGTATTATCTGACTTGGCCTAGTACAGGGGAGTCGTTGCTGTTTGGAACGCGTTTTCCAAGTACCAGAATAAAGAGTGTTGAGACTTTTCTGCGAGTATTGGATGGGAGTCGGGCACGAGCTGAACGACAGAAACTTCATTTCGCAGGCGAGGAAACTCCGGCAGGTTTCCGCCTGCGGCCGGCGGTCGGATGTGGGTCTCCTGGGAGTCGGTGGCGCACACGTGGCCCTGCCTGCCTTCCCCCCCCCCCCCCCCCCCCCCAGTGTACATCCCGGGCTTATCTGGGCGCGGCGGGCGCGCGGGATCAGCGCGCTGTTGCCGCCCTGAGCCCCAGCAGTCGTTCCCGTCCAGTGGCGAGGGTCAGGGGTCAACGCTGGAAGCTGCAGGCGGCTGCGTCTTATCTCTCGACTTGTAACGAGGCCTCGTAGCGGCCTCTGGCGAGCAGATACAACTGTCTGCAGAGTTCGAGTCTGTGCGTGCTTTCATGTGTGTGCGTGTGTGGTACTGATTTTACCTGCGAGACACCTGCTGGACTGGTGAACAACGAACATACCAGGTTTTGTCAGCGAGCACAGAACAACATACAGAGGCTGTACCGCCTACCTCAGCGTACAGGCCAAGGAGGTTAGAATAAACGGAGGCGCTCTGGCGCCGCAACTGTGAAGCCAAGGGTAGCCATCTTGATCCGACCAACATACTGCTGTATTTAGCTTGCTTGCATATGCTTGTCGCTCAACGACCTATATAAACAACATAGACTGGCTAAGGTGCTGCCATACTTGAGGCAAATGGAAATCTCGGCTGCCATGTTTTACTATTTCACGTAGGTGTAACCAGTCGTCTGCTATAGCACTCAATCATGTCAGTTTCACTCTGTGCAATAACTTAACAAACCATTCTTTACCTGCTTAAAAATGTTCAAATGTTTGTATAGCTTATGGGAATTAACTACGGGGTCATCAGTCCCTAAACTTACAAACTACTTATGAACTACTTACGAACTGGGATGGCTCAAATATCCATGCCCGAGGGGAGATTCGAGCCCCCGACCGTAGTGACCATGCCGACCGCGCCTGGAGCGCCTTAGTCAACTAGGCCACCGCGGCCGGCAAACTTACAAACGACTTATAAACTAACTAATACTAAGCACGGCACAAATACCCATTCCCGAGGGGGGATTCGAACCCCCGACCGCAGTGGCCGTGCAGACCGTGACTGGAGCCCCTCAGTCCCCTCGGCCACCGCAGCCGGCCTTTACCTGCTTATTGATGCTTTTATAGGCAAGCTATTATGGATAAAGGATAAATGATAGACAAGAAAGTTTAATTACAGATGTCACATACACTAAATTTGCTAAACATTGTCTCATTCATACAAAAAACATGCCTTTTCACTGTCTTTAAACAATATTAATTTCGTGTACATTTGCCTAATCTGCTTACCTCTTTCCTCCGCAGATTTGTCTTTACATAAATGATGTATTCTACAACTGAAGTAATGTTTTAATGACAGCTTTATTAGGCTGGAATAATGAGATTTCTCCCAAAATTCCGACGATACCATTAAGTGCTCGTAGTAGGTAAATAAAGTAGGTCTGTTTCCCAACATTCTAAATACATCTACATACATTCGTAAAAGAAAAGTTTTCTATCCTAATGACGTTACATGAATCCCCAGAACCCTTTCTGCCACTTCGAACAGTTTTGCAAGATCATTAGAGGGATTTTTACGTTTTAATCCGATTAATCCTATTTTACTCTCATTTTTATGAGGAAGGAGGACTTCCAAGCATTCAAAACACTTCAGTTTTTTACTTACTTGCCTAATAATGCTTCCAGTAATATATTAAACAACTTTTTCGGAATATGTCAGCATTTTGTATTCTGGCACATAGTCATGGTAAAACTGAATAGGACTACTGATCTCTGAATGACTTAGATCATGATTTGAAATTGGTAACAAACAAGTTTCCATGTGTCCTGCTTGGCTACATGACATATCTTCAAATGATGTTGATTCAGCTGACATTTTCTTGGGGATCTCCTTGCTAGCGATTTTGTTCTTTGATGTTCAGTGATCTAAAATATCTTCGGAAACGCTTTAGCCAGAAGCCGCTTTGTATCATTTGTTACTTACTGAAAATACGATATTACAACAATCTTATTACTGCGATTTGTATAGTTATATGCTGCGTATGCACTCGGCATGATTTCAGCTTAATAAATAACCTTTCAAGCTTACTACGATACATAAAATGTGAAACCAAAACATGTAAATAGCGTCGGTCTAACTTTCGTATTCGGCGAACTAGTCGACGAAAAAATGGCTTCCACAGTTCCTGGTTGCTGCCACAAGGAACGCTGTTAACCCAGCGATAGCCTCTCTATGTAGTTTATAAAGCTCGTTGATGCTCGTTATTGGAAGGATTTTGCACTGTTATGGTGACTTATGTGACGTGTATATGTATCGAGTCATTTCTCATTGTGACGCGAAATCGAAGGAAAAAGTACTTCACGTGTAAATTGCCTCGCTATCGTGT
The DNA here is from genome assembly GCA_026315105.1 of Locusta migratoria. Taxonomy (NCBI): domain Eukaryota; kingdom Metazoa; phylum Arthropoda; class Insecta; order Orthoptera; family Acrididae; genus Locusta; species Locusta migratoria. The sequence goes on along the minus strand of CM048746.1, from coordinate 596,441,288 downwards.
TATTGTACCTCTTTTATTTACTTGTATTGTAGCGTATTTTTCTCTTTCCGATTTCCTAAAGATGGAAGTTATTTCCCCCACTTAACATACTATTTACGAATGAATAAGGAATAAAATATAAATTTCATTTTTATTAAGACAATGATTTCGAAAGCAAAGCGTAGTTTCAATAGTAATGGAATTGACTACACAAAGAAAAGATATCGTCACTGTGCTCATAAATCTGGCTTTGGTTCACTAAATCGAATAATTTTATCTGACGATTGTCAGATTAGCTAAAGAAAGGACCCACGTTTGTGATTCGCAATATAGTGTAACAACTATTGTTAAAAAGAATAAACACGAAATTTATTCGTTCTTCGACATTATATGTTAAACAAAAACTTGAAGCAAACAGTTTGAGGACGTTACATGCGTATATGATGCAATTAGCGACTGTAAATACAGACACAGCTATAACACACAGACAGTATTTCAGTTGGAGCGTCATGGCGGCCATGGCTTCAAAGTGTAGTGTAGCTGGGACACGTAGCGCCATCTCCATTTATTCTTACATCCATGGTACAGGAAGTGAAGCACGGCAGCCATCTTGGATGAGTGTGGAAACGGAAGTTGACCCGACAAATGTGTAGTTCAAATGACGCTCGCCTCAATTACATCGTCATTTGAACGCCTTAGGATAGGAAAAAAAGTGCAAAATTTTTCACGCAGACACGTGAATAATGAAGTAATGCAAGTGTTCTTAGTAAGTACAATAGGAATTGTGTTTGTATAAAAATAATAATTGCAACTATTACTCATATATGAAATAAAAATTGCTACATGAAAAAGTTAGTTGCCTGCGACTTTTTGTATTGCGGTCAGGAAATTTTCGTCATGGAGAAAGTTGTAGATGTTGAAGTGAACTTTGCTTTTTATCTGCCCTGGATTTCTCAGAAATTTGGATACAATAGAGCGGTGGAACTTTTCAAATTCCACTCGCTGCTTTCAGCGAGCTTGCACACCAGCGAGCACAGATTCTGTTGCCCACTCACCTTGCACTTTGTGACCGAGTTTGATAAACATATGTGACTTTGGATACAATTTTCGGTATTCAATAACTATGACTTAACACTTACTGTATTTTATTACTAACTGAGTCGCCCCGGCTTCACAAGGGAAATTTTTAAACTACTATAACTCGAGAATTTTTTTCAATTTCTTCGCTATAACCCTGTATTCAAAGTAGGCTATACTAAATGCCAATACGAAAATGAGAAATAATTGAAATAAGAATAATAACATAGAATGGGTTACCACTTTCGTGAACTCTGTAGTGCAAACTATGAGACCTGCTCCAATGTACATAGTATAGAATTATAGGACTCACGAGGATCAAAAAAAAAAAAAAAAAAAAAAAAAAAAAGGCAGCGAGAAACTAACTTTTACAGATCATCACTACATCTGTAGTCTGAAGCCATCTGCCGCCAGCGCTTAGGAGAGAAAAATTATAAATGCAGTTCACTCGTAAGAGTTAGACAAATTCCGTCAACGGGATCAGTCCGTAACTCCAGATAAACAAAAACAATCGCTTATGGTGCAACTTTCAGTTGGAAAACTTTGCTAAGCGTTTCTGCGAGCGAAAACATTGATACTCAACAACCATAACGTGTTGTGACCTCGTTCCAGTCTGATTGTCAGAAAAGGTACTGGTGCAGGAATCGATGTCAACTGTAACAACTATTCAAATTAATAATACAAATTTTATTGACTGAAAATTATGATACTCAACTTTGTCTGTTTCTTATCTCTTCTTGCTACTCACGGCATCGTCCGTATGGTGCTAGCTGTACTGTGACCTTGTTACTGCTAAGTTCGTAGCTGCAATCTGATTTAGTACTGTCCTATATCTGACTTCTTGGCTGACTCGTACCTGCTTGAGTTCTTAACAGTAACTGCCTGAGTTCTGTCTTGTAACTGTCGGGCTGCACAGACGTAGAGGGCGCGCATCTTCGGTTACTCCCTCCAGGCTGCGCGGCGCCTGCTTGCGATTGGCTTTCGGTCGATCGCTGCCTTCTCCACAATCGTTCTCTTTCATCTGGGGTGTGGCGCTGACTTTACGCCACAACATCCCTACCCCCTAAAATATCGAACCGTTGTCATGTATGGAGCTCGACAACGGGGGAGGAGGCAGGGTCGTGGACGTACTGATGGACTGGTGTCAGTAGTTTCAGAGGACACCAGACTACCGACCGTACCCAGCCATCAGGCCTGAGCTCGCAAGGGAACGTCCTCTGTGAAAACATTGGTGGTGATGTCAGTGTCAGATGCTGTATGGAGTCTTGTTCGATGTCCATGGGGATGTACAGGTGAGGTGGAGACAGCGAGGGCTCCATCTCCATGATGTCGGGCCGCGGTGCCGCGGAGATTTGCGGCGGGTATTTTTGTGTCCCAGCCTCGTCGCCGCTTTTGTGTCACATTTACAACGTAGGTGTCGGTGGCCGAGTAGAAAGACCGACACAGGAATAAAGGATGCACGCTTGTGCAGGTAGGAGGTGACCAGCCACGGGAACAGCAGAAACTAGAAACACTAGAGTAAATTAGAATGAGATATATATTTCTTAGAGACTTAGTAATACTTAACTTTTACATAGCTCAGTACTGCAGAATGCTGATACATAGTTGAGCTAGAGGCCTGCCTACTGCCTATCCGATAGCCAAGTCTTCACTGGTGCCTATCTGATTCCGAAGTGTTTACTAGTTCCTATCTCAGTCCCAAGTGAACGATGTCGTTCAGTGGTGGCCACGAGCGGAGTTGTAGCAGAGGGCGCTCGTGGCTGTCGTCGTAAGAACGCCGCGCTGTGCGTGAATGGCGGCGCGTGGTGAAAGTTGGTGGCGCGCACTTTGGACTTGTGCGACACCACAGGTATGACCGCCGATGTTGCGCGGGCGACAAAGGCCGCGCGGTCTGCGTGGTGCGTGAATCTGCTGAGAGAAACGCAAAAGGATCACATGGTACATGACAATTGCGCACTGGGTTGTGGTGCCTGAGTATGATGCCATCGCATCCTGAAATTTCAACATGTGAGCACCGCAATACTGGATTATATCGCCCTGCTCCCACCGTCTCCGACCGCTGAAAACTCTATATAAGACTGGGTTACGCGGAGTGATGCGATACTAGAGTGTCGGTGACTGCTTCTGCTCCGGACGGCGCGGTGGGTGGATCAAACTAGCGACGCACCGGAGAAGTTTCAATGTCACGTTGTGAACAAGGCCATTGTGTGCGAATGTAGCGCTTCAAAATTTATAAATCAAGATCTGTTTCTGTGGCCCTAGCAATTTTCCTGTAGACCAACGGGAAGGATTGCAATGAACTATTTTCCTGTGCATCTGTCTGATAAGACGACATTTCATAAGCCTTAGTCAGGACCAGTTGGAAGATGGGAAAGTGCGTCGGCATTTCCTTGGCGAGTTGTAGGTCTGTACACAATCTCGTACTGAGATAACATTAGTATCCAACGTCGAAATCTGTGCGCCATGCGCGTAGGTATCGGCTGGATGAAACAGTGACTGCAAAGGCTTATAGCCACTGACTGAATAGAATTTTCTGCCATAGAAGTAGTGATGCAATTTTGTGACGCCACACAGTATCGCTAAAGCTTCCTTCTCAACATGACAATAACGGCACTGCGTGTCTGTCAAAAGGTTTGACGCAAACGCTATCGGACGTCCGTATCCCCATGTCAATGTGACAGTACTGCTCCTTGACCAAACGGCGACGTGTCCACTTGCAAAAGAATTGGTTTTTCTGGATCGAAGTGCACCAAACATGGAACATTGAGAAATATATCTTTAACTGTTGAAATGCGCGTTGGCATTCGTCTGTCCAAACAAAATGCCAAAAAAAAATGTTCAAATGTTTGTGTAGCTTATGGGACTTGACTACGGGGTCATCAGTCCCTAAATTTACAAACTACTTATGAGCTAGCTAAAACCAAGGACGGCACAAATATCCATGCCCGAGGGGGGATTCGAACCCCCGACCGTAGTGGCCGCGCAGACAGTGACTGGAGCGCCACAGTCCCCTCGGCCACCGCGGCCGGATTACGTGTCCTAGATACTGCAGTTCCGGTTTGAAAAAAGTCACACTTATCCAAGCGACACTGGAGATCTGCGTCTGACAAAAGTTGAAACAATTTCCTCAAATTTGCAATATGTTCTTCCGGGGGTCTGCCTGACACAACTATGTCGTCCAAGTAGTTTGAATAACAACGCACCCGAGCTGTAAGCTGTTCCAAAAATCTTTGAAATATTGCGGGCTGTATGCACTGCCAAACGGTAAACGCAAATATTTAAACAAGCTCAGATGTGCATTGACAACACAAATTTTCTGTGATTCTTCGACAAGTGGCAGCTGAAGGTATGCATTGCTCAAATCTATTTTCGAGAAATATTTTCCTGCATCTAATTTGTCCATTAAATCTTCTGGTCTCAGCAAAGGATAACTGTCTACAACTGTTTGTGGATTAACTGTAGCCTTGAAATCAACACAAATACGGTTTCTACCTGACGGCTTCGGCAAAATTACAACCGGACTCATCCACTGGCAAGCCTGTATTGGCTCAATCGCACCATTTTCTTGTAATGTGCGAAGTTCTTGGGCTACTTTGTCGTGTAAAGCGTGCGGTACATCACGAGCTACGCAAAATTTTTGTTTGGCATTTTCCTTCAGAGTAATGCGTGCAGCAAAATCTTTAGCTTTTCCTAGTCCTGCAGAAACTAAATCTGGAAAGTTCTTCAACAAGTTGTCTACACTGTCTTTAGCATCAAAATTGTTCACAACAAAACATTATCTTACACAGTAAAACCAAAATTATCAAAAGAATCTAAACCAAAAATATTCTCTCCCTCATAATATTTAAGCACTTGAAATGTCACTGTGCGCATTTTCGAACGGTACTCTGCAGGTAGTGAACACTGTCCTAGTACAGCAATTTCATTGTCATTATATGCTGTTAACTTTGTTTTAGCGCGAGTTTTGCGATTGAGCAATGTGACTGATGCACCTGTGTCTAGTTGAAATTTTACTGAAATGTCTTTCACACGCAAATTGACATATATTTTTCTGGCCTGACATACAACCTTGATGTTATGAGGGGCAGACACTGGATTGGAAAATACGGCATTTATTGAATAAGTACTGTCTTGTCGCTGTTCGGGTCGGGATGGCATTTCCTTTGCTGCAAGCAAACTGTATAAGACCTTTCTTGCCACATGCATAGCATGCTGCTGATCGGGATGGACCAGTTCTGTCTTTTGTGCTGCGAGTTTCATTGCGGGCAAGACGTCACTTACTTATTTGGCAAGGTTCCATGTCTAGCTTCGTGTTTATGCTTTAGGCGGGCAGGCGAAAGTACACGTCGTTTCACCCAGGACTCGCCGATGTATGACGTGACACTACACAGTGGAATAGAATCAAAGTTTTCCGCTGCTCCGACACCCATATCGAACTGTTCCAAAATTCTGTTTTACTGGATAGAACGACCGATTGGACATTTTTAGAATCTCTTCCCTATGTGTACCGGCAGGAATGTTATAGACGATTGTGTCATGTAACATATATGAATACAAAGTTCCACACGAACATTTAAATTTACACTTCCTAGTGAGACCTTGAATATCTGTTGTCCACTGCCAGTATGTTTGGTTTGGAATTTTCCTACACCTGAAGAACCGATACCTTACAGCCACTACATTGATTTGCTGTTCATAATATTCCAAGAGGGTTCCAATCACTGAATCGTAAGAAAGTTCTGAAGGCTCCATGGTGGGAAACAGTTTATTCACAAGACGGAACACGGGGGGCCTACACACGATAACAGAAAATGAAGTTTGACAGTACCTTGTATCCTGTGAACCGTGGCGTAGGCTTCAAACTGTTGTTGAAAGTCCGACCAGTTCTCTTATTTTTCGTCACGTTTTTGGAATGGTGGAATGACTGGTGGTGGTGGCTGCTGCAGTGGAACTTGCGTATTCTGAGACACAGGTGCGGCCAGAAGTTGTTGCACAGTTTGCAGGAGAGAAGCAATTTGTTTACCCTGAAACTGAAACATTTGCATTAGCTGCTGTGCATCGAGCGCAAGAAGCTGCAGCGCAGTGGCAGTGGCACTATTAGTAGCATTAGACATTGTGCAAAAATAATATAAACAAGTAGTGCAAAAATATAGAAATTTACTCGTAACTCTGCAATAGAATCAAAATTTTATTTACTGGATCCGCCGAGACCTGTAAGAAAGCAAAATTAATAGCGCAGCATAATGTCATGGTAATTTTAGTGTGGGTTGTTGTTGTGGTCCTCATCGCCATTTGTTGTGACCTCGTCGCCTTTTGTTGTTTCCTCGTTCCGGTCTGGTTGTCAGGAAAGGTACCGGTGCAGGAATCGATGTCTGGTTGTCAGGAAAGGTACTGGTGCAGGAATCAATGTCAATTGTAAGAACTATTCAGATTAATAATAAATGTTTTACTGACTGAAAATTATATTACTCAACTTTAGAACATATGTTTGTTTCTTATCTCTTCTTGCTTTTCGCAGCGTCATCCTTATGATGCTAGCTGCAATGTGACCTAGTTACTGTTAAGATCGTAGCTGCATTCTGACTTCGTACTGTCCTATGTCTGACTTTGTAGCTGACTCATAACTGCCTGAGTTCTGAACAGTAACTGCCTGAGTTCTGTATAGTAATTGTCGGGCTGTCCAGACGTATGTCGACGTAGATATAGCCGCTTGTAGAGGGCGCGCATCTTCGGTTACTCCCTCCAGGATGCGCGGCGCCTGCTTGCGATTGGCTTTCGGTCGATCGCTGCCTTCTCCACGATCGTTCTCTTACGTCTGGCGTGTGGCGCTGACTTTACGCCACAACACAGCGTTATCATCAACCATTATGTGCTCATCTATAATTTGTTAAGTGCACCCATATTTAACAACAAGATCAAGCATTTCTCCAAGAAAGGTAAATTACCGGTCAGATTTAATGCTGCTTATCGTGCTTACAGTTTTATTTGGAATTCGGATGCTTCCATTTTCTCAAGCCACGAGGAAAAGGTCACGCAATATAAGGCCTCTTACCAATGATGCGCGGGCACTTCCTGTCGGAGAGTCGAGTCCTTCCTCGGGCATTTCTCTGCTGTTCTTAGAATACATTAGTTTAAGTTATTTCGAAGAACTGGTCACTACGATAGAAAGATTGAACCGTTACGCCTCGTAAAACTGCATCTTCAGATGGTTTTCTGTTTTAAAATGAATCAAGAACTATCAGAAGTGTTGTCAACAATGTTAATAAAGAAAGGTCTGTGTCCACTTACGTTAAGTCATTAAGATGATATGATATCGGATAGACCTCAGTCCATCTTATTTACAGTCAGGCTTCTTTTAAGATTCCCATAAAATCTTTTTAAAAATGTCAACTCATTGTGTGACCGTCCAAAATTAAAAATTAGTGACGGTTTTTGAAGCCACCTCGTATCCAAAAAGCAGTTTAAAATATCAAATCAGGGAAGTAATTCCACAACGTAAATCTACTTTTATTAAAACTAAAAATTTCGCACTAGCCGCGTCTGAAAGGTTGAATGCGCTGATGGGAGGTTGCCATATTAGTAGATGGACTGGGGAGGAGGCACTTTGTTGTTGACAGAGAAATAACGACCACACTCGCGCCCATGGTCGAGAGAGGAGTCGAACCGTGGCGGAAATGGCCACTCAGTCCGTAGCATGACGCCTTAGACCACACGGCAATTCCTGGCGGCCATTGATTACATAAAATATGCATTAGCAATGCGAATATTAGCACACAACTATTTGCTGACTACCATGTAACTTTTAAGTAGAATGGATATGACTTGCCAGAAGTAAAATAGACAAAAGTGTATAATCTGAGTATCTCCGTTACAAAGACAAAATAAATGGCGCTTTACGACACCAACCCATGCGTTCTATCATTGCAGTTGAAAAACAGTGAAAACATTGAACCACTGAAACCTATTTTTTACTGCAGTATGGACCTACGACCTATGACCTATGCGGGTCACAGGAAGATGATTCTTCTGCATAAAAACAGTTTGTAGTCGTATAATAATCATGCCAGTCTAAAACATGAAGTTGGCGAAAAGCAGAAACCGATGTACTTTCCCGTGTATACGAAAGAATAATTCCGCAATTACAAAAGCCATCTCTATTCAGTTTCCATTCCGACACAGAAGTAAATTGCAGCGTTTCTCCGCTTGAATGTAGTGAGCGAGTGGTGGTAGTGCACGAGCACATCAATTCATCACAGTGAACAACGGAGGCAGCGGCGCTAGACGACGGAAAGATGGCGCAGCCAAACAGGACGGGAGTGATAAACCCAGGGAGCGCTGTAGCCGCCAGGGAAGAGACTGCAAACAATCCCACTGCAGGAGCGTCACTGACGGTAAACATCAAATACACCTACCATTTGCACTTTATAGTTAGCGTAAAATAACGTATGGAACTCATGGTTAGTTGAGGAGATCTGCAACCTATCTACACAGGTTTACAGTCAATATCGCGTTTTATTCAGTCGGATGAACGGTTTCCATGTGTCTCAGACGTCATATTCTGATCTCCTGTATATCTCGATGCTACATCTCATGTAGGCCATAGCTACCGAGAAATCTGAAATAAGAGGGAGTAGCTAGGTCCTGCATGAGATGTAACATGAAGATATAGAGATCAGAAGATGACGTGTATGACACGTCGAAACCGAATGAATAAAATGCTGGAAACCTGTGTATAGCGTAAAATTAAAGGCATCATACTTCAATGCAGTGAGATGACTGAAATAATCAAAATTCCATGGGCTGCAGGCGCAGATGTTGAATATTTACAGTACCAGCAGTTTCATCAATCCTGGTTGCCAAATTCTAACACGAGTTCTTTTTTTTTTTTTTACAGAAGTATGACATACTATTTAAAACTTCCTGGCAGATTAAAATTATGTCTCAAATAATTTTATATGAACGCCAACCACGTCTAAAATATGTATGCATAGTTAAAGAAATTTCACACAGTTAAAACGTAGGTGGTAAAATAAAACTGAATTAACTATGTATAAAATTATGTGCCGGAACCGAGGTTCGAACCTGCGACCTTGCCCGCCTAAGGCAAAGGGCCTAAACTTTAAACCCGGTTCCGGCACACAATTTTAATCCCCCAAGAAGTGTCATATCGCCGCACACTCTGTTACAAAGATAAAGAAAGACAAACGCTCTTTTATAGCTCTTTAGATCAGCAGAAAGCTTCTGACAATACAAACAGGATTAGACTCTTCAAATTCTGAAGTAAGCAGTGATAAAATGTATGGAACATAAAGCTATGTGCAAAGCGTACAGAAACTAGACAACAGTTAATGAGTGTCGCACGTAGTAATACAGGATTGTACGACTTCCCCATTTTTCTGTCTATTCACTGAGCAATCTGGGTCAGCTTTGCCGCTTTCCGATGACTTGGTCACTCTATCAGATAAACGGACCTGGACGAGCATTTGAACGGAATAGGCATTACATTAAGAGCAGGGTATAAGATGAGCACCAACAAGAACAAAACAAGGGAAATGGATTGTAGTTCGTTTAAATCAGGCGATTCTGAGCGAAATAGTATTGGGAATGTTACAGTAAAGGTTCTTGTTGACTTTTGTTACTTGATCATTAAAATAACTTACGTTGCTCTGAGTACTGATGATATGCAGAATGGAAATTGGAATATTAATTTTAGTATATTGGTCACAAAAATTAGAGAATCAGTCGAGATCTCTAGGTTCGGACGCCTTTCTGTTGGTTCTACCTAGTGGAGACAACAACATGATGGCAATCGAGATAGTGGTAATGACAGGAAGTTGCTGCAGACGGGGAGTTGAGTTGTGTTTACCACACGAATTACACGAGCAGTTGGGTTCAGATGGTGCAGCGAACAGGTAGTGCAATATAACAATAATTGGAAGGTAAGGAAGCGGGACAACACAGAGGAAGATGGCTGTAGCAATTGAAGTGTCCAAAAGTGTAATTTACAGCACCTGTAAACGATTTCACACAAGGGAAATTGTTAAAAGAAGGCAACGCCAAGGTCGTCCACGGGTAACATCCGCAAAAGATAACAGTTCGGTTAACAGCCCTTCGAGACAGGAGGCTGAAAGCAAATCAGTTGCAATGTACACTCCAGGTATCAACAGTACGAGCAATATCATCACAAAGAGCCTGAAGTCGCCTCCGGATATGTGGTCTCTATGCACGGAGATCTTTGCTGTGTGTCCTATTAAAACCACGAAACCTTTTAATTCACAGGAACCAAGCGGAGGAACATCAAGATTGGAGTTGTAACGAATGGCGCCGGGTTCTGTTCACAGATGACTCAAGATCATATGTTCTCGCGGACAATCTCTCTCATCTAGAGAGAAAGTAGAAGTCGGAACAATCCTGCCTAAACATGTGTAGGAAACATCACCATATCCTGGTGGTGGACGAGTGGTGCAAGCAAGAGTCAGTATTGGCGGACGTATGGATGTCTAGGTCGTTCAGTATGGCGATTTGACTGCTCATATGTATAGCGACGATATCCTCCGAGCTATTGTTGTGCTTTACGCTGGTGCAATATGATATGCATCCCATCTGCTGGACGATAACGTGCATCCCCAAAGTATTGAACTGCTGGACAACATGCTGAAGTTGAGTTTATTGGACGACAGAAGCGAGCAGCTGGTACACCGAACAAAGGATAAATGTGCAGCCCTCGGTCGCGAAGATAAAATTATTTAACCTGGTTTCGGCAATAACTACGATTGTCTTAAATTAAACCTATAACATGAGTTTGGAAAATTTATGGAACAGTCAGTTTTTATAAAAAGGTGAATGTAAGTACTAATTTGATGTAGAGCATTGAAGCAGTACTTACAAGTCACATAATAAAGGTTACAATATATATATATATATATATATATATATATATATATATATATATATATATATATATATCGAAAACTGTCCACTAGGGGTTGCACGCCTGCACGGAGGCATCAGACTGACATATGGTAAGTGGAGTTGTGAACAAATAGACGTTACCTCAGTGGTGCCATCTAGTAGCAGCAGTTACAACAAGGCTACTGTACAGATTAACGTACTGAGAAAAAAATGTTACAGGAAGTTAAGTTTAACATGAGAGATGTCTTAGGCGTCATTTTGGTTTTCCGGAAAACAAATTTTGAATCAATTCGGAAAAAATATTTCGGACACTGCACACAGCATCAGGGACCGAGTAACGGCTAAATACCATTGAAGAAGCTTCTATTACGGATTAGTAATTGGCCATTTAGAATCAACCCGTCATTGCGAGAAAGATGCTTAAATATTTGCAATTCCTGGAGTACGTCTAATCTGTGGTCTTTCTAGTGCCGTTCTTTCTCAAAAGATGTTTTTTGAACCTGATTTTAAATGGACGTCCCGTTTGACCTATGTAGTAGGAAGAGCAATTATCTCAAATAATTTTGTGAAGGCCAGAATTATCTAAGGGAGAACGGGTTGACTTTAAAGTGGGAATGAAATTTTTCTTCACATTATTATTGGTCGAAAAGGCAACGTTGCAGTTATACTCATTACGAAGAAGTCATTGAATATGATATGAGATGGTCTCCAGAAATAGAATAGAAAATTTTTTTTCCATTGGTCAGATTCAATTGGAGTGCCAAATGTGGCAACTCTTTTAGTAGTTTTCCTTTCAAGATGTTGTAAACTATGACAGGATCGTATTCGTTGTTAACTGCTATAGTTTTAATCAAATTTATTTCTTCTTTTGATTTTTTTTTTTTTTTCGAGGGTGTGATAGTGGATGGCAGAATGAAAGAATGCATTTTCATGACTATGAGGGCGCATGGAAGAGGTGGGTACAATTTGATCAGTATATGTCTCTTTTCGCGTTTTCCATGCACCCTCAATGTCATAACAATGCTTTCTTTCAATCTGCCATCCACACAGTTCAAATGTTCAAATGTTTGTAAATCAATCGGACCAAACTGCGTGGTCATCAGTCCGTAGCTTACAAACTACTTAAACCTAGGTAAAGTAACCTAAGGACAACACACACACCCATGCCCCAGGGAGGACTCGAATCTCCACGGCGAGCAACCGTGCGCTCCGCAGCAAGACGCTTTAGACCGCGCGGCCACTCCACCGCGGCTCCACACTAATCTAATTACTTCAGCACCGCCTGATTTTCTGACACTACGTTCCATTACCCTTGTTTTACTTATGTTAATGTTCATCCTATACCTTCCTTTCAAGACACTGTCCATTCCATGTTCTTTGATGTCACTGCCGGCCGCGGTGGCCGAGGGAACTGAGGCGCTCCAGTCTCGGTCTGCACGGCCACTACGGTCGGCGGTTCGAACCCCCCCCCCCCCCCTCTCGGGCATGGATATTTGTGCCGTCCTTAGTCTTAGCTAGTTCATAAGTAGTTTGTAAGCTTAGGGACTGATGACCCCGTAAGTCCCATAAGTCCCATAAGTACTACAAGCATTTTAACATTTTTGATTTGATGTCACTGAGAGAATTACTATGTCATCAGTTAACCGCAAAGTTTTTATTTCTTCTCCCTGAACTTTAATTCCTTTTACGAATTTCTCCTTGGATACCTTCACAGCTTACTCAAGGGCTACAACCCTGTCTTACTGCCTTACCAACCACTGCGTCCCTTTCATGCCCTTCGATTGTAGTAAGTGCTGTCTCATTTTTGTTGAATATTACTTTTCGCTCTCTATATTTTACCCTTGCTACTTTCAGAATTTAGTAGAGTGCATTCCATTCAATATGGTTAACAGCCTTCTCCTGATCTACAAATGCTAAAAAACGTAGGTTTCCCTTTCCATAACCTATATCCTAAGATAAGCCACAATGTATTACCTCGCTTGTTATTACATTTATCCTAAATCCAAGCGGATCTTCCCAAGGTGGAATAATTTTTTCATGACTGGCTCTCCTAGTGATATCATAAGTGCAGACGGAATATCATCTACTCCAGGGGCCTTAATTCTACTCAAATATTCTATTTCTCAGTCAAATTCTTCTCACAGTATCGCATCTCCTATCGCATCTTCCTCTACTTTTATTTTTAGAATACTGTCATCAAGTTAATTTTGTTTTTATAGGCCCTGTATCTATTCCTTCCACCTTTCAGCTTTCCCTTCTTTGCTTAGCGTTAATTTTGCATCTCACTTCTTGATATTCATAACGCTGCTTTTCTTGTCTGCAAACGTCTGTTTTATTTTCCTGTAGGCGGTATCTATCTTTCCCCTAGTTACATATTCTCCTACGGTCTTGCATTTCCCCTCAAGTCTTTCCTGCTTACCCTGACAACTCCATTTGTCAGACATCTGTACTCCATTTTGACTGCTTCACATGCCTTTGTCAATTCAGTATCTTCTCTATGATCCAAGGATTTCTATTAGGTCTTGTTCTGCTGTCTATATGATCTTCTACGACAGTCACTACTCTATCTCTCAGTGGTACCCATTATTCTTCTACTGCATTACTGCCCCCCCCCCCCCCCGTTTCCGACAATTCTTGCATAACGCCCCCTCTACAACTCTCAACCATCTCTGGTTTCTTCAATTTGTCCATATTTCATCTCCTTAATTTTCTTCCGTTTTGGAGTCTCTTTGAATCTACAGTTAATAATCAATACGTTGTGGTCAGACTATGTATGCCCCGATACGTCTTCCAGTTTGAAACCTGTTTTCTAAACCTCTTCCTCACCATTATAAAGATAATCTGGTATCTACTAATGTATTCCACCTATACAACCTCCTATTAGGATGATTAAACCGAGTTCGTGATTGTCAAATTGTGCTCTGAACAAAATTCTATTGGGCGATCTCCTCATACTCACCCAGTCCATGTCATTATCAGGTTTTCCTCTTCTTTAACTGTATGAATAATTTCTTTTATTTCCTCGTACATTTCTTCGATTTCCTCATCATCGGCAGAGCAAGCGGGCATTTAAACTTATACTACTGTGGTCAGTGTTGACCTCTTGTCTATCTTTGCTGCAATAATGCGTTCATGTGCTGTTCATAGAAACTTATCATTATCACACCTACTCCTGCGTTACGACCAACTTATTTGGTATGTGGTATGTGAGGCGGCATCGTGAGTCGTGTCGGGATAGCTCAGTCGGTAGAGCGCTTGCCCGTCAAAGGCAAATGTCCCAGTTTCGAGTCCCGGTTCCGGCACACAACTTTAATCTGCCAGGAAGTTTCGGATCAGCGCACACTCCGCTGCAGAGTGAAAAGTTTCATTCTTATTTGGTATTTATAACCCTCTACACACCTGTCCAGAAATCCTGTATATCCTGTCACCGATCTTCCCTAATACCCACCATATCGAACATCAACCTATCCATCTCACTTTTCAAATTTTCTAACGTACCTACCATACTACGTGATAGAACATTCCACCCCCCGATCCGTAGAATATCTGTTTTGTTTTTCGTGATCACGACGTCCTCCTGATTAGCTCCCGCCCGTAGATCCGAAAGGGGAACTACTTTACCTCCGGAATATTTTACCCAAGATCACTCAAGCATAATATATTCATGTCATCGGGAAAATTAACTAAAGTGTCCCCTTGCATTCAGCCGTATTGAGTAACTGCATGGCGAAGTCATGTTAGCTGATGTCAATCATTCAGACTGTTGCCCCCGTAAATCTGATATTCACATTCATCAAGTACACCTTGAAATTGTTTTGCAATTAAATCTGATCATAATATTATTTCGGTAACTTTGTCAGTCTAATGCGCTTCTGTCGCCATTTTCCCGATTGAAGTCTCAAAAGAAAAACGGAAATTATTTTACTTAAATTATACTGAAGGAGAGTTATCAGTAGGAAGAAAGTTGTTTAATTCTCTAGTAATGTGGACTGTGCAAGGTATTTCAGATATGTCCATCCTAGAGGACTAAATTTTCAACATTAAATTAATAGCTCGGCAGAATTTCTACTCCATATCATTTTGCAATGATACTTTTCACATGCTAATCCATACGGCAGTGTAGTGCTTTATACAATTACTTTTAGGGACAAAGTTCTCCTTTACTTTCGACAGATATTTTATGTGCCTCAACTAGATATATGACACACATACAGAAAAATTTTGTTGGTAGTATATAGAAATGATGTGGTGGATAACGACGCTTTTTGCGGATGAAGCTGTAATATATCGAAAAGTCACAACACTGGAAAAAGTACGATGATATGGAAGGGATCGACATTTGGTGCAAAATGGCCGTCGAGACTCAACATAAACAAGTGTAAAGTGTTGCGTTAACACGGGGCGAAAGACCTTTATTACATATTTAAATAGTAGCAGGACAAGCACTGCAAGCAGATACTTCTATAAAATATCTAAGAGTAAGCAAAATGAGCGTTTTAAAATGGTGGAATCCTCACGACCTGTAGTCCGTCAACAAAGGAAGTATGCTGACGTTACGGTACTAATGATCAGTGTTGGATCGATATGTTAAAATATTAAACTGTTTGTAAATCTAAGGGACTTAACTGCTGTCAATATCAGTCACTAGACCTACAACTATTTAAACTAATTTATGCTTAGGACAACACACACACACACACACACACACACACACACACACACACACACACATGCCCGAGGTACGACTCGTAACTCCGACGGCGAGCAACGGCGCTCTCCGCAGCAAGATGCCTTAAAGCGCTCGGCCACTACATCGCCTCAGTGTGGAATCCGTACCAGTTCGGATTTATAGATAACCTACTGAAGGGTCCTGCTGTCGTAATCTCCAAATTTAAGGGAGGTAAGCCAATGCCTTTCGATATTACGAGTCAGTACACTTCGTTCAGGCTCTTGCACTACGCGCAGCAGAACTGTTGGGGAAACTCCTGTGGCAGACGCAAAAAGAGGGATGCTCTGTATCGCGATACGACCTTCTCTCTGAGTTTCGAGAGTATGTCCTTGAAGAGTCAGCCAATAAACGAGTACTGCCTCCTTCTACGTACTGGGTGATCTAAAAGTCAGTATAAATTTGAAAACTTAATAAATCACGGAATAATGTTAATAGAGATGTAAAAATTTACTCACATGCTTGAAATGATATGGGGTTTTATTAGAACAAAAAAAAAAGTAAAAAAATGTCCTACAGATTGCGCTTCATCTGATAACAAAATCAATAATTAGCATAACAAATTAAGACAAAGCAAATATGATGTTCTTTACAGGAAGTGCTCACTACGTTCATCATCATTCCTCAACAATAGCTGTAGTCGTGGGACAATATTGTGAATAGCACTGTAAAGCATGTCCGGAGTTATGGTGAGGCATTGGCGTCGGATGTTGTCTTTCAGCATCACTAGAGTGTCGGTCGATCACGATACATTTGCGACTTCAGGTAACCCCAATGGCAATAATCGCATGGACTGATGTCTGGGGACCCGGGAGGCCAAGCATGACGAAATTGGCAGCTGAGCACACGATCATCACCAAACGACGAGCGCAAGAGACCTTTCACGCTTCTAGCAGTATGGGGTGGAGCGCCATCCCTCATAAAACCCCATGTGATTCCAAGCATGTGTGTCAATATTTACTTTTCTATCTACATTATTCCTTGATTTATTAAATTTTCTAATTTATACTGACTTTTTGATCACCCGGTATATCTCGCGAAAAGACCAAAGATATAAAATTACAGACATGAGGATCCACGCAATCGGTAATCAGTATCACACGAACGACACGGGACCGAATTGGTGGAGGAAGTGACAGTCGTACTCAAAGGCCCCTCTGCCATAGACCTTGAGGTGGCTTGAGATGTGTGGATGAACAATTTGTTTCACAAAGGATAGCGCAAACTTACGTGGTTCAAGTACACGATAATAGAAGCAAACATTGTCCCTGTAAACACGTGTCCGCAAACGAGGCATTTGCGAAATGATTACGTATGTCTCATTCCAAGCCGCCACTGTCATCATTGTAAGCATCGTCATAGTTAGTGCACATTACTTAACGAACTTCCAGAATTAAATGTTCAAAATGTTCAAATGTTTGTAGAGATTATAGGACTTAACTGCGGGCTCATCAGTCCCTAAACTTACAAACTACTTATGAACTAGCTAACACTAAGGACGGCACAAATACCTATGCCGGAGGGGGTATTCGAACCCCCGACTGCAGCATGCCCGAGGGGGGTATTCGAACCCCCCACCGCAGCGGTCTTGCAGACCGTGACTGACACGCCGAAGAGCTCTCGGCCATCGCGATCGGCCCAGAATTACTTGAGGATGTTCCTCTTCAGCAACATCAGAGTATGTGATACATGCATGATGGAGCTAACGCATATTTTGCTGCTGCTGTGAGACGGCATCTAAGACACATATACGACCAAAGATGAATATCTCGAGACGGACTTGTACCTTGCTATCCGAGATCACCTGATCTAAATACTTTGGATTTTTTTATCAGGGGTCACCTCAAAAGCGAAGTGTACAGCACATGGTTGAAGAACTAGAGCGGACAGTCTCACACGTTTGTCAAGAATTCAGATATGATCCAGAGATTTTCAAAAGAATTCATAACTCTATAATTACCTGGCATGTTATGCCTATGATGAGCAATATGTTTTTAATAGTAATAAAACGGCACCTTCATAATCTTATTGAGCCAAGATCGCCGATATAGAATTTTTTATTTGTTTTACCGGTTTCGATGATATACATCACCATCTTCAGAAGGATGCAATGGCTACAAAACTTATTCACCCTGGAGAACATGTAACATAAGGGTTTCTCAACAACCTTTCAAAGTTGTAATTTAATTCAAAGTTCATTGCACAGACGAGCACTGTATTGCATCCAGGTGCAAGAAAGAAAATTCGAAGAACTCCTTTAACAGTTAACCCATACGTGAACTAAATGCTAAGTAAACCTACAAGTAAAGTATAAATTTCAAATTAACCTGTACTAAGTAAAACATGTCTACGATAAAGTCAGTGAAATGTGAACAAAATGAGATATAAATCTTAATAATAGAGTCTAAATAACAAAATAATGTTCACTAACTAGGACGACGTTTAAAATGACGTCAGTGTCGGTTTGGAACCATACATTCGTAATTATCTCGCAAACAGCTGGTTTGCGGACCAATGTTTACTGGGACAATTTTTGGTTCTGTTATCGTGTACGTTCAAGCGTGTAAGTTTGCTCCACCCTTTTTTAATACACACTATAGATATCGAAAGTCTGGTGGTCATGTAACCACTTTAAAATTGTGAAATAGTCTTTTCATACGTTACTCCAAAGATCTTTGGCCTGATGTAGCAACAGTGAATCCATATTTGAATTGCAAAGCAATCTCTGTTGTGAATTGTAATATTTATTAGGCTACTTCTAACGCGTTTCGAGCTTTTAGCGCATCATAAAAAAACTCAAAAACTGCTGCATGGCATTAGGTAGTATTAAAACAGACAAAAGGAATATAGATGCATCACACGAGCATTTGTTACTGCATGGACAGCTGATTCTTAGTCAACGCTGCTGACGCAGAACTTTCTGCCCCACCTCCTTTAATATTTGACGATGCTTTTGGATTGATTATATACTTTACCTAGTCTAAATGCAGATCATCGTTTGTTTTAATACTATTGCCATCCAGCTGTTTTTGAGTTTTCTGATGATGCCTCAAAGGCGCGAAACGACATGTGAACAATAAATATATACCGCATTTCAATTTAAATATAGTCCTTTCAATTAAACTTTTAAGAGCACAGTCTCCCTTTATAAGTGGCTACGCCGCCAATAGGCCAATTGTGTTTCTTTCTGTCGATGTATCGATACCTCCTGCGATGCCGCAGGAAACTGAGCCGGCAGCGATTGGGATTTCGGGGTATCGAGAACGGCCACGGGAGGCGCCGGTGTCCCAGAGGGCTCGCTTTGCGCGGCAGAGCAGCGGATGAGGAGGAACCTGCAGGAGGATGCTGGGTGGCCTGGGCGGCGTGATAACGCCAGGCTAAGACCCGGAGAGTCCTACCCTATCCCACCTTCGCCTCCACTCCATCAGGAGCCGCTAGTGCAACACCTGTCACGGCCGCCCTCCGGTGGAAGTATCGTAGTGTGCAAAAATCACGCTATTTGTAAAACTGGAATATATTTTCTTTCATAGAAATAAAGAATCCCTGAGACGGATTTACGTCTCAAATATGTCAAAGACATTATTGATAGATCTGAAGCATTGAATTAAAATTTGTGGTGCGGCCGGGAATCGAACCCGGACCTCCATGCTTACTAGGCAGACGTCTTAACCGTTATTTTTTTTCTTTTTTTTTTTGGACTTGAAAATAATAATAACACAAATGTAGCTGATTCGACGAATTTCCGTCTAGCTGTTCCACAGCTTTTTATCGAAAATATTGCAAACCAAAAGACTAAATGTTTGTTCTTCTTCGTCGTACAAGTACATGTATTAGTAGGGTTTTTTAACTTTGCGTGTGGCGTGATATCAAAATAGAATAAGATAAATAAGAAAAAAATTGTAAAGAATTAAAAACTGTAATGAAAAGAAAATCTCTTTTCCGGTATGTCTTGTAGGAAATCAAGAATCATTTGTATGAATACATAAGTTCGTTTCCTCGTAGGTGTAATGTGGTAACATACTTAAATTTTTTCTTCTGATGTACCAATGATTTAAAACCGTGTTGATGTCAGTCTTGAGTAAATTAGATTTCTTCTTCTTGTTATACTAATTAAACTAAATTTGTAATTGCAACAGAACGTCCAGTTTCGTCATTGGGTTAAATAGAGTCGTCAACGCAGTAACGTATCCGAATTTAAATGATCCATGGCGGTCTTCTCTTTGTTTCCCTAAAAACCTTCTCCTGTTGCGTGTAACAGAAAAGTCAAAACAATTACATTCTTCTAAATGTAAACTTCTTGTAATACTGTACATTATTGTTCTGGTCAAAAAATTTGCAAAAGTTTCATTGTATTTTTTATTACGCATCAGCATGTGGTGTTCAGTTGTAAGATACACCCAGAAATCCTCCACATTGCTTGATTCTTTGGTTAGGATGTAATGAAGAGTTTGCCCTTTCAACCAGTTGACAGCATTTCTTTTAGTTCTTGGATATGGAATGCTATCCGGTGTTAGGAAGTCAGCAGCTGTGAAGGCGGTGGGTGTCGTTCTGCTGATGCTAGCTAACTTGTGTCTAACATAAAGCCATATGTCTTCAACCTTTTTACACAAGAGTCTATGTTCTTCATCGTCTACTACGTTGCAGAGTGGACACAGCGGTGAAGGTGCCAGCCGAATTGCATGTAGTCTAGAGTTCGTTGCAGTTTTCCTATTGACCGCGAAATACCAGGTCGCTTTCACGGACGTTGGTAAGTTCCTGCTGTGAATGTTTTTCCAGATTATGTTCCAGTTATTCGACGGATATTTCTGTTCTATATTATTTCCGAGTTTGTTTTTCATCAGCTGTTTGTAAAGATCTTTAACCTTTACGATTTCTTTTTCTGGTATCCTGCCGTGTATGTAACTGTATTCCACGAAAAAATATTTTAAGTGGTGCAATCCGTTAGGGATGTGTCGGACACTGACAGGTGCATTGAGGTCGACAGGAGCTGTTTCGTTTACCAAGTGTGCAGTAAGGCTACCACCTTGCTTTTTCCATTCCTTGTACGTGTTGGAGAGGTACAGAGCTTTTGCTTTTTGACTGACATCTGTGAGGTTTAAACCCCCAAGTATCGTGGGAAGCGTCAGCGTGTCGTATTTCACTTTGAAGATTCGTCCGCGGGTCACGAAATGTCCTAGAGCAGATATCATGCTTTTGGCCAAGGTTGCCGGAAGGGGCAAGACTTGTGCTACATAGTTTACTTTAGATGTAATGTAAACATTTTCAACTGCGACCTTTTGGAGTTCGTCGAGTTTCCTTATACTATGTTCTTGTACACAGGCTCGCATGCTGTTCAGTAGTTTCCGATAATTAACTGAAATAGTTTACTGGATGGACCTTTTAAAATCAATGCCAAGGCATTTCATTGTTGCGAGTTCTGGTAGCAAGCTTTGGGTTTGTAACCTGATGCCACGTCCAAATTGAAATATCCCGGACTTCGCTTCATTAAGTTTTGCGCCTGAAGCTTGTTCGTATTTCCTGACTATCTCCAGCGCAGTCACGACTTCATTGCCACTCGTGGCGAGAAATCCGACATCATCAGCGTACGCATTGCATACGATCTTTTCTCTCCTAATTTGTAATCCCTGGAGATGTTGTGTGAGGAAAGCGAGGAGTGGTTCGATAGCAATGGCAAAGAGTGCCATGGACATGGGGCACCCTTGTCGGATGGAGCTGGTAACTTCTATCGGTTGGCTAATCTGTCCATTAATTACAAATCTCGCTACGTTGTTCGTCAGCGTATTGCGGATGACGGCAATAAAGCGGGGTGGGTATCCCATTGTGCTCATAGTCCGGAGTAGGAACTGGTGATTGACCCTGTCAAAAGCTTTGTCAAGGTCAAGAGACACCAGGGCACATTTTATTTTGCAAACGTCGGCCGTAGCAATTATATCCCTGTAATCACAGAGGGTCTTCACGATCTTTCTATCTTTACCGACACTCGTTTGGTAAGGGCCGGTGACAGTGGTCATTGTGCTGTTTAATCTTCGCGCTAGTACTCGACCAAAAATCTTATAATCGCTGTTCAGCAATGTTATTGGCCTAAGACCGCTTATAGTCTTAGTACCTGATGTTTTGGGCACTAGCACTACGATGCCTTCCCGAAGCTCTTTTGGGATATCGTTTTCAGGGTTTAACAGTTCATTGCAAATGAGAGTGAACTTGTCTTTTATGAGGGAACTGAATGTTTTATAAAATTCGGCAGGAATACCGTCCGATCCCGGAGATTTGTTCGTCTTGCTTTCTGCTATTGCTTCTTCGACGTCTTCTGCAGTCACTTCTGAGATGAGGGATTGTGCTTCCGCGTGGTTTATTCTCCTTTGTAGGGTGGACAGAAACTCGTCTTGAAGGCGTTCGTTAACTGGTTGAGAGGACATGAAGGAAGCGAAATGTTGTACGATCGCCTCCTTAATCTCAGTTTTTCGTTAGCTTCCTTCCGTCATTCAGTTGTATTGCAGTGAATATTTTGCGCGACGCTCTTTTGTGCTCACGGATAACGTGATATACGGAAGTTATCTCATTCGGCGCCGTATCCTGCACTCGTGACTGTATTTTGTAACCTTCCAGTTGTTTACGTCGAAGGGCCAAGATTTTCGCCTTGATCTTTTTAATTCTTGCATAGTTTTCAACAATCGTGGCATCTGATTTGAATAAATCTCTTAGGCATTGAAAGTAAAATTCCATAGTACTTTTGTACCAGAAGCTTTTTTCTCTGGAGTAGTTTAGGAAAAATCTCCGTATTTTCGGCTTGACATGTTTCAGCCACCAGTCGGTAGCAGTGTTGTGGAGGCGAACCTGCTCTCACACTCCCTCCATAGTGCGTGGAACGCCTCCTGGCACGCCTGGTCTTCTAGGTGAGACACGTTCAGCTTCCAGGTCCCTCTACCTCTGTAAGTCCCCTGTTTGGCCATATTGATTGCGCAGATGTACGCTGCATGATCCGAGAAAACGACAGGCCATATTTCCGATTGCAGGATGTTGCGCTTTAAATTATGTGGGACATACACTCTGTCTAAACGACTCGCCGAATGGCTGGTCACATGAGTTAATCCGGGGGCTGCACCGAACCGTTAGACTACCACACCACTAACGATTAAGGCGCCTCGGAATGGTCTATGTACGATTTCCCTCCACAACACAAACTTTAATTCAGCTTCTTTGTTCCAAAGATAATTGCCACTACTGCCAAGGCTCTCCATGCAGCGGAATAGCACCTCAGCAATGGACATGGTGGAACAATCCTGTTATGGTGATATAAATATCAATTAATAGAAATAAAGAATCCCTGAGACGGATTTACGTCTCAAATATGTCAAAGACATTATTGATAGATCTGAAGCATTGAATTAAAATTTGTGGTGCGGCATATTTGAGACGTAAATCCGTCTCAGGGATTCTTTATTTCTATTAATTGATATTTATATCACCATAACAGGATAGTTCCACCATGTCCATTGCTGAGGTGCTATTCCGCTGCATGGAGAGCCTTGGCAGTAGTGGCAATTATCTTTGGAACAAAGAAGCTGAATTAAAGTTTGTGTTGTGGAGGGAAATCGTACATACACTATTCCGAGGCGCCTTAATCGATAGTGGCGTGGTAGTCTAACGGTTAAGACGTCTGCCGAGTAAGCATGGAGGTCCGGGTTCGATTCCCGGCCGCACCACAAATTTTAATTCAATGCTTCAGATCTATCAATAATATTTTCTTTCGTTGACACACGACAATCATCATCATTTTTCACTGCTTCCAACGTCAAGCCGAGCTCGTATGGAACATTAGCCTCATCATCAGTATCGGTTTACTTCCTTTTATCAGTTTCTCGTGGAATACATGGATGGAATAGAACTCCAAAATGTTCAAATGTTTGTAAAGTTGTGGGACCTAACTCCAGTGGTCATCGGTCCCTAATCTTAGAAACTACTTAACCCATATAGAGCGGAATTATTTTTGGTTTAATGTCTGTTTCAGAAGCTATTAATTACCTTCATATGACTGCTCATAGTTAGTTTTGCCATAATGCCGTTTTTTCTGGAAAGACGTCAAAATAAATGATATGGAATTTTAATCTGATTAATTTAAATAAAATATATACATATAAACGTCAGCAAAAATTAAACAAAGTTTCAGAAATACAAACCCAACTATGAAGAGATCTTCAACTTCTGTATGAACCTCAACTTCGTAGCCTTATCCAATCACTTTGCAAACAACAATACAAGCTAAAACGGATCTACAATGGGAGCAGGCTACTCACACTACACACACTATACACGATTTCTTAAATACAAAAACGAGAAAGGAAGTTGCCGTTCTTGCCCTTCTGGAAGGAGATCAGCCCTGTCTGGTTTAAACTAACTTACCTTAAGAACAGCGCACATACCCATGCCCGAGGAAGTATTCGAACCTCCCACGGCAAACATCCGCGCTCGCCGCAGTATGGCGCCCAAGTGCGCACGGCTATGAATCGAACTGATGATAACAACAAGAAAAATAGTAACCCCGACTATCTTGTTGCAGTACATGGTCCAACAAAATATATGCTTCAGTTATTAGTATACATTGCTAGCTGCAAATGGAAAAACAAATTGTTACCGTTAGTACGAGGGGGAGTTGGAAAATAAGTTTCTACTGTCGACCGAGGGCAGAGTTGTGTATGAAACGAAAAAAATAGATTGAGACATTAAAGACAAAAACAACCCTGATTTTTCTACATAATTTCCAAGTACATTGAAACATTTGTCAAACCGCTTTATAAACTTCAAAAAGCCGTCCAGGAAAAAAATCTGGGTGTTGCATACAGAAGAAGCGTTGAACGGCTATGGAGCGGAAATATCCGTCATCAATTGTCCGAAAGAAGTTCAAATGGTAAAATTATACTCAAGGTTTTCTGGGACGCCCGAGGAGTTTTTTATTATTTTTTTCTTATTTATTTATTTATTTATTTTATTTTATTTTTCATTTTTATTTTATTTATTTTTTGATGGACTTTTTGGAGAATGCAACTATCAATACTGCGCGGAACTTAGCCACTCTGTCAAAATTGAAAGAGGTGATTCGGAAAAAGCGCCTGGCCTTCTCAGGCGTTCTGCTTTTGGATGACAATGCGAGACCACACTCGGCGACTGCAAGACAAAAACCGTATTGCAACTCTTCGTTGGGAGCGCCTACACCATCCGCCATGCACTCCTCATCTTGCACCAAGTGACTTGCATCTGTTTCCGGCTTTGAAGAAGACTCTTGGCAGAAGACGCCTTGGAACCAATGATGACGTCAAACAAGCCGTTCAACGCTTCTTCCGTCTGCAGAGCCTTGATTTTTATCTGGTAGCCTTTTTGAGGCTTATAAAGCGGCATGACAAATGTCTCAACGTACTTGGAAATTATGTAGATATGTCTTGTCTTTAAAGTTAAAAGTTGACAACTGTACGTAATAAAAGCTTAGTACTGGGAGGAGGCATCCAGAAAAGAATTTACTGTCATAAAAGCTTAATTTTGGCAATAAAATTAGCAAAAGATCTGTGTGAGCTACCGGCTACTCCCAGCTGCAAAACCTTGTTCCGTGGTCCAAATATTGAGAACTGACTTGATTCAAATGACACTAATAACAGGTAGTTAGTGATACAGTGGCCAATATACGTAGGAGCTCAAACAAAATTACACACAGGCATTAATAAACATGCCACCACAATTAAAATTATTTCATAAAAGTGGCTAAGAAAAACATTTATGGCGCAACGGAACTTAAACATAAAAAATTTGCCTCTGAGCTTGTCCTCACCACTGGTGATAAACAAAGTTGAATAAAATGCGGAAGTGCTCGAAAACTACAATTTATAGGCAAGTCAAAATTATACTGAACTTAACTAGTTATTTTGTTAATACAATAAAAACGTATTTCCTTACAGGACCTAAAACTAACTATGGCCAGCATTGAATTTAACATAAATTACACAGATCTTAACACTACTTGGCGGAGGGTGTACAAACAACACTCACTCGCTCACACGCACGCAATGCAACAGCGAAACTCACCAAAATCAGCATACTGAAGCGAGGCAGAAGCAGGCGCCGCTATCGCAGGCGAAATTCAGCAAAGCCGGAGGTACCACACAACACAATATACAATGAAACTGCGAAGATGGCTCTGGTCTATCATGCCTGATTTGAGATGGTGTGTTAGTATAGCAATGTTAAGTTGCATTTAGATTAGACCGCGAGCAAACACGCTAACGGCGACATGCGGCTACGTTACATAATCGCACTCCAATGAAGATGAAGTGGTTAAGAATAGGATTGATTACATAAAATCACGGTGGACTCGTAAGTTGCAATCTGAGGCTAAACTATGCAGGCACTGGTTTTATGAGAAGTGGCGTTAATTCAGGTGACTAGCTGCAAACCTCTTAAGTCGTAGTACCAAAAACCGATAAAAATGAATAGATTCAATTTCCGAAAATCAAAGAAATTAAAGTATCTTGAATGACAGCAACCGGTCGCCAACCAGGCGACTGGTTTCTGTCATTCAAGATACCTTATTTCACCACAGTCGCAGTGTTCCTAATCCATAATGGATAAAAATTTTAAAGAAATTAAACTACGGCATGCAACCCCTAGAACTGCGTAGAATTTCATAAGGATGCTACTGAAATGCAGCAACATGCGATTGGGAGTATGCACAGAGATGGAAAATGTCCAGCCTCAAAACCCGGAAAAGTGGAATAATTACAAAGTCGGAAAAATAAAAATAATAACTACGGCATGCAACCCGTAGAAATGTTTAGAATTTCATAAGCAAGCTATTGAAGGAGGTAGTACAAGGCTCGGAGAGAATTACTGACAAAGACGGAGTGCATACTACAAGTTCGGAGAAGATACAGCAAAACTAGAAATAGGAGGGGAGTGAAGATCGGGAATTATTAGTGGAAATTGGAAGGTTACACGCATAGTTACTTGCCTGATGGGCATGGATGGTGGAAGCTGAAGGCTTTGTTCTGAGAACTGACCACATGGATCACATAACACTCACGGAAGGAAACAATAAGAATAGCTTTAAATGCACTGTACAAAAATGAACATATTGTCTGTTAGAAATCGGGCCCCACAAAACTAGAGAGAATTTACACAGAGTTCGTACACCGCCACATAATCACAAAAGGTTTGTATATACCAGTTCGTTATCAATCTGCAACTAGTAACACATGCACCGCGTTTATCTGTTGGAAATCACTGAAGTGAAAAACTAGAACTCATTTCCGGGCACGATCGGCAAAATATTCCAAAAAATGAATCTAGTTTCCAGAGTCTAAGTTAAACATGCTAGACAACGAATCTCTACCATCTTCACAAGCACAAGAGTAGAACCAACCTTACCTCACCACAGTCCAAGCACAAAGTGACCATCGAGCGGTCAGGAGCCGCGGAAAAGCTACTGGAAGCGGGAAAATCCACCTACATTCAGACAGCCATTGGATTCTCGCACATCCACTTAAAAGTAAAACATGTACAAATTCTCACAGGGACAATAATAAATTATTGAAATAACAAAATCATAGCAATATTAACTAACATTTCAGAAATTAATATTTTAAAGCATGAAATAAAAATGCTACTCATCATTTCTTGAAAGGAGTGGGCTTCTAGTTTTAACAAAACGCTAATCAAGCAACATCAAATAAATTACAATATAATTTACAGAATTACTATGTTGTCAGCAGAACTCAATGTTTTTAATTCTTTACCCTGAACTATAATTTCTTCTCCAAATTTCTCCTTGCATTCCTTTATAGGTTGCTCAATATACAAATTGAAGAACATTGGGGAAAGGCTACAACCCTGTCTTACACCCTTTCCAACCACTGAATCCCTTTCATACCTTTCAACTCTGACAACTGCTGTCTGTATTTTGTACAAATTGAAAACACTCTTACGCTCCCTACATTTTACTCCTGCTTGCTTCAGAACTTGAAAGAGTTTATTCCAATCAACATTGTCAAAAGCCTTGTCAAATTTTACAAAAGCTAGATATGTAGGTTTGCCTTTTCTTACGCTACAGTATTCCAAACATGCTCAGCCTGCTCACTAGTTTTGCCAAAGTTGTGTGTTGACGAGTCGCCACAACAGGTGTCAGTTGTTCAACTCTATTGGAGGCAAGTCTGGAGATCGTAACGGCCAGAGATGCTGCTGCACGTCTTGCAGACCACGCTTCGTTGCACGCACAGTATACTATCCTATGGAACAACAGATCACCTTCTTGTTGTAAGATCCGCAGGAAAACGGAACAACACTCTGCACGTATCGAGCGCTCCCTCCACGGAAGCCAAAGGAGAATGTTCCAGCTTACCGCACCGCAGTCCTTGAGGCCTGGGATCGTGCCTCGGATACGCCACTGCTATCAACATAACATGAATTTTAAAATTTATTGCTGTCATCGAAACTCTGAATAATGACGGTTCAATTAACACTAAAATATTAATTAATTTTTTTCCCTCAAAATTTTGCCGTCCCCAAAATATTGTCGCCATCAAAATTTTGCCACCCTCAAAATTTTGCTGTCTTGTGCAGCTGCACATGTTGCACCTGCATAAATACAGCCCTGCCCAGAGGTATCGCGTTTTGGCGGCTTCTCCGAGGAAGAGTGGACACTCGACGGGAAAGAATGTTCCTAATGTATTCGGTATACGAGAAGGCATGACGTGCGATAACGCATTGTGTCGGTGTAGATACAAATATGTGAAATGTTGCCCGAATATCTTCGTCGATAATTTTGTACCGCTATTATATTACTCTTATATTGACAATATGCTGTCTCTGTGCAGGTGCTGAGTCTGCTTTTATTACTGGACAATAATTAAGGCAATGACCGATTTGTTTCTTTGAAATGCTGTTGGTTAATTTTATATGGGGAACGAATGATACTCGATATCAAGAACCTTGTTTGAGTTGTAAAATTTGTTTCTTAACCTTAGTTACCACCCGTGGATAGCTACTGTTAAAAGATATTGAGTTACGTACCTAATTTTTGTTATATCTGGGTAGGTCGGCAAAGTGTAGCGTATCCGCTAGATTGTTATAGGAAATGGGATTATTGAGAATTGATTTAAGTGGGTACTAATTCTAGCACTGTGGGAGACCTGGTTATGCAAATTTTCTGCAATATTATCGTATTGGTCTATGTGTCCACAATAAATTGTACTATAATGAATGCCGCGGTGGAGCGGCCGAGAGCATTGAAGCGCTATGGTACGATGTGCGAGGCCGTTCCCCGTTGGAGATTCAAATCCCCCTCGGGCATGGATATTTTTGCCGTTTTTAGTATAAGATAGTTCGTAAGTAGTTTGTAGGTTTGGGGACTGATGACCCTTTAGTTAAGTCCCGTAAGCTCTACAAACATTTGTCACTGTCGCAGCACGTCCAACTACGGTGGTAGTTCTGCTACAGGACCACCACACCACGCCGCGCTGCAGTAGTCGAGCGGTCTGGAGCGCCACGTTAGGAATAGCGCTTCCTACCGCGTCCTCCATCGGGCATGGATGTGTGTGTGTTGTCTTTAGTATAAGTAGTTTGTAAGTCTAGGGACGGATGACCAACGTAGTTTGGTCCCATAGGATTACAAACATATGAACTCCCACCACTCAGAAGGCGTCTTTCATATTTGCTCATTTGGAAGTACGAGTGCATCTCCGAGGTATGGTGCCTATGATAACTATCACACTTACCCCTAAGCTGTAAACATTGCCTATTAAAGGGTACACATAGATGGTAATCTGGCAGCTAAATCATGACGTTATATACGGTCAAAAGGCGATGAAACTATCAGTACATCAACCATCCCAACCGTGGAATCTTACGTCATCGGATCGAAATCGACGTACACGTTCCGACTGTGTACCTGAGTAAAAAGTTTTCGGTCTTGAAGAGAACATCAGAGATACTTCTCAATCATTTTGCATATTTTTCCGAAAATTCTCATAACACCGTAGAGAGATATTCTATTCGCAGAATTTAGTTGGAGTAGGGTTGAGGGGCATGATTAAGTGCAGAATGGAAATGAAAAACGTCGTAAATGCCAGTCGTTAAAGCAACGTTTTTTTAGTGCTACTGGGTACGTGAAAGTCTGTGCCATATCCCTAGGCATTTTTCCTTCACTATCTGATGACAGCAGTTGCGTTTAAGTCGAGAAGCAGTGGGCTGGCCGAGCGTTCTAATGCGCATTCCTGCGGAGCAAGCTATTGGTGGCGGTCAGATGTTCGAGTCCTCCCTCGGGCATGGTCGTGTGTCTTAGTATAAGTTAATTTGTATGTAAGTCTAGGAATTGATGAACATAGCAGTTTGGTCCAACAGGTTTACAAACATTTGAATATTTCGAGTTAGGTCGTAAAAAAACAGGATTTTTTTAAAGATATTGTCATGTAAGACTAATGTTGCTCACAGAGCCATAGTGGAAATTAGATTGCTTCGTTGATTAAAAAAAAAAAAAAAAAAAAAAAAAAAAAAAAAAAAAAAAATTACTACGCAACGAACAGCTCACTTACTGAGAAACCTTAACTTTTCCTCGCATAATGAATGATCAAACAACTCACAGGTGTGCTACAGCCTACGACACAGCCTACGCCCGCTTGTGTCTTCTTGTGTCTGCGTGGCAGGAGACGTTCTGCGAAGATCTTGTAGTGTTATTAATGCTATTTTGGGTAAAAAATAGGCCGTACTGAAGTAACTGAAAAGTTTTCCAAATAAGTAGCAATGAAACCTACAGATTATACGAACCGGCAGTTTGAAAAAATTGATAGGAAATGGAATGGATAAACATTTAAATGATTAAAATATTTTGCATAACAAGCAACCCACAGAATTTGACGAATAGTTACCTTTCACAGCGATGTGAAAGATCTCGGTGATGAGCTGTAATAAAATTATTCGTACTGTTCTCTGACATTGGATGGAAGTTCTTAATATTTAGATTCGATACCCATGTAGCAAATTTTAATCAGCGTGATTTAATGAATGAAAGAATAGTAATAAATCTTACGTACTAGCGGCTGACCAGATTTCGAACAGTTCGTTACTTAAAAGTTATTGCAGGTTCTGTGCCAATAAATATTGCAAAAAGATTGAATAAATTCAAAGATGCATTGGCAAGCTACAGGAGATGCATAATTTCAGTGTATCTAATACCCGAACCACCCAAAGTCAGTTTGCTTTAACTGAAAACAGCATTATAATTAGAGGGAGGAACTGGTAAAATAATTAAATTAATAAAAAAGGATGAAATTAAATTTGACTGAGGGGATTTATTAATAATAACAGAAAGCAAATAATGCGTACCTTAATTTCCATTTATCAGTAGGTATTGTACACAGTATAACAATAGTCAATATTTAATAATGCTGATGGCAATACAGTTCCGATCAGGGCAAAGCCTAATATTATTCTTTGAGCTTTCTCAGTATATCTGCTACGTAGACTATAGATTCCAACGAACATTAACAAAAAAAAAAAAAAAAAAAAAAAAAAAAGGTTATATTATGTTACATATTATTTGATTCAATTATTCATTTCATTTTGAAAGAAAATTATTTATGGGGCTTTTGCTATATGGTAATCTTAAAATACGAATAAGTTAGAATGCTACTGGCTGAATACAAGCAGTTGGTCAGATTGCCAGTAGATCCTGCAAAAAGTTGCCATTGATGTCATTCGATGCCAGTGAAAAGTAAAGCTCTGGAATTGACTTTCGGCCCAGCATAAATAGAAATTTGTGAGAAAGTAGGTTAACCAGGGTCACAAATCCAAAATTCAGACTCGATGTCTTATTTAGGCGGAGACTTTGCCCTGAAACTCGGACATTTTGCCCTAAACCGTGTGTAATGCCCTAAAAGCTGTTACCTGTTTGAAATGTAAATTGAGTCAGTTGATTATTTTCAACCATTTCATAATAATCAGTTACAGTCAATCTGTTGTCAAATCGTCCTTACTCATGCTTAAAACAAAATGTAATCGATAAACAGCTTTGCAATTTTGTAACAATGCTAGAAACTATATGTTGGCACTTTTTGAGTTTCTCTTTTTTCTCTCAAAGATGGCCTTACATTTAAATATACTAATATTTTAATCAAAATTATCCATTTTCTGGGATGCTAAACCAAGAGACATTCAATGGCTTTGGTGACATTAATACTATGTAGACAAGTATTAATATTTCGCATTTAAACTGAATAAATCAACAACATTGTTGGTTTTTTTTTTTTTTTTTTTTTTTTTTTTTTTTTTTTTTTTTTTTTTTTTTCCCAAATAGTTTCGTAGAATACTTCCAAGTTAGATAATTCTAAGTTGGATAACATCATCTTTGTTATTTCGTTATATTACATTCTATCTCGTTCCCTTTACCATTTGACGTTAATCAATATAACAGTATTTGGCATTATTATGACCCGGAATTTTGAAGCGGTATTATACGTATTTCAATAAACCGAAAATAATTCTTCATTCTGCTATGAGTTAAAATAAGCTATCCACTTTTCCTTCGATACGAGAAGATTTTGAGAAATAGTTTCGTCTTATTCCTTGTTTTTTCTCAGCATGAATTTTCTAAAATTTTACCCCTGATCTCAGAAGATTCTTTCATCCAACTATATATGTCTTGTAGAAAAAATATCGATATCTTCACCTGCTTGTTCACAGAATGGAACGTGTGGTAAGTTCATATGTTCGGGTTTTTAAGAAATATTTGGTAAATACTCAGTCTGTGTCACTTACTAATGCGACGAATGAAAATTGTCCAATTGTTTGTAAGTCTAAGGCTCTTAACTCATGCTAAGGACGTCAAACCCATGCCCGAGGGAAGACTCGAAACTCCAACGGCGAGGAATCGTGCGCTCTGCAGCAAGGCGCCTTTGAACGCTCGGCGCCTCCACCGCTGCCCTGAAAAAAATGCTGTGTTGTGTAACACAAACGTATTTGAAGGTCAACGAAGGTCAAAATGGTGAATCGGTAAGCACTGTGAAGCCGTCCACCAGTTCTGTCGCGCTAGACTGGAGACGAGCGCTTCGGCAAGATGGGTCACTGGCGCCAATCTGGACGGTGAAAGTATCATTGTAATTGCCATGGCAAGGCTTGCAATTACCGATTTATACGGAATACTGCTCAGTTCACGATTCACGATAAGAAGATTGCAGCGGTGCATTTATACCAATGGTCATCACTTCGAAAATCCTCTGTACATGGACGTTCCTGCCACTTTTTTGACCTTCGTTGACCTTACACATCACTGGTTCGTCTTGATAGCTGCTGTGAGAAAAGAAGTATGAAACTACAGCACCCCTTAAAAATTAAAAAAAAGTTTGACATCCATATATCTGAAGTGACCCCACCTAGCAACAGAAAACCAACGTCATATTCTCGCTCTCGTTGCCTCATGCAATTTTTGTTCCGCAAACTTTACGGCTCCTATCAAACTTTAGGAGTTATTCTTGGTGGCAATAGTTAGTGACTCATCATAATAAATCATATTTGCTTTGTATTCCTCCTCCTGATTTTTGATATGTCTGTATCTACATAAATACTCTGCAAGTCAAACTGAAGTGCATGGCAGAGGGTTAATAGAACCACTTTAATGACATTTCTTTACATTTCCATTCACTAATAGCTCGTGGGAAATAGGAACACGTAAATCTTTCCGTTTACGAACTGATTTATTTTATTCTGATGATGATGTCTCCCTATGTTGGTGGGTCCTAACAAAATATGTTTCCATTCGGCAGAAAATTTTGATGAAAGAAATTTAACAAATAGATCTCGTCGCAACGAATAACTCCTTTTTTTTAATGACTTCCATCCTAAATCGTACATCATTTCCGTAACACTCTCTTCCCTGTATCACGATAATACAAAATGACCGGTCCTTCTCTGAACTGCAATCAGTCCCACAAGACGGGGATCCCACAATGCGCAGCAATACTCCAAAACAGGACGTACAAATGTGGTGTAGACAGTTTCATTAGTCGAACTGTTCCGACTTCTAAGTTTTCTACCAATTAAACGTAGTCTTTTGTCCGCCTTCCCTACTGTATTTAATGTGTAATTTCCAATTTAAGTTGTTCGTAATTGTTACTCCTAGGTATTTAGTTGAATTTACGACCTGTAGCTTTTACTAATTTATCGTGTAAATAAAATTTAACGGATTTTTTTAGTGGTCTAATGGATGACTTTATACTTATTATCATTAAGGGTCAAATGGCAATTTTTGCACCTTGGATATATCTTATCTAAATAATTTTGCAGTTGATTTTCATCTTCTGGTGACTTTACTAAGCGATAAATGGCAGCATCATCGGCGAACAGGCTAAGAGAGCTACTGAGATTTATAAAAATAAGGAACAGTAGGGGCCCTATAACTGGGGGACGCCAGATATCACTTCTGTTCTACTCGATGGCTTAAAATCTCCTCAAATTCCACATTAGTTATTAGCCTGGAATGGCAGATAATAGTGAATTCTCTCCTTCTTTGCTAAAATGCCTAACAAATGCCGGAAAGGCCTGAATGTTCGAATGTGGGCGCATTCGACCGTGAAAGCCGGACGGTAGCTGCGATGTAAAAGTATTTACTGCATTGCTGTAGGTCGTCGTATATTACGAGGTGAACTGTAGATAGTTACAAACTGTCAAATGGCTATCAAAGAGCAGCACATTGCTTGAGTAGGCCCTACCTTTCACGGCTCCTGTGGAAAACTTCCACGCAGTAATTTCCCGCATACTCCCCTTCCCGCCACCGTCTAGCAGAAGTCTCCTCCAAAAGATTAATGTCTGTGACGTTACAGGATCGTCGCTCTTTGCCTCTAGAAGTTCCCGTTGGTCGGCGTTCTTGGTAACGACTGGCTGAAATTTCATGGAGCAAAACTAGTCTACTACAAATAATGTATGGGACACGTAGAATTGCAGTTCATTGACACTTTAGTGAAATGTTGATGCCCAGTTATGGCCAGCGTACAGTTCCGATTGATGTCACTACAACCCAGTACGCACATTCCACACATAAGTAATGCAAATTTTCACAGTTCGTGTGTGGAATACAAGTATGCGATGTGTACACTTAGTATGGCACGAATATTAATAATCAGTTCATAATACCGGTGGAAATATTTTCCACACGACTAACAGTGAATTGTTAATATTCGGAATTCAAAGTTACGTGGACTGTGCTCCTGTCCAAGGGGAAACAAGACTCATTTACATGACGTGGAAACACTCTCTTTATATCATCCAAACAATGTCACTCGTATCGTTAATTGACTCCATTAAATTAATTACAATGGAAAAGTAAACAATTACATGCAACTGCCTATATTAAAAGAAAGCGTAAATAATACTGAATAAACTGATATAAAAGTCTCCGTTATTTTAATGGTGTTTCATTTACCAATTTAATTCAATATGCTCGTCAGTAATACTTTTGTAATAAACGGTATTTATACTGAAACTAATCAGGGAGAACCGTTTCTAACATTACTTGTTAAACATAATAATACCTTCTTTATTTATTTATTTACACGAATTGGCCAACTAAGGACCGCGTTAAAAATTTATTTCATATTCAGTTTCTTCTTTCTCTTCTCTAGGGCTGCTTTTTTGCCTGCTGCCATTTTTGCCAAATGTTCAGCTGTCAGTTTCCTGTTGGTCCTCTTTCTTGGGGCCTCCTGAAAACCTCGAATTCAGTTACTGCCTTTCTGTACTTGTCCGTATTCATCGCGTCCATTTCTGTGAGTCCAAGTTCCACGAACTCTTTCTTTATTCCATGCAACCAACAGCTGGGCGTTTTCCTCTGTTGGATTAAATTGAAGATTTTCTTCGTTAATTTTCTGTCATCCATTCTCACCAGATGACCGAAGAACGTAAGCCTTCTCTTTCTCATTTCCGTTGTAACTGGTTTAATAAATTGATTGACCTTCTCGTTGCTCATCTTTACCCATGTTTCGTCAATTTTTTGTGTCCAGAATTACCCTTTCCTTCCTCTCGAACTCATCTACTAGTCCTTTGTTCTTGAGGGAGAGTGTTTCTGCTTCATATTGTACTTCTGTTCTTGTCACTGTCTTGTAGTGTAATAACTTCGCATTTCGAGACAAGCATTTTTTGTTGTACATCTTCAGTGTTAAAATTTGCGCCCTCCTGAGTTTATCTACTCGAAGTTTGACAGCTTCTTTTTCTGTGCCAATATTCGTAATTGTTTCTCCCAAATATTTAAAGTGTTTGACCCTTTCTATGCATCCAATAATTGTGTGCAATTTTTTGACTTCCTTAAATTAGTTAGACATGAATTTAGTTTTTCCTTGTGACATCTGTAAACCAAATTTAGCTGCATGCTTTGCAAAGATTTCTATTTGTTTAATTGCATCTAATACCTTATTTAATATTATGAGTAAAGAATTTACTTAGCCTTAACAGAAATACCAATTAGCGTGCTATCGGAACTACAAGAATACGTCTCTTGCATGAACTCAAATTAAATCTTCAAATGTCTATAAATCTATCGGACCAAACTGCGTGGTCATCAGTCCGTAGCTTACAAACTAATTAAACTAAGGTAAATTAACCTACGGGCGAACACACACACCCATGCCCCAGGGAGGACTCGAACCTCCACGGCGAGCAACTTGCATGAACTAATTAATGTTTGCTAATCAAACCTCTAGAGACGTCAAATAATAGAAAAATAGGAAATAAATTCAACTAGTGACGTTAGAAACAGAAATAACAAAAAGTTTCGAAAATAAAATGATAATAGACTATTTACGTTCGTAGATATTAGGCCTATTCTGCAACAGTGGTATCGGGCGGTTCTGTAAAGCAAGCAGCTGGGAATAAATCCCAGCATGCTTCGTCACATGAAATTGATATACTACCAATATATCAAAAGACTTACTACAACGGAAATACTGTTATGGCACGAAAACAGTTAACCAGAGAAAGAATCTTAATAAGTGTGGCGAACACTAAAATGTTAATAATAAAACTATCCTAGCTATCGGAATCCTACGAATTTAATTAAATTCATAACCTAAAACGTTTCGAAAGTGGCGTTCAGAAAATGCACTTACATGTTTTCAGCTCTTGGCATACTCTGTATTTACAAGAAATTAAATTAGTTGCAGGTTATAAATACTAAGCGTCCTCTGTTTTACACATTTGACACGAATCATCTTTTCCTTGATATTTAACGAGCAAATTCGTCAGTAATATATTCACAACTCAAATTTGAGAGGATTTCGTGTTACACTGACATGGCAAGATAAGACAGGCCATATTGCGAATTGCTGATTCTGAAGTACTAGTAAAACAATACATTTCAGAATGCTACTAAATGTGTGCAATTAGTTTTCCTGTTTCCCTGTCCACCTCCTTAGCTCAGTGGCAGCGTAGCTGACTCACCAATGCAAGATGCCAAGGGTCGATTACCGGCAGGGGCTAAGTGTTGTGAGCCATCATCACTTTCATCACCATCAGCATGTAAGTCGACGAAGTGGCGTCAATCAAGAGACTTGCAGTAGACGGCCGAACTTCTACATCTACATTCATACTCCGCAAGCCACCCGGAGTGTACCATGAGTACCAGTATCGGTTATCACTCCTATTCCATTCACGTATTGTTCGTGTAAATAAAGAATTGTCGGTGTGGGCTCTAATCTCCGATATTATATTCATGATCTCTTCGCGAGATATACGTAGGAGGGAGCAATATACTGCTAGACTCCTCGGTAAAGGTATGTTCTCGAAACATCGACAAAAACCCGTACCGAGCGACAGAGCGTCTCTCCTGCAGAGTCTTCCACTGGATTTTATCGATCATCTCCGTAACGCTTTCACCATTACCAAATAATCCTGTAACGATGCGCGTTGCTCTCTGTTGGATCTTTCCTACTTCCTCTATCAACACTACCTGGAACGGATCCCACACCGGTGATCAGTATTCTAGTTGTGAGCGAACATGTGTACTGTAACTCACTTCGTTTGATTTCGGACTGCATTTCCTTAGGATTCTTCCAAAGAATCTAACTCTGGCATCTACTTTACTGACAGTTGATTTTATATAGTCTTTCCATTTTAAATCACTCTTAAAGCCTACTCCCAGATAATTTATGGAATTAAATGCTTCCAGTTGCTGCCCTGCTATAGTGTAGCTAAATACAGGATCTTTCTTTCTATGTATTCGCTGAACATTACATTTGTGTACATTCCCTGCACCATGCGCCAATTTGATGAAGATCCTCCAGCATTTCAGTACAATTTTCCATAGTTACAACCTCTCTATACACTACAGCATTATCCGCAAATAGCTTTATTGAACTTCCGATGTTATCCGCAAGGTCATTAATATATATAGGGAACAGAAACAGACCCACGACACTCCCCTGTGGCGCACCTGACATCACACTTACATTTGAAGACCTCTCTCCATTGAGAATAACATGCTACAACGGGTTACCTAGGAACTCTTCAATCCAATCACACAATTGGTCTGATAGACCATATGCTCTTAGTTGGTTCATAAAACGTTTGTGGGGAACTGTATCAAACGCCTTGCGGAAGTCGAGAAACACAGCATTTACCTGAGAACCCGCGTCTGTTGCCCACTGAGCCTCGTGGACGAATAAAGCGATCTGGTATTCACACGATCGCCTTTTTCGAAACCCATTGAGCCGTGTGGGCTCCCTGCTTTGTATTACGCGGGTCATCGTTGCGTTTTGTTTTCTATGGTTCGGCCTCGCTTATTAAGTTGACCGGGAGATGGCGCTCGGTGTACGGCGAAATCTCAGCGCGCGGGACGCGGCGGTGTGGGCGTTGGACAGGTGTGGAGAGAAGGCGAGCCGGCCTTGCGAAGAGCCCCGGAGTTGTTGTCGCAGAGGAGTGACGCGGTGGCCACTGGAGGGTGGCTGCCTGTCGGGCGGTGCAGCCAGAGGGGGACTTGAGCGGAAGACGCCGGTGGTTACGACGCCGAAGGCAAGTGTCGTGCACGGGGTGTCGTGTGTACTGAGATCACGCCCCTTTCCCTCCTATTGCTGCCTTACAGCGTAACGTACGAGTAGAGGGTCTTCAGTGGCTCAGAATGATACCGGGGCAGCTTCGTCAACGGCTCAGGGTGTTTTTAATGGTAGTCACCCAAATGTAATTGTTTATCCAGATGTTAGCACCACAGAGTGCGTATTAAATTTGTTGTTGTAATTGAATTGAGTGTTACATTTTCTGATACTGGGCCTCTGTTAGGAAGGACTTGAGAGGCCATGTAGTTAAATGTTGAATGTAATTATTTATCCAGAGGTTAGCGCCACAGAGTGCGTACTAAATTTGTTGTAATTGAATTCAGTGTAAAATTTTCTGATACTGGCCCCCGTTAGCAAGGACTTGAGAGGTTAAGTAGTTGAATGTTTAATGTAATTATTAATCCAGAGGTTAGCACCATAGAGTGCGTGTTAAATTTGTTGTAATTGAGTTGCCGCGGTGGAGTAGCCGAGCGGTCTAAGGCGTGGAGGTTCGAGTCCTCCCTGGGGCATGAGTATGTGTGTTGTCCTTAGGTTAGTTTACCTAGGATTAAATAGTTTGTAAGCTACGGACTGACGACCACGCAGTTTGGTCCGATAGATTTACAAATATTTGAACATTTGTAATTGAATTGAGTGTAAAATTTTCTGATACTGGCCACTGTTAGCAAGGATTTGAAACGCCACGTAGTTGAATGTTTAATGTAATTATTAATCCATAGGTTAGCACCATAGAGTGCATATGTAAGTGTTGGTTGTATCGTTTCTGTAATGTAGATATATATGTGAAAAGGCAAGACGGTTAGTTGTCCTTTACCTTTCCACTCCCTTACCTTACCAATCCCTAATTTCCCGATATCACCCATGCTGGTTCCTAAAGATCAGATTTCTAGTCTCCAGAAATGTAATTATACTCTGATACATGTTCCAAAATTCTACAACTGATCGACGATCGTGATATCCCTGCCAATGAAGGCTATACGATCATTTCATACCCTACTTCCCCGGGGTAGCAAATAACAACGTCTTAGCAGTTAGGAGGAGGAGTTTAGCGCTCACACAAGGCGGTACAGACAGGCGTCAAAAGCTCCCGGCGCCAGCTGCCTGGCTGTCTTGTGCCGCGTGCCTCGCCGACCCATGTGACTTAAGTCCACAGCGAGCGGAGCAGGGTGCGCTGTACAGCTCAGCTGAAGCTGGACTGCCTGTTTCGTGGGAACAGGGCCGGCCCGTCCATGTAGGTAAACTAGACACTTGCCTAGGGCGCTGGAATTTGGGGGGGGGCGGCAAATTTGTGGTGCGTGATGTACCTTAGTGCGCTCGCGGTGCCATTTACTTTGCTGTTGCTCTGTGGTTCCAGGAGTGATGACTTTCCGGTTACTACAAATACACAGAGCAACGGGCAAGAGACAAGACGCATGTCAATGTTTCATGCATTCTCCTTGACTCTTCAGAAGTTTGTTAGTAAGCATTTAACGAATAGACGAGTACACGTTTGGAACTAATCATCCCGTGATCACAGCTGGCGTGTCAGCTTGGGCGACCTCACGGCCCCGCGCAGGGGCCCTATTCTGTATCTTTCCTACCGTTCGGTTCGGTGTGTTTTTCTCGGTGGTGACGTTAGTTTCGTTTCGGTAGCGCAAATGGTTATTCTGTACGCTTCTGCGGCCAGCTACCGCCCGAAACGGACGCCGAAATTTCGAGCGCTGCACTGAAAGCCGCTGAGGTTTCGGTGAGGCCGTTTGGTTCGTTTCGGTGGGCTTGGATTGCGAATATAAATTATTATTTCAGCAATGCTGTATCGTTTTAAATTCCGATAATGATACATCTGTTGTTTTTAAGTAATAAGTAACTTTAAAAAGTTAATTTTCAGGCTTTCTACAGATATTACCAGAATATTTCGTTAAAATTGCTAGCGTTCTAGAGTTTAATATAACGAAATAGCACTTCTGTAAACTCTATTGCAGTAAACTTTTTTTAAAAAATACGCGTCTCGGTAATGTCTTTAATGTGCCGTTTCATTTATCCTGCAAACTCTCATATTACGAAAGTGTAAATAGGAAATCCATTAAATACGGCGTCACCTTCGTTTTCGCCGTTTGCAAAGCTGTCGCGTCCTATTTGGCACTTTTTCGTATTTGTCACGTGAGAAATACTCAAATATGTACTCCAGATACTATACCGCATTGACAATATACATAAAATGAGCCATTTTCGCCTCAATCTAAAGCCCTGTTGCGCACACAAGCATGTTACCGACGTAACTGAACGGTACTACACACACCAAATTGTGTTTTTTTAATTTATTTTATGTACTTAGTAGTGTTTTACTGTACTTTTCCGTACAAAGTGAGTATTAACTATTTACAGAAAACACTTTTACAACGTTTAAGTTAAAATAGAGTGTAATTTTGTGAAGTTAGATAGTGGAAATCATACAAATTAGTAGCAGTATAAATAACCGGTAATCATTCCGAAAAGAAGTAAATGGAAACAAAGACCAGCCTATCTTGTACACGCTGTGGTCTAGCGGTGCGCCGTGGCTCAGCGCGCTCGGTCAGAGGGCTCAATGCCTTCTGTAATAAAAAAAAAAATCTGAGTCAAGAACTCACCGAACAAAATCGAACATACACGACCAGCATCCGCAACAAATATAAATAAAACAAAACAAAAAAAACAAAAAAAAACAAAAAAAAACGGTTAAGGCGACACGCTCCCAACCTACTCCTTCCTGGTGCAAAATATTTTTTCAGCAGTCATCTTGTTTGGAACACTTTTCTAGTCGTGAAAGAGAAGCATGATCTGCAATATTCTTTAGCATGTACATGGAAGAGCGAGCGCCAGCATTAGTTTCTTAGACATTAAAACAAAAGACGAAGTTTCTGTGAGTGAAACAAACGTAGACTTTTATTTTTATTCATTTTTAGTCTTGTTACAAATAATTCATGTGTGACTACTCTCAATGCTTGAAACGCAGTTTGAAACAAAGAAAAGTTTTCAGCCTTCATGTTGACGATCACATAATGTTCAATATGAAGACTGAAAATTTTTGTGCGTTTCAAACTACGTTTTAAACACTGATGAGCGTCTGACAGAGACCAAAATAAAATTTTGCGACAGTATAGAAATATTTACGGACGCTCTTCATCATCCGTATATGTCAACAGTCACTGAGCACTTGGATTCAAGATGGAATCAAACCTAACGTTTCAGGTTTTGTCCAATTAACGACAGAAAATACTAAAACTGGTTATTAGTGAATCTAAAAAAAAATTCCTTTAGCTTTCCCGCAAGGCCAAACAACTGTTTTGTTATTAAAATTTGTACGCTCTTTCTTCAGTACAAAAACATTGACTGATTTGCGCTTATAAGAGCTGTTTTGACTAATTTGTAATCCTTTTCCTTTCCCGCAACTTCCATGTACTTACGTAGTGCCAAAATAAGAAATTTTCCACTGCCAGCACTGCGCTCTCTCTGCTCCTAACGTCGCGTCTTCCCTCCCAGCGCGTTGAACTCGCGCCGCGGCAATGAACCGCAAAATTCTGCTGTCGTCTAGGACAAACGGTAGCACCTAACGTCTTCCAACAAACGGCAAAAATAAATTCAAATCTTTCCGAAACCATTTCTCACTTACACCCCCACAAAAAATGTAAAGGGAAAAAGTTTGTCGCTTACTATATTTTGGACGTTGGTTTGGTAAAAGTTCTAGGTCAGACGTGGGATTTTAATTTATTACTTCACTATCACTAAATATATTAGCCGGAAAGTTTGCAGACATCGACACCATATAGCGCTGAAGGCAATTATAAAATTATTTTACTGTGCGACGCTTAGTTTAGGAGATACGGTGTGTTAAACATAAGAGTAGCGTGAATAAACAACTTTTCATAAAAGTTTAAATATTCTCTGTTTTCAGTGACAAAAAGTTTTAATTAAATTTTTAAAAAGTTTCAGTAGCTATTTCTCGGAACACACTGTCGTGTTATGTCGCCAAATTATAAAATACACGACTTTCATTTTTTACATTTTGATGGGCTGTCTCGACTGGTAGGAAGCGCAGCGAACGCCAGCCATGGCTGCCGTCCCCCTGCTCACCAGCAGTGCGCATGCGCGGAGAAGCAGTCAGGCACTTCTGATTGGCTGATGTGAGCAGATCTGGCAACAGTGTCACCGTGGGCTTCGGTGTCCACGAAGACAGACCGCAACGCCACCGAAAGGTATACAGACTAAACTAACGGAGCTGCTTCGATAACTCGACCCCTCGGTGCGCTCTCTGACCGAACCGAACTTTGGGGCGCCGAAAAGATATAGAATATGGCCCCAGTCCGCCGCTCTGTAGTCTCTAAAGTGTACAATGACTTCTTCAATCTAGAGAAAGTGATCTAAACACTGCTACAAGTGCTCTGCTAAAAACAAAAGTCTTCCTCGATGAGTGTAGATTTGATTTAGGAGCAGCCTGTATTTCAGCATCATTTTCATCAAATATGGAACCAGTCTGTCTACGACACAAGAAAAGACAGTTTGGTTATGAAGCAGAAGGTGAGAAAAAAATTTAGAGTAGTTCCTCAGTGAAAATTAAAAATACAAAATGGGGTCCGTTTCTTTAGCTGTAACAGTTTTGGACATCAATCTCTTCCTCTGGATGAGTTGTCATCATAGCAAGCCCATCCACACATGTCTCGCTTGTTGTATTCCTCAGGTAGATCTTGATTCTCGTCAGGTTGCAGAAACTGCGCTCATTTTTGCCTGTTATCAACCGGTAGAGTTGCCAAGAGCTGTAGAAACAAACACATGAGGATAGATCTAACAGTCGTAGAGGGACAAAGCTTTCATTGCGTTTTGAGGCACTCACTATTTTAATCTGTTCCTACATCAGTTTTTTGACTCAGTATGTACTCATTCTCCCTTTCTATGAATTATTTTAGTAAAGATGTAGGGTAGGTATGTTATTGCATGACAGACATCAATATGTTATTTGATTGTAATTTGCTGATGCACCTGATGATGAGATATAGCTCTCGAAACTGAGGTAGTGCCTAGAAATAAAAGAAGTTAGAAATTAGCAACCGTTGCGGATCAAATTGTGAGACGGGGGCTGTAATTAGTCTATTTTTCATACTAACTGTACCTTTCTCATTACGCTAATTTTTGAAATATGTAACATTCTTTTTGTAGATCTTTATTTATTTTGATTTCTGTGCCTTTGGGGACACATCACTCCTGGGATTGTAGTACATTCTATGTTTATATGAAAATTTCGGGATTTTAATGTTTATTGGCGCAGCTTTGCTGATAAAAAGTGGTTTTACACATTGGGCACGGTCAGGCCACGCAGAGCAGAGACGCTCTTGGCGGTCTACCCCTCTCACTAATTTTTTCTCGCCTTTGGGGAAGAACGAGAGGGGCTGGCTTGACCTGCTTGGCGCCGACGCTACAGGTGGCGGAGTATACCTGACAGAATTTTTTTAGAGTGTGTGAAACGCTTTACACAATGCTGGCCCGCGTTTTACTGTGTTTGATAGCGGGGACTGCCTTTTTAGTCATTCAGCCGTTTCGCAAGAGAGGAATTTGCCGGATACAAACAACAGCATGGTGCTCTAGGACCCGGGCTGTTTATGGAGACGTATTGCCCTTAGGCGTTATCTAAAAAACTTCATAGAAAGCAGCAGAGTTTGAACATTTATATATGTAACACATAAATTTTATGTGCTGTTGAAAAAACTACTTCAATTTTATTCTCTCGCTTACCTTATATTAGTGTTCCAACGAAACTTCATTGTTATAATTTCATTGGTTTACATTTGTTTCATTAGCACACTAATGACATAACGTAAGCGAAAGGAAAAAATTGATGATTGTGTGACCGTTAGACAGTGCCACTAGCGCTTTGTTGACGAAACCGCTGCTTGCCTGCTGCCGGCAGTTCGACTGCT
Source organism: Locusta migratoria (assembly GCA_026315105.1). Taxonomy (NCBI): domain Eukaryota; kingdom Metazoa; phylum Arthropoda; class Insecta; order Orthoptera; family Acrididae; genus Locusta; species Locusta migratoria. The sequence goes on along the minus strand of CM048746.1, from coordinate 596,396,601 downwards.
ACGGTGGCTGTTGTAAGGCTGAAGTGGTTATCGGACGATTCGATATGTTGCATTTCTTCATGGGGCTTATATTCTTCGCTCGGTATGGTTAGGCGCGCGGAATATACAGGCACTTCTCTGTTCCGATTTTCTATCTGTTCGATGTTTCGCATCTCAAATGTGAGGCTTGTTGTTTTACATGCAGACCCTGCCTTGATAGAGGTAATATCGCGCCCAAGTTGCCTACTGTGCCTCCCGACTTGTTGCATGTACCAGGGACTCACTACTTTAATCTGTTCCCATATAAAACAGTGTTAATGAGTGACTAACGACCGATTGTATAAAGCAGTTGATCTCAGATTAGCGTAGAAAATGGTCTCAGTTCATGCTAAACTCGGAAATTTGCGTTATATAAACGGCGATCTTCGTTTATATCGCTGAGACCCGTCATCCTTGACGGGACGAATTTCTTCGATCAAATGAAAGATCAACTTTAATCGTACGATTTCCACGTAACGTCGTTAGAAAACAAGGCATCTGTTTGGTACAAATGTACACAGATAATTCTAATAAATGTTAAAAAGTTGTTGTTATAGAAAAAAGGTAAGTAAATATGTGAATACGTCGCTACCAGGTTTTTGAAGCTCGAAATGTGTATTAAATCTCTAAAGTTAGGGTAGGGAAATTAGCGGCTATGTAACCAGCGACTCCAGATAATCATTATTGCTCTCATAAGATTTCTTGGAGACGACATGTAATTTATGTAATTGATTTAAAAGTGGCATTAGAAAAGGGCACGCTGAAAAATTTGGCACGAACTGTTACCGTTGTGAAAATGAAAGTAGCAGATTACGCCTGAACATCTTTTACAGTGCAGTAACTATACTATTCGTAATAATTTTTAACTACCAAACATTTGTTTAAATTGCTTATAAAATCGCATGTGCGTTGATCAGTAAAAATAGTACTAAACATATATACGACGCGTGTAAATGCCTTATACAACGCTGTGTGCCTTTTTATTTCTTTTCTTCTACAGATATCTGACAATTCCGATGCGTCTAGTGAGGTTGACATTGAGATCGAACGTGCTACCCGAATTTTCCTTGAAGTGTAGAACCCATTTGTGGAACTGAATGACAGATAATTTAAACGGAGGTTTCACCTGGAGGAAGATAATTATGTGCTTCTGTGGACCCAAGACGATTTATACAAGAGAATCCTTTTCCGTTTTTGAAAATTTTGAAGAAAGCGCGTTTTTCTGTGGCTTTCCTCCATATCCACAACGCTACACTTTCAACAAAAACTACCGAATAGGGTACAAAGATCCGTTTATGCTATTTATTTATACTGTGTTTATATTTGGTGTCGATAAATTACGATCATTATCTGTGACCGAAGCGTGAAAAAGGCGTCGATAGCTGAATTTTGCTGTGTTGCCAAGTATGTTTCGTGCTAACACAGATCAACTCCGAACCTGTTCTATGATCCACGGATAGCGTTATCCAACACAGTGCATTCATGAATTTTCAACGAAAGTACTTGGGCTCGAACAAACACATATACACCAAAAATCGTATGAGAGATAATGTAAAGATCCCTTATTGCACTAGTGATACTCCCGCATCTGCAAAACTCTACAGTCGTTCGTTAGAGGCCTCTGCGTGTGCCATTGTGCCAAGCCGCATTGCACTTTGACCTGTCGGTTCGCCAGTAGGGACGGTTCAGTGTGCCTCCGAAGTTGCGTTTTGTGATGTTATTTGTGTGGTGAAGCGTCAGATGGGGCGGCTATTGCTAATCAATCCTGCTAATGTATTGCGATTAGATGAGATGAAGTTACGAAGAACCCTTCTTCGTGAAGATGGTATTAGTGTAGAAGATGAATCATTTGCATGCTTTCTCGTATCTGTTATGGTACAGAAATATGCGCATAAGTTAGATACTGTTGTTACAAACTCATAATCATGATAATAGAGATGATAATGACGAACAACTCATTGCAGGCGGTAGTGCTACGGTAAGTGCGGGAAGAGCATGGTTGCAGAGCTTTGCAGAAAAACGACACCCACCAGTACATTGAGGTGTACGTAGAGATCCTGTAATCAAACGTTCATACAGATATGTTTGTTCGAGCCAATGTACTTTCCTTGTTAGTTCATTTTCTTGACCAAGGTCAAAATTGATCTACAGTCAGCAATGTTTATACAATCGGCCCTAAGTACGGATACTGAATAATTTAGTAAAGATGTAGGGGAGGCATTTTATCATACGACAGATGTCAGTACTTTCTTTGGTTGTAATTTGCAGATTCACGTGATAAGATACAGCGGGAACCTAGGTCTCGAAACTCGGGTAGTCCATAGAAAGAAAAAAGTTTAAAATTAACAACAGTTGTGGATCCAATTATTAAAGGTAAAGATGAATGGTTGTGGATGTTCCGAAGGACAGTAGCTTCAGAAAGAAAACTACGGACGACAGTTGTCAAATTACGTTCCAGTGCAGCCATGGAGTAGCCGAGCGGTCTAAGGCGGCTCGCTGCGGAGCGCGCGGTTGCTCGCCGTGGAGGTTCGAGTCCTCCCTGGGCATGGGTGTGTGTGTTTGTCCGTAGGTTAGTTTACCTAGAATGAAATAAATCGCAATTTGCGATGTTATGGCTTCACTGTATTCGGTTTAGATGGAATACCAAACTGCAGCGAATGAAAATTTATGCGCGGCCGGGATTCGAACCCGAGATCTCCTGCTTACTAGTGACCAGCCCGACTGCAGAGGACTCCTCCCTGCACGTCTCCCGCCACACACAAATCTCCATTTGCCACGCTGTCTCTTTCCTATACCACAGCCTATTTATTCTATAATGCTCGCAGCCACAATAGTGTATTCCTGCATCAGGGAGAACAGAGCGTGGCGAATGGAGATTTGTGTGTGGCGGAAGACGTGCAGGGAAGAGTCCTCTGCAGTCGGGCTGGTCACTTTGTCCATGGTGGCGGAGTGGTCAACGCGTCTGCCTAGTAAGCAGGAGATCCCCGGTTCGAATCCCGGCCGGGCACAAAATTTCATTTCAGTCTGGTATTCCATCTAAACCGAATACAGTGAAGCCATAACATCGCAAATTGCTATTTATTTCATCCCTTTGGGCGCTGTAAATCGTCAAAAAATGTATATATAATAGTTTACCTAGGTTTAAGTAGTTTGTAAGCTACGGACTGATGACCACGCAGTTTCGTCCGATAGATTTACAAACATTTGATCATTTGAACTGTTTTCCGTTGAATACATTATCTGTTCACAACCACTGAAAAATATATATATTTACGTTAATTGTAAGTTTTGTGTCTCGTTTCCGCCGGTAGCCGTAGGTGTCGGTGGCCGAGTAGAAAGAGACCGACACAGGAATAAAGGATGCACGCGTGTGCAGGTACGGAGGTGACCAGCCAGTGGGACAGCAGAAACTAGAAACACTAGTAGCAAATTATAACGGGATTTATATTTAATAGAGACTTAGTAATACTTAACTTTTACATAGTTGTTGACTGCAGAATGCTGATACACAGATTAGATAGAGAGAGGCCTGCCTACTGATGATTACTAGTGCCTATCCGATAGCCAAGTCTTACCTGGTACCTATCTGATTCCCAAGTGGCCGATGTCGTTCAGTCGTGGCCACGAGCAGAGTTGCAGCAGAGGGCGCTCGTGGCTGTCGTCGTAAGAACGCCGCGCCGTGCGTGCATGGCGGCGCGCGGCGAAAATACGTGGCGCGCACTTCATACTTGTGCAATACCACAGTAAGTTCATGCCGTACGGGAATAGCCGAGCGGTATTAGGCGCTGCACTCATGGACTGTGCGACTAGTCCCGGCGGAGGTTCGAGTTCTCCCTCGGGCGTGGGTGTGTGTGTTGGCCCTTTTTTAGGTTGAGTAGTGTGTAAGCTTACGGACTGATGACCTTAGCAGTTGTTTCATAAGATTCCACAAACATTTGAATATTTTCGTAAATTCACAAGGCTTATTAAAATTAGCTACATTTCTTCAATCAGGTTTGACTCCATTTTTGAGCTGGTACCCTGCAACTGTTTTGTACAAATCTGTAGGGAATGTCACCAATCAGTCACATTTTTTGTTTTTATTCTCCACATCTAAATACATTTCGGCCATAGTGTGGCTATACTCTGTGCTATGAGTTATGTTTACATTTATATCGTCATGCTGAATGTAACTGTCAACATGACGGTTTAGATGTAAGCAGATATTAAAAGGTTTGAGCTAGCCACTCAGTAGTCGAGACATAGGTAGATCTGAAAAAGAAAAAAAACTGCGATTGATTGCTGACATTTGCTAGAGATTTGGTTAAATAAAAACTTGCCCTTGCGCCGGTCCTGCGCCGAGCCTTCGGGATAAAACTGCGCAGCGACGCAGCCAAGGTTCGGCCGGCGTGCAGACCAGGGATGGGAAAAACCGACCGGTTAAAACCGATACCGGTATTTTAGTTTTGAATAACCGGTTGTTTTAGGTATTTATTTGGTATCGGTTGTAACCGTTTTTTTTTTTTTTTTTTTTTTTTTTTTTTTTTTTTTTTTTTTTTTTAGTTATTGCCAAGAACCGGGTAAAAAACCAGTAGGACTACGTCCTGTAGTTGTGGTTCGAAGTGTGTTTTTTGTAAATAACTTAAGAAAATTAAAACTAGTAGACCCTAAAATTTAGAGCTATTCCTAAAATTTCTACTGCTGTGAAATATTAGGTCATTGGAGAAACTAAGGAAAGCGATCACTGTTAATTTAAGAACAATCCCGGCTGTCAGAAACGCGCAACAAACGCGTGTCATAAGAACTTAAGGACTGGTGCAGCTATTGAGGCATCGATGCACCTTTTGCCGCGTGGCGTGGCCTATTAGACGACGCGCGTGCACCGGCAGTTTACAAGACTTGCCTCCGTCTGGTCATACGGCAGTTCCTTGCTGTCGTCGCCAGACATCGGTTGTGTCTTAAATCGCACCATCCCGATCCGCGGTGGCCAAGCGGTCGGCGGCGCACCAGTCACGGTCTGCACGGCCACTACGGTCGGTGGTTCGAATCCCCCCTCGGGTATGGATATTTGTGCCGTCCTTAGTAGTAGCAAGTTCATAAGTAGTTTGTAAGTTTAGGGACTGATGACCCCGTACTTAAGTCCCATAAGCTCTACAAACATTCGAATTTGATTTTGCTTACACACACTCAAGAAGGCGAAGTATTGGGAGGGGAACTTGCAATATATGGAAAGACTAGTGATTTGTCGTATTACGTAAATTTTCCTAAATTTTAACTAAACTTCCTAAGTTTCGGTTTCGGCCGAAACTAGAAGAACCGAAAATTTGATTATGGTTTCTGTTTCGGCCGCAAATTATGTTTCGACCGAACTCTACTGGAAATAATAGCAATAAAAAACCGAAAACCAGTTATTAAAAAAAGAAAACGATTATCATGAGCAGTTTTTACAGTGCGGTTAAACTGGAGATGAGAAGAACCGGTATAACCGAAAACCGGTTGTTTCAGCGATAACCGCCATCCCTAGTGCAGACCCCCACGGCCACACTGGTCTTCGGCCCGGTGGGACAATGGCGGTCCTGGCGTGTGATGGCATTCCGCGCGCTCCGGCCCGCCAGATGGCCCTTTGATCACGCCGCCGCCGCCCTGTGGCGACGCTGGCATCCAGAACGGCTCTCTTCCACGCGAAACAGCACGCGGGCCGCAGGGATGCTCCGCATAGAGACGACAGCTTTACGATCACGACTCGCCCTTTACAACTTTGTCACACAGACCTATCCACAGTAAATAGAATTTGAAATGCCTTCGCAATTTATGTTGGTGTCAAAACGCAACCAGTTGCCTTCATGAGTATTTGTGAGTGGCGTACAGTGGTACCTGAAGCTGGGTGTTGCACCCAACTTTCAATGTTAGTCCTCATTTTTATATGAGACGCTTACAGGGGGAAAAGTTCCTTATCTCGGTTTACGGCTTCTTCACATTCGTAATGATATAAATATCCATAGAATGCAGGGTGTAAAAAAAAAGTTACAAAATTCATTTTTTTATAAACTCAGTTTACGATTCTGTGAAAAGTTAGAGATAAATCAATTAAAAAAAAAATATCTGTGGCAGAGGAAATACTAGTAAATATCGGTAAACATTTCGTAATTAACTACATTCATAGTCGAAATGTAATTTATTCGTCACATTGGAACTAACATCCATATTACACTTTATAAGTACACTTATTCTTACCTCCTATGTACTGAATATTTGCCCTCTATCGACTCAAATTTGTTAAAGCTTATTTTAGACTAAAATCCTTGCTAGAGGAATGCAATCTTCATCATAATTTTTTTAATGATTCAACCACTGGATGCTGTTAGTAGATTATTTATTGTGAATTCACATCATGTTTCGGGCTTAGCCCATCATCTGGTGACCTGTCAGTAAGATATATATACAGCCAATAAGTATATATGCAAAAATTATTTACAAATTTATAATTAAACATAAAATACACACAAACACACACACACACACACACACACACACACACAAATACACACACACATTATATATATATATATATATATATATATATATATATATATATATATAAATGAAAGTTCTATGGCACATTATCATGTAACATCGAAGTTCGAGGCTGAACAGTTGCCTTATTAATTCAAGACACAAGGTCAAAATATTTGCCGCGAGAGACGACGAAAAACAACTGCCGTCGTGGCGCAGGGTATAACGTCACGGACTGCGGAGCTGAAGTTCGCCGGTTCAATCCCGGCAAAAATTTATTTCTTTGCAATTTACAATTCCAGAAGGTTCTACATCTTTCTTATGTTCACTTGTAAATTCTACTTGTTTCTTATGTTAACTGTTCTTATAATTTCTGGTAAATTCTGTCTGTGTATAAATAGCAGAGCACTCTGCCTGAGAGGCATTCTGGCTTCAGCTGTCGCTGCGAACGGAAGTACACGCTACCGCTCCGCCTCGCCAGTGTTTACGCCAGTGCTGTATTGAGTCGTGATTCTAGTTCTCTGTTCTGAGTGTTTGTTTCTGTGCCGTTTTACGCCGTCTACTTTTTTCTTTTGTGCGTGTTTTCCTTGTGTTCGGCGATTCGTCGTCGATCTACGGAATTTCGGTTGTAACCGGAATCCCACAGCACCTGCAAAACATGTCTGCATCCAAGAGGAAGAACACCCTGGCCTTTAACTTCGACAAAGAGACCCGGCGAATCCAACCGTCACGAGTTGAACTGGACGACTGGCTTACCGAGGTAATCGGCATCAGCATTGATTCTGTTCATACCATTCAGTTAGACCAAGACGAATATTGTGTAATTGTGAAGTTTTATGACCCGGTAACTGTCGATAAAATCCTGTCCACGGTTGGTAGAAGTGCAGAATTTCTACATAGAAACGGCGCCAAAAGTAGAGTCGCTATAAAAAGGGCAGATACAACTTATAGGACTGTTCGCGTGCTCAATCTGCCGATTGAAATTGATAACGAGAAAATCAGGGAGGTCCTGTGTAAATACGGGGAAGTGAAAGAAATCATTAATGAGAGGTGGGGTCCGCAGTACAAACTGCAATGTTTTAGTTGTGTGAGATCCGTAGACATGGAAGTTAAGACTAACATTCCATCTCATATAACAGTTGACGGTTGCAAAGCACACGTCATATATACTGGACAAACGCCAACCTGCCACGTATGTAACGAGTCGGGTCACTTTAGGTCAGACTGTCCCCGTCGCGTAACGGTGTTGAAAACCAATTTAACACTGCGACGAAAATTAACGTTGAATGAAGTTTTATCGAGTGACAAGTCTGCACAATCGGAAAGGTTAATACCAACGGTCCCGAGAACCTTGCTGAAGAAATCAATGTGTTTCCAGTTCTGAAAGTTCAACAGGGTTCTGATCCTGTCCTTCATGACAATGAAATACAGAATAAAAAAAGGCCGCACGAACAAAGTGAGGATCACTCGGACGAAGAAATTTCATGCAAGTCTCCTGCAATTCGTAAACCAAGAGCCTCTGGTGAGGAACAATTAATAGATGACGACGGAATGCAGATCGATCCCGTAATACCGGAAGAAAAACTCGAATCTCCGGTAGACTCGGAGGCAGAAGAGGTAGAGCAGGAAAGGGTAGCTGCAACCAGTGCCGCCGCGAGTGACGCGCAACTTCCGCCTCAGAGCGGGCAGCCCGAGGTAAACACCGGCTGTAAGCAGGAAGTAAACAGCAGTACACAGCGGCCTCTAAGCAAAGCCTTACCACAGGTAGCAGCAAGAGGCATGCATGACGTAGGGCCAACCGTGCCAACAGTTACGCCGGCTAGTGTGCTTCTTACGACCACCCAGTCTGGTGGCTGCATTACCACAACCTCGACAACAAAAGAACCTGTCATAAGTGCTAGTCACGTTGCAATTGCAACGCAGACTAGTTCATGCCCTCCAACCACCTTAACTGCAAAACAACCCGTGACGTACGCTACAGTAGCCGCAACTCCCATACAAACCAGCGGCTACGTTACAACCACCGTGGGCACTCAGGAAGGAAGACGTCGCAAACTCAAACCTCAGCCTAATCTCACTGCTCCTCGAAATGTAGGAAAAACGAAACCAGGGAGACCGGAGAAGACGCAAAAAAATATCAGTTATGAAATAGTGCAAGAATATCATGATGAATATCATGATGATGACCATACCAAAGATTTCAGTTAGGTTGCCTCACGACTTAGTATGGATAGCAGGAATTTTGTCAATTGTTCAACGAATTTGTTGTAAGTCTGATCATTATTTGATTTATTACTGAGAACTGTTACTTCTCTGCTCACTGCAACTGATTTTTTATTTTAATTTTTATTTTAAATTAAGGTTAAGAAATGCAAGCATACACTATAGCCACTATCAACATAAATAAAATAACTTCAGATTTAAAAATAGCTGCACTAAAGGAATATTTATATCAGTCTGGAACAGACATTGCGTTATTGCAAGAGGTATGGACAACTGATCTCAAGGTTTCAGGCTATGTAGAAATTTTAAATGTGTGTCCTGTAACGCATGTAGGAACAGCCTTTTTAATACGCGAAGGGATACCTGTGACGACCATCGAAAGACTTGAATCCGGGAGGGCATTATCTGTACAGATTTTCAATATCACTTTTATTAATGTATATGCTCCGTCAGGGAATACCAACAGATCCGACAGAGCCACATTTTTTACAGAAGACATTGTGTATTTATTGCGGAAAAATCCAAGCAATTTGGTATTGGGCGGAGATTTTAACTGTGTTATTAACCGCAAGGACCAGACACCTAATTTTAATGGCTCTGTTGAACTGAAACATTTAATAAACGACTTAAAGCTTAAAGATGCGTGGGAAATTTTTAACCCAACGGCCGTTGAGTTCACTTTCGTGACCAGCACTTCACGAAGTAGAATAGACAGGCTTTATGTATTTGAGAATCTGAGACAATTTGTCCTGAAAGTAGAGACCATACCTGCTTATTTTAGTGATCATAGTACAGTCGTCTCTTGTCTTAATCTCAGTCCTCAACCAACAAGACGTTTCAAAAATCAGTGGAGCCTCAATATCTCCCTTTTAAATGAGGATGATCTCGAGGAGGAAATGTTAGCAGCGTGGGATTTGTGTCTTCGGTCAATCGAGAGATATCCGTCAGTGTTAGACTGGTGGACCAAAAGGGCGAAGCCAAAGATGAGGACAGTTCTAATGCAATTCAGTACACGGAGGAATAGAGAGCTGAAGGACACAATGGAGCATTATTATACCGTTTTGAGGGAACTGTACGAACGGGCAAGTGTGTCACCTCCTCGCATTGAAGACATCCGGAAAGTCAAAGCGAAGCTCCTGAATCTGAAAAGAAGTCAATTAGAAGGTCTGAAAATAAAATCTAAGGCAAAATCTGTATCTGAAGACGAAACCACTTCGCTTTATCACCTTCTGCGACACGCCAGAAATAGAAGAACAAGTTTCATCGAGGAGATACAGACGGAAGATGGGACGAAACTCTCCGTTCAAAAAGACATCGTCAATGAGATCTATAGATATTACCAGGATTTATATTCAGATAACCGAACTGATGAAAATTCTCCCGCAGATTTTCTAAACATCGTTGAGTCGCATATATCAGAGGAAGACAATGACGAACTGTTGTCCCCTGTCACCAAAGGAGACATGTATGACATAATATGCAACTCTCCGCCCAAGAAATCTCCCGGCCCTGACGGTCAGCCAGTAGAATTTTACAAGCGGTTTTGGTTTCTCATAGGTGACAAAATTACGCAAATGGCAAATGAAGTTCTTGCTGGTAAAATGGTACCACCAGAATTCAAAGTGTGCAAAATTGTTTTGATTCCGAAAAATACAGGGAGGAAGGACCTGCAAAATTTTCGTCCTATTTCTTTACTGAATTCCGACTATAAAATTATATGCAGGATGATCAACGGCAAACTTCTAAGCATTTCCACGAAAATCATTAGTCCTTACCAGTCAGGTGTTGCCAATCGGACCATATTTCGCAATATTTCAGAATACCGGGACGTAATTGCTCTAACGGCCGTTACCAACATCAAGTGTGCCCTGCTCTTTCTCGATTTCCACAAAGCCTTTGACTTAGTAAACCACAGGTATCTCTTCGGAACAATGAAGAGAATGGGCTTCCTACCCAGATATATCGATATGATTAAAAATACCGCCACAGGAATAAAGGCAAACATAACTGTTAACGGCCAAAACACCAGGCAACTAAATATTAGCAGAGGGTTTCCACAGGGCAGCCCGTTGTCGATGTCCTTATTTATTATATCCTTAGAGCCCTTTCTGCAACACGTCCATGCCAATCTAACAGGCATTTTGTTATCTGGGCATAAGGCAGCTATCCGAGCGTATGCGGACGATGTGGCCGTCATATTAAGAGGTAACGATGATGTAATGAACCTAGACCGGATTGTAAAAAACTACTGCCTTGCGTCCGGCGCTTCAATCAATGCTTCCAAAAGCAAATTCCTAAATTTACGGGGCGTTCCTCAATTCCGAATACCATGGGCGGAAGAAGTAGAGAAGATTAAAACTCTTGGCGTACTCCTAACTAAATGCCCATTAAAAATGTCTGCGGTGAACTGGAAAAACACTTTGGGGAAAATACAAGGATCCATCATCGGGAATAGAGATCGACGTATGAACCAGATCCAAAGAGTAAAATTCATAAACTCCTGCATTTTTTCGAAAGCTTATTATACGGCTCAAGTGTTCCCAGCCCCCGTAATGGTTACAAAAAAGATAATGTCTATTGCAACAAACTTCTTATGGAGAGGGGAAACCTTCAGGGTAGACGTTCTAACAGCAGTGTTAGACCCTAAAAATGGAGGTCTCGGTCTTGTGGACATGAAGAACAAGGCTTCTGCATTATATATAAAAAGAACTGATAACATACTCAGGACACACCCAGATAGCATTACAGCTAAGATATTTCAATGTGTTAAACCCGTTAGCCTGCAGTCTCCGGTGGATGTACAAGCAATAAACCCCCGTCTCCGACACATAAGGACCTTTTATATCGAAGCGAGTTACCACACTGATATTGTCAACAGCTCGAGGGATGTGACGACAAGAGATATTATACGCAAAAAGAAGGAAAATGAGGGAGAAACAAAATAGCAACTAAGTTCCCAAATATTAACTGGACAGCTGTCTGGAAATACGTAAACCTGAAATGTTTGTCATCTGATGTCGTCTCTGCATGGTATAAGGTAGTGCACAACATCTGCAGAACAAATGAAAGCTTACATGCAGTGGGTATAAGTGATACCAATCTTTGCCCCAAATGCCAACTGGTGGACACAATAACACACAGATTCACTTGTGCGGGTCATTTTGAAAACTGGAACTGGATCAGACAGAGCATCGCTTTCCTGTCGAGGTCTTCGCCCGATTAGATTTACCCGGAGGCAATTTACAGGCCACAAAAATTTCACTATCCGGCTGCAAAAAACAACGCCATACATTGGTTGATGGGCAAGTTCGTCAGTTATGTCATAAACAATTTAGGTAAGGATAACAATACAGAATTTACCGCATACATGTGTGAATATTATAAAAGTAAAAAATACACGGAACACAAAAAACAATTTGGAAACATGCTAAAAATTACTTTTGAGAGTTTAGGAGTTGGCTAACAGTTGCAAACATGAACTAAGCCCATACTGCAGACATCGGGATCTCCTAAGGATACCAGCAACAGCGACACTACTTTTGCTTGGCATCGCAAATTGAATATTCACAAAATGTATGTGAGTTAAGAAAAGAAGAACTCTACGTTCACAATTACGAAAAAGTTCAGTAAACAAGAAGATGCAGCAAATACAAATATGTCCGTCCGAGGATGATGTGAGAGAAGGTAGTATGCGTGCCATCTGTTTTCGCAATTGATCACCTGGTGTTTTGTTTAAGTTTTCCAGGATACTGGAATGATGAAGAACCGCATCCCATTCATTTTTATTTTATTTTTTTTCCCCAAGAGAGATAATTGTTTCAGTTGTTACAAGAATACTCTCATGCTCCAACAAAAGAAGTAAATTCCATTGGCCATTTCAAAGTCTAGAAGAGGACATTTCTTTTGTTTTAAATTAATCAGAAGAAAAAAAAAGGTACACTGTGCAACAACAACAAAAAAAAAAAAAAAGAGGAAGTCAGTGCTGCGTGTATGTTGAGTCCTTGTCTGGCTGCCCGCCTGAGCACGTCGCTCTCCGGGCAGTGCAAACAAGTGCTTCTTCGCTAGCGGCGGCTGCTTCCTTATTAATCACTGTTTAGGAAACTGTAGGTTATGGCTGAATTTAACGATAGGGAAGAAAGGGAGAATAATGTTCAGGTCGATTTTAACAAGAATTTCCCACGACCATATTCTTTTGAGATCCATCGATGGTTAGAGGAGGATTTGAAAAAAAAAAAAAAAAAAAAAAAAAAAAAAAAAAAAAAAAAAAAAAAAAGAGGCAGTCAGTGCTGCGTGTGTGTTGAGTTCGTAATAAACGTGCTTTCAGTATAAGTGCTGTGTTTAGTTGCCTTCAAAGTCAAGCCTACTTCCATTGCAACGTGACATTGTTTGGTGGAGGCGCCGGGTACACTGTGCAACAGTTGCATCACCGTGGCTCCGATTAGGCAACGTAAAAGCCGTCGCTTACACGGACTGGAACCGGAATACAAGGGATACACCGAGTACGTCCTTCCAAGAGTCCTCATCATCAGACGAACTATGGAAACGAAACCAGCAGTAAGCCAGTTACAAATCAGGCACCCGTCGGTGTTCTCTGGAGACGCTGGACAGGACCCAAACAAATGGCTAAAAGGGTTCGACCGAGTCGCCAAGTACAACAGGTGGGATCATACGATGTGCTTGGCAACGTTTACTTCTATCTGGACGGAACAGCCCAGCAATGGTTCGAGAACAACGAAGACAAGTTGGATGACTGGGAGACGTTCCAGGAGGAACTTAAGAAGACGTTTGGAGACCGCCAGCGACAAATCCGCTCGGCGGAAGAACAACTGAAGAACCGGGCCCAACGAGGCCGCCGCAGATGAAAATCCTCCATGGACGACAGTCGCCAAGATGTCGGGAAATCTCATCGACGTCATAATCGACGGCCAACCTGTCCGGGCACTTGTTGATTCAGGAGCCTCTTTTCTGTATTATCGGATAATTACCGCCGCACACTAAAGAAGACAATGTTCTGTGATACTGGAGCAACTGTGCTGAAGGTCGCGAATGGAAAGTATGTCCATCCAGCAGGAACTTGTGTCGCAAAAATAACCATCAACAACAGGACGCAGCCGTTTGAATTTGTCGTGTTAACAGAATGTAGTCACAATGTCATCCTCGGATGGGACTTCCTTCAGGCATCCCATGCTATCATTGACTGTATAAGATCTGAGCTCCAAATTGAAGAAGTTGTTCCGGAAATACACGTAATACAGAATTTTCTGGGAAGTTATTCGTCGTTGACAATGTAACGATACCGTCGTTGACAATGAGAAGAGTTGCAGTCATAAATACAGATGACTGGTTAAACTGTGAAGTTCTTGTTGATAGTAAAAAGTTTATGAGGCTCACAAAAGAAATTTACATACCAGCGACTATCATAAGCATTACCGGTGGTCAAGGAGAGATTTGGATCACAAATTGTCACGAGCAGTCACAACGTATCCCCAAGGGAATGTGTATCGGGCCAGCTGAACCAATCCAGGACGGTGAGCTCAATGTCATCGATGAAGACCCATGCCCTGCTGTTAGTACAGACCATACGCTGGAAGAAACAAACGTGGAACTGCCAATAGGGCCTTGACTGACCAAGGAACAACGTCAGCGGGTGTTAGGTAAACTACGCCAATTTTCGGGTGCATTCACAACTCAGCAGGGAAAAAGTCAGACGCAACGACCCACGATAAAGCACCGTATCAATACTGGGCATCATCCGCCAATTAGCCAGCGTTCGTATAGAGTGTCGCCAACTGAAAGACGGATAATTCGGGAGGAAGTGGAGAAGATGTTGCGAGATGACATTATTCAACCTTCGGAGAGTCCTTGGTTGTCTCCGGTGGTCCTCGTAAGAAGAAGGATGGTACGTGGCGATTCTGTGTCGACTATCGGCAGCTGAACAGTATCACAAAGAAAGATGTCTACCCACTGCCGCCTATTGACGACACGTTAGACTGCTTGAAAGGAGCTACATACTTCTCAACTATGGACATGCAGACAGGTTACTGGCAAATCGAGGTTGACGAAGCCGACAGGGAGAAGACGGCTTTTATTACACCTGACGGCCTCTATGAATTTAAAGTAATGCCATTTGGGTTATGTAATGCTCCAGCCACATTCGAACGCATGATGGACAACTTGCTTCGACACCTTAAGTGGACGACGTGTCTCTGCTATTTAGATGACATTGTCGTTTTCTCGAAAACATTTGAAGAACATCTGAGTCGCCTGTCAACTGTGTTGAAATGTGTTCAGACTGCAGGTCTCCGCCTCAATCCAAACAAGTGCCTCTTCGTCGCCAAGGAGATAAAAATCCTGGGGCACCTAGTCAACGGAGATGGTGTCCGTCCTGATCCAGATAAAATAAGGGCAGTCACAGAATTTCCAACTCCTCAGCACATTCATGATGTGAGAAGTTTTCTCGGGCTGTGCTCATACTACCGACGTTTCATAAAAGGATTTCATAACAAGGCACGTCCATTACAAGAACTTCTGCCGCGAGACGCCATATTTTACTGGGATGGGACAAAAGAAAGAGCTTTCCGAGCACTTAAGGAGGCTCTAACTTCCGCACTAGTGCTAGCCTTGTACGACGAGAATGCAGAAACCGAGCTTCACACAGACGCCAGTGGCTATGGGATTGGTGAAGTGCTTGTACAATTTCAGGAAGGTGCCGAAACAGTGATAGCCTATGCGTCAAGAGTACTCCCAAAGTCCGAGATAAACTACTCTACAACTGAAAAAGAATGTCTCGCGGTTATCTGGGCTATCAACAAGTTCCGGCCGTATTTATTCGGCAAACTATTCACCGTCGTGACAGACCATCATTCTTTGTGTTGGCTGACTAGCTTGAAGGATCCATCAGGTCGACTAGCAAGATGGGCAGTAAGACTCCAAGAGTACGATGTCACAGTGGTATTCAAGAACGGGCGCAAACACAAGGATGCCGACTGCCTTTCGAGGAATCGATTAGTGGAACACAACAGCATTAATGAAATTTCAGCTCTCACTGAATTAGATGACGTTACAGCTGAACAGAGGGAAGATCCAACACTATTAAAAATGATAGAGGCCTTGGAGAAAGGAGAACCGACCAATGGACAGTTCCAGCTTATAAACGGAACATTGTACAAGAGCAACTACGATCCACTGGGCCCCAAATGCGTATTTGTTGTTCCAGCTCATCTCCAGCCAGCTATTCTCAAATATTTCCATGATGCTCCAATATCCGGTCATCTGGGATTCGTGAAGACCATAGACAGAATCAGACGCAGGTATTACTGGAAAGGTCTCTACCGATCTGTCAAGCACTATGTGAGTCACTGTAAAGACTGCCAGCGACGGAAGCATGTGCCGCAATTACCTCCAGGACATCTCGTACCGATTCCGCCGGCAGCAGCTCCATTCCACCGAGTTGGGATCGATCTTTTAGGGAGGTTCCCGAAGTCGACAACCGGTAACCGTTGGATAATAGTCTGCACTGACTACTTCACACGCTAGGCTGTCACCAAACCTGTGCCGACTGCAGAAGCTTCAGAGATCGCAAAATTCCTTGTAGAAGACATTATTTTAAAGCATGGAGCACCACGTGTCATGATATCTGATTGTGGAAAAGTATTCCAGTCAAAACTAGTATCAGGTAATGTCACGGTGCAACATTGTCCACAGAATGACAACTGCATACCATCCTCAGACAAATGGTCTTACGGAACGTTTTAACAAAACGTTAACCGACATGCTGTCGATGTACGTCGATATTGAGCAGAAGGATTGGGATAGAATTCTGCCAGTCGTGACATTTGCTTACAATACCGCAAGACAAGACACCACAGGCTTCACTCCGTTTTTCCTGCTCCATGGCCGTGAAGCTGAGACGACAATGGATACACTGTTTCCGTTCCAACCGGACGACACTCAGGATAACTATGTTAAACAGCTCATCACCAGGGTCGAAGAAGCAAGACAGCTGGCTCGCATACGGACACTGGACGCCCAGGACAAGTACCGTCAGCGGTATAACGACAAGCACCGACCTGTTGTGTACAGCCCAGGAGATCTGGTATGGATTTTTACCCCTATACTGAAGATTGGACTGTCAGAAAAGTTATTGAAGCGATACTTTGGTCCGTATCGTGTCATACGCCGCCTGTCAGACGTCACATACGAAGTTGAGGATTATGAGCCGTCATCGAAACGTCGAAAACGAAGAGACATTGTTCACGTCCTGCGCATGAAGCCTTACTACGATCCTGAAGAGCAGATAGACGACAATGGCTTCTTGTTCAAGGACTTTAAGGACGGTAATGTTCCTGATGAAGCCACGACAGGAACGTCTGTCGTCGATAATCGCGAAGAAGGGAAGGATTCTCTTGAACTGTTCTACAGAGGACCCATGACACGGTCAAGATCCAGGACATTGCAGCTGGCTCCACAGGGATCGTAACAGCGGGTCGCTGTTTCTCCAGGAGAGGGAGCAATGCCGCGAGAGACGACGAACACCAACTGCCGGCGTGGCGCAGGGGATAGCGTCACGGACTGCGGGGCTGAAGTTCGCCGGTTCAATCCCGCCCACCGGCAAAAATTTATTTCTTTGCAATTTACAATTCCAGAAGGTTCTACATCTTTCTTATGTTCACTTGTAAATTCTACTTGTTTCTTATGTTAACTGTTCTTATAATTTCTGGTAAATTCTGTCTGTGTATAAATAGCAGAGCACTCTGCCTGATAGGCAGTCAGAGCTGCGTGCATGTTGAGATCGTAATAAACGCGCTTTCAGTATAAGTGCTGTGTTTAGTTGCCTTCGAAGTCAAGCATACTTCCATTGCAACATGACAATATAGCAATACTGGTCAAATGGGCCTGTGGTTTCCTTTGTCGCTATAAATCGAAGTATCCCATAGTTAGACGTGCAGGATGCCTTGTAGACGTGAGAACGGAACCGTCAAACCGGTGAAATAGAAATAGGGACCTTTATTATTATTATGAAAGAATCTGATGAATCGATCAGAAAATTTCTGCTCTTGAGAGACAAAGTGTTCTGCACAGTAATAACTTCGCGCCCATTGGTTCACGGAGGTCTGAGAACAAAGACGAGATGGCTCAGATCGCACCACCCAGACCATTGCACCCTCCCGACAAACTTACCTCCAGAAGATCGACGGCACCTGATGCGAATGAAATAGCACTATACTCCTACTGCCTCCTCGACATTAGTGGAACAGTGTAACGAATGGCGTCAGATTTCATAATTTGTAGCCGTTTGGTAACGCACGAGTTACGTGCGAGTCGTGCATTTCTTCGTATGACTTACGTGCTCGCACACACATAGACACACACACACACACACACACACTCGTGCTACACGGCAGTTATCGCACAAGACATAGACTGAGAGTTGACATTGAGCTATTTGAGTTACTTCGCGGAAATTGCTAGTGTAAATATTAAAATTTAATGTGGCGCTCCTCAATTGTCGCCACTTTTCCTCATTCAGCCAGGGTGAAGACATTAGACCCTTGTGACGCCACTTTTCTCTGAATCAAAACCGACAGCCGCCATCTTTATTTCAAGAAATGCGACGATATAGCTGCACTTGGTGTCTTCGTGTATTTACGGCTACATCTTCAGAAGAACATTTATTTTAACTGCACAGCAAATTACATATATTTCCAAAATATGTGGTTTTGTTCGTTGTGCTACAGTGATAGACTTCGAGATACAGGCCAACATTTTATGAGCATAATATGATTAATATGCGTATTTCAATTTGTCTTAACAACTAATGTTTAAGATCTGTTTGTGACCAAACAAGGTTTATTGACTGATTGACAGGTTATTCTTTGTTGCACAACAGCGTATTTCATTCTGCAAAATGGTGACAATAAATGTGGTACTGGGATTATATTCAGATTCCGGAACTGGCAATCTTCATTGTTCTGAAACACTTGCCAAATGGATTTCAGAAAGGAAGTAACAATTTTCCTGTTATAATTTTTTGATTGAATGTATCTCTTAATTAAGAGAAGGAACTATATAGTAGTGACTGTTAATGCAGTTGAACGAAGCATAATCTCAAAATTCACTGTAGATTAAAATATCGTCATATTTAACTGTGGGAAAGTCCCTGTCCTTCTAAACAACATTCAGTGTATAACATCAGACTACTGAACTTGTTTTGGTGACAAAATTCTATCTGATGACATGTAATATTCAGGTGTCAAATGTCGCAATGACACTTGTAGTATCACATAAGAAATTACTGCGTCTCTAACGTTGATATTGGACATTTATCAGACCTGGATAAGCAGATCTCCATTCTAAATTTGCTTTTGTTATTCGTAATTGATTCAAGAATAGATTGTCTTTTACATGCACAGCTTGGTTTTTGCCTGTTTTCAATCTCCGAGTGTTGTTACTAGGTAAAACCCACTCCCACAAATAACTATCATATCATCGCACTGTAATTTAATCTCAGTTATAATACAATAACCTAAATTATAACACCAATGTGTCTCCGAGAAATTTTGGCTGACGCCATGATGCCAGTAAAGCAACTAAAATTTTGACAGGAGTGAGTGGAAACGACTGCGCACAGTACCACTTCGGAATACGCCGTAATGCCGTATGCTGTGGTGCCCTTTTTCTGGGCAGTGTACACACGTCTTTACGGATGCACCCAAAGGCAAATCACAGTTGCGGCGTGTGCCTCGTTTAACGTAAGCGAATAACATGCAGCGACCTGGGGAACACCGTTTATACACAACTCCCCAGATGCCTTGTTAGTAGAAAGGCAACGCACGACCACATGTTGTTGCAAGGGCACGAGCCTTCGTATTACCGTAGGATACCAGCCTTTTATCCACTCACTCACTAACTTTAGTCAATCGAAAATGTGTAGGATATGATGACCCAATGCCTAGCATCACAGAACCAGAACTTTGGAACCAGGTGAACGCAGAATGGATGGCTAGAGCGCAGGAGGCCGGCGACGCATTATAATCCTCGATGCCGTCAGGCACAATAGAAGTGATCAGTGTCCATGACTGACTCCGAGTCTACTAGGCCACAGGACTTTCGGGAACTGAGGCGATTGAAATGTTAATAATTTCTTCGCAATAAACTAATGAACATGTCGGGGACTATGAACTTTCTTTCTCTCGTGTTTCATTGCGTTTCTGAAGATGATTGCATTCTTATACCCATGATTATTTCTACAGGTATTCGGCAATAATAAGAATTGAATACAGTGTGCGAGAAATGCGTACGTGAACCTGCAGGTGCGCTTTAGTATTTGAACACAAGCGGAATCTGTGTGAAGCCTTCAGTATGTAGTATGTTGCAAGCGTCATCTCTTGGTAGACTACAGTATAGTGGTATGATCCAAAACGACAGCTCCCATGTTTGTGTACTGGTGTTTTGAGCACTGAAATTATTTTAAAAAATTGACATGATGATACCTCCATTGCCAACTGGAATAGATTTCCGATATGGGTCTGCCAAGAGGACGGTGTTTGTTTGTTCAAATGTTTGTATAATCTATGGGACTTAACTACGGGGTCATCAGTCCCTAAACTTACAAACTACTTATGAACTACTTACGAACTAGGACGGCACAAATATCCATGCCCGAGGGGGGATTCGAATCCCCGACCGTAGTGAGAGAAGGGTGACCATGGGAAAAAAAAAAAAAAAAAAAAAAAAAAAAAAAAAAAAAAAAAAAAAAGACTGAATTAAGCAAAAATGCGATTGCATTCTACTAATCGGAGCGTGGTGCGTTAAAGGTCTGAATGTATCAAGAAAACTAGAATATCTGAACAGGAACATGAAACGTAATGTAGACATAGTTTAATGGAAATAAGCGTTTATGCTCACAGGGATATAGGACATTATGAACAGCAAACATATTTTATGTATACGAAATCTGTACAGAGACTAAGCTACCGTGAACAGATGCGATGTGACTGGTCTAATCTGAAAGCAAAGCAATATAGATGACGATGGTGATTAGTCTTTTACGGTGTTAATCAGCTAGGTCATCGGCACCCTTCCTCAAAACAGAAAGACACAAAGACATGTTTTAGTTACACACCTGATATTAAAAACGCACTGTAACGTAATGACGGTTATAGGCTAAATAAAAAAATAGATAAAAGGCGCAGAGTGTGTAGAAGAACAAAATATAATTACAGAAACGGCGACATATTGCTGGATGATAAGTTAGAAAAAGGGTAACTGTCCTGCCAGCAATACGGAAACCACTTATAAGCTGTCAACCCATCAAACACCGTCTACATAACCTCAGCCAGACATCACTTCAGACAGTTTACCTAAAGCCACTACACTCTATGCCATGGTCCCAGGAATCGTCGAAGAAGATGCCGACCGCTCACCAGAATATATCGAGTAGAAGTCTATCCCCAATGCAGCCAGTCTGGATCTTGGATGCTGCGTCACCACCAATGGAATCTGCTCTGTGCTGTGAAATCTGCTCTGTGCTGTACAATCACTATGTCTATGGGTTGAAGTTCTTCAATGTGGTGTAAAAGATACTACTGTACTCATTTCAGTTGCAATGAGCAAGGGTTCGAAGCCCCAGCGAACATGATGGATCAACTGCAACAACAAATAATGAACGGTCTCTTTCAACAGTTTGCGTGGCTTCAGTAAGGAACCTCCACTACCCAGGTTCATCACTGCCATTTCTGCTCTTCTAAGAAGAAGTGGAAGATTGGGAGACATAAGAACAGGATCCACCAGCACTTCTGGAAACATCGTCAGTGACGAAGATGACCAGAGAGTCTATTTCTTTCCTGGAATCTTTAGAAAATCTATCTCCTACTTACGCAAAGGTCCTTTCCATCTGCCTTTCTTTCACAGTTGCTATTCCTTATACGACGGGGACCCCAATCGGGTGGACTAATTGCCATCGTTTCAGAAGGGATGGTCAATTTGGATCAATTTGATATGCAATGGTTCAGCATTCCGCCATTCCCCACACCACACCAATGTCAGTGGACATCAATCAGGTAGACGGCTCGGCTGTGTACAATACTTTTATTCATGTTCCAGTCAATGAGAAGCTTCTAAGGATGCAAGTAGACATGGGAGTGGCTGAGCCCCTCATCATTCATTTTATGCCGCCATTGGGACCCATCACTTCCTGTCCACGCATAGGCGCCCTTACCTCCGCGATTTCCTACAAATTAATCAACGCTACGGTGCGAGTTTTACTTGTAAGCAACTCGGAAACTGCAGAAAATTTTGTTTTGATTCTTTCCGCGTGTTTTTGGTTTACCATTGACGATCGTGAGCAACACAGGTCCCATTTCCGGGAGTGGAGGAGCTCAACAATAAATACCAGGACCTATTTGCACCAGTCATTAGCTGCACGAAGGACTTCGTTGCATCAATTCCCTTACGCCCGTCACCGCAACCTCATTACTGCCAAACAAATCAATTGCTGGTAGAACTCAAGGAGTCACTTCAAGATGATTTGAGCCGCTGACAGCAAGATGTCCACAGTCTGATTCACCCTTTGGGCCACACCTCTCGCCCTCGTTCTGATGCCAGGACGCCACATTAGGTTATATGGAGATTTTAAAGTCTGCTTCAGATTGAATATTACCCTCGACCCTGTCCACGTGACCTGGTCCGCAAGTTAGCAGGGGGCACCTACTTTTCAAAAATTGGCGTGGCGGAGGCATTTCTTCAAATCCCATTGGATACTCAGTGACAACCATAAACGGCCATCAACATCCCTTCTGGCTTCTTCCAACTCACGCGCTTAATGTTTTGACTGGCTAATACACCTCAAACGTACCTTGAGCGACTACTTTACTACTTTCTGGGGTGCATCAACTGCCTGGGTGACAATGTCGTTACTAAATCCTCCTCCATAAACTACCTATCCAATCTGCGAGTCTTATTTTAAAGTCTACGTCTCGCAGGATTGAAATGCAACGAAGTGCTCCTTCTTCCAACCCTCCATCTCCTGTCTTAGGCGCACCATATCAGGGGGGGGGGGGGGGCATGGCATTGCGCCTCATATTCCTATGTGGAAGCCATTTGCTCTTCATCTCATTCATGGGACAACGCCTAAATGAACAACAACTGCAGTCAGCATCTTGCCTCATCCTGTACGGCCTCTCCTTATCTTTCATATTAGCTACAGATGCATCTGATTATGGGGTCAGGGCCGTTTTACATACTGACTTCCGACCGATCTGAGCGCCCTACTACATTCATTTCCAAAGCCTTATTGGAAGCGCACTAAGCTATCCCTAAGTCGAGAAAGAAGCCCTGGCAATTGTCTTTCCTCTTCCAAGTTTCTTCCTTTTGATATGGGAAATCTCTTGATGACCGAATAAAAACCGCTTCTGGCACTGTTTTCTCCCTCCATCCATCTCCTCACCAAGACATCTCAATGTATACAGCGGTAGACCTCGTTACTGTCTCAGTTTCGATAGATGCTTTACTTTCGGTCCGCTGCACAGGACGTAAATGCTCATGACATTTCGCGCCTGCCCTTGGATTCTTCCAAACTGATTATTTTTCAACTACGAGATCCAGGAGACCCTCCAAGCGTTATCTATCACCGCCAACAAGGTGGCAGCTGCTCGTCTCAAGACAGTACACTCCTTTGCTTAATACAGATAGCCCACTATTCCTCTGTCTAAGGACCTGATGCAAATCTAGTTCTTCTGTGCCATCAAACATTAGCTTTCTGTCGTTGACAATATTATACTCCACATAGAAACAGCAGCAACACCACACGTAGTGATCATGAAAATCCTGCAAACCACAGTTCGTCACCTTATCCTTCAAAGTCATGGGCTATCGGGTGTAACAAGGCTCTCACGTGCAGATATTGCTCTGGATGGGACTCACAACTGACATCATGGACATGGTGCACTGATATTGAACCTGTGCACAACAGGTCCTCAGACCCACCTCACTCCTTGCCCCAAACCCACAAGACTGCAAACATCTACACCAGGCTTTTGCAGGGTCATTTTTGGGACATCAATAGTTGTTGGCTAGCAATGAATATTGCAAAATCCCTTTCATTGTCCCGTGTTAAAGCGTCATACCTCCGGTCACCCTATCGGCGGCGACAGAATTATTTTCGCTAGGGCACTAGTCACAGATAATGATCCCCGATTTTGGAGCCAAGAATTCGAGACCTCCTGTTCTGAAAATGGTATACAGTACCCTCTGCCCTTCTACCTCGGTCAAATGGGGATGCGGAGCACATCATGCGAATATTGGCTAAATATTCTGCAGATCACTCACTTGATGAGGTGCTCAAACTCTTCCTTTGTCCCTATTAGGCCCCTGTTGGATCCAAGAGCCTGGCTGAAATTCTCTGTGTTTGACAGCCCTACACAATCCCACAACTCCTACGCCCAACACCCAAAGTCCATTTACCTTCCACCACTTCTTGTTTTGTGACTGGTGGTTTGAGCCCAGTGTTTTGTCTAATGGACCCAGGAGCACCAGATGTTATCATCTATTTGAATGTCTTGATCATGTGATGTATCGGCATCACAACCAACTACGCCCTCGTTATTCCACCACCCCTGTTACCCAATTCCAGAACTAATCACTACTCCGCCTCCTCCATTGTCAGTTACAGATATCCTGCCTCTTAACCAGTTTATGGGCAGCATTGCAGCAGCACCGCAGACCCCTCAGTCCAGCCGGAGCTGTTGCCGGGGCCATCATCTCTGTCTGCCATTAACGAAGTCGCACCCATGTCCTTGGCTCCAACTCTTCTGCAATCCCAACCGTTGCCTTGATGTCGAGCTTCTCGCTTGGCCCACTAGCCTGCACTATATTCTCCAGGTGCCAGTTTTCACCGCCTCCTACAGGAGGTTGCAGCAGGGAAACGAGGTGGCTTTCGCCGTTTCCCTGCCAGGCAACTGCCCGCATAAGGAACGTATCTAATGCCAGCCATAAGGGAATCCTTTGCTAGCAGGCAGCCCAACAAACAGCCGCATGCGCCAGAAAGCCTGAACACTATTCGAGAGGCACACCAAGTAGAAGAGAGACGTTAGAGGAAAATATAAAGAAACTTCACGACTTTACTTAGAACCCATTGTTTCAAACAAAAGCTCGGCAATCCTCATAACTACACCGGCCCAGGATTGGTTGGCACCGTCCATATGAGCTTGGCCACACTTCCGGCATTTCACTTCAATTCACCGTAGTCTATGCCACGGTCGAAAGAATCGCCGAAGAAGAAGTCAGGAGCAAAAGCCTGTCATTACCTCGATGCTGTTCACTACCAACTGCGTTTGCTCCGAGACCTCTATGCAGCTCACTCACAGCAGTTAAAAGTTATTCAAAAACTGTATTGTAGTAGATACCACTGATTTCATTTCCAATGGCTGTTGTGAAACACAGAAGGAGTCTAGTGAATTAAGACATAAACCGATGTGCTTGATGTACCATGAAGAGATGGCGACGAATAGAAAGTGGAGGATCACCAGCCTCTGCACACATGCCAACAACTGGTCATGTATGGTGAGCACCTGTTGACAGCCTGATACCTTCGTGGTGAACTGTGTCCAGCATTTTTCAGGTAGATTGGTCTTGCCAAATCATGAGCCTGGTATTTATATTCAAGGCAGGATCGAAGAAATGCCTTAGAAAATTGGAGCAGACGTACCCAGTTGGCTCCCCAGGATCTCATTTTAAGAGGGTCTAAAGCGTTGAGGCAGTAACCACGTTAGCATTTTATCAAAAGTGAGGCCGAAATATTTCATTTTGTTCTTGAAGGTGAGAATATAGTTTTAAAACAGAGAACGAGAGCGATTCAAACAAACGCACTGTCTTCTCCAAAGAAGACTCAAAGCCAGTAGTGTTACACCATTCATCCAACCGCCTTCACGCTTAAAACACTCCCTTGCAGGACACTATTGTCTTGCTTAAAACAGTGAGACAAGATATTCCCAACCTTGTGTGTAAAATACCTCTCCTAGACGAAAGATCGAATAAAAGAAGGCGTACGTCTACCAAAACCGTACACGTCGAGTTGCTGTAAAACATTACGCTCCAAGGTAGCAGCATATACTGTCTCAAGGTCAAGGAAAACACCTATCATGTGTTGTTTCTGTACGAAAGCTTGTTGGATCGCACTTTAGAGGAGGGTAAGGTTATCCAGTGTTAACTAGCACCTCTTGAATCCATACTGAGAGCGACTAAGGACGTCCTAAGCACCGGTTGTCCGTTGCACATGTTACTGTGTACGCACCTAATGGTTCTTAAAATCCTATTACTTTTGAGACATCAAAACGAGAACGTAAGGCTAAAACCAATTCTGGTTTTGTCAGCTGTTTTAACGGGTTATGACGGGAACCAATTGGTACCCATTTTACTTCAGATTCGGGGGAGATACAACACTCTCCAAACGTCCAATTTAATGAAACTTTTAAAGTTTAACCAACTGTTGACACCAACCATATTGGCGTCCACCTAATGGTGTCACATATAAACCTGTCTTCTATAAATTTTGAGGAAAGCCCCCATAAAACTCGGCACCCAACATGAATATTGGGACGTCGGCTGAATTGCTCATAAATAGCACAGCTCAGTGTGTCTTTGCCAGTACTTCGGCGGTACTCACCTGAAGATGGCTGGAAGGCTCTGTGCCGATATACCGTGCCAAGAAGTTACAGACATCCGGCAGTTCGCCCGAGATTTTATGGAAAAATCCTGACTTAATTGTCAGTATTACCTTCTAGAACTTCTTAATAATGTGTTTCAGCTGCGGATGTCCAAATTATAAAATAGTCGAGGCTAGGAACTTCTTGATGTATTAATTATCAATGTGGTTATATCCATACGTGGGCCACGACACATCCACTGTACATCTACGCCCTCTGTGTGAACGTGTGTTGGCACAGAATCCTTACTTGCGATGGCCTGTAAACCAACAATCCACTACGACACCGCGTTCTCATTCTCTCTCCGTTTTAAATGCCGCCTACTCATCTTTCCGGGTCGTTTACCGCACGTCAGGTTAATGGCACCCTCTTTTATTCCGGGTGTTTCCGTGGAGTCTGCCGCCGGCAAAAGACTTCCGCAGGTTAAATTTCTCCCAGCGGTCGGACGTGAGCCTAGGCAGGATAGTGGACTATAACTTCAAGGATACCAGCAAGTTCGTCCCCAAAACGTTCTCTCACATTTAGCTGCATCAAGTCACAAATTCTCCTATCAATAGTTATTGCAAATTATAGCCAGTTTCACGGGGATTTTATGTCATGAAAACCGTAGAAATGTCTTGACCACACATAGTAGGTTATTTTCATCTTAAGAGTTTTGACTGTCACCCTTTACGAAGGCAAAACTTTGTTAAAATTATTCCCACTGTAAAAACGTTTGTGTTCCTAGCGTAAGTCATTAAATTTAAATCCGATCTTTAATATACGGTACATATTAAATCTACATCTGTTTCCTAAAACTGTAAATGCTTATTAACATCAACCTGACTCGACGGTCAACCATATAAACTTGCTTTACTATATCGACGTTCCGGTAGGTAACATAATTTTGAACGGTGCAACGTAGATAGAGCCATGGAAATTGTGGTAATTTATTAATTCCTTTTGCAAAAGTTGCCAATTAAGTTGTAATTACTGCTTAAATACACGTTTCCATTACACGTACAAATAAATAAAGCGATTTATTTGGCAGGACTATAAAGCGCGCCCTTTCTACCGTTGAAACTTATTCAAATCGTTTCAAACTGAGCGGAGGTACATTATTGGCTAATGTTAAAAATATTTCTTCCAATAATCTTATCCTTGTTGAGGTATGATGCTTTAAAGTCGACCTTAATTATTAAGAACTTGCTGAGGGTCGTTGGATGCCCAAGCAATTATGATGTCCATGGTATTTTATAAGTTTTCTGTCGTTTTGTTAATTGCTGCCAACTAATCAATATTAATACAGATGGCGAACTCTTTTTTTATTTTTTTATTTATTTTTTTAAATTCTATTTCAAGCTGAGTTCTTGCTGGAGGTATGGATCCCTCATGATCAAAAATATAAAATAGATTCCAAAAATACTTTTAGATTGCTATGATATCCTCTTAGGTGTTGGAAGTAGATTATTTATTTTAATTTTACATCATGTTTCGGGCATAGTCCATCATCTCGTGACCTGTCAGCAAAATACATATACTACATAAAGGTGCATCAACAAGTACAAAATATTGTTTTATACAGTAATTAATTTTACATGATTTGGAAGTATTTACCACTATTACAAATACAGAGCATTTAAATTTGTCACTTAAACATACAGTTGTTTGGTGTATACGTTATGTAGTACCATAAAAGAAGAAAATCATCAAATGTGCGTCAAAACTACGTAATATGGAGCTTGAGTGAATGAGGCTCACTAGGGGACTACACGTGTTTGGGAAATGTTGATGTTTATTTTTATATGGCACTACATAACATACACACTAACAAATGTATCTTTAATAAAATAAATCGCAATTGCGATCACTTATGGTTTCACTGTACTAGGTTTAGATGTAATACCAATGTGCGGCGAATGAAAATTTGTGCACGGCCGTGATTCGAATCCGGGATCTCCTGCTTACTAGGCAGACGCGTTGACCACTCCGCCATCGACGACACAGTGATCAACCCGACTTCAGTGGGCTCTTCCCTGCACGTCTCCTGCTATACCCAAATCTCCATTCGCCACGCTGTCTCTTTACTATCACCACAGCCTATTTGTTCAATATAAATGTATCTTTCAATGAAAAATTTAAATGTCTCAGTGCTCTTTATATGTTGCATCTGTGCGTACTTAAAATCTTGTAAAATTAATTACTGTATCAAAAATTTTTGTTCTTTCTTCGTAAACGGCAAACAAATTCGTGTATGTACCTAATGGTTGTATATGTATTTTATTGACAGGTTGCCAGATAATGAACTATGCCCGAAAAATGTTGTGAAATTAAAATGAATACAGTACTTTAGACAATTCAGTTATTATTACAGCAACCTAAAAGCATTTTAGAACCAATTTTTTATTTTGGACTATCTAATTTTTCGTAAATAAATTTTCTAGGCCTTCTGATTCGCAACACCTAAAAACTATATCAGTTCAATTATATTAAAATTTAGTTGGAAAAAGAGTGAAAATCTTTGTGTACTCATTTTGTTACGAGATGACAGGGACGCGCCTGTACAGTGTACAACTACTTATAAACAGACAAACTAACACTTTCAGCCGTTAATGTTATAATATTATTAGTTCCGGTAAATCATTGTAACCATCTTAAGACCCCTGATTAGTTGATTATCATCACACAGCCAGGACCCATACAGATGATCTCGTACGTAGACCTATCTTTTATACCTTCTTAACGAAGTGTCAGATGACCTGAGAGTGCAACTTCGTTAAGCATGTGTAATACATGGGTCTGCAAACTAGATCATCTATCTTTCCGCGAGCCTTTCGACGTAACGCGTGCCGCAGGTGTTAGCATCGCAGATCGCTGTGCTTGCGGTTACCAGTTCAAATCCCGTCACGGGCGGAAAACATTTTCACTATTTATAGAATGTTCTACGTATTTCTTATGTTTCTTGTACTTGTAAGTTCCAGAAAATTATTTCTATGAATAAATAGCGGATCACGCAAAGCAGGAGTTATTCTGTACTGAGTGGACATTTATGTTAGCAATAAACTTGTTCTAAGTGTAAAGTGTTGTGCTCTGTTAACGACCAGCCTTACAAATCCGAACCACCCGCAGTTTGCAACGTGACACTTTCTGTTGGAGGCGCTGGGTATACTGCAATACGTCTGCTTCATCGTGGCTCCGATTAGGCAGCGTAAGAGCCGTCGCTTACACGGCCAAGAACCGGAATACAAAGGGTTTACTAGCTATCTCCGTCCGAAGGCCCGTTTCATCAAAAGACCCATAGATGCCAAAGCAGCGGTAAGCCAACTGCCCATCAGACACCCATCGGTATTCTCGGGAGTCGTTCGACAGGACCCAAACAAGTGGCTGAAAGAATTCGACCGAGACGCCAAGATCACATTATTTGTTTGGCAAACGTACATTTCTGCCTGGACGGGACGGTACAGCAGTGGTTTGAAAATAACCACTTCCATAGCTGGGAAAAATTACAGACAGAACTTAAGAAGGCATTTGTAGACCACCAGAGGCAAGTCCGTTTTCATAAGAGCAACTGAAGTACAGGGCCCAACGGCATGGTGAGTCAACAGTCATATATCTCATAAAAATTTTAAATAGTGTATTTAAAATTGATAAAATAGCCTAGACCGCAAAGTGTTTTTATTTATTTATTTATTTACTTTCAATATTTACAAAGTGGGGACCGTTTCGACTTTTAAGTCATTTACGAACCACTGGTTTAGATTGAATACGTAAACCAGGAGTGAATCTGAGCAGTCAAAAATGTCAATTCAGTCAAAAATTGACCAGTCGCAGCATAAAATACATCAGTTGCTGGTGTATTTCATGCCCGGAGTGGTCAATTTTTAATTGATGGAACTGACATTTTTGACTAACCTCGCGGAAAAAGTTCCCGTTATAGGAAAATGATTTGACGGTGCCAGATTGCGACTAGCAAGAGTTTTAGTTCAACTCATCTGATATGATATTTTAAGACTCTCTGAAGATGCTCCAGAAGAGTGAAATGCGTTAAAAATCAATAAAAACTTGCAACCACGACTGTCTTTTATTACTAGGAAAGATGTTTCTTTCTAAAACACTCCTGACAGAAAATTGGAGAGCCAGATGCCACAGTCCTCATTCCGCCTTTCTGGCCAAAAATTTTCACTTGCAAACAATTTCACACTGAATCGTATTATCCAAATTCTCACTGAAATTAAGTTGTAATACACCCAAAAAATCATGATACTGATAAATAAATAAATATAACCCATAAGCTCAGGAAGCTCCAGGAAGTGTTTAATGTTTCAATTTTAACATAGTGATGCAGAACGGCTAGATTATGCTAGTTCCTCTGTTAGGTACACAAATGATCACTAGGACAAACGCTACCCGTCATGTCTCTGACTAATATTAGTCTGTTAAGAAAGGAAATTGCACACTTTTCCTTTACTAATATATCAACACCATTCACCCTCTAGAAATTATAGAAGGACGAATATGTCAAGATTTCTTTGTTTAATGGTTAAGTAATAGTTAAGTGTGACTTTCACATCTTTGAGAACTACGTCCTCATATAAATAGATCAACATACACCTTCATCCGTTAATACCACAAATCCTTTATTACTAGTTCCTGTAATTCATTGTTACCATCTTCAGAGCCCTCATTAGTTGACTATCATCAAAAGTCAGGTTTGTATTGGCACGTGGAAAACTGCAGCTGGTCCGGAATTCGAAGGCTGGTCATTAATAGAGCACAACATTTTACACCTAGAACACGTTTATTGCCAACACAAACGTACCCTCAGTACCCTTAGTACTGGCAGCACACCAGCAAATAGGTAGAAAGGCAAGGCCCACAAAAAATCATTGGATATAGCAGGAAATACTAAATTTAATGGAGAAGATTTAAAACATAGTAAATGAAGCAGATAAAATGAAGTACAGACGACTAAGAAGTGAGATTGACAGGAAATGCAAAATAGCTAAGCAGGAGTGGCTAGAAGGCAAATGAAAATTTGTTGAATGATGCATGTCTAGGCGAAAAATAGTTACAAGAAAATAAAAGAAATATTGGGAGACAAGAAAAATAGCTGTATGAATCAGATAGAAAACCAGTTCTGAGTAAAAAAGAGAAAGCTGAAAATTACAAAGGAAATGAACTTCGAGCAATATTGTAGGATGGGAAGAGGAAGTAGATGAAGATGAAACAGGAGATACTATACTGGAATTTGACAGAGCACTAAAAGCCCGAAATGAAAACAAGGACACTGGAATAGTTACCATTCCCTCAGAACTAATGAATTCTCTGGGAGGACCAGCCATGACGGAGGTATTTTACCTGATGCTTAAGATTTATGATACAGACAAAACACCCTCAGACTTTAACAAAAACGTAATATGCCCCATCCCAAAGAAAGCAGTCGCAGACTGTTGTTAAAATTACAGAACTATCAGTTTGATAAGTCATGGTTGCCGAATTTTTTCACGATTGAAGGAAAGGCTGATAGATGCTGACTTATGGGAAGATCTGATTCAGTAGAAATGTAGAATAATTCCATGATTTACACAATCAACGGCCTTTGAGAGATCACAAAAAATCCTAATGGGTCATGTCCGGTTATTCAGAGCATTTAATATTTCATTGGTGAAAGCATATATAGTATTTTCTGTTGAAAAGCCTTTCTGAAAACCAAACTGACATTTTGTTAACTATGTGTGAAACTACTCTAGAATACATTACTTTATCAAGAATTTTGGATAAGGCTGTCGGAAGTAAAATTGGGCGGTAGTTGTTCACAACAGACGTATCCCCTTTTTTGTGCAGTGGTTTATCAATAGTATACTTCAGTCTATCAGGAAAAACACCCTGCTTCAGAGAACGATCACATATGTGGCTAAGAACCCTACATATGTCTTGAGAAAAAGCTTTATTATCCTTCTGGAAATACAATCAATTCCATGTGAGCTTTTGCTCTTGAGAGGCTTTATTATTTTCTTGATTTCAAAATGAAAGATGGATGGAATTTCTATTGTAACAAATTGTGTAGATATGACCTGTTCCATTAACTGCCTAGCTTCTTCTAATGGACATTTAGATCCAATTTTCTCCACAACATTTAAAAAAATATTAAAAATGTTTTCAATTTCTGGCTTGTTAGTTGTAAACTTTTCATTCACTTTGATGGGAATGCTGTCTCCCTGTGGTCTTGGTTTCCCTGTCTCCCTGGTAATAATATTCCAAATTGTTTTAATTTTTTTACCAGAGGTACTAATCTCAGACATGATGCACATGCTTCTGGACTTTTTAATGAGCTTTCTTAATGTAGTTTTTATAATATTTTACTGTTTCTGGGTCGTTACTCTTCCTTACTGCTAGATACAACTTCTTTTCTCGGTTACAAGATATTCCTATTCCTTTAGGAAGCCATGGTTTCTTGAATGGATTCTTATCATTATGTTTAACTATTTCCTTGAGGAAACAATTTTCAAATACTCTTACAAATGTATCATGAAATACGTTATATTTTAAATTAGCATCAGCTTCCTTATACATCTCATCCCAGTCTAACTGCTAAAGATTCTCCCTGAAATTTCTAATTGCTGAATCGTTAACTGAACGCACAACGTTGGAAGGCTTTTTTTCTATTAGATAGAGAAACTGTGTCATTTACTGTTACTAGCTCTGCACCATGATCAGAAAGACCTTTCTCAACAGGACGTAGATGGCAACTCCTCTCACCTTATTCTCTCTATTCACATGTGCTGCTAGTTTGTAACTGCTTCAGTTTTCCTTTTCCATATCTGTCACAATGTGATGTTCAGGCAAGCATAGTATATATATTACATTTTCGGAATCTATGTCATCTAAACAAACCAGTAAATCATCTACTTTGTTCTTTAATCTCCCAATGATTTGGTGAAAGATTTTAACATTACTTTTTTCAGATTCATCTGAGTTTTTAGCATCTTTAGCACATGCCTGCCTGAGCTTCACATTGGACCCTGGTCTTAGCCTAAAAAGAGGAACATTCATGAACTGCAGTGTCCCCTTTAAGTTTTTAGCTATTGACCCAGCCAGTTTACCTTTCCCATTCCTATTGAGGAGTAGGCCATGCCTTGTGAAATCCCACGTATCTATAGGTTGGACGGAATGAAATTTGGAACAGAGGTAAGCCACCGGATGGTGGAGGGTACCTTACAATGTGTTAATACGTTTGCTAGTCCTTCATGCTAAAAGATATGGATAAATTTCAATGAGATTTGGAATGGATGTAGATTATACCTGGAAGTAATGCAAGAGCTTCCTTTTGGAACCCATCGTACGGTGCGTGGTGGAGGGTACCTTGCAGTGAGTTATCTCGTTTGTTACTCTTCACGCCATAACGGCTGGACAGAATTTAGTGATATACATCTCAGTAAATTAGCTTACGCTGCCAATTTTCATTCACTGCTTTCATATGGGATCATATTCAGGTGCAATTCAACATTAGGTAGAAATGTATTCACTGCACAGAAGTGTGTAATCAGAATAGTTGCTGGAGCCCACGCAAGAACATACTACAGACATTTATTTATGGATATAGGGATCTTCACTGTAGCTTCACAATACATATTCGCTCATCATATTTGTTATTAACAATCCGACACAATGCCAAAGTAATAGCAGTGTGCATAGCTACAGCACTAGAAGAAAGGGCGATATTCACAATTCGAGGCCACGCCGTTTAGTCCCCTTTAAACACCCAACACCAACCAACCAACAATTCGAGGTTAAATTTTACTTTGGCATAGAAAGTGGTGAATTATGCTGCCACAAGTCTTCGGTGACTTATCAAGTAGTATCAAACGTCTGACAGATAGGCAACTGGCATTTAAAAAGAAATTAAATGAATTTCTGCATCGCAACTCTTACACGTTGGATGAATTTTTAGATAAATCTTTATAATAAATATATAAAAATTTAAAAAATGAAAATGATAAAATCCTGAAAATATTGTCATGTATATACACGACTTACTAAACCGACACGTTCCATATCATTACGAAATGTCGTATTTACGACCTATGTACCAAGCATCAATCTAATCTAATGTAATTGTATGTTTGTTTGAAGTTTATGCGCTGCCGTACCATTCATTCGACTACGATGAATATTTGGATACATATTTCTTGCCGTTTCGCAAAGGTTACAGGTATAATTGTAACATTATATGACGCATATTTCAGGAGATATGAGGTCATGAACATTGAGATGAGTGAAAAACTGCCTCGTTATGAATGACCTTTAAATTCATTACTTTTTTGCTACTAAATTTATTCTCAACGTACCTTGAAGATAAGTGTCCAATTATACAAATATATGTACCTAGAAAATTATTTCATTGTGCGACTAATAGTTTAGGGCATATTTCTTAAACAATGAGAAGCTTGGATAACTGCCTCATTCTGTTTGTTTATGTTTTAAGCGCTGCAGTATCGTTGCGATGAAACTCTGTACACTTGATATTCAAAACAATAGGAAAGTCACTGTGGACGTATAATTTTGTATGGTATATGGCAGGGAGTACTATGCCAACGAACGTCAACAAAATCTACCATTTTATTTCGATCTTATAGTAAAGACTAAAAACAGTACAAACATCCATGCCCGATGGAGGATTCGAACACCCGACGGAGAATGTCCTCGCGCATCTAATCACAGCATCTCAACGCGATCGGCCACTCGATATTGCCTTTATTACACTTCAGTGACAATTCGTCAGCATTGCAAGATATTCTTGTGAAAATGTGCATGATTGTGGACACACGCCAAAAAGAGATTCCGAGAGGCTGTAGTCCCATTTGAGAACTTTTTAACTGACGAAAGTTGCTACTTTTCGGAGAAAGGCTACGGTTCAAACCGTATATTCCAAACAAACGTAGCCGTGGGATCAAAATTTCCGTGCTTTGTGTCGTACAGACCAATTACATTCTGTATTATATTGTCTACACTGGTGCCGCTACTGAAGTAGAATCCGAAAATGATGACTGGTGAAAATCAGGTATGTCGTTGTCAGTTTGTTGTTACCATACTTCAACAAAAGTCATAGGATTTATTTCGACAATTCGATTCCTGAATTGTTCTTATGGCTCCATGCGAAGTGCACTAATGCCATTGGCACAGTGCGTAAAAACAGGAAACATTTACAATTTTACCTGATTAAGTCAAGAAAAGGAAATACAATTGAAGTCTGGGGTAGACAGTAAATAAGTTCTGGATGTTTTCCACTGTAAATGGACCAGAGTTTGCTCAGAGAGAGAGAGAGAGAAATAATCATAAAATGGAAGGAAATAAAATGAAACCCACTTGCGAAGTTAAGTTACAATTATTCAGTGGGATTGATAGGACTAACGTGATATTAAGTCCCTACAGTGCATACGAAATGCAGAAATGGTACAAGAAAGTATTCTTTCATTTAACTGACATGAGTATGCTCAATGCAAAAACTATTTTTGAAATGCAAAATAAACAGAAGAAGCCACTAGCGAAAATCCACTTGAACTAATCCGTCAGTTACTGGAAAAGTTTCATTCATAAACATCTAAGAGCTAGATACCACTGACACCAAAAAGGACAGCCCTTTTCGACTGCAATAATAAATAACATTATCCCGGGTTTTTCGGAGCAACGGAGAGAAAGGAGATGCCGCAAAGACATTGTGTAGTGTGTACTGCCAATGCAAAACGGAAAATGACACGAATCAGGTGCAAAAAAATGTAATGTTGCTCTCTGTATGGTGCCATGTTTTGAGACATACCACAAACTAAGGCAGTATTAGTTTCTTCAGGTACTTTGACTTTGATAGAAAAGAAAATGAATAAATAAGAAAACAACAAAAGCAACCGAATGCCTGCGTTAGAAATGAGGATTGGAAACCACTAAGTCAAACTCTACCACTCCATTAATAGCTGAAAAATAATCCGCTTGCAGAAAGCATGCAGATGCTTATAAGCGGATTATTTAGCATAGTGAATCGAAATTAGGCTTTAATTTCAAACGAAGCAATCGACCTATCAGTATTTTATTGTTACCATTTCATTATTACATCATTATTTTTCTTGTTAATCCTTCATTGTGCTACATGCACAACATAAATATCAATAAATGTTTTTTTATGCCGGCCGCGGTGGCCGAGGGGACTGAAGCGCGCCAGTCCCGGTCTGCACGGCCTCTACGGTCGGGGGTTCGAATCCCCCTTCGGGCATGGATATTTGTGCCGTCCTTAGTGTTAGCTAGTTCAAAAGTAGTTTGTAAGTTTAGGGACTGATGACCCCGTAGTTAAGACCCATAAGCTACACAAACATTTCATTTGATTTGATTATTTTATTTACGATTATAGCTAGAAATGTCTGAGTTTTGCAGGTCTTCCCTACGGACAACTGACTTTAAAACTGAACGTTGCGAAACATACTCTACCGATGTTAATGAAACTTTAATGCGTTGTAGTATTATATTTTGGTAACGTACACCTCAAGTTATAGTTTTTTTTTCAATAACAAACGAGAAAAGGTATTAGAATTTACTTACATCTTTTTGTAATCAGCCTAGGTTAATCTTATAACAATGTCGTTTGGATATGGGAGACTTTCTAATGACAAACTGCTGTGGCAGATCAGTGCGATACTGATTTTATAGAAAGTGTTACTGGGGGCAGTTGTGTGGTCACCGCAGGGCGCGGCTAGCGTGCAGCTGCAGCGGCCGTGGTTTCGCGCCGTCAGCCAGGAGGGCAGCCAGGGCGCTCGCCCCTGCAGCCGCGAAAGGGCTAGAGAATTTATGCGGTTAGCTTATGACGGTGTTACTAGGAAACTGTAAATAACTAATCAACAACGTCCTAGCAACTTTTCTAGTGTCAGAATAATTTCATGATTGTAGACTAAACCACAAGGGGAGGAGGAGATGGAATGGGAGAGAGAGAGAGAGAGAGAGAGAGAGAGAGAGAGAGAGAGAGAGAGAGAGAGAGAGAGAGAGAGAGAGAGAACGTGGGAAAAAAAAGGAAGGAGAGACTGACTAAGTTAAGACTGTAATAAATAACTTCCCGAGCGACGCCGGATTCTCAGCTTATATATGAATAAAATACGTTACCATATGTGTATTGTGTACGATATCTCAACAGAACACACAATTATTTTGAGCAGTGTATATAAAAAAACAAAAAAGAGTAATTTCGTCTGTGATCTGAAACTTCCTGGCAGATTAAAATTGTGTGCCGGAACCGGGACACGAACCTGCGACCTTTGGCTTTCGCGGGCAAGCGCACTACCGACTGTGCTATCCCGACACGACTGGCGATGCCACCTCACAACTTTACTTCCACCAGTACCTCGCCTCCTACTTTACAAACATCACAGAAGTTCTCCTGCGAAACTTGCAAGACCAGCAGTCCTGGAAGAAAGGATATGGTGGAGACATGGCTTAGCCACAGCTTAAGGGATGTTTCCAGAATGAAACTTTCACTCTGCAGCGGAGTGTGCGCTGATATGAAAGTTCCTGCCAGATCAAAATTGTGTGCCGGACCCGGGACACGAACCTGGGACGTTTGCCTTTCGCGGCCAAGCGCACTACCGAATGTGCTATCCCGACACGACTCACGATGCCGCCTCACAACTTTACTTCCACCAGTACCTCGCCTCCTACTTTCCAAACTTCGCAGAAGTTCTCCTGCGAAACTTGCAAGACTGGCACTCCTGGAAGATAGGATATGGTGGAGACATGGCTTAGCTACAGCACAAGGGATGTTTTCAGAATGAAACTTCACTCTGCAGCGGAGTGTGCGCTGATATGAAACTTACTGGCAGATTAAAATTGTGTGCCGAAACCGGGACTCAAACCTCAGACTTTTTCCTTTTTCGGGCAAGCGCACTAGCGACTGTGCTATCCCGACACGACTAACGATGCCGCCTCACAACTTTACTTCCACCAGTACCTCGCCTCCTACTTTCCAAACTTCACAGAAGTTCTCCTGCGAAACTTGCAAGACTAGCACTCCTGGAAGAAAGGATATGGTGGAGACATGGTTTAGCCACAGCCTAAAGGATGTTTCCAGAATGAACCTTTCACTCTGCAGCGTAGTGTGCACTGATGTGAAACATCCTGGCAGATTAAAAATTGTGTGCCGGAACCGGGACACGAACCCGGTTCCGGCACACAATTTTAATCTGTCAGTAAGTTTCATATCAGCGCACACTCCGCTGCAGAGTGAAAGTTTCATTCGTCTGTGATCTGCTACTCGGGTGATGTGGTCCACCATTTTCGAAGGCAGACTGTGGGTTGTTTGGAAGCATCGAGGGCGGACTACTGTGCGCTCCCTGCCGGGTATTCAGTGCGGCTGAAGGGCGCACAGTCATTCCGCCACGCAAAGGGTTGAGGTCACGGCATGTGTATAGACAGGCGCCGCGGTAGCTGCGGAAGGACGCTTCCCGTGTAGTCCTTTGTCCGCGCTCCATTTGCGAATTTACATATTGCGAGTCCGGCCGAATACAAAATAATTCACGTTGCGCCGATAAGTGGCGGAAAATTGGGGACCGCAAGCAAACGTGTTCGGACGACTGTGATATGAATGTGGTCGCCCCGACGGTTTCTGCTCTTTTCTGCGGCAAGTGAATTCGCTGGAAGCTTTTCACATTTTTCCCTGTGATGGAATCCTTTTGAAAGACGACTATTCAAGTCGTCGACAGCTATGAAAGTAGTACACTTCTGCGAAACATCTGTCTTTGAATTCCGCCGCATTATGTCGCCGTATTTTAGACGTGACTCCAATGCTAAATGATACCAGAGGAAAGGCGAGCACTTAGACACATTCTTGACTTCAGTAGGGAGCGATATTTCAATATACCGGGTGATCAAAACGTCAGTATAAATTTGAAAATAAGTCACGGAATAATGTAGATAGAGAGGTACAAATTGACACACATGCTTGGAACGATATGGGGTTTTATAAGAACAAAAAAATGTTCGACAGATGGCGCGTGATTCTGGTTTTGTAACTGCTACCGTGACGGGTGAGAGGTACGCCGATAGGTTACAGAACCGCATCACCCCCAGCATGACTGATAAACACCTGCTGGAACGTACGATTTTTATGCAGGATGGAGCTCCACCCATACTGCTAGATGCGTGAAAGATCTCCTGCGCAGCCGTCGTTTGGTGATGATCGTGTACTCAGCTGCCACTTTCGTCATGCTTGGCCTCCCAGATCCCTAGACCTCAGTCCGTGCGATTATTGGCTTTGGGGTTACCTGAAGTCGCAAGTGTATCGTGATAGACCGATATCTCTATGGATGCTGAAAGACAACATCCGACGCCAATGCCTCACCATAATTCCAGACATGCTTTACAGTGCTGTTCACAACATTATTCCTTGACTACAGCTGTTACTGAGGAATGATGGTGAACATATTGAGCATTTCCTGTAAAGAACATCATCTGTGCTTGGTATTAATTTGTTATGCTAATTATTGATTTTGTGATCAGATGAAACCACATCTTTCGGACAGTTTTTTCCATGTCATTCCAAGCATGTGCGTCAACTTTTACCTCTCAATCTACATTATTCCGTGATTTATTATGTTTTCAATTTATACTGACTTTTTGATCACCTGGTATAATACTAGAACGTTTCGGACAGAATGTGAAACTTATATATCACCTCGGGTGAATAATGTTTACAGCCTAACACCTTATCGAACCAGCACGAGTCTCTAGCAAGTAACCCCTAGGTTATGTGCGTTTAATTTACATGAGTATGAAGACAACAATTCTTTACATTGTGAAACACACAGAGCTTAAAGGAATTATACAAGAGGTGATAAAATGGAAATGTACATAATGTCTCAACAACCAAACCGGGTAGAATTTTAATAAGCCGATATGGGAAAAAATTAGTGTGAGATCAACGAACGCGAAGTATGCATCATTACCTCCTATTTAAATATCTATGTCTAACAATAATAATAATAATGTGGTTTTCTTTTGCGCAGGACCTAATTGAGGAATAAGACTCCATGGTCATTAAACAAGTCAATACATGAAGTTTAACACAAGAATGGTAACAGAAAATTTTTAAGTAGTCCTATGCACACAACACTCTTAAGACTAAGTGAAAATAATCAATAAAGAAGAAAAAATGAATTAGGTTAATGGTTTAACTTTTCTAGGAGTTCCGCGAGAGAATAAAAGGAGTGAGCCATGAGGTAACTCTTCAATTTAGATTTGAAAGCATGTAGGTTAGTGCTAAGATTCTTTAGTTCTTGTGGCAGCTTATTGAAAATGGAAGCTCCAGAATACTGCACACCTTTCTGTGCAAGTGTCAAGGTAGTGTGATGCAAATGTAGATTCGACTTCTATCTCGTTTTCACCGAGTGAAAGCTACTAACTCGTGGGAATAAGCTGATATTATTAACAATAAACGACATTAAAGAAAAAGCTTATTGTGACGCCAGTGTCAAAAAAGCCAGGCTACTGAAAAGGGGTCGACATGACGTTCGTGAACTTACACCACATATTGCCCGAACTGTTCGTTTCTGAGTAAAAAATATCCTCTTTTTATCCGTCGAATTACCCCAAAAAATAACGCCATACGTCATAAGTGAGTGAAAGTAAGCGTAGTAGACTACTTTTCGTGTTGACAAATCACTTATTTCAGATATCTTTCTAATGGTAAATAAAGCAGAATTTAGTTTTGGAACAAGCTCTTGAACATGGGCTTTCCAAGACAGCTTACTGTCTATCTGAACACCCAGAAATTTAAACTGTTCAGTCTCACTTATCACATGCCCATTATGTGTAATCTAAATGTCAGCTTTCGTCTAATTATGTGATAGAAATTCCAAAAACTGAATTTTCCTGTGATTTAACATCAACTTGTTATCTACAAGCCATGAACTTATCTCTCGAACTGCATAATTTGATACTCTGTCAATATTACGAACATCCTTCACTACCAAGCTGGTATCATCAGTAAACAAAAATATTTTACAATCACCTGTTATACTCGAAGGCATACCATTTATGTAAATAACAAACAGCAATGGTCCCAAAATAGATCCCTGGGGCACCCTATTGTAAATGTACGTCAAAGCCATTTTCAACTCTGCGGAGAATTACCTTTTGTTTTCTATTATTAAAGTAAGAGGTGATGTTCAAATGTTCAAATGTTTGTACAGCTTATGGGACTTAACTACGGGATTATCAGTCCCTAAACCTACAAACTACTTATGAACTACTTACGAACTAGGACGGCACAAATATCCATGCCCGAGGGGGGATTCGAACCCCCGACCGTAGTGGCCGTGCAGACCGTGACTGGAGCGTCTTAGTCCCCTCGGCCACCGCGGCCGGCAGAGGTGAACCAGTTGTGAGTTACTCCTCGTATTCTATAATGTTCCAACTTCTGCAACAATATTTTGTGATAAACACAATCAAACGCCTGTGTTAAATCAAAGAAGACCCCTAATGTCCGTAGCTTTTAATTTAACCCGTCAAATGCCTCACAGAGGAACGAAAATATAGCATTTCCAACCGTTAAACCTCTTCTAAAACCAAACTGTACGTTTGACAACAAATTATGTGAACTGAAATGATAAATTAATCTTGAATATACAGTCTTTTCAATAACTTAGGAAAAACTGATCCGGCCGCGGTGGCCGAGGGGACTGAGGCGCTCCAGTCACGGTCTGCACGGCCACTACGGTCGGGGGTTCGAATCCCCCCCTCGGGCATGGATATTTGTGCCGTCCTTAGTCTCAGCTTGTTCATAAGTAGTTTGTAAGCTTAGGGACTGATGACCCCGTACTTAAGTCCCATAAGTTCTACAAACATTTGAACATTATTGATTTTTGAAAAACTGATGGCATAGAAATAGGTCTATAGTTGTCTACATTATCCCTGTCTCTTTTTTATAAAGTTGTTTCACCTGAGAGTACTCCAAACTCTCAGGAAACTGACCATTCTGAAAGGAAAAATTACAAATATGGCTTACTACTGGGCAAACAAATGAAGAACAATACTTTATAATTCTGCTAGATACCCCATCATATCCACAAGAAAAAAATGTTCAAATGTTTGTAAAGCTTATGGGACTTAACTACGGGGCCATCAGTCCCTAAACTTACAAACTACTTATGAACTACTTACGAACTAGGACGGCACAAATATCCATGTCCGAGGGGGGATTCGAATCCCCGACCGTAGTGACCGTGCAGACCGTGACTGAAGCGCCTCAGTCTCCTCGGCCACTGCGGCCGGCATATATCCAAAAGAGTCCTTAGTCTTTAGTGATTTAATTATTGACTCAATCTCCCCTATGGAAGTATCATGGAGGATGTAGATGATTACGCTAAGAGGGGAAATTATACGATAACGGATCTGTGATCAGTAGTGACCAACGATCGCATTAGGTTCACTTGTTCTCGGCAGCTCACTGAAGGACACGACAAGCACTTGGATGGATCACCGTCTGGTTCTGTCGAGAGCTGTTGGCAGTAAGAGTGCACTCGGCCCTTGAGAGGGCAATGGAGGAGCCACTTGTCTCTGAAGCAGCGGCAACCGGAAACCGACAATCGCCCAGAGGAACGTGTACTGACCACATGCCGATCCATATCACTTCCGTTGACACCTCACGCCGTCCGGCAGGTACCGATGGGACTTATAAGGCCTTTGAATATAATTTTATTATTACAAGCTATTGTATGTCACAGGATGCCAGTCTTCCTGAAGTTTAATAATTTGATGAGTAATTATAATAAGCTTCACAACCAAAGTTACGACATGTGTGGTTCTTAATGTCGCTTTACACTAACTTGATGCTGTGTTGTACAGGAAGACGACTGTAGTAAGACTGGATCAAATTTCTTGTTGGTGTGAGGAATAGTAGCTAGCTCTAAACTTAGAATGGTACGGCCGCGCATAAATTTCGAACAACCATGCAATTAGATCATAAATACGACATTTCGTAATGGTATGGAAGGTGTCAGTATAGTAAGGATATATATATATATATATATATATATATATATATATATATATATATATATATATATATATATATATATATATATATATATATATATATATAAAGATTTCTCTAAAAGTGTAAGAGTTGTGATTCAGAAATTCCATTAATTCCTTTTTAAATCGAGTTGGATATCTGTCAGACTTTTGATACTACTTGATAAGTGACCGAAGTCTTTTGTGGCAGCATAATTCACCCCTTTCTCTGCCAAAGTTAGATTTAACCTTGAATAGTGAATGCCGTCCTTTCT
Source organism: Locusta migratoria (assembly GCA_026315105.1). Classification (NCBI taxonomy): domain Eukaryota; kingdom Metazoa; phylum Arthropoda; class Insecta; order Orthoptera; family Acrididae; genus Locusta; species Locusta migratoria. The sequence goes on along the minus strand of CM048746.1, from coordinate 596,352,869 downwards.
CCTAGTGTTGTAGCCTTGCACACTGCTATTACTTTGGAATTGTAACGGATTGTTAATCACAAATTTCATGAGTGAATATATATATATATATATATATATATATATATATATATATATATATATATATATATATTGTGAAGCTACAGTGAAGATCCCTAGATCCTTAAATAAATTTCTGCAGGATGTTCTTCCGTGGGCTCCAGCAATTATTCTGATTACGCGCTTTGTGCAATTACTACTTTCTGCCCAATGTTGAATTGTCCCAGAATATGATCCCGTATGAAAGCAGTGAGGTGATGGAGATAAGTAGCAGAAAGAATCCCACAATGTTCGAATACAGCTTTGGTAATGTGCCGCCTGACATAATACTTTCGATTAATTATCTGGGGTAACGTCACATAGCAATATGAAATTGTACACGTATTTAATGACAGTCGAGAGATGGGCGGATGGTCGACTTTGGTTTATTGGGATTGTTATTTATTTATTTATCGTTTAGAATGTGTGGTTCATCTGTGAAGGTGATGTCGTATAAACCCTCGTGCGACTTTGTCTGAAGCATTGCTCATGTGTGTGGGATACCCGCTACATTAACTGAAAAGGAGGCATAGAAGCTATTCACAGGCGTAACAACTGGTAGATTCAGAAAAAATGGGAGTGTGTGACTGTTACAGAGATGATCCGGAGATTCACACAGGAATCGATGGACAGAAAGCGATGTTCTTACCGAGAAAAGCTACTAAGAAAATTTAGAGGGCCACACTTTGAAGATTATTGAAGATAGAATACTGCTGCAAAGTGCATTTCACGTGAAGGCTACAAAGATAGGATAAGAGAGAGAAGTAACGAGGGATAGAAGAAAGATTCGTTGTTTGAATAACCGGACATCACAAGTTGGGATTTTTTGTGATCTCTCAAAGGCTTTTGATTCTGTAAGTCATAGGATTCTTCTAGATAAGCTTAAGTATTGTGGTATGATAGGGACAGTACACAAATGGTTTAAATCATACTTAACTGAAAGAGTGCAGAAAGTTGAAATAAGCAGTTCACATGATAGAGTTGAAACAATGAATTCCTCTAACTGGGGAGTTATCAAAAATGGGGTCCAACAAGGTTCGGTCTTGGGTCCTTTGCTGTTCTTAATGTATATTAATGATTTTCCATTCTACATTCACAAAGATGCTAAACTAGTACTTTTTGCTAATGATACAAGTATAGCTATCACACCTGACAAACAGGAATCAACTGATGAAATTGTAAGTGATATCTTTCAGAAAGTTATTATGTGGTTCTCTAGAAATGAACTCTCATTAAACTTTGATAAAACCCAGTATATACAGTTTCATACAGTAAATGGCATGACACCATTAATAAACTTCGACTTGGAACAGAAATCTGTAGCTGTGGTAGAACATTCAAATTTTTTAGGTGTTTGCATTGACGAGGGACCGAATTGGAAGAAACATATTGAAGATCCCCTGAAACGTTTGAGTTCAACTACTTATGCTATCAGAGCAATTTCAAAATTTGGTGATATACATCTCAGTAAATTTGCTTACTACGCCTATTTTCATTCATTGCTTTCATATAGGATCATATTCTGGGGCAATTCAACATTGAGTAAAAAAGTATTCATTGCACAAAAGCGTGTAATCAGAATAATTGCTGAAACCCACCCAAAAGCATCATGCATGCATTTATTTAGGGATTTAGGGTTATTGTAGCTTCACAATACATATATATTCACTCTTGAAATTTGTTGTTAACAATCCGAACCAATTCAAAAGTAATAGTAGTGTGTATAGCTACAACACTATGAGAAAGAATGATATTCTCTATTCAAGGTTAAATATAACTTTGGCTCAGAAAGGGGTGAATTATGCTGCCACAAAAGTCTTTGGTCACTTACAAGGTATCATCAAAAGTCTGACAGAGAGCCAACTAGTATTTAAAAAGAATTAAAGGAATTTCTGAATGGCAACTCCTTCTACAATGTAGATGAATTTTAGATAACACTTTAAAAAAGGAAAATAAAAAAATAACAAAACAAATTTAATAAAAAAGATCCTTAAAATTTTGATTGTAAAGTTCAGACATCATTTACTAAACTGACACGTTCCACATCATTACGAAATATCGTATATAAAGGGTGTTTCACTAAGTGTGTTTGCCTCTGTAGTTTAAATTGATTTGGACGCAGCTGGTTTCATACGAATCCAGTGCACGATAGAAAAAACTATTGTCCCATTTAAAAAATTATATCTTTGTGCTGTAACTCTTTGGAAAATTATACAATAAACTATGTTCATAGCTCCGCAGAAAGTGTAACATCTCTTGTGTTGACCTACCGCATTAAAATTTCCCGTCTCCTATTATTTTATAAGTTACAAACGCTAACACACTTAGTGAAAAACCTTGAATGATCTAAGGAATTGTTATTAATCTTATCTTCTAATCCAATTGTCCCGTGACATCGCGGACACACTCGAATTTTTGGGTAATGTTGGGGAAGGAAGCAGGCCGTTGTAAACACTTCCTCATTTGGGTATTGATCCAAATAATATTTGTGGTATTTCCTACTGATTGACTTTATTTGAAAGTAGTGTTAGTATTTAACGTGCGAAGTAGCAAGGAGCGCGAAGCACAGAGGTAACGAAAATCTCTGGTTCTTTTTCCTAGTTAGCAGGGAAGATAATATTCTTGCTCACGTATTTCAATGTGCTTATATCAAAAGTGAAAGTAATAAAAGAAATTAAGTTCATGGACTGATTGAACTGATTCTCAGATGTTAGACGATTTTGTTTGAGCTAAATTGTTCGATACACTAAACAGCAATTTGCGCTGCGCTGTAACGTATTGTTACGTTTATACCACTACTTCAAGTTAAAAAGAAACGTGCTTTGTATCTTCCTTAGGGCAAGGTTCTCCAATCCTTACCGAGGGACCTGAGAGACTAAAAAATTTATCCCGCTAGTAGTTCCCATTTTTCTTCAAGAACTCGTACAAATCCTACAGACTCTACACGTAAAGAACTAACCGCTGCTTCATCATGCCCGTTGAAAGGAATCAGCCAGCCAATATATGGAGAGCAAGGAAAACTTAAATGTGGATGGCCGGAGGTGGATTTTAATCACCGTCCTTCTGAATGCAAATCCAGTGTCTTACTCGCGCCTCCTCGGTCGATCATGATTAGAGGAAATAGAGCTAGTAGAGAGAATTACAGGCATTCGATTTTCTGTCGTTCTATTTGGGAGTTGACTGCTGTGCATGTTGACGTAGATACTTCTGTAATATTGCCAACTGCTGTATTCTCGTTAGCCACTTCCAAGACTAAATTACCTGAACGGACACTATGACAAATGAAAAGATTAGGTAATTAAAGTGGTTGCAAGAAAATTCAGTACGCCCTCAATTCCCATGAATTTCAGACATAACAGAATATTTCCTGTGAAATTTCTCACCAGGTTAGCGTGTATGCTAATGTATCCAGTTAATGGTAGTTTACTATCTCTGTATTCTTAATAGCCATTCACACACACTGAAGTTTCAGCTAACTCCATTTTGCACTTACGTTAGTTAACTTAGTTGAGCCCACTTTTTGTTGCGAATCATTTATCCTTAAAATACTGTATCCAATATCGTGTATTTATGTATACCAGATAAACTCGCCAACACAACGCTGTGACTCATTCTGTTATGAAAAGAAAGGGAAAGTACATGAAATAATTCTTACGAACATAGACTCACCGAAAAAAATACGTCAGTTAAATTAGTATGTACCCTGATTTCCTTTTCTATGATTATGTGTAACGGGAGGATTATATATACGAAGTGTCCCGATTGACTGTCTGACTGACTGACTGACTGACTGACTCATCATCGCCCAGCCCAAACCACTGAAGATAGAAACTTGAAATTTGTGGAGGGTGTTGATCTTACTCTGTAGGCGTCATTTAAGAAGCGATGTTTCGATATTCCGTCCGTAAGAGGCGGAAATAGTGAATAAAAACGTTTTTTTGAAAATACTTAGCTATTTAGGCAATTTTGAAGCTAGAACTACAAGTTTTCGGATTTGGATTCGGGGTTCGAATTTAAAAGACACATGTTTCGGCATTTTTTGAAATTCAACCAATAAGGGGGTAAAATAGAGGACACAAAAAGTTGATTTTCAAAAATATGTTGCTGTTAACTCAAATTTCAAGCTATAACTACGAAACTTAGGAGATGGACTCTTGATCCGGTTTAAAAAAGACGCGAGTTTCTTTATTTTTGGGAATTCAACAACTAAGGGGGTGAAAGACGGGATCAAAAATTCTTTTCGAAAACACATTCTTGTCAAGACAATTATGAAGCTACAGCTGCAAAAATTGATATGTGTATTGTTCGTTATGATTAAAAAAATACGAGTTTGGGTATTTTTGGATATTCAACCATCAAGGGGGTTAAATTGGAGAGGGGTATTTTTCGAAAATTTGTTGCTATTTAGGCAATTTTGAAGTTAGAACTACAAATTTTCGGATTTGGATTCGGGGTTCAAATTTAAAAGACATGTGTTTCGGTATTTTTGGAAATTCGACCAATAAGGGGGTGAAATACGAGACCCAAAATTGATTTTCAAAAATATGGCGCTGTTAACTCAAATTTCAAGCTATAACTACGAAACTTAAGATATGTATTCTTCATCAGGGTTATAAAGAAACAACTGGTGCAGACCAACCAGCCTACGCATGCGAGGCAGCGGGTGTCAATATATAATGAATTGCTGTCCGTTAGTCTCGGTAAAAGTCGAGAACGGGTGAACCGATTTGAGTAATTTAAGTCTTGAAATATTCGTGTAAGTCCAGGGAGGGTTTAAACGGTGATAAAATATAAGTTGTCCGGAAAAGTGGAAAAATCAGAAAAAACTGAAACACCTTTTTCCAGTGAGCTATCAATACCGTTAGTCCAATTGCAATAAAATTTCGTACATTTCATGTTGAAAGTAAGATAAAGGTTGGAATGAAATAAAAATTTGGAATAGTCGTCCGGAAAGTAGGAAAATTTAGGAAAAACCGAAAGCGATTTTTTCTACGAATAAAAATAAATTGCCACGTCATTGTAAGAGTATCACTTGAGTACGGCTTGACAGGAAGAGGTTCGAATGAAGTAATTTTTTTTTTTTTTTTTTTTTTTTTTTTTTTTGAAATCTAACGGAAAATTGGAAAATTTTAGAAAACCTGAAAGTGCGTTTTCAATGTGTTTTTCATTGAATTCAGCACTATAACTGACTACTCGCAAGACGGAGAGGGGTAATTTTTTTCTTGTATTATTAATTATATTCTTGGAAAAGTTTTCACTAAAAAAAATAGAGACAGTTAAAATCGAAAGACGTAAAATTCGTACAAAGTTTCTTTTTCAATGTGTTTCTAAATGTACTCAATACTAGAAGTTGAGAACCGTTCATGCGCTTGTGATAAAACTTGGATCATTTGACGTTCAACGAAAGATGAACGTACTTATGAACAAAAAAATCGGGAAAGTTACCCGGAAAATTTGGAAATTCAGGAGAAACTGAAATAGCTTTTTTCAATGGGATATCAATATCATTCGTCTGGTTACGATAAAATGCATATTTGACGTTCAAAACAAGAGTAACGTTCTCAGGAAATAAAAATTTGGAAAAGTTTCCCGGAAAATTGGAAATTACAGAGAAAAATAGAAAGATATTTTTTCATGAAATATCAGTACCATTCTTCTGATTGCGATTAAATTTTGTACATGATACGTTCAAAGCGAGAGGAAGGTTTGAGTGAAGTAAACGTTTGGAATAGTGAGCCAGAAAATTGGAAAATTTGTGGAATAATGAAAGAACTCTTTTCTTTGGGATATCAATATCATTCGTACGACTGCGATAAAATTTTGCACATTTGACATGCAAAGCAAATGCTTTTACAAAGCTAATGGGTCCAAAATACATATGATTTAAATTAGTTTGATTTATATTAAGAGGTAAGTGATACGAAGTTCACGGAGTCATCTAGTTAGAAATAAGTGTTTCCTTTGAAATTCACCAACCATTCTAAAGCCGCAGCTGGATACACTATTTTGGCCCGTTTTCTTCACAAGCAATCAAGTCAGGTAATAGGCGAATCCGGGAAATGATTTCGGTAAGGGTTTTCAGTGAGTAGACATTGTAACAAAGTGTATTTTTAATAGAACAGCAAACTGTGTATATTTTATTCTAAATGACTCTAGTATAGAGACTTATCGTGGTATAAAAACAATGTTAGTAAACCTATTAATAATTTAACTATTCTCTAAAATAGAAACTAAGTAAATCATATCATAAACAGAGACAAATGCGGATCGAAACACGGATGGCAGTTAGAAAGGCTGTGCTTTGAGATTTAAATGACTTCCGAAGAATTATCAAGGAAGCACCCCTTATTTAAATTATGCCGTACGTAAATGCTGTCAATGGCAGAAAACTTGTCTATAGATACTCTCTGACTAAACAGAAACCTTGATTCGTCTACACAGGAACATCAAGAAGTACTGTTGACTGATATTGTAATACATGACTGGCACTGTAATTACTAATAGCGATGTTCAAAAAGAGCTCAAATCTCTAAAGCACAACGAAACTCCAGTGTCCGACAGGATCACTGAC